>OW152837.1:9980322-11223808 GCA_933534255.1 Iphiclides podalirius | reverse complement strand
CATACAAAAGCCAAGAAATCTCATCGAGGTTGTGGCGATAATCTGAATGCCATTAAAAGGAGAAAATGTGCAAGAAACTTCTTTCTTCTTACACTGCACTAAATTTTGTCCGACCCAATACAAGATTATGCTTAAAAAAATCTCGACTTCGGACGAAGAATGAGGACGGAAAAGACACATTAAAATCGGTGCCAAATCAAAGGCCATCTAAAACTCAACGATATCGTCATCGCAAAATTAGAAAAAATAAAAGGCATATCAGTATCCTTCATCCAGCAGCGTCGGTAGGACGATTGTGTTCGGACGATCTCATTCTATATCGCAACCGTATCACAGAAGACAAGCAATCGATATTGTTTCCCTGCTGATCTTCCCGACAGGTCGATCGTATCGGATGTATCTGCATCTTCTTGACCAGGATAGACCAAGATCTCATTTTCTCTCTGTCTTGTGCCGAACCTCTGTTCCACTTTTTTAATGACACCCAACCTCACATATTTTACCATTTGTGTGCTTTCGACCACATGTGGTATTCGTTGAAAGCTGACGTATTCTGAGCACAAAAAATCGAGATCAGGGCGCAGATAGTTGTCATCATTAACTAAATTGCTCCATCTTCAGGATTGGGAAAACCGTTTTCATGTGATCGCCTTCCAAATTGCAATGATTCTTCACATATTCTTCAGGAAAAAGTAACTTCGGGTGAACGGAAATGCTCTATCGACTATGATGTGGTTGAACACAAAATATAGCTGAAGTCTTGGCCTATGATAGGTCGACTTTAGATTATCCGTGGATAATCCCTTTAAGAGGATTCAAGCGGTAAAGACATCACAAACAGAACCCGTGATATTGATAAATGTTCAAAAAACAAAAGTTCTGACGTTACGGCCAATGCAATTGACAGGTTTGCAAGGCAGGTCTTGCACCAAACGAAAGAAGTTTATATTGTTCTGAACGAACTTAACTCTTCGGTTGAAAGTCGAGCCCTCTTTGGCCTCTAGCATGCTCATAAATCGTCTTTCAGTTCCTTTCAGCACACAAGCTTTTATCCCTAGCATCAGCTGAAAGGCCAATCATGGATCTGATCTACACGACATCATCGATTCTATTTCCAAATTGATGGAGGCGTGTGGAAATAGAGCAATACAACTTACAATTCGACGTGTATGTTTCTTTTAAATCTTTAATTAACCAGGCGTACTTCATGAAGGTTCGATTACATCTTCTTCGTTCACATAGGACACGACTCGAAAGAATTTTTCTAAAATTAGTGCTTTTTTTCCGTGTGAGCAAAAGCAGGTTTTATTTTTATCGTGTATTAAAAATCAAATAGATTATCACTACGTATTTTTACTAGCATATTTTTCCTTTCGTATTCCGACACAAAAACAATCCCCGTGAGAAATACAAGAACGTAGAAAAAGACATTTTATAAGAGGAAAAAGATTTTGACAATATCTTAAAATAATAGTTTTCGAAAATAGTGTAAATCGTGTACTGTGGAGGTTTTTGTTAAACACTCGTTTAGTTCTTAATAATATTTAATTTTTTTGAGGATTTATACATTCCCTTAAAGATACGTAAAATTAAAGAAACTTCGTATTTTTCTAGCTAACTTAAGCAACAGCCTGTATAAGCCCAAATGCGGGCTTATACAGTTGTTTAAATGTTAGGCACTTACCCAGAAGATTCTTAAATACTGATTCAAAGTATACATTAACGCATTATCAGGGCAAAACTTAAGAACAATTTTACGCAAACAGTAACTTGAGAGAAATCCTTACCATGTACGAGGCAAAATATTTACTAAGAATTTATTATGAAACAACAGATAAACTTTTAGTGTTACTTTTGGAACACTTACGGTAATGGAATAGGCAAGACCTTTCAAACTTCAAACGAACTGTTTGAATTTTCTATTAAGACTTTTTTCTCTACACTGACCATCCTGTATTTCGAGGCTTACAAAGGTGTACAGACAACATTTCTTTCCGTTAATATTTAATACACAATCGTGCAAATGTTTCAATTAAGTAAAAATAAGCAAACTTCAAATATTATGTAGTCGCGTCCTAACTTCTACCACATAACGGAAAATTTTGAATTTCGAACGCTGTCCACAAAAATATTTATTAAATTCGATTTTTAAATGTTTTATGAAAATGTTTTTTTTTATGCGAGAAGATGGCAAGCAATCGATAGTCGATATGCCATATTCTTCATCCGCTAAGCAATTATTAGTTTAATTTGATATGTAGAAGTATGCAGATATACCTATTCGGGTCATAAATTCTGTCATATGTTTACTGTGAATTTAGTTACTTGTGATATTTGTGTTTACAGTAACCAAATAAAAAGCAAAGTACCAAGTAAACAGTAAGTAAAGTATAATTTATTATAGTATACCAAAAGGGACTTGATAAAACATACATTCACATGCTAACTGAGCTTATTTAAAATTACTCCGGCCGTTTTGAATACAAGCCAGTAGACAAAAAACTGAGGTACAGTTAAGCCCAAAGATGAGACGACCAGACAATATATGAGTGTCGATGGTTGATGACATCGCTGGACACTTGAAATTCGGCTGTTCGCTTATTTGCCGTTATGGGCCTTATCGTTTTGTTTATTGTGTGCACAGTTAAAATTTTTTCATCGGAAAATGCAGTTTTTTTTCCGCGTACCGCCTCAACATTTGCGGGATCTCTTCAGTCTCAGGTCCATTAAATGCGCATCCAAACGATGTCCTGTTTTTTCGTTAAGCTCGAAGCCGTAAGTATCAACCTGAAGTACCAACAGTTTCTGCTCACACATGGGATTTCTTTGGAATTACGCCTTCACAGCTTTCATCACTACTGGAGTCCTCACAGTGCGAGGGTGACCCATTTTTTCTGTCTTCTTCCCACACTTGAATTTCCATTATATCGTTTGATGGAGACATAAACGAATCTCTTGATTATATTAAAATTTTTCAAAGTTCGAAAATCTTATATGGTGCGTAACCGCACGCAACGCGATAACCCCAACTCGGTCTTCGTTAAGTCCACGCCATATTTATAGACAAATTAAATTCAAAATAATGCACGATTTTTTACGGTGGTAGGGCCACGCAAGTCTTCGCTGTTGCACGAATGGGCAGGTCGGTCCGGGTTAGTACCACGACCTCACAGAAGACCGGCGTGAATTGGAAGTTCTGCGTTTCGTCTGATGAGTGAGGTAGGTGGGACCCACTTTATTAAAATGTGGCAACGCATCTGCGACCCCACGGGTGTTGCGAATGCCCATGGGCGGCGGTTATCACTTAACATCAGGTGAACCGCCAGCTCGCTTGCCACATTCTCACATGAAAAAAAATCTCCTCAATGTTGAATATGGACCTCCTGACCGCTTATTAAGGATGAGGGTGTTACAATTTTTTTTTTACATGAAAAGTTGCCAAACGAGCAGACGGTTCACCTGATGGTAAGTGAATACCGCCATCCATGGACATCTGCTACACCCAAAGGTTACAGATGCGTTGACAACCTTTTTGCTTTCAGTCCGTAGACTATTAAAGCTTCATAGAAAGAAAAACACGTGGGCCAGCCAGAACCCGCGAGTTTGATAAAGTCCTCCGAGTTTGGCTAGGGCCGCGCATGTGCTCATGCGTAGGTTATTTTCGATTTATTAACGGGAACAATTTCAAATTTACCCATCGAGGTTCGGTACAGACAGTGACCGATGACCGTTGACTGTATTATTGGCAATAAAAACCTCTCTGGAACGCGGGTGTAGCTTGTGTAACCGTTGCGTTTGTTTCGCTATGCTCGTAGGCGAAGCCTAACTAATTGGTTGTGGGTTAGCGCTATGAGTGGATATAGTGTTGTCTAGCGGGACCCCCCAATGGGTCTGACGTACCTATGTATGTCAACTTCCTCGACCTAGTCGATTGGAAACTTGCGCTGGCGACGTTTATGAGCGTTCGCGTCCATGTCGCTCCATTTAACAACAGTGGATTGGAATGGTTTTCGGCTTTTTCGATGAACCATTTGATGGTTAACTCTTGGAAGTATTTACGAAGTGTTGGGAGTATGCAATCACTATGAAGTGTAGCCGTAACGCTGAAATCATCAGTGAACTTTGTTTTATTGAATACAGAAGTTAAAAGTGCGAAAAAATAACAATGCTATTGTTATAGGTAGAGAGCACCAAAGATTTGAAATACGTATGCACTTCATTTCGTGCTACCTCCTGAAAACTAAACAGCCTGGATTCGCCCAAATATATTTTATTAAATATGTTTGGTGGAATCTGATCCTATTATTCTACCGTGCTTTTGAAATTTTGTGTGGTACTGGAATTATTGGTTTTTTTTTTTCGCCCAAATTTCTTCGATTGCGGCGATTGCGCAGACTCCCCTAAAGGCTAAACTTATCACCGGTTAGCCGTACGAGTGCAGCGTGACCAGTAGGGTTTCAACAAGTTGTTGAGAGTTTCCTGATACTAGGAGCTCGATAATTGCTACCTCTGATCCCTGCTGGTAGGCCGATAGGCTGTCTCTATTCTGTGGACGATAGCTTCGCACTACACAGCTACATTAACCAAAAGATTCAAACTGCTTTGCTTCTCGTAGTCAGCAGATAAAGCACAACTTGTTCCAAGACCATAGTTTTCAACGAAGTGTAGCTTCTCGAAAGTCCTTACGTGAACGCCATTCCGTACTCTAACACCAATAATATTGTCCCAACACAAGTTTTCCCAAGCTTTAAGCCAAAACCGGAATGTGTGAATGAACATTGGCTGAATGTACTTTGTTTGAATTATCATTTAAGTTCGTTCACGAGCAGTTACATCATCTGTAGGATCATTGCTGAGAAATATGCCCCATTCCAGGAACATTGTCATATTATGGTGCTATAAAGGCGGTATTATCAACAATAACACTCCAAACTTTATTTTCCGTTCCCCGAAATATGTCCACGAGAGTAGATTGGTATTTGACAAAATTCGTAAAGGCGGTACTTTCAACAATGACTTTCATTTGCGTTCCTCTATATATGCCCGAGCCGAGTGTAGTTTATTCCAGAAAATCATTGGACGGTACTTTCAACAACGATACTCCAAACTTTCATTTTCTTTGTTCTAAATATGTCGCGAATGTGGTTAAGTCTTCGACAAAATTCTTAGTGTACTTTCAACAATGATATTCCACACTTTCATTTGCATTCCTCTAAATATGCCCGAGAGTGTAGTTTATTCCGAAAAAAAAACATTAGACGATAGATACGTTCAACATTCAAATGTTTTATGAAAATATTTTTATGTGAGAAGGCAACGTACTCTTAATATCAGAAACTCACTTCACCAATAAAAGTCATTTTAAAATTGATTCCTATAAATTTTATCGTACGACACACCCAAATGGCACAGCACACGGAGGTAGCGCCATATTAATAAAAAACAATATCCGACACCATGAAACTGCAAATTATGGTACAAATGAAATACAAGCGACAAACATAGTAATTGAGGACTGGGCTGGAAAGTTCACAATCTCAGCTCCTAAACATAATTTAAAACAAGACGACTATGAGAAGTTCTTCAACACCTTGGGATGGCGATTCGTGGCTGGTGATGACTATAACACCAAACATACATATTGGGGTTCACGAACAATTACACCGAAAGGCCGACAGCTGCTGAGAGCATTAGATCAGCTGAAACTTAGCTGTATCTCATCTGGTGAACCAATTTATTGGCCCACATATGTAAGAAAGACACCAGACCTAATTGATTTGGCAGTAGTGAGGGGCATCGCTGGCACATACTTCGAATGCAAATCAATGCTTGAACTTTCTTCGGATCACTCTCCAGTCGAAATACTGTTAAAGAGAAAAATAACCCTAACTGCCAACGTATGTCAACTACATAGCAGAAAAACAGACTGGAATAGTTTCAGAAAGTCAATCTCCGCTGAAATAAACTACACCTACCACTCAGAACAAAAGAGGACATAGAAGCAGCCGTTGAACATCTAAATAGATGCATACAAAAATCAGCTTGGCACGCTACACCTGCAACTTCCAAAACCATCCCCAAATCACAAAGTTATCCGACTAATATTAGAGAGTTAGTTGCCAAAAAACAAAAAGCACGGAAGTTATGGCGGAAAACTCGGCACCCAACTGATAAAACTGCCCTAAATTAACTGATTTCCCAACTGCGCCAATTTCTCAGTGAAAATCGAAACCAAAATGTGCAAGCATACCTTTAAGATCTAGACGCCAGCGTCGCAACTGACTATTCACTACGAAAAGCGACCAGCAAACTTAAGCGCCCTATGCTAATACGGCCCCCTATACGCAAAGCAGACAGCAGCTGGGCTATAAAAGATTCAGATAAGGCACAGGTATTTGCTGACCATCTGAAAAATGTATTTGTACCAAACCCTGACCAGGGATCTACACAGACTGAATTAGTGTCGAGAATACTTAATGAAACGCATCAATTAGACCTCCCAATAAATTGCTTCTCCATATCTGAAATTAATCAAGCAATTAGGAAACTCAATCAAAACAAAGCGCCAGGATACGATTTGATAACCGCAAAAATAATGACAGAATTGCTAGAAGGTGGTGTGCGCTTCCTAACATACATCTATAATCCCATATTGGGAACTTCAACGGTCCCCAGACAATGGAAAGTGGCTCAAATCATTATGATCCCTAAACCGGGCAAATATCTAGAAGACGTAAAATCTTACAGGCCTATCAGTCTATTGCGAATACCATCAAAGGTAATGGAGATTCTATTCTTGCGCAGACCATCGCCAATTATAAAAGAAAGAAGCTTAATCCCAGACCACCAGTTCGGCTTCGGGCAACAGCATGGTACTATTGAACTACTACTATTATATTGTACTACTATTGAAACTAATGTTGTTCACAAGCTTATGTACTTGACATAAGCTTGTGAACAACATTAACGCTGCTTTTGAAAGGAGATAATACTGCACAGCTGCATTCCTAGACATCTCACAGGCCTTTGATCGTGTATGGCATGATGGGCATGATTTAAGATAAAAAAAAATCGCTACCAATCAAATATTACAACTTCATTAGATCTTATTTAGAAAACAGAAATTTCTTTGTAAAACATGGCGAAGAAGTGACAACACTATGTCCAATCCATGCAGGCGTACCGCAGGGCAGTGTCATGGGTCCTACCTTGTATCTTCTGTATACTGCAGATCTACCGACTTCCAAAGCCACTGTAACAGGCACCTTCGCTGACGACACAGCAGTTCTGGCATCGGACGACTTTCCAGATGCCACCCAAAAACTCCAAAATAGCCTCGACAATATTGCGAAATGGCTTAAGTATTGGCGTATCGAGTCGCGGTCCAAGTGGCATTCACCACTAGACGGGACTTTTGACGTGACGTGACCCTCCAGTCACATTAAACGGAGTACAAGTCCCCCAAAAAGATGAGGTAAAGTATTTGGGAATGTACCTAGACAAGAGACTCACATGGAGAAAACACATATTTACCAAAAGAGTAGCAATGGGACAACAGCATATAAATTTTAATATTAAAAAAATGTAAGAAGGTGGCAAGCGATCGATTGTACATATCGATAGTCTTCGTCCGCTAAGAAATTATTAGTTTAACTTGATATGTAGATATACATATTCTGATCATAATCTCTGTCACATGTTTACTGTGAAATAATTGACATATATTTGTTTTTACAGTAACCAAATAAAAAGTAAAGTAAAGTACCAAGTAAACACTACTACACGATGCATTATCATTACACGTTGACCGCAACAGCGATACTCCAAATTTTCATTTGCGTCCCTCTAAATATGTTGCGAATTTAGTTTAGTCTTCGACAAAATTCTTAGTGTGTACTTTCAACAATGATGCTCCCAAATTTTCATTTGCGTTCCTCTAAAAATGCCGCGAATATAAATGTCTTCGGATAATTCACAAAGACGGTACTTTCAACAATGGTACTCCATACTTTCATTTGCGTTCCTCTAAATATGTCCACGAGTTCAATTTAGTCTTCAACAAAATTTTAAAGGTGAACACACTCTAAACTTTCATTTGCAGACATCTTAATATCTATGAGTGTAGTTTGGTATTTGACAAAATTCATAAAGTCGGTACTTTCAACAATGATACTCCAATACTTTCATTTGCGTTCTTCTAAATATGTCGCGAATGTAGTTTAGTCTTCGACAAAATTCTTAAAGGCGGTACTTTCAAGAATGATAATCCGAAATTTGATTTGCGTTCCTGTCGGTATGTCCGGGAGTGTGGTTTAGTCTGAAAAAATTCATTAGACGTTACTTTTACTCCAAACTGTCACTTGCATTCCTCTAAATATGCCCGCGAGTGTAGTTAAGTCTTCGACAAACTTCTTAAAGGCGGTACTTTAAGTAATGATTCCATACTCCATACTTTCGTTTACGAATCTTTAAATATGTCCACGTACTTTTTTTTTTTATTCATAAAGGCTTTGGTACTTCCACCAATAATTTAAAATCATAAAATGTTTGGGTAGCTCCTAGTAGATAAGTAAAAATAATATGAATCATCTCTGTGGATGAAACAGAAAAAGATCTCTTTGGTAAATTGTACTCCGTGGCGTCTCCAATGACCTCGAAATAGCTCATTGGAAGATATGGGTTGGAAAAGGGAGGTAAAGGGCTTCCAGAATAAAGGTTTTGTCAACAAACCCTCCGTTATATGCTCACTTTGTATGATGTACCGTTATATGTATTATAAACGGCATTTACTATCTCAAAACCCTATTTTGCAAAAATTATGAGCCTAACGCCGTTTTATGACATACCTATAAACTTAAGGCAACAATAGGTGTGATTCTACTTGATATCACTTAAGCATCAAAACTATTAAACTTATTTCACTGAAAATAACCTCTTATTGACTTCCACCAAACACTACATCTATATTATGACCAATATTTTGTCACTATTTTTCCCTATAATTCAGTTATTTGTGCAGTTCTTAGTAATTAAGGCATGCATGCAAGAAAGAGCGACATTATAATGTTTGGGGCTGATTTTATTCGCGTGAAGGAACCTAAGACGCAGAGATTTATACAAACAGACAGAGATTTATACTGTCACGAAGCAATTAAGATGACTTTACTGTACACTTTGTAAACAATTTACATTTAAAATTTCGAACTGAGAGTCTTAAAATGCTCTTAACATACCAATTTTAAGATGTTATTTAAGAAAGTATAGTAAAAATACCTCATTTACTTCTTTTATCCCTAAATCCTATAAGTAATATTTTTATATATGTTTTGTTCTTTTTAAAAAATCATGGGACGGATTACTATTGCAACGATATTCATAAGGACAATAATTATTATCTATTATAATTGCCTTTTATTTATATGTACGTTTGTAATCCCAACAAAATAATTTTTACAAATGTATGTTAATAATAAAATTTGATTGTTCCATGTTTCCGTCTTTTTTGCCGGTAAGCTAAAACATTATCTTTCATATATTACTCTGTCACAATTGGATTGTACATTTGAAATAGTATCTTTCACTGCCGTCTAAAAGTAATATTCATGGTATTATACAATATATTTACGCGAACAGTGTATAAATAAATCGTCCAGCGGATGTACAGGTTTAATGAAACAAAATAAAACATCGTTCATTATGTGATATTTCCTATCTGAACATGTCTCGAGTCACTAAGTGGTCACAGTTTACAAACAAATTGCGCCATATAATCTGTAACCATATAATCTTATAATAAGTCGCATTACTCAACACACGTGTCTTGTTTCCATCCTTTAATAAAACCTGCATGCGTCGCAACACGGCCGGATATAAATTTGCGCGGCGTCAAACGGAAACACTGGTGCACTGTACACGAACGTATTCCACTGCACACGACTGTACACGCGCGGCACTCGACTGTAACGCGCCGCGCGCGACTGTACGCACTTCACCAGAACCGCTGCGGCCGCGGGCCCATCCAGCGGTTGGGGGGGCGGGGGCCGTTGCGGGGCCAGAACTGTTGCTGCTGCTGCGACGGCGCCGGCGGGCCGAAGCCTTGCGGCCTGAAGCGGGCCTGAGGGCCCCAGTTCCTCGGGAAGCGCTGGCCTCCGAAAGGCCTCGGCGCCTGGGCCGCGTGCCACTCGCCGTTCTCGTAGCCGGGCGGCGAAACGTTCCTGCCCTCGGCCGCCTTATCCGGGGCCTCGCGGCCTGGGGTCCCTCTCTCCGCTCTCGGGGCCGAACGGCCTCAGTGAAGGCGGCATGCTGTCGAAGGGGTTCGACATGGGCCCGGCAGGGGCGGATTTAGGACCCTCGGGGTCCCGCCCCTCGCTGGGCTCCGCGGTGCTGCTGATCCGGATGAGGTTCGTGTGGTTCTGCTCCTTGTGGGCGGGCTTGCCGTTACCGCCGCCGACTAGCACGCGGTTGTTGTTGAAGCTGTGCCGGCGCGCGTGCTCCGCCGGCTGGCTCGGCTGCGACGGGTAGTGGACCTCTGCGGACAGGGCGGGGTTCGTGATTCAGACCTTCACAATCAACCTCACTACCCCTGAGGTGAGACATTTGAATGACATTTTGGAATAGGGCTAAGTCTACTCCACGAATGGTTTGCACGTTTCAATAAAGATGAATGAAAGGTCGGAGTTCTAAGACCCTGAGCGGGAATGGAGTTCATGTCAGACCTTCACAAACAACCTCATTCGGGGGGTTCAAGGCTCAGGCATTTGTGATGACACCTTGGAAGAGGCTAAGTCACCTCCGCGAATGTTTTGCACGTTTCAACCAATGAGTGAAAAAGACTAGGAGATTGATGGTCGGAAATCTAAGACCCAGAGCCCAGATAAGAATGCAGAGGTGCATTCTCATCTAGGCTGTGGATCAAGAGTTGAATTTATTTACACTAAACAGTTGGACAAACAGATATAAAACAAAGAAACAACCATCTATTGACATGCATTCTCTCACACAGACACACACAGCCACCTATGCAATATGCATACATGCCAACCTAAAGGTTGTAAACAACTAAAGCAATATAAACGCAATCTTACGGTGGTCTTCATCCTCGGAGAGGTCCATATCAACACTTTCTACAATATCGCTCGGCATATTCACTGGGGGCACCCTGTAATCCTGAAAACATCACAAAACCATTGTTATGATGAGGTCGTAAACCCTAAAATTCTTTTATGAGGATCAGCTAATTAGCCAAAGGACATACATATTAGAATAACATTAGAAAATTACAACCATTTTTACACAACATTCTCTAGTCCCAAACTAAGCAACTCTAGCACTATGGGTACTAAATTACTGATGAACATTCAGTATGTTATAACATACTTTTCTTAAAGTAAATACATATTATACACATTTAAACTTTCGTTTTATTATACATATTTAAACGTTTCACTACCCACGGGCCGTAGATATTATATAACATTTACCAAAAGTCATTTTAACATGATGTAAGATGAGTTGTAATGTTACAATGTTACAAGTTAATGCAGAATAAATCTGCAATTAATTAATTATCTTAAATGTGTTGTTCATTGTGAAAGTTAAGTATCACTTACTTGGTCTCCTTTAGCAGGATAGGGGTTGCGACCGCTCAATTGGTGCGTTAACGATATTAGGTTCCTGTGATCGACGTCTGAAATAGGAAATTCAAAAGTAGAAGTCAAAATTCCTCAATTTTTACCCAGCCGTCATGTTTCTCCCCAGAAAGGTATTGGAGCCAACATTTATAATATGAAAATAGATCAAACAAATTATTGACTTATAAACCTTTCATTTCGAGGTTAAGCCTCTTTTATGACTTTAGTTGTTCATGTCTGTTTAAACCATTTTTAAAAAGGCTCCTTTCCAATGCAACCCGAAGTCTCTTTGTCTCTCTTACTTCTTAAGGGAAGCATACAAGCAAGGGAATATATAAATCAGCATGGAACAATTGTAAAAAATTATATGCTCTAGACAAACGGATTAAAAGGCAAGGCCCCATGTCAGTCTTGCAATTAATGAATGGAAGTTCAACTAAAGAAATGACTAAATATGGTTGGATTATTTTATTTAAAGGGCACACCATTATTATAACTATACATATATTGTTTTCTTCATACATGTTGCACTGTATAGGGTCTCAACAGAAAAAGTTAAAAGGATAACCAATTGAATCAAACACACAAGATGACTTCTGGGTTGAAATTAAATAATTTATGATTATTTATGGTTATTATTTATAAAATGATTTAATAAATTGCCAATAGTACATTACCTTGATGTGAAATAGGATGCTTTATGGCTGTTGTAGAGACAGTCTGCGGAGGTGGAGGAAGATTTGACAGCAGCCTGTGGTCTATATCTTCAATACCTAAAAGAATATACATAAACATTCAAATTGCTACTGCATGACAAAGCATGGATTCTGACTTTATTTCCACAGGAAACAAGTGTTTTATGTCACCTACGAATATTTTTAATGCCACTTGTTGTTTTAACTGTTTATGTTTATTACAGCCTATGTGAGTTTACCATGCATAATACATTTACAATGAAATAACATGTTTTACAATGGATTGTTAAGCGTTTGACTACAATACCATCTGATAAGTAGTTATGCAGTAAAAAAAAAATATAAATCTCAAGTCAGCAGATATTCGAAGATATATTATGGCGTGTGCACACCATAATATTCGCTTAACGACTTGACCTGCTACACCATCTAAAGAAAAGCACTTTACTCAGCAATAACACATTTATGTACAAGTTACATTTTAAAGTTGGGATAACAATTAAAAAAGTAAACAATTTGTTACTATTTCAGAGAAAGTGTAAATAATAACCATCAAAGTGGAAAGGTAAATCATTTTTATCCACCAAAGACGTCGTGTGGTACTATATTATTTATTTTTGCGTGAGAAGCGCTATTTAGAATCAGTTGTAAATAATATCCAACACCCATTGATCCGTGAGGTTGCAACTGCATTGCAAACTTATGAACAAGTGGGCCCAGGTCACTCACAAGACCAAACGTTAATGTATAATAACTACTCACGACCTAAAATCGGAAGAACCGGCGGGGGCGGTGGCGGCGGCAGGATGCCCCTGTGATCAACATCCGCCGGAGGTATGTCCTGAAAAAAAAAGAGATTACATACAGTACTTTAAAACCTATTGCCAATGGAGAGAAGAGTCAAGGATAACAATCTCACATGGGTGTCAAATTTAAAAGTGTCAAGCTGTAAGCGGCAAATAGCTTTTAAAGAAAGAACCACCATGATGGCGCTAGCGTAGCAAAGGTGTTTAATCATACACTTTTAAATAGCTGAGCTGAATTTAATGCCTGTTTAGCCATCATCAAGTGTTTCAGCTTTAGAAAACCAACTACCCCTACCACATGAAAAAATATTCTTGTATTGACATGTTATCTGACAGTACTTTAGACGACTCGATTGGCGTAGTGGGTAGTGTACCTGCCTCCCGCGCCAGAGGGTGTGGGTTCGATCCCCACTACTGGAAAAATATTGTTTGATGAACATAGTGTTTTTCTAGTGTCTGGGTGTTTATATATGTATAATACGTATTTATTTACAAAAGAAAATATGTTGAATTATGTTATGGGTACTAGATTCATTGTATAAGCATTGCTTGTTATTATTATCTTGAACCAAAATTTGCCGCCAAGTTTAAAACTAAAGTTTAAAATAAAGCAAAAGCGCTTATACAAACCAATGCAACAAGAGATATTACAGGAAAATCTTGACTAATTGTATTTTAACTTATATTTTTTATTAACGAAAATTTTTAACGTGAGTTGCCTAATATTATATAACTGGCAGACAAATGTTGATGTAATTAGTTCAGTTATTTTGCTGTGTTATGTGCTTCAATAATGTCTCGCATCTTGGTATAATATCGTCATACTAACCTGGTTGTACAACTCTGCGTGCGCGCCCGTCAGCATAGTGGGCATCGCGGGAATCGTGGGCACCGTGGGCAACGTGGGCACCGTGGGAACCGTGGGCAGCGTGGGCACGGCGGGCGCGTTGGGCGCGGGCGGCGGCGGCACGGGCGCGGGCGGAGGCGATTCCGGCGTTTCCGCGAACAATCCCCGCCCCAGCATCGGACTCGTCCGCTGCTTAAGGTAGGTGCGTACGGTTAAATTTCATTATTTATTTTTTAACTAGTTTTCGCCCGGGGCTTCGCTCGCGTTGAAGCCCTTAAATAAATATCTTTCAACACTTTACATTTTTTTTTTTAAATATTGTGTGATGAACATCGTGTTTTTTCCAGTGTCTGGGTGTTTATATATGTGTAATATATATCTACTTACCAAAAAAATGTACGTTTAAGTATGTTTATCAGTTTTCTAGTAACCATAATATAAGCGTTGTTTAGTTTGGGACTAGAGAATGTTGTGTAAAAAATGTGTCCGAATGTATTTGTTTATTATTTATTATTACTTTACAACCCTTTTTCCCAATTAAAAAATCCTTTCTTAGGCAATAGACTATCTGTGTACCAAATTTCATTTAAATCGGTTCAGTAGTTTTGGAGTGAAAGCGAGACAGATAGACAGAAAGAGTTACGAGCTACTCTTTAAGCGCGTTATGAAAATAATGATGAGAGTGAATTTTTAAGATGCGCGCGCATCACTGTAACACATAAGTAACACGTTTTGAAGCTGCCCGCTAAATTGCTTATTTTTTTATGGCCGCATAACCTCAATCACATTCGCCTGTTACAGTTGTCAATAAAGAATGTAGATGGCGCTTTTATAATTTTATAATTTTTATTATTTGTATTCTTTTCCAGTTCTTTTATTATTTTATTGTAATTAATTATTTGCATGCAATTAAAAACTATTTTTAATGATGCCAAAGAAGTATAACTTCTCACACACCCATTTGAAAAAAATAAGCCCCAATTACCACACGGAGGAATGATAGCACGAAAGGAAAATACCAAATAGCGTACAGGTACTAGCCTTCATTACAGCAATCTTATTAATTGCAATCAAGTTGCAATAATTTACCACTTTCACTAAAAGTAATCTCTACTACGCAAATACGAAAGGATAATAAAAAATAAAATATTCAAAAGTACTTACAGGCAAATTCCAGGTGTTCTGATGATTGTTCCATTGAGTAGTACCTTCTGGTATGTACGGTTGGTCAGGATCATCTGGAAGATAGAAACATTAATTTATATCCCATTAATCCCAAACAGACTCACTACCAAAATAATGTTTTTCTTAACAGAAGTAATAAATTTAGGTGTTAGGGTACAGGGTTTAGTGCAAAGGATAATAGACTTAACAACCAAATTTGAATTTAAGATAATTAATACGCACATGGGCACAGTTAGTGGAACACAACAAAAAACATTATTTTTCAGAATATTTCTATCATAATTTGTTTCTAATCTTATGTCAGGGTTTGCTTGAAGAAAACTCTTTTTAGGGTTAAGCTCGCTTTATACATTATTTGTTTTGTAATTTTGTTTTCTCTTATACTCTGTGTACAATAAAGAATAAAGAAAAAATTACTGGCCAGGTATGTTACCATTTAGAACATTAATTTAAAAATGGAATATAAGCCTACAGACATTTTTTCATCTATATGTTTCTGCTTCATGATAATACTGATTACCGAGTTGTTTGAACTTAGTCTGAGGAGAAATTTAAAAATTTTATAAATTCTATAAATTCTGAATTTTATTAGTAAAAGTAAATTTTTTCGTGTCAATAGTAGGCACTTTAGTTAAAAAATAAAAATGCTTGAATTAACACCACCAAAGATTTTAGGGCAGATGAAATGCGAAGAAATGGTTATCTACAGATCTATTGCCAGACTGCAGCAATCAATTTCAACAATTCATCGGAGTATTCGACATGAACAGGTATTTTACTTACTCGCTGAAGGGTGTACTTCAACCAGTTTAATTGAAGGAAGAGAATATGGAGACGCAAAGGAAAATTATACATTCAGTCTAATTTGGGAAAATATTGCATATGGGGGCTTAGGGCTTAATTATGGTATGGTCAGGTATAACTTTTGGAACTCGTACTTTTATAAAAATTTCTTCTTAAATGTAAATGTTTTTTAACTTCTTAAATGTTAAAAGATGTTTCACAGTTAGTTACTTCATGTTTGATTATTACTTGTTTTATTATACACATTATTATTTCTATACTCCAGCTTTTTTTTAACGTTTCGCTAACTGTGCCGGTGTGAATGTTTTGAACATGTAGTGTGTGGCAGCCCAACATGCATGAACAAATTAATATATTATTTAACTAAACCACTAGAAAGTGTAGTGATACTAGTATTTATTTCAATGTAGTAACACTCAACAAATGAAATAATGAAAATATTGCCACTGATACTATTCCTGTATGGAGCAATCTCAAACAAGTTTATTCAGCTTGGAAGGTGGATCAGGTTTTGATTCGTCACCATAATATTTATGTAGTCCCATTGTAGCTTCTTCATTTCAACCTCTTAATTTTTTTTTATGTGAGACTGTTGCTTTGACATTGCTTGCCACCAGGTTAGTTGTTCGCCTGATATTAAGTGATAACTGCACATGGACATTTGCAACACCTATAGGATTGCAGATGCATTGCCACCTTTTGATTAATTGGGCACAACTACCTCACTCATCAGACAAAATGCAGAAGTATAACACTTCCACTACTTCTGGTCTTTCACGAGGTTGTGGTACTTACCCGGACGGACTTAGCCATTAGTGCAAATTGTTGCATGACCCTACCACAGTTGGGTCTTAAAGATTGCCAAAGCAAATAAATTCCCACAGATGCTGCAGATCTCCACAGGAGATGATTATTCAAGAATTCCTCATTAAAAAAAACTAATAATACTTTCATATCTTGTGCAGTTCATTTAAACCAAATATTAAATTAGCTCTTGCAATTTACCAAAGCCCATGCAATTTACCAAAGCCCCCTCTGGTGAACACTCAAAGCAGTTGGGGTGGACATGAGGACTTACCGCTTATAGTCTCAATTGTATTAGTACCGTAGAATGATGTCGGTGGCGGGGGATTCCCCGTGCTCTCCGGGGTCAGGAGGTCCAGGCCGGGCAAGGTGTCCTGGGACTTCTGTGACATTGTGCCGCTGGTGACTGCAAGGTAAAGGTAACTATGAACGTTTTACATTTTGTGACCAGCACTAACGTCTTTTGCTTTTCTATGAAGAAAAATTATTTTTTTTTTCATGCGAGAAGGTGGCAAGCGAGCATGAAAATTGGATGGACATTTGCAACACCCGTAGTGTTGCAAATACGCTGCCACCTTTTAATAAATAGGACTCTGGCTACCTCACACATCTGACGAAATGCACAAGTATAACACGCCGGTGTTCTGAGGTTGTGGTACTTACCCGGACGAACCTGCCCATTGCGAATTGTTGTCTGGCCCTGGTAATACAATCAACAATCTCAAGTCTGGATTACTTAGAGACCTAAGCCTATTCCTTCAAGAACTTGTGAGTATTTCAATGGCCACAGATAGGAAAAGTAGGTGGCAGATTATATAACGAATAAATTGTATCATCTTTTGGCTTACAACTTCGTTCATCATAACTTTTTTTTACCTGAGTTATTGTCCGACGTGTTTGTGTTATTACCGTTCGGCGCGAACGTTTTCAAGAAATCGTTGATGTTGAAATCTTGCTTCTCCGTGGGCCTGCTATTTATCACCTCTATTTTGTTAGCTGTACAACAATAGAAAGAATTATTGTCTTTTTTATGTAAGAAGATGGAGAGCGAGCTGACGCTTCACCTAATGTTAAGTGATAATGGCCACCCATGAGCATTGGTAACAATTGCAACACCCGTAGGGTTGCAGATGCGCTGCCAACTTTTATTAAAGTCGGCCCCTGTAACCTAACGCAGGAGTTTACCTCTTCCACTTCACGCCGGTCTTCTGCGAGATCATGCTACTTCCCGGACGGACCTGCCCATTCCTACAACAGCGAAGAATATTGCGTGGTGGCCTTATCACAGGGTCTGAGACTAACTGGAACTTATTTACTATATTTCCAAATGATTCACAACATTTATATGTAAAGAAATGACTAAACAATAATGATAAACATTTCGTGAAATGACATGAACAAAAAATGTTTGATTAAAATACTATTCTCATTAATCTCAAGAAAGAAAGAAAAATAAACCTTACTCACCGCTGTTAAGGTCGACATCCGAATCATTGAATATTGACAATGGGTTATCAGATGTCAAGAAGGACGACAGGCCCAAATTGTATAGAGATCCATCTGGCGCCAGTGAGGTGTTGAAAGTACGATCGATGTTGTAAGATACTAGAAAAGGAACATAACATAACATTAATATATGTTTTAGTACTTGGTGATAAATATTGCTAATCTCAGTTAATTTCAGTTACGTTCATTCTCAGGCTAATTTCAGTTTCATACGCTGTCTTTTCTGTTAGTGCTTCGTGCGAAAGAAATAACGATAATCTACGAAGCTGAAATGAGACGATTATCTCAATCCAAGGGCAATGCGCAATATTTCTCATGAGTACTATTCATACTATTGATTCTAAACTACCTAAGGTATTTCAAAGGATGTATAATCACTACGCCGAATAACGTAGTTCGTGACCAGTAGTTAGTGAGAAAGAAAGAAACAAACTCCGGTGACAACCAGAGAAATGCTCTTTAATAACCGTATAGTGCGCAATGTTATGGTAAACTTCCGCAGCGCATTGATTCAAAATTCAATCAATTAAGAAGATGGGACTAAGGTGCGTGCCTTGGGAGCCACCTAAGTCGAAAGCAAAAAAGCTTTTTGTTTTCTTGTTTTGCGTGCAATGAAATGAACTCACTGTCATCCTCGCTAGCCTCAACGTTGTTGGGGAGGTCCAGGTCTTCGTCGGGACCTGGTGAAGGGACATCTTCATCCCTCTGTGGGGGGGAAGGCGCTGCGTTCGGTAACGTCGGTGTCAGCTCGTCCAATTTACGTTTCAACGCGCGGACACGCGCACCAAATGTTTTGTACGCCTGTAAAATGACATTAAATATTACATTTTGTACAAAACTGTGGTGTATGTTGAATTTATCATAAAACATTTGATATAGGGCTTCTTTTTAATAGGAAATACTTTTTAAATTATGTATTCATACAAGATCCTTAATATCTGTAAAATAATGATCTTATTGATTATTATAAAGGATTCTCTAAACAAGTTGATACTATAATTCGTAGCGCAATAGAATGAACTAACATAAGCAACAACTTTCACTTCTCCTCTTTGAGTGGAATAGTATTGATTGGCTGATGCCAGGAGAGCTAAAAGTGCTTCCCGAGCAACTATCTCTCTCTGCAGAGCTTGTGTATATCTCTCCACGCAGGCTATGCCTTCATTCAGCTCCTTTTCCACGTCGTCCTTATTACTTCTATCTGCAATATAAGAAATTATTAATTTAATATTATAATAAAAAAACAAACAAAATACCATTTATACCATCTTATTGAATTCTGTGAATCAGTAATTTATGGCCATGGTGATTTCCAGCCAATGGAGACACCCTTCTGAGCCTTTTGGTATATAAAATAAAGTGTAAACCACGTAAGAAGTTATACTATCAATATCCGTGGACGGCGATAATCACTTGTCTTCAACCACCAGGTTGTATGCGACCTTTCTATGCAAAAGTTTGTATTTAAAATTAATTAAATGTGGATAAATATTAATAATAATATTAATAAATATTAATTGTGGATAAATATTAAATGTGATAATTCAATAACTAAAAAATATCACTATAAATGAAACTAATTTTACGGATTTAGCGCGTTTATTTTAATTTTAATTCCCGACGTTTCGAACACTTTCGGGAAACGTCGGGAATTAAAATTAAAATAAACGCGATAAATCCGTAAAATTAGTTTCATTTATTATGTGTAATCGCGTAAATACAAGAAATTATTATACAAAATATGAAAAAAATGAAATGAAAAAAATAATAATTAGAGAAAAGAACCAAATTTTATATCATACCTTTAAGACTAGCACGCAAAGCATCCGCATCAGAGAGCTGTAAATGACTCTCGTGTATATACTTCAATCTTAAATCCGTATCTGACTCCAGCACTGTGCACTGTTTGATTTTGTTGATGAGCTGTTGAGGCTAGAAGAGGTGATTTACCTTTTTAATTTGAAAAACTTATACTATTATATAAAAAACACACTCCAGCACTGAATACAGCATCTACGGATGATGCTCATTGGTGGGACTAAATTATTAAATATTTTACATTATCCAATTAAATAAACACTCAATTTTCCTATCAATTTTTCTAATTGTTGCAACATATCACCCTATTAAACAATAGTATACTGTAAAACATTATTATTAATGACAAAAAATGCTGCCCTGTCTGTCTTTTATATAAAATATCTTCATTTTAGATGAAAATTATTGAAAATACAGTTATTAAATTTTTATACAGCATGTTGTTACAACTGCAACATTAAATTAACACACTTCTAACAATACTTGCCAATAATCAAAAAAACCATAATTAAAAAGAATAATAATTTTCAAACAAATTAATTAACTAAAAAAGAAACAAATTTGTATCACCTATACAGCTACAATTGACTGATTCATACATTCAGAGACCCTCTTGGTAAATATTGATGTTTAAAAATGTAAATGTTTAATACAATTTTAAAAAGTTATCCTCTATATCACGGATGAGCAACGCGCGGCCCGCGGCCCCTTAAACATGTTTATATGGCACGCCAAAAAAATTTGCCCATTGATTAAAAAGGTTGCTCACCCCTGCTCTATATGTATATTCATTTATTGTAGCGGTTGTAACGACACGCTGTATATGATATCAATAAATACTTTTAAAAAATCCTAATTACGACTTTTCACTTAATGTTTTAATTACAATTGCATGAAAGTCACTTAATGTTTTAATTACAATTGCATGAAAGTCACTTAATGTTTTAATTACAATTGCAAACTTATCTCACTTGAAAATCCAATGGGTCATCATCAGTCTTCTTAACAGCCCCTGCACTGAGTAATCCAGTCAAATCCGATAGAAACTCATCATCATAAACTGATCTTTGTTCCCAAATCTTGAATATTCTAAGAATTTTTGGTCGAACTTTTTCATCCCTGTAATGTTAAGAGGTGCAAAAAAAGAATAATTATGGTTTTAAAGCAAAGAGAAACTATGCTTAATTATGTACATGACCTTTTTAAAACAATGCTAATGGTGATAAAAGTACAACCTTATTTACCAATATTTGTTAATTGCACTCAGGCTTATATTATATTTTCACTCTAGTTTTTTATTCTCTAGACACTATTGCTCAGATATAATTAAAATTATACATATTTCATGTATTTCAGCTAGAAGGTTTACTACCAAGGGTTTTTTTACAATAAAAGTTTTAAATTTTACAAACAACTTTACTTTCCCAAAATACCGTAAACTTGTTGCCAATGGTTATTTTAATTTGATTCGATGATTTACAATTAAGACACAAAAAAATAAAAATCATAATGAGGAAATAATAAATGTAAGTATTATCTCTATGTATAAAAATGAATCGCTGAATGTGTTGCTAAGCGTAAATCATGAGAATAGCTGAACCGATTTCGCTAATTTTTTTTTTTTCATATTCCTTGAAGTACGAGGGTGGTGCTTACGGAGAGGAAATTTAAAAAATTGCCTGAAAAAGTCTAAAAATAACACTTTTCTATATTCCCGTACAAAAGATTCGTAATAATACTTAAAAGTCAATTTGAACTTTAATACCATACCATAAAGTTTAAGTGAAAGTGGAGGGGTTCTGCGAAGGCAAAACTAGTGAGTGACTGTGGTAAAATGTCACTTGAAATGTAAATGTCCCTTTACTGTGCATCTTGTGCATTTAAAACTACGCAAAGGATCTTGACGCGGTTTTTTTACTAGATAGAGTGATTGAAGAGGAAGGTTCATATGTATAATACATTTCACCCATGCGAAGCCGGGGCGGGTCGCTAGTTAAATATAAATGTAAGACTTTGGCTCGCCTGAGTGTTGGTAAAAACTAGCCAAGCAGCCGGTTTTATAAAAACATCATAAATAAAAATAAAAAAATAAATCATGAAAAAAATCATGTATGTTGTATGGGAGTCCCCCCACCCCCCCCCCCCACTTAAATATTTTTTAATCTGTTCTTTAGTATTTGTTTTTATAGCGGCAATAGAAATACCTACATCATATATGAAAATTTCAAGTGTCAAAAACAAGGTTTGTTTATCCAAACCTTTGTGCGGTTGAGGCTTCACATCAATTACTTATTTACTTTATGAATAGTTAAAGTTTTGTATGAATAAAAAATAAAAACAAATAATTTAGTAAATGAGACTAGTTTACAAATTTTATCGCATTTTAATTACTATGTGTAATATTCACGTAAAATTAAGAAATAAATGCAAAATTTATTGTTATAATATATTATGAAAAGCCATTATATTTCTCAAAGGTTTTTGGTGTCACTATTTCACGTTTTATCTCAATTAGGTTTAATATTTGTTTACATTGAAACATTTGAAAGGCTTAGTTAGGTGTACTATTTAATACATCCAGGAACTTAATGTCCAATAAACAATGTTAATTTAGCTTAGTTGGCAGAAGTGTATTGGTGCTACCAATAAGTTTGACTATCAATAAGTGAGTGTAGTACTCCTATGTAAAATAAAGATATTTGAATTTTGAGTGCAAATTAACTATATCAAACAGTTCTTTGTTAGCAAATCTTAAATGGGATAATTATTGGAAATTGTTGAAAATCAAAATGTCACTATACTTTTAATCATTAAAACATGTTTAATGTTAACAAAACCAAATGCATGGCAAAAATTAACATCTGTCATATTCTCAATACCCAAAAATTGATGTATTTAACATTTGAACTTTACGTAGCCATTCTCAAGTTACAACTAAACTAAATTTTGATTTGTAGATAGACTTATATTATCGAAAAAGTAATCATTTATCTTACCTAACAAGTGGGGTAGCTTTTTGTAAATTCAGACCCCAACTCTCGACAAACTCATAGTTCTTCCTCTTACTATACTGAATAACATCATTGGCCAAATAGAACAACACCAGTCTCTGCTCGACCTTCACTCGTTTTAAAACATTTAGCCAACTTGAAACAATTTTTTTATGATGTTCCCTTTGCTTTAGACACCAAGAGGACAATGATTGGATGCTTTCCTGGGTATCCTTCAAGTGCATCAACTTCTTCTCAAAAGTGAGTGTATTAAATTCTTCTGTCTCGCCCATTTTAGAGGGAATTTTCTCAAAAGCACATCCCGATTTAATTTTGTAAACACCAAAGCACATTTAACGTGACATAATTTCGGCACATAAAATATCGTTCATAAATAACAACTGTATAAACTGAACTAATAGATAATTAAGTTATTGTTTCGTAAATAAATGCGGTAAAATACCGCTAAAATGTTAGATAGTTATGTATTGTTATTAAAATTAACCATTTCTTTTATCAGTCCATAAGTAATATAATTATTGCATACAAAAACAGCGCACAATCGAAATATATTTTTAAGGTTAAATTCACAATCGCACGAATTGTAAAACCAAAATCGGGCAGAGTATATTTCCTAATACAACAACCGCCATTTTATCTTTATGAATGATGTGCTGTCAAACAGTATAAGACTTAGTGTTGCGTTCAATAACAAATAAACAAAATGAAATATATAATTATATAATTAAAGCACATTTATTTAATTATTATTGTATTAATAATTATTTTGATAGCCTTATTTAAATAATAGAATAATTTATTATGTATAAATATTATGCTTATTCTGAAATATATAATCCATTACCCATCAACGTTTCATCTTGAACCATTTGTTCGAGTATCATCACAATCAAACAAATAGTTCAATTTTTTAAAAGAAAATTTTATTTATTTATATTAGAAGATATAGTTTGTATTATCATTGTCGGTTAACACATTCACAGAGTACTTTTTTACTATACTCAGCTACTATATATCTGAAATGTTTAAGTATTTTATATATCTGAATACATTGTAAATAGTTTTCACGACGAACAATTAACAACGGGGACATCCCGTTAATGGTACTTTTTTTTCGATAATCCGCTTTCTCAAACAGTCACTTTGCATATTGCACTTAATGAAGACATAGAGTTCATAGGTGGCTAATAGTACGATTAATTTATTATTGAAGTTATACTTCTTTTGGCGCGTTAGGGAAAAATGATGAAAGTAAATTTTACGATGCTCGCGCACACCGTCACCAAAAACCGACACCTTGAAGTTAGCTAGACATCTACGTATGTTTGCATTAGAACTGACAACTGTGTTTACGATAATTATTTTGTGATATTTAAATGAACTTTATTTAACTAGATAACGCGTTATAATAAAACTTTCAACGTATTAAATACCTTTTTTCTATTGTTAGAATCGTTTTTTCTACAAACGTAGAATAAGGCCAAAGATAAAATGTTTGAAAAAAATTTTATGTTGTTACGCCAAAGAAGAATAACTTATAACACATGTACATAAGTACACACGCACTTTTTTATAGTACAGCCGTTCCATTCTTGTTCATAATTCAAACTGATAAAAATCTTCTGCAAGATTTTGAGTAAAATAATTTATTTTTTGTGCATTAATTATGAAAATAAAAATTTACTATAATTTTTTAAAACATGTAGAAAAAGTACGAAAAGAATGTCGCCGCTGTGGGAATCGAACCCACGTCTTCGGCATTCGCGGCCTGACGCTCTAGCCACTGAGCTAAACGGCTGATAGCCACAGCGACGAAAACCTTAACGCCTTCTTTCTACATTGTTATTTAGCATTTGGAGCAATGCTTGGCGCATCTATTGTTATATCCTTTCCAGCATACAAACATAAGTGCAGAGATTAGCACTATAAAAAACTTTAAAAATTTATAATTTTTTGTCAAATACTATGTTTTAAGATTTTTGTACTATCTTTTTTACCGCACCTAACTGCAACCCTGTCCCTTTTTCTGATGTTGGTCTAGTGTCATGTCAGTTTTGAGGGGGCGCAGACTAAGGTCACTCGCTGTCGCCGAGTGGGAGCAGAGGCTGGAGCACCCCAGTGCCGGCACAAGAACAATAGAGGCCATACGTCCGGTACTCAGTCGGTGGCTGGACAGGCGTCACGGCACCCTCACCTCCCGGGCGACGCAGGTTCTCTCGGAACTTTGGCTGAATCGGGTGTCTAAGCACCCGGGGAGAGGAGGCCTGAGAAGGCCACAGTCGCACCGGGGTTCGCGGAAGATTGCGTTTTCGTGTTCCCGTGTCCCCGGCAAAGCGACAGCGCAGGTGCAACATGGGTTTTTTAGTGGGTACCCCGTAACTCCCACATACCTCTGTTGCCTACCCACAAGGCGGCGGGGGATCCCTATAGGATTTTTCCCACGTAAAACAAAAAAAGTGTCATGTCAGTTAATCAAATCTAGGGATGCCGAAATTTAAAAAAAATATCGATATTTATAAAAATATCAAAATCGGCTTCGATACATCGAAGAAAAAAATATGGATATATCGACATATTGGTCATATTTTCAGTTTTAAAAAAATTATGTGTTTAGTTCAGTCTTATTCAATAATAATTAATAGTAATTTTTAGACCAAATTCACATTATTTAAATGAATGAGAAATTTTCTTAAAATATTAATAATTTATTAATTTTAATCAAATTTCTTTTACTAATGTAAATTTCTCGGTACGTTATTTATCAAGACCTTCATTGGAGTACTTTCTTTAGCCGTGATTCGAATCAAAAAATAACTAATTAAAGAACATTAACGTTGTAAAAAAACGTAAAGAATTATTTAACAGGATCAACAGAATTTAGTAATAGTTGTTTAATTGACGTGAAAATGCTGAACGACTATTTAAAAAAGTTACTTAAGTGGTTAAATGATAATAATTTTTATAATGTCAAATTTGTTATGAAAACTCGATATTATATCGTGTGACATTTCATTATTGAGAATTTGATTATAATTAATGAATCAGCTTGAATAAAAATATTGTTTTTGATACGACTTCGATATTCAATGTTTTTTATCGCTATATCCGATCAAAATATATCGGCCAAAAATATCGATATATTTTAAAAACAAAAATATCGACATATCGATATTTTTTCGGCATACCTAACCCTAATGACAGCAAATTATTAATCAAATTATCAAATCAAATAGGGCCAGTACATATGTCTTATCTATGAATAGGGCGTACCTACTGACTGCTCCGTTGATTCTATCTTTATCTAAGATTTCTAAGTACTAATTTACAGCAAAGAGTACTTTTATATATCTGAAATACTGTAATCTGACCTACCGGTACAGTCTACTTGCGTGTCTCCACAAATTTCGATTAAGAAGAAATATTGACAGGACAATGTATTGAATTTACAGGTATGCTCATTAGTTAAAAATTCACTTGGAAAAGTTCCTTTTTAACGCCTTAACGTCTTGTCTGTTTGTTTAACTAATTATTTTCCAAAGTAATTTCTGATTCTCACATTTGTCTATGCTGCTGGAAAGCAATTAATCTTCTTACTCCAATTGATCGATGAGAATAATTGGTTTATCCTCTTTGAATATGGGGGCTATAGTTTCATAAACGCATATGTAGAAGTACTGCGTAAAGTCTATGTAGTGACACTCGATTTAAAGACGACCAAGTAATACAGATTAAACATCGAAATTACTTGACTTTGGTCGCATCAGCCCACTCTAAATAATGATAACAGTACGACAAAATTAAGCAGTAGGTACTTTCTAAATTGCCAAACCTAGTAAAAACTACAGCAGTACTTATGACATACTACTACAGTATCCCAAGATGAGTAAAATACTAATAAATACTAGTAAAATACTTTAGAAAATACAATTAAAAAGCATGAGCAGCAAAAAACATCGGACAAAGATTTTTTTTATGTGAAAAGTTGTCAAACGAGCTGACGGTTCACCTGATGTTAAGTGAATACCGCCGCCCATGGACATCTGCCACACCCGAGGGTGACACATGTATTGACAACCTTTTGAAAATTGGGCTCTGGCTACCTCACTCACCAGACGAAACGAGAAGGTATTTGTCATACTTTAACTTTACGCTGGTCTTCTGTGAGGTTGTGGTACTTACCTGGCCGGACCTGCCCATTTGGCAAACAGCCGAGGCTACTGCGTGGCCCTCCCACCGTTAAACTATAAAGATAACAGGCTATATCCAATAAGCATTGTTATTTTTATTAGTATTAATTTTTTTGGTTTGTAAAATTTGCACTATGTTAGTAAATAAATATTTAAAATGATATCAATATTTTTCTCTCCAATTACCAATAACTATAATGTCAAAAAATGTGCAGTTCCTTAAATGTTATTATACAGAGTTTACACAATTAAATGTTGATATAGAAATTTTAGAACTGTATCACAGATCTAGAATTCAGTGTCAGCTCAGTGTCCTGGCGCTCACTTTTAACTCAATATACTTGAGCACTAATGAAATTATTAATATTATGCGCTGACTTGTCTCATGCTCTGTGGTGAAGGAAAGCATAACCTGCATATTTTGGAAATAATAACAAAAAATATATTTCGAAGATATGTCAAGTTCGCATGGTGGACTATGCGTTGATACCCTATGTACAGAGTAGGCCTTTGTCCAGCAGTGAGTAAATGGGTAAATGGGCTGTTACTTTACTTTTTTTCTATAGGAATTTTAAATTTATAATAAAAAGTTTAACAATCAACTTGGAATAATCTTTTTTTATCAATATTGCTGATGATGTAATTTTACATAATTAATATTAAAGTAACACTTTACTTTATCCCATTATCATTGGACATTTGATATAGGTACCATTATTTCAAAATTGTGTGTAATTAGTTCTCCTATTTTTGTTATCACTGGTAACTAAAGATGTGTTTACCATCATTATATTTGTAACTTTACTTGGACAATACTGATGCATTTGTCATCTATTGAAATGTATATTTTTTTAAATAGTTCAAGTAAAAATTATCATTTTTTTTTTGTATAAATGTTTTTAAACCCTTCAAAGATTTTTATTACTTTTAACTGTGATAGGATCACACAACAGTATTCACTGTTGCACCAATGGGCAGGTCCGTCCAGGTTAGTACCACAACCTCACAGAAGACCGGCATGAAGTGTTTACACATCTGAATTTCGTCTGGTCATTGAGGTAGTCTTTATTGAAAGGTTTAGAATTTTATTAAAAGGATGCATCTGCAACTGTACTGTGTTGGCTGATGTCCATGGTTATCAATTAACATCAAGTGATCCGCTAGCTTGTTTGCCACTTTCTCTAATTAAAAAAAATCATCTATAAGACCTAAAGTCATTATTGTGCCTTATGAAATGGTGGTAAAAATGTGTGCTGTTATGGTAATACTGCTTAATGGCCAATAATTGAGGTCCGAGGACCTAATTTCACTGTCGTGTCTCTTATGATTCTTAACAGTCTTCACAGTCATTAGTCAATCAGTTTTTAAATAGGTAAATCAAAATAAAATTTCCGATTTGAAATGTTAATGAATTGTTAGTGTCCTCAAAAATACTAAATGGAATTTTATATATAATTAAAGTTGAGATTGTGTCTTAGTCTGTCACCTTTTCATTGTGCTTCTTCTTTGGTACACTATCATCCAATAAAAATTAATATGTGATGTTCTTTTGGAAATTAAACCTCCATAATCCCTGTGCTTTATGAAGCTGTATAAAGTCTGTGGCCTGAAAATTCAATCCTCAAAAGTTAAACTCATGCATACTTGTGGCAAGTTTAAGTAATTAATCTAAAAAGCATTATTTAATGAACTCTATAAATATTCTATCTTATTTTATGTACTCTATAAATATACAATTTTTCAATCTAACACTGCATTATTATCACATTATATATGCGGGCTAATCAAATATTCATACATAAATACTAATGTAAATTATTCTTTTCAGATAAACATAAAAATGATTGATTTAAGGGGAATTAATTTGCCTTCAAGGCAAAAAGAACTAAATGAGAAAGTTAGAGAAACAATAAATAAAAAAGTTGCATTTGATTCCATTAAAAATCAACTTGAAGCTTCTGATGTTGATAAACTTTTTAAAATAGATGTAGCATCAAACTATAAGAACATTGATTATATTCTTGAAATATTGAAAGGGGGCGACAGCTTGTACATTTCAAGAGCCCTCAAATCTACATGGATGTATGATGATGCATATTCAAACATTATAAATCCGGACTATCTACATGGAAATATTTTTCCTTATATGTCTATAAAAATGAAGAAGAAAATGCTGACAACAATATCAATATATTTAAGAACTGAAGATAGGGTTATTGCATTCTTTAACTACTGCAATAGTCAGAAAATTATGAATATTGCATTAAAGTTTTTACTGTATACATCCGAGTCATTCAAACTTAAAATGATAAATGAACAAAAAGTCTCCTATGATTTTTTACATGATGAAACTGATTATTCAAGGCATTTCTTTGGTGATTCAATTCAACTTTTAGAGGCCTTCTTTCGCCCTATAGAAACGCAAGCATGGCCCTTTCTGTACCGCCTTCGGCATTTCTACTCTGTCTCCAATGACAAGTATTTGGACTTAGTTGAGAGATATGGAAAAATTGAAACCAAACTGATGCCGGAAATGCTTGGCTTGAGAATATCGAAGGACATAATGATCAAGCACAAGGACAGAGTCTTAAATAAGCCTTTCTTATATTTACCCATCCTCAATAAAAAAATGACCGTGAAGTATAGTACAGTCGAAGATGCTAAAGCGTTTGCCATATCCTTAATCCCGCGATCATGTTCAATTTTCTGGCATGACAATTTTCGATGGTCATACAAATACATCCTTGATATTATACCAAAGGCGGAGTTGTTTGTCTTCTTAAAAAAGTTATATGCGGACTCTTATCCCGGTGAAGAGTTCGAGATGAATCCCAATTTCTTTCATTACCGTTACTACGACTTGTTAACGGTAGAGGAACGCGAGCAGTGGGCACTGCGTCACATCGAGAGTCAAAGTGAAATATTCGGCCCCAGGGAAGAGTTCAAGTTGTACCGCTTTGTCAGTTTCGGTAAGGCTCTGCCGGGTATTAAAAAATGGGCAATGAAAACGACCGATAGAGACAAGAGAACGGAAATAGTCAACGTTTTAGTGGAATCTGCGAAGACCCAACGCGAACTGGAGATGTTGTTCAAGTATTATTATGACCGGCATGTGAATGAAAGTTCGTCTAGCAAAGAACAGTTCATGAATACGGTAATGCTCCATCACAACGTGTTTGAGTTTGATGAAGACTGCTGGAATGCTTTTAATAAGATACTGTACAGCATGGATATTTATAGTAATCCAGGTTGCTTTTACATGACAGACTTCAGGTTGATTGTGCTGATCTTTTGCATTGTCCACGGAAAAGAGGTACCTGAGCACTTCAAGGACATCCTCTATTCTGGCATTAGTCATTTATATACGGATAAACTTAACGAGGATAAACGAGTAATACTTTATGACTACCTCATGAATTTCTATATCGAGAAAGTGCAGGAATTTGAAGGCAAAGATTACGAGGGGGATGTTAAAAAAACTATCACACAGTACATATCGATGGTTTTGCGTGTCTTGGAAATATACGACAAAACGAAGGAGGACTGTCCAGACATTATAATGACGTACATAGATTTGGACTGGGACAATTATAAAACCCACCATATATTCAAACAAAAGGTGGAGATCACACTGTTGGAGGAATACGATTTGATTAGATTGTTGAAGGAAGATGCGACTTTGCTGAACGATACCTTTCACGATCTAAGATCAACCATGAGTAGCAGTTATACTTTCAAGCTCAACCAGTTGATGAGAAAGCTGAAAATATATTTCTCAATGGACATCGCCAACGAGTTTCTTAATTTCTTCATCAGTTTGCTATCGGAGCCCGAAACAGTTTCGCTATCAATATACACTTCGGTCTACTGCATCTTCCAGTTAGCAGACGACAAGTTCAAAATAGACTTTATGTGTCAATACGCGCCCGTAGAACCGAAAATAGACCATCAGAACATTGACAGGACTTTGTTATACATTCGAGAGGCAATTTGCCGTTTCTCTTGCTATTCCCGACCACCCGTCCCTCTAGAGAACATCCTTTGGTACCTGAGGGGTGACTACGTACACTTTTGCCTGCCCGTTTTTGGCCACTACTTGGTAAATCTACCGCGTCCGCTGTCCATGAAATTCATTGAAACTACACTGAACTCTCCACTTTCCATACAGAAGCACGGCTTGCGTTTGGCATTCAAGTCCTACACGGCGGAGGACTTGAGGAATCTGGTCACATCCGTTTGGGGCAAAACTAAGAACATTTCTCTAAGGTTGATCCTCTACGAGAAGCTATTTGATAAGATAGTGAAGGAAGAGGAAGCGTCGCAAATGGAGCTTTACGAAGCATTGAAAATGTTCACTTTGGACTTGCACGATGAGGACGACAAGGCGATTTTCTCTTTGATCACATCGGGCCGCATGCCTGAGCACCTCAGAGGCGATTTCCTAGTCACCGCTTGGATGGCGGTCAGTATGTTCAGTGAGAAAACGTCAAACTTGGAGTGTCAAGCGCGACTCCTGCGCACCATCAAATCCAACATGAATCTAATGGATAGAGACTTCCTGATGCAGAACATCGTCGAGCCGCACGTACAAGAAATGCTAGCGGAGAGGAAAATCCGACCGAGCTACAAGAGTCGCGAAATGAGCGAGAGGGTCAAAGCGAAATGGGAGCTCATCGCTAGGTTCATAGTGACGTTCACGAACGAAGACGAGAGCAAGGCGTGCGTCGAATTGGCCAAGTTCATAGTGAACTGCTGCGCGGAAATGTGGGACGTGGTGCACGGTGAAATGTACACCGTTAGGCTGTTCTTCACGAACCTCGTGACCAGTTTGCGAGCGAACAGCAACTGTCACTTCCGCAACTTCAAACAGGTCAATTGTGTATTCGAAACGTTTCTGCTCACCGCCCTGGACGTGCTGCCGACGCGGGAAATCTACATGACGATATGGGACCTGCGTCTGACGATATTAACTAGGGTGGTATGCGGGAGGCTTAAGTACAACGAAATTGGCAAATTCGAATGCCTCGAAGAGGACAGCACGTACGAGGATTTCGCCAGAGAGATTGGGAACCTCGTAGCCGATCATGTCAACAAGGGCCAGTTCTACAGGAGCTTCCTCCCGCTGATCACCGGGCTGGTGAACAATCACATCTCAGTGCTCTCCTGCGCCATCAACAGAAACGTCGACTTGGTGCGCCTGATGGTATGTAACAATTTGACGGACCACGCACTCACAGAGACACATCTGTTGGCCTTGATGCTCATCCCCGCCGACTGTCCCAACCCGTATTACAATAAATGCAAGGCAACCGTGGATAAATTCAAAGCCATTGACAACGAAGAAATCCAATGCCTTCTGTATCAGAAGTTTGTACGCGAGGACTTCAAAAGGCGAAAATTCTTCTAAAACTCAACCATCAAAGTAGGTGTCTTGCAGGAGATTTTTTTTTAATTTCAAAGATTTTAATTACTTTTTTAATAACATGTTAACTTTTATTATCTGCTCTTAAAGCAAAATTTCCTATTTTATGACTCTTAATAGTGCTTATACTCATAAAATCAACTTAAGGAAGATAAATGTTTACCACAAGTGTATAATGTAGCTCATAGGTTAACGAAGCGAAAGTATCTAATTTTAAATATTCATAGTAAAAAATGCTGTTTAATTTGCGCTCTCCTTTCAAAATAAATGTCATACAATTTTCAGTCTGTGAGGATGTTCTCTAGTCACTTTTAAGTTTTGTATTAATTCCTATGATTCGCTTTTACGGGTAGGAGTAAGTTATATGTTCTTAGATTACCTAGTAGTAAGAGAGAAAAATGTAAGCTTTCGCAAAGTAGTGCAAGTGTTAGACAATAAGTAAAATAGTCGCTTATTTAAGTAACATCCTATTTTGTAGTTTATAATTTACCGTTTTAACTGGTTTTTATTTCGAGTCTTCAAATTAATTTTTCTATACCAGTGCAGAGATGATGACACTTCTTATATTTCTTATATCCTCATTTTACAATGAACATGACATTGTTCCACAAGCATTTATTTTTTATCTTAATAATGGTTGAGAGTTTATATACCTGTGTGTAAAACACTTTGTCTATACTTGTATTTTGTTTAAAATATTTTATATTTTATTGTGATCTCTTATTGAGCAAGTGATAATATTAAATTGTTATGTACATTTTTTACATGCTTTTGCTTATTTTTATGTTTTCAAACGTTACAATAGTAATAGAAATCTGTATGCCTCATATAATAAATATTAAAGTCGATGTATACAATCGTGTATTATTTTGTTGCCTACGCTAACTTAATACTTTGGAACAATATGGAGTGAGGGTGCATAAAAATACTAACCATATTCAATAAATAAGTTACGTTTCGACGTAACGTCGTTATCAATTCTCCACAATGTTGGTAATCCAAAAATATTAAGATTCTACATATATGGTTTCAGATACTGGCAGATAAGCAATCACTGATATGTTATCCATAATGATATAGATTAGTGCATATAAGTTTAACCGCGACAGAAATAGTCAAATATTTATGCATGGGTGTGACGACAATATTATAATTCTAAAAAGGCCTCCCATATTGAATCGTATAAACGTAAAATTCGCCGTATAGCACCATGTATGTATTATATATAAAGATACTAAATTGTTTCGCCTTGGTATAAAGAACCTAACTTGGAGCTAGCTTGTTTATAAAAGTAAAATGCGTTGCAAATAAGATTAGGACTGACCTCGCGCCATTTTGTGACGCCATAGCTATTAATTCAAACCAGTTAGGCGAGTTGAGCAAAGCAGACATTTAGAAATAATATTTATTTACAAGTATTTAGAATGTACGATGAAGTTTATATTTAGCGTGAACGATGAAGTTTTAATCGGAATCTAGCGCTTTCATATCACTAATTTCTGCATCATATTGTTATTTGAAACCCATTATTATATAGATGTTAGTTGTTCGCGCTGTTTTTGGCAAATAATTCGAGCGGGGAACAATCGCTTTAAAGCTGGTAAAGCATCTACACTTCCAAATGAGTTGTGAGAGAGACGTGTATAATAGCGGTTAACGCTTAATATCTGGTGAACCGTCTACTCGACTACACTCAGGAGACGCGAAGTAGTATGACAGACCAATGCGTAGGTCCCGCCTACTTCACTCTAGATAAAACGTGAAAGTGATAATGTCGGTCGTCTGTGACGCCGCGCGTCGAGGTACTGTTTCAGAGACGCACGCCCACGCAGCAGTTTCTGCTATACAGGGCATGTCATAGTCAAAATGGATACTGGTCTTCCAGAAGTTTTCTTAGTCAAATAACTACTTACCCTCTCGAACAAACTGGTCTTTCCTGCGACAGAAAAGGGTTTTGTTTACCACACATTACAGAACAACAGCAAAACAGCCATTAACGTTTAGTTGCGCAAATTCTTATATAATAATTTACGGTGGGGGGAAACAAATAAAACAAACAAATCGTATTGCAAACTTAAAATTTTATAATCTACTCAAAAATGCAACATTCATCAATATACCGTATAAAAATAATCAAGTAACAACAAATATATGATTTGCGCAATCATCAAAGACTGTTTTTAAGCACGCGTGTTACCCATCACAATGAAACACTAATCAATTTATATTATTATAACAGTTAACGTTTTCTCTCTTTCCGCTTTTGATTGCCAGTTATTCTTTAATTCTTATTCTTTGACACATCAATACTTAACAGGATGCCTACATTATTTTATACTTTAACAGAAAGGTTTGTGAGTATTTATATATTTAGTTTTGTTGTGGTTAGACGCGTAATAACGGACCGAGCAGGCTCTGACGGTTGCCGTGCGCGGCAGGTCTGTCGATTTTTTGCACGAGATGTACAGGGCAAGTCCGAGACGAATATATTTAGTTTCGCTCAAGATCGTTATAAATTAAGTTCTGCTTCGATTATGAATAAAGTAATTTTACTAAAGTAAGTAGAAGTGAATTTGAAAATATATGCTCTCTTATAAATACCAAAATAATGATTTCCCCTCCTATTAGATCCTAGAAATTGTTTTTTTAATTTCTTAACAGGCATGCTTATTTTGCGGTTTATATTCCTCTACGCATCTTCCTTTAGCCCTCTATATAATCGGAACTAGTATGGAACTAGTATAATCGGAACTTTGCGCATCCCATAGTCGTCTACATTTTTTTGGAGAAAAGGGGCAAACGACCAGGATGTTCAACCGATGGTAAGTGATCGTCGTGCGGCCGGCTCTGATCAGAGACAGGCATTTTAAAATTTCGCGCCCTTTTGTCGTAACGTAATGTTTTTTTTTTTAATTTTTGACAGTTATCTGAAAAATCAGGCATTACTGGTATTTCAGGCATCCCTTCACTTATGCACGGTAAACCTGTGCGCGTCTACTTCGGATGAGGCTAGTTATAACTACTAGCCGATCATTTGCCTCGCGAGGCTGCTCGGTCAGTCGATACGCGGCTATTTGGAAGAGTACTTCGTTTAAATTTGTGATGGAGATAGAGATAAAAGCGTAACTACCTAAATTGTTACTATTTAAATCATTAAAGCTTACATACGTCACTAGACAACTAAAATTTAATGTAAGCTGTGTTAAAAAGTTTCGTAGATACTGATTAAAAAATTTAACTAAGCTAACTTGCACAAGAAATTCATAAGGCCGCCTGCTTATAATGTTTTGCTCGAGTTACTAAAAAGACTTGCCTTGGAACTTTTTAGCGAAACAAAGTTTATATAGAACATTTTGAAATAGTTTTAGATTACAGAACCATTCTATTTCAAATGTTGCTAAAATTTAAATTAATTAGAAATACACTTTCGTTAACCAGACAATGACATGGCAATAATTGGGAAATTTAGTGAAGTAACAGTCGACATATATAAAGCTATTCGTGTAGTGTTTCCAATACATCTTCCTTTCCCATGAAAGATTGTGTCTGCTATGAAATATTTATTCGCAAAGTTAAGCCTAAACCGTGCCATAATACTTATAACTAACCTATTTCTCTCAATGGTTTACTTTTACAATAGTCACTTACTTAGTAACATACAGCCTAATATCAAAAATAATCGCCGATTATTAATTTTCGAACAGACATTATATTGCTTACAAACAAGGTTGCTTCGAAACAGCAGGCTACATTTCTTAATCTACCAAAAATTAATACAAAATATTCGTTTTCATTTGTAAACAAAATTCTAAACTATTTCAGTTGTAACTAAATCGCATTCCTTAACACTGAAAATGCATTAAAAAGAAAAACGAGACAAGATGGCGTCAAAATAGGAATACTTGAAAAGGTAGTAGTTTTATTAAAAATTAGCACTGCTTGGGCGATGATTCGGACGTATTCCAGTATATATTGTAACCAAAAACTTGCGTAAACGTATAAAATATAATGTGCTTATATTTTAGAGTTGATGACAAAAGAAAATCTTTTTGAAGATTTTTAAAGACAATAATATTTTCCTAGTTCAAAGTAACATCAATTATTTAATTTATCACCCGCACTAAATCGCATGCAACCATTGGTGTCACTGTGAAATACGAAAGTCAAATTTTCACTTACAAACTTGTAAAACTTATAAAATAAGAACACCGTTCTATGATTAATAAAGAGCAATGTAAGTACAAATATTTGCTACTAACTTTTCATGGTTAATTTTCTTACGGTGGCAAGACTTATCGTTGTTCTGTAATTACTATAAGATCATTAAAAATATTTTTTTTAAAAGTACATCTTTATTAAAAAAGAAAAAAAAACAAGACTAGTATCAAATTTTAAAATATTGACCGAATCTAAAAATTAAAATTAGCACTGTGCTTGATGCGTATTCAGTGGAATCCATTGCACTTTATTTGAAACACCAACATTAAAAGAACTTTTTAACCGACTTCAAAAAAGGAGGAGGTTTTTTCAATTCGACCGTATATATATTTTTTTTATGTGTGTTCGCGGATAACTTCCTCGCTTATGAGCCGATTATGATGATTCTTTTTATAACGGAAAGGTTTTAAAACGGATATCCCAAGGTTGGTACTATGGTAAGGAGAGAGAAATCGAGGGCAATAAAATTAACAACGTTTTTGATTGATGATTGAAGTAGTTTTTTTTTTGTTAAAAATTATTTAATACAAGTTCTTTTAATTTCTTTTTTTAATTGGCGGACTGTACTATAAATTTATTTTGTTACACGTTTTGGAAGACGCGTGTTGTTGTGGAAAGCACTCTTTAAATTTTTACAATATTATTTATTTAAGTGTAAAAAAATATTAAATTATAAAAAAAAAACTATAAAATGTAAATCATTTCTTGGCTGTAAGTTAAGCATATGTGATATACATGTAAACTAAGGGCTATGGATTTTGTAGTTCAATAAAATAAAAATAAAATAAATAAAGCATCACCGTTCTATTTATCGGTGTTTATGAAAGAATTACCAAAAGAGCTTTACCGAACCACACTTTCCTACGAACTATAAGGAAATGTGAAGATATACTAGCCATCTAACTAAAGTTTAGACAGTGATAGACACGCAAAAACGTAAAAACCCGACCGGCGGAATGAATGCGGCATACATTCTACCTGGAACTAGAGGATTCCACAGTACATATATTCCATATCCTTTTGAATGAAGCTTAAGACTTCATTCAAAATGTTCACACTCGTGTACCACTACTTTCAAAGTAAGGTATTTTATTTTACACGATTGGCAACACATCGTTTAATGAAAAAAAAAATTCAACAAACCGTTAGTCTATTACATTATTTAAATAATGTAAAAAAAAAACAGATCACTATGACGACTACAGTTGATCATGATTTGAAAATTAAATTCTTTGAAGATATTTGTGTTCCTGGTCGAGTTTAGCGAAAGAAGAAATAAGCGCAAACCGATAAATAGACAAAAGAAGCAATATCAAATTATTGTCACACGATTGCTTTTCACACAACAAAATGGCGGCCACCAACAACAGCTTCTACAGACAAACGACGACAACAATAACTTCAAAAATTTCATCAAAATGTTTTAAAAAATAGTCTAAAAGCTCCGACACTTCACACGTACAAAAAAACGCCTCTCATTTCAAATAGATGTCGCAATGACACAATTTTGACACACAATTGAATACTATTTATTACAACATGGGCACATACATCGCAAGATTGGGTAGTTTTGGAGGAACACAACGGCCAAATCTTGGTTATTTTACAATAGCTGAAAGTTCCCTGCGCATGTTTCCAAAATAGGTAGGAATGATTCGCATTTATGAGGGGCTTTAGTGAATTTGGCAGCTGAAGGTAGGCGGAAGAGAAGGAAGCAAAGGTCTATAAACTGCTGCTTAATTTCGTAAAAGTATAAAGCAACGTTTTTAATAACTTCAGGTTCAAGAACGCAATCTTATTATGTACTTCATTATACGGTAACTTTCTATACATTGAGATAATACTCTTCGTATTACCTAGAAGAAAGATTAAAAATAATTATTAATAATTGACCAGGTCATTCAAGAATTCATTAAATTAATGATCATTAATTGATAAAACTTATGGGTTTATTTAACTGAAAAATTTTAGAACCAGATGGATTTTGGTGTGGCAGTGAATTCGTCATTATATTTTTTTTGTAAATTAAAGAAAAATAAAAGGACAACCATCCATGACATTTTCGATTTTGTTACCATCACAAAAATATCGAAAGAAGCAAAACATATAAACGATGAGTAGTTTATTATTTTCTCATACTGTCTTAGGTATTCAACCTGTATTTAAAAAAAGGAAGATAATGTTAGAAAGTGTGAAATATGCACTTAATTTGGGTAAGTAGATATCTTGTTTTTAACTTTAGTATGGAGAATGACACGACTGTCTTTAGTTTGATAGATATTGAAAATTGTGTTGAATCATGGTTTTGGCCCCAGGTAAGCGGAACGAGTTTCAGTTTTAAAATTTATTTATAAATAAATATTATTTGAATAATATCTGTTTTGCTCACCCTACCTACCTGGTTTTATTTGAAAACTGTGATGTATTAAAATGGCGCGAGCGCATTTCTTGTTCTTGTTCTTGTTAAAAATGTCTTTATTATGAACCTATTTGCTAATGCATTGGATAATTTTGACTTTGCTTCGTTTAATATGATATTTTATACAATGGATTTGTTTCCTTTAATATGCAAAGGAGACTAGACGTCTCTAATATTAATATAGATATAAACTATAATGTAATAACTAATTATGTAAAGCGATGTCTGTGCCCACGCTATATATTATAAATAAATTGATATTATTGCAACACTTCAAACAATGCAAAGGATACTTATTTTAATTTCCATTCAAATCTGTAAAAATTATTTTCGAGTCACTTGCGAGTTAGACTCATACTATGAGTATTGCTCGATCTTTTTAAAATTTCACTTTTGAACTCTTCGACGTCACGCTTATTTTGGCTAATCGATACTATTTTCGCTATCATTGTGCAACATTATTTGTCGTACGCTCATCGATTTAGACTTTCAAACAACCTAAAAACGAATGTACTTCGATTAAATTATACGTACGTACACAACAAATTTACATCTAGTTTCCACTGTGGTCTAATTTAAAACTATTGTGTCGAGTTTCACTAGTCGTAACACGTTGTACTCTCGTATATTAATAACTATGTACTCACTAATTGTATAAAATACAGATACAATATGTAGCATGAGCGTGAATTAGCATGCCAAGTAAAGAAGCACGAAATGTTAATGAAATATACAGCGTGTCGTTACTATCGCGACAATAAATGAACACACGTCTAACGCTACTTGCCAATAATCATAAAAAATATTAACGTTAAACAAAATCCATAATAAAAATAACATATTTTTCAAACAAACTAATTAAGTAAAAAAGAAACAAAATTTGTAACATCCTATACAACTCGCGCCACAGCGTCGCATTACAAGCCTCTCCTTCTAACAGTATGTTTTGTCTCATTTAAATTCATTCAACCCATTTATATGCTTTGTGACCTTTACACTGATTTTTATACGTAAGGCTGTTCTAAAATTGTTTGTTTTGGAAAATTTAATAACTCTGTAAATATTGATGTTTAATACAAGTTTAAAAGGTTCCCCTTTATTTGTGTTCATTTATTGTCGTGATTGTAAAGATACGCTGTATATCAACTATGGCTTTAAAGAGGATTAGTTTGGATTGCTTCGTATGAAATTCCTTTGTTTGTACTGACTTTTTTGACAGGGGCGCAACAGGGGAGGGGGGGGGGGGGGGGGAGTACTTAACTTATGGTCTTATTTCTATTGAACACTGACGAATGTTTAATGTCATTCGATATCGACCATAAAGAACTATAAGGAAACGTGAAGATATACTAGTCATCTGACTAAAGTTTAGACAGTGATAGACACGCAAAAACATTTATATTGGAGTTGTTTTTTTAATTTCAGTCTATTTGAGTGCAAACTGTCATCAAAACAGAGGCTGGTATCTTTCACGTTGTGTGTAATTGCAAACTTAAGGACGCGCTAACCGGGTCATTTGCGAGTTTTAGATGGTGTTGCCAGCACAAGAAAATCTAGTTTTTTTTTTAAATTTAATATAAATAAATTATAAGAATCGGGATAGAATAGAATTCCATTTGAGATTTCTGACATACACGCGGCAAGTTTTAAATAATAAAATGTAAAGCAAATGAATTCAAAAAATTCAGTATTTTATACAATCAATGAACTACTGAATAAATAACGCAGACGTTATATAAAAAAGTGACATGATTAAACAAGTGTTAATAACATTAATGAATAATCATATACAAATTGCGATTCTAGTTTATTCAGCTATGAATACAAACGGTAGAATACGATCGTAACGGTACCATATAAAACGACTGTACCAAAATGGTAGAATTTTGGCATTCCCCTTTCAATGGACCGTATCAAGAAATCTATCTATATTTATTTTTCTCTGATATTCTATATACCTATCTATCGATTAGGTTGTGTATAGTCTATCAGATAAAAAAAGTAAGCTAGACTTCATAGATATAGATAGATATTGATAGTATATTTCATTCTCCTCTGTTATGAATATCATAACATAACATAAAATCAAATATTTTATATGGATTCCCTTGAATAGAAAAGTGTCTATTTATTATTTAAAGCTAAATGTACTCAGGTTTTTTTATTCCTGCGGAGTAATCACTGAAGAACATCTGTGGATAACATATCAGCCCACCACAAAACCAACAACCGTCAATAGTCTTCGTACAGACCTTTTACTCCTACACATAAATATGGTTACATTTAATTACTGTCGTTCCGTTTATACTAATAGCTGAAATATTGTTATTATATTTGTATTATATAACCGACTTTAGGGTTCTATAGATTTACGTGACGGGGCGCGGTTTGACGTCATCTACTTGTATCAGCTGCTCTATCGGTATTAAGGAGAGTTCTCCACCATGCATCGGCGCCGGTGGACCCTGGAGATAGATATAGTATAGATGAATCGGTTAGGAGATAATTAAATTAATTAAATAGTCCTTGTACAACACTAGTGAAATATATATACATTTAATTTCCACTGCGCATCCAGATTGTCCGTGACTCACATTCGTAGGTGTCAGCTGAAAATCAGCGCTACCTTAAACGTAGCTTTATGCTGACCTCACAGAAGACCATCGTGAAGTGGAAGTATAATACTTTCGCGTTTCGTCAGGTGAGTCAGGTAACCGGAGCCCAATTTTCAAGAGGTTGTCAACGCATCTGGAATCCTCGGGTGGAGCAGATGTCGATAAGTGGTGGTAGTCATTTAACATGAGGTGAACCGAGTGTTCGCTTGGCAACTTTTCACAAAAAAAAATCACCCGTGGAGTTAAAGTAAAATTAACTCCACGGGTAAGGAGAGTAGTAAAATTTAATATACCCCATATATGCGGGACGGGCAGCTAGTAGGGGATAATATCGAGTTAGACAGATAGGTGACATTGTCGAGTGGGACAGTTTTGTTTGTGCGAGTAGTATGTGTGGAGTGTGGGCGACATGCATTGGCGTGGTGGTGCGCAGTGCGAGTAGGACTGTTTTTTTATTCGAGTAGTGTGTGCTGATTGTGAGTGGTAGGGGCTACCGGCGAGTGCGGCGAGTGGGCCTTCTCGCCGGCGGCGGCCGCCTCGCGCGCCCTGCGCAGCCCCAGCGAGAACACCGCCACGGAGCGCACGCGCTTCACCAGCGCCGCTTTGGCGCGCGAACGGCCTGCGACGGACACGCGTCGGTGACTCTTTGCGTGGATACTTACACAAGTTGTGGGCTATCCGACGAGTTAGGATACGTTCGCAAGTAGTGATTATATTGGCACGTCACGTAACTAGACTAGCAGTGTCAATCCGTTTTTATTCCTATATCCCTATCGGTAAATTGCTTTTTTGAGTTTAACAATATTTCTTTTGTTATGAGAGTTAATAAAATCGTTATATAACATAAGAATGTAAATGATGGATGATGTATTATGTATCGTGGGTTCGATTCCCGCACGGAACAACTATTGGTGTTTCAGATCAGGATTTTCGTCTTCGTGAAATTTATGTATGTATAACGTCATTAAACCACAAGATTATGTTATCCTACGGAGAGCCATTTAAAATAAAAATAAAGTAAAAGTAAAGTAAAGTAACAGCCTATACATGTCCCAATGCTGGGCAAAGGCCTCCTCTATGCAGAGAGTGTCAGGGCATAGTCCACCACGCGGCCCCGCTGCGGATTGGCGGACTTCACATATCTTCGAAAAATATTTTTTTTTGTTATTATTTCGAAAATATGCAGGTTTCCTCACGATATTTTCCTTCACCGCGGAGCACGTGATAAGTCAGCACTTAAAGTTAAAAACTTCATTGGTGCCGGCACCGGGGATCGAACTCAGGTTGCTCGAGTATATTGAAATAAAGGCGAGCGCCCGGACACTGAGCTCACGGCTAAAATAAAAATAATAATAATAAAACAAAAAAGAGAACTGCGTAATAACTAAGATGAACTTCAGGCACGTATTGGTGAGCGACAGTTTTGACCCTAACTTTAGGACCGAATATCAGTTAGAGTCAAAGGCGAGGGAGCTTGCACTTGTATAATAAAGGAGTGTGTGAATATGTTCATTTTCATAATAATTTCAGTCTGTTAAGATCCAAAGCCCAACATAGTCCTCCTCCACAGACCGCCACGAAGTACAATCCTGAGCCACCTGCATCCATCGACTTCCCACACATTATCTCAGGTCATCACTCCATCTAGTGGGGACTCCTACGCTGCGATAACCTTTCTTCCCCAACGGTTATCCTTATGAATAAGTTACTTACTGCTTTTATCTTTGGGCTTGTCGTCCTCGCTTGAGGTTGCGCTCGCATCGATAGAGGGCGCGGCGGAGGGCACTGCGTTCAAATCCGGCTCGGAGCCACCGGCGCTGACGCTACCCGACAATTCCTACGGTATATGTAAACTTAGATTAGTATAATATTAGGGAAAACTATAGGACTTAGGCACGTGCCTTGAGGCACGCTTGAGGACTAGGAAAAATCTGCAAAATTTTACCATGATACCATCATCCATATGGATTCAATATGTTTTTATTATTGTGTCGGCCAGTATTTGAGGCATTTTGGTCTTCTAGTTAATGAGCAGTAACTTCAAAGTATGTGTTATATACGTACTAGTTTGTAACTAACCAAAATAAAATACCAATATGTTTTAAACACCTGTAATGTTGGATTGACAAGAGGTCTGTGCTGCGTTGGGTGAGGTATGCAGTGCGCCGAACGATGTAACGGCTCGTCCCTTAATCCACGGACCCCTAAAAACGACAGTGGCGCCCCCGCAGCACCTTCCTGTTGTTAAATTAATTTGATTAACGGTCTAGATGAGGCGTCGTAAGTCAATTAAGTGGAGTTTATGTTCGTGTGTGTGATATTGGTTTTTACATTTAAAAATAAAAATGTTGAGGCCATTTTACAAATGAAAATTGAAAGAACACAAACGCCCAGATCAGGAAAAACTATTGGTGACACTTAAAAATTTTTAGGTAGTGTCGAAAATTTTTTCGCCAATGCTACAATTCAATTGCCATCTGAATGCAAAGCTAGAACTAGCAATCACTAAAAAAACAAGAAATCATTGTTCAAAAGTCCCTCAGATTAAGTTGAAAAATATACGATCGTACCTTACGTCTGACCGGTTTCGTTGGGCTGACGTCTTGCAGCAATTGCAGTGAGCCGGTCGTTACTGCGGGCTCTGTTATGGACGCGGCTTTCGGTCTGAAAATGTTCCCTCCACCCGTTCAGAATGCAGATTGAATATCATATATTGGAAGAGGGAGAGGCGCGACACACGGTTTACTGTAATACCACAGACTAGTGCAAAGCTGAAATGTCACAATGACAAGTCTAACGCAGAGGTGGTGAACCGATGGCGCGCTACGGAATAATTTTGAGAATTGTTTTATTCAAATACGGGTCGTTCGAAAAATATCCGAGTGAGGTTTCTTACCCAAGTTTTACCGTTGCAAAACTGAAATGTCACAATGACAAGACTAAGGCAGAGGTGGTGAACCAATGGCACACTAATTGATTGTGACGATTGATTTTTCAAATACTAGCCATTCGATACATTCTCGAGTTAAGTTTCTTACTGAAGAAATCTGCGACTTTAACAACGATGTTCGCATCTATACAACATGTGGTGAAATCAAGACAGAAAGCAATTGGGATTGCGGCACGAATTTTTGTGAATTTCTCGTTACTATATATGTTTAAACCTGTATTAACTTTACATTTCTTTCACTATTGTTAAATGTTTGTGTATATTATTAAATTATTGGCATATATTAACTTGGAAACGTGAAACGAAAACGGTGGGTGGTAAAAAGTTTTATTTTTTAATTATTCAACAATATAGCTGTTTAAAGTTATATTAAATTTTTATCTCGTTCACCATTAATCACAACGTACAGTCTACGTTCTTTTATTCTATTCTATAATTAAATATTTTTATATTATAAAATTCAGATATTTCTGAATTTTCAGATATTTCTGAATTTTCAATAAAAGTTCGCCACCCCTGATGTAAGGAATTTAAGTGTTTTCTAATCTGTGATATCATCATAAATCCACACACAAAGCCGATAGCCAAAAGCGGTAGTTTGTCTTTATACATGTGCACAGTGATGGAACATCCATAGAGTAAATAAGTAATGTGGATGAGGTGATGAGAAGAGAGAATACATAGATTGTATAACGCTAAATAAAAAAAAATATATTAGAAAGGTTTCACGGTATTTTATGTTAGTAGTTTTAAATAATTTAGAAACTTTTTAATAAATTGAAAGTTTTCGGTTAATGCAAGCGAAAACATTATGAGATTTTGTCTTACTTTAGTTTTAATTTCTCGCCAATTTCTATGAACGTGTGAAACCTGACTATATTAGAACAAAGGAAAAAAAATGTATGAATATTACCTTAACATTTTTCTTTTCACATTTTCTCATTGAATATAATTCTAGTTTGGAAACAAAATGACGGGGAGTCTTTGAAAGACTAAGTAATTATTGTTATCATTTATTCAAAATAAGTTAGAAAATTTCAATACATAGACAATAAGCAGGGTTAAAGTTACATTAACATTTTATTAAATGCATGTTTATCTTAAACATTGACAGACAAAACATCTACATATAACTGACAAATATTTATTAACAATACAAATGGAATAAGAAAAAAAGGTGTATTTAAACAAGCTTAGAGTATGTAATGTCAACGCTATGGATAATACTGACATAATGGAATCTGTATCAAATATATACTTCGCAACTACACACCCATCCAGGCATATTTAACTTGTGTCAAATTAACTGAAAACAAAAAAAGAATTTAAACTCGATTATTCAAAATGGCGACGTAGTTCACACTATTCGGTATATGAGTACAAAAGTGATCACCAAATAGTGATTTGTACACAACTCTAACACGTAACATGCACATGAATGCATGTGTGGGACAAACGCACTCGTTTACGTAAGCAATTGCGTTGATTACAACGTGCATGTAAGCATAATAATACCACATCAACGCTAAATGCCAATCACACAAAGTTTTGTATATGATATAATTATAAATATAATAGATTATATTATTAATAATTAATTACATTTTTTTTTCTTAAACACCAAGTTTTGACATGCTTTTTGATAGTTATGATACTTTATGTCTGCTACTTTTACCAAGTGATAGAAATTGAGTTTGTACAATGCCTTGTTTCTTAAAGTAAATAACAAGTTTTTGGAGACCTATAATATATTGGCGATATTTTGACAAGATAATAAAAAAAACCTGTAAAACTAAAATTAATAAAAAAGAAAAGCATGTCGACATTCCATTAATAAATTGATTGATATAAACACAAAAATTATTAAGACCACATACGTAAGTGTAATCTTTAATTTACCGTAATAAAATTTTATTTTATGTAGCTACCTATCTCGTCGTACAGTCATGTCAAAATAGGTACTTACGTAAAATAAAATTTTATTACACATAAAATTAGCTTCGAAATTTTTTCACACTCTAATGTAACGTCTTTAATATGTTACTACGTTGAAATAATTAAAAAAAATCCTTTTTAATATAGTGTCGCTTAGTGGGCTCCTTCGCGTCAAATATAGAATAAAGAATATAAGAGATTGCCACCGATAATTGACTCATCACAATATCTCTGGAACCATAAGGCGGAAAGACTTGAAATTTGGTAGGAATATTCCTTTCGCAAATTTTACGAAATTTCACAAAACAACGTTTGCCAGATCAGCTAGTATATAATAAAGAACAACGAAAAATTACTAATCAAAAACCGTATGCGTTTCGAAAGTGACAAACAGATTGGACCTTATGTATATATTATAAGGTCGAAACTCACCTGAAGGGCGGTATCTCCGGTATCTTCCCGATGAAGACCCTCTTCGGCTTGTCCGCCTGCTTCGGCGTCGTTGGCGTGATGACGCGCGGGCTGCTGCGGGACGACGCGCGCACGTCCTCCTGGCTGACGCACTCCGACTGAAAATCGACCGTAATTACTTGGCCTTAAGGTCGAGATTGTCATGTTCAGATGAGGCTCTTCCGCTTGAAAATCGACCGTGTTCGCTTGGACTTAAGGTCGAAATTGTTTTGTTCGGATGAGACGCTTCCGACTGAAAATCGACCGTAATTACTTGGCCTAAATTTGTTCCTTTCTTATACGGGGCAAGATTATGTGCCTTTAAAAAAAAAGATAATGGTATCCGTCCTATTGCTATTGGTTCTACCTTTCGACGCTTAACTTCAAAATTAGCATGTAGGTACATAATCTCCGGCCTTAAAAGAAAATTCCAGCCTATTCAACTAGGCTTTGGAAGCAAAGGCGGCTGTGAAGCGGCTGTACATTCCGTTCAAACTTCTTTAAATACTAGTGATTTGGATGTACTTCTGAAGGTTGACCTAAGGAATGCTTTTAACTCCATTGATAGAACGACTCTGCTGAACGAAGTGGCTAACCATACACCAGAAATATATCACTATGTTTGGCAATGTTACAGTGAAAAGAGCAATTTATTTTATGAAAACCATATTATTGATTCTGCTGTCGGCGTTCAGCAGGGAGATCCGCTAGGACCAGCATTATTTAGTTTGGGAATTAATCCAATTATTTCAAAATTGAAATCTAAACTTAATGTCTGGTACCTAGACGATGGTACGCTGGGAGGTAAAGTTGACGATGTACAAAGTGATCTTATTGAAATTATTAGACAATTTAAAAATATCGGTCTCGATTTAAATAATTCCAAATGCGAACTTTTCTTTTCCGAAAAGATTTCTTTTTCCGACAAAATCATTTTGACCCAAAATTTTAGCTCTATCATACCGGGAATTAACGTAGTCCGTTCAGATTCACTTTACCTCTTAGGTGCTCCTTTGTTGATACCAAGTTTGGAATCTCATTTAAAACTAAAGTTAAGTCAATTTTTAGATCATGTCAATAAATTGTTTTTACTAAATTCGCATATTGCGCTTACTATTTTGCGACATTGTATTCTTGTACCTAAATTTACGTACCTCCTTAGCTCGAGTCCAGTTTGGAAATGCGGTGACTTTTTGAACGAAATTGATTTCCATCTTAAATCAGCCCTAGAAAAAATTCTAAATTTATCTCTTAATGAATTAAGCTGGACTCAAGCTACGCTGCCAATTTGTTTTGGTGGTATCGGTGTAAGGAAAATTTCTAGTGTCGCTCTACCTGCCTTCCGTGCTTCCGTGCATAGCGTAAATAATTTATGTAATAACATCCTTAATCACGATTCAGAACTGTCCTATGCAGAGGAGGCAAGGATGTCTTGGCTGTCTGTCTGTCCCAACGAAAATATCCCACTGGAAGTAAACCTACAAAAACAGTGGGATGTTCCCTTGGTGCGGAGAGTACAGATAGATACGTTTCAATCTTTAGAAAGTAATTTAGAGCGTGCCCGTTTCCTAGGAGTCTCATCTAAAGAATCGAGTTATTGGATTCACGCTTTACCATCAAGTAACTTGGGCACATTACTTGACGATGAAAGCTTACGCATTGCTGTAGGAATCCGTCTGGGGGCACCGATTTGTCAACCACACCAATGTCCTTGTGGTGTCAGTGTAGACAAATTTGGTCTCCACGTGGTTTCTTGTCAAAAAAGTGCTGGCCCCTGAACATCATCCGTAGGGCTCTTGTTTCCATCAATATTCAATTTATTTTAGAGCCCTGTGGCATTTTACGCGACGATGGTAAGAGACCCGACGGTTTAACATTGATCCCTTGGGAGAGAGGCAAAGCCCTTGTTTGGGACGCCACTTGTGTAGACACTTTGGCTGCCTCTCATCTAAGGAGGTACTTCGGTCAGGGCCGGGGGCGGCATCGGAGGCAGCTGAAGTAAGTAAATGGCGCAAATATGAGTCTTTATGTTCAGATTATGTATTTGTGCCATTTGCTGTTGAAACATTAGGTCCGTGGGGTCCCCGCACATCAAATTTTTTTAAAAGTTTATGTCCTAGGCTTAACGCCGCGGCTGACAAGAGAGCTGGTTCTTTTCTCGCGCAAAGGTTGAGCATAACTATTCAGCGAGGAAATGCAGCTAGCGTTCTTGGCACCATGCCGCGTGGATTAGGTTTATTAGATAATATGTAATTTTAGATAGATTTAATCTTGGCCTTAAGGTCGAGATTGTTATGTTCAGATGAGGCGCTTCCGGCTGAAAATCGACCGTGTTCGCTTGGGCTTAAGGTCGAAATTGTTATGTTCAGATGAGGGGCTTCCGGCTGAAAATCGACCGTGTTCGCTCGGATTTAAAGTCAAGATTGTTATGTTCAGATGAGGCTCTTCCGACTGAAAATCGACCGTGTTCGCTTGGACTTAAGGTAATATTGTTATGTTCAGATGTGGCTCTTCCGACTGAAAATCGACCGTGTTCGCTAAGACATAAGGTCGAAATTGTTATGTTCAGATGAGGCTCTTCCGACTGAAGATCGATAGATATCACTAGAGTTAAAGTCGAAATTCTTTTGTTTTATTGAGCATCTTCTGACTGTTGCACTGCGACTGAAATTCACGCAGAAAAAACAGTCCACCCAAAGGCTATTACTTCTTAAACCTCCCCAAATATCGTCTCCCCACCACCAAATATTTTTGTGTTCATTAACATTGAATCGGAAAAATCACCAGTTAGTGGAACAACAACATTTCCCGTAGTATCTTAACGAAAATTGCAAAGGCGAGGCGTCATCACACATAATGAAACATATACCGATTATTTACCTTAAAAATAATCATACGGATAAAGTCGAGGACGGAAGCTAATCAAGTCGCCACAGGCAGTTCTCACCAGAAGGGGCGCGTGTGCGTTCTTGATGGCCTCCCTCCTCTGGAACTCGACCTTGGCCATCTCGGTTGCCAGCCATCCCGGGATCTCCGGTATGGCGATCCGAAGCGCGAACACAATCACCAGCACGACGTGCTGGAGACAAGAGGCCGTATAACATAACGCACCCAGCCGAGCTCTGTTAGTTACTAGTGTGAGAAGGTATCACGGTTATGTGATGATCACTGAGCATGGACATTTGCAACACCGTTAGAGTTTCAGATGCGTTGCCACCTTTATAAAAATGGGTTGCCTCACTCACCAGACGAGCAGTAGTATAACACTTCCACCTCACCCCGGCCTTCTATGAGGTCGTGGTACAATCTCAAACGGACCTGTCCAATCGTGCAACAGCGAAGACTGTTGCGTGGCCCTACCACAGTTAAAAAATTATCTGAAATGCTGGCAAGCGAGCAAGCGGTTCTCCTAGTGTTAAATGTGGTCTCCTGTTTCCACACTTACTGGAAGAAAAGCGAAAATTCCTACACTTTACGTGATTTCTGTGAGACCGTGGCAATTCACCGGCCTAGCCTGCCCGCCATTAATAAATAAATAGTATACAGAGTTACATTAAGGGTAGTTCAAAACTTTTATAAGAGCGAAGGCTTCGAGAGTTATGCGCTCTTATTGTGAATAGCGGTAATGGAACCGCTAAGAAAATGAAATACAGCACCTATGTAGTAACCATAATAGACATGCGGCATATTAAGTAGTGTGGCGCAGTTGCCAAGGTATTGGCTTCGGTGTCGGGGGTCGTGGATTCGATCCCCACACGGGACAACTATTTGTGTGACCCACAGATAGTTGTTTCGCATCTGGGTGTTTGTCCACGTGAAATTTATGTTTGTAAAACGTCCTTACAACACAAGATAAAAGTATCCTAAAACAAAGGGCAGTGTTTTTAAAATTAAAAAAAAATTACGTTTATGGTCCTTCAACCCGGATAAAAGGTGAAACTACTGTTATGTTCGTATATATGTATATTGTAGTTATCACAATGTATAGTTATCGATAATGTAGATCGAGAGTTATGATTTCAATAATCTATAAAATTACACAAAACATATTGTCTGCTTGCTTAAGATGTTGCGAATAAGTAACTTCTATGTAAGACTTTGAAAAGATTTTGGTATTATCCGACTGCAGGAGTGTAATGCTTTTTAAAAATGGACCTTACCTCCAATGCGACTATGACTAATATCGTCTGAGCCGGCGTGGCGTCTGGTAGAAGTCTGTGCACGGGACCAGAAAGGCCGATGAGGGCACAATTCACAAGTACGGCGACCGCCACCATGGCTTCCATTGCATGCTGAAGGATAAAACATCATCATCATCGTCCTGCTCTTATCCTTTGTGAAGTCAACACTGGGGAATCATGTTATAAGTGCTTTTGTCTCTGCTTGACTTCAACCATCCTTGGGAACAAACACCTAGGACCCCCTGCTGCCAATTAAGCAGGTGAACGTGGTCCCAGTAAGAACGGCACGGATACCACAAAACCTTATTTTTCATCCTTCCATTTAACATGGCCCCATATTAAATGACTGCCGCCACCCACGAACATCTACAACACCTGCAGATGCGTTGCCAACCTATGTTACCTTTCAATAAAGTGGCCCCCAGTTATCTAAGTCATCAGACGAAACGCGAAAGTATAACACTTCCCCTTCACGCCGATACTCTGCGAGGCCTCGGTGCTTCTCCGTAAGGATGCCGAAAGTGAAGAAATTTATTTATAAAAATATATTGAAGAGAAAATATCGATATATCTATCGGATGTAGGTCCTAGAAAGCCCCTTGTCCAAAAAGGTATGTCAAACATTAAATATTTGACACCTTCGGATTCGAATTTGAAAAAATATGGTTTTTGATACGATTTTCGTTACTGAATGTTTTGTATCGATATATCGGATCCTAATATATCGGCTGAAAATATCGATATATCGATATCATTTCGACATCCCTAGGACGGACCCTCCATTCGTGCAACAGCATAGAACGCCGCGCGGCGCTGCTACAGAACCGCGTGGCACGCGTGGCACCACCTGCCAGCTGCCCACGCTGCTGACGCGCTCGCCGAACGGCCGCTGCGCCACGTGGCACAGCTTGAACGCGTCCGCGCGCACCTCCGCGGCGTTATTCAGCAGCGAGCACAGCGCCGCCAGCGGAAACGCGGCGGAGAACAGCACCACGTGCCCGAGCTGGGTGAGCATCTCCAGGTACTCGGCGAACGTGCCCTCGTACTGCCGACGGTGGAACGGTTAAAACAACTTTGAACAAAAGTGGTAAGACTTGTAACAGTTGAGAATAAATGTGGTAAATAATTGTATTAGGCCGAGAACAGCACCACGTGCCCGAGCTGGGTGAGCATCTCCAGGTACTCGGCGAACGTGCCCTCGTACTGCCGACGGTGCATCGTTTAAAACAACTTTGAACAAAGCGGTAAAACTTGTAACAGTTGAGAATAAATGTGGTAAATAATTGTATTAGGCCGAGAACAGCACCACGTGCCCGAGCTGGGTGAGCATCTCCAGGTACTCGGCGAACGTGCCCTCGTACTGCCGACGGTGGAACGGTTAAAACAACTTTGAACAAAGCGGTAAAACTTGTAACAGTTGAGAATAAATGTGGTAAATAATTGTAGTAGGCCGAGAACAGCACCACGTGCCCGAGCTGGGTGAGCATCTCCAGGTACTCGGCGAACGTGCCCTCGTACTGCCGATGGTGCATCGTTTAAAACAACTTTGAACAAAGCGGTAAAACTTATAACAGTTGAGAATAAATGTGGTAAATAATTGTATTAGGCCGAGAACAGCACCACGTGCCCGAGCTGGGTGAGCATCTCCAGGTACTCGGCGAACGTGCCCTCGTACTGCCGACGGTGCCTCGTTTAAAACAACTTTGAACAAAAGCGGTAAAACTTGTAACAGTTGAGAATAAATGTGGTAAATAATTGTATTAGGCCGAGAACAGCACCACGTGCCCGAGCTGGGTGAGCATCTCCAGGTACTCGAAGAACGTGCCCTCGTACTGCCGACGGTGCGTGATTTAAAACAACATTGAACAAAAGCGGTACTTTGTTAATGGTGTTAAATGACATTATGCAACGTGGTGGCAGGACAAGTGAGACATCTAGCAAAGCCCCGAGCTACAGACGACTGCCACCCCAAATAATGGATAGAACATTAATCATGATGCCACACCCTCCCTCCCTTTCTACGTCGGGAGTAAAACCAGTAATAAACCTAAATAATTAGCGGCGTGAAGTATAAGTCATAAATATTGTATAGTGTCTTCCTATTAGGAGGCAACCGGAGGTCCCAATTATCACATTTCAAAAGGGCTAACTCATTCATCAAACGACACCCATAAATATTTTTTTTCAACTCACGGTTTTCTATCAGACGTTTGATGCTTTCGCTGGAAGAAACGCAACGTATAACACGTCTCCTATGAGGCCGTGGTACTTCCAAGTACAGGCATCTGTAGAAACCTTTACTTTATGTTAAAATAGTCAAGCGAGCGACCGGTTCACCTGATGTTAAGTCATGTATTAAACATGGACCGCCCATGGACATCTATAACATCCGATGACTTGCAGATACTTGAAAAAGGGAGCCCCGGTTACCTTTCTCAGCAGACGAAGCGTGAAAGTTTAACACTTCCACTTCACACTGGTCCGATGTGAGGGCGTTGTTCTTCCCCGGACGCGCCTGCCCATTCGTGAAACATAAGCTGTTGTGTTGCCTTGCACAGTAGAATAATTCGAAAACAAGGGTACAAGGTCTGACCTTGAACAGCTGCGATTCCAGCTCTGCCTGGTGAATGACTTTTTGACCGACGACCGGTTCAGAGTCCCTCCTCTCCTTCTCAGCAGCGCCGTTGACCATCGCCTCGGGGGGATCCCCGCTGGAGCAGGTTCGCTTCTCGAACATTTCCGTTATTTGCGTAGACGTCGGAACTGAGGATGCGGTTAATCGGTTCCTTTTTAAAAATCTAATTGGACTTTCATGTTTTGCTTTCGTCAGTCTACACATATAATTTTAGACTTTGTATGGAATTTCAAGCGAAGTGAAATCAAGTTCTTTTTCATATTATAGTCATTATTTTTCACAAGTGTACAGGTAAATTCTGATGACAGTTTTTGACAACAGAAGAATAAAAAGAGCGAGGGAGACATCAGAATCTCATTTCTTAACGAAAAAAAAAACATTCTGAAATTAATGTACATTTAAAAAAGAGACTGGCGCTGTTCTGTTTAAGAATATGAAAATATGGGGTATTTTTTCCAAATTTATTAACATATTAAAACTGACGATTACTTTATTTATGTTTAAGGACGACAAAAGAGTATGAACGTTTCAGTAAGTCCATGGGTACATGAGTGCCGTTAACTCTCTCCGATTCGAGTTCGAATTCCAAGTTTTAATTCAGTTTTGGTAACTTACTTTTACTGGGGCTTATCGCACCGAACACGTCCACGCAAATCTTGGCCAGTCTCAAATTTTCGATCAGATACGGAAGAACAGATTCCTTCAAGTTTCCGATTATCTGTCTCGTTATGAGAAGAACGGCTAATTGCTGTAAAGAACATCGAGGTTTCAATTGAAGTAATACTTGTTTTGGCACGTTATGGAAAGATGAATTGTTACCATGAAGTTAGTCGGTAAATTTTCTCTTAGTATTGTGTGAAGTGATATCTATTTTCATTTTAAAAACACGAAAAGTCACCGACACTCTAACTCGGGACAACAATTTATGGAGTACATTAATTTCTACCCCGTATAGAAAACGCACTTTGCCACAATAAAATTCCTTAAAATGCAAGGAATGATCTGAAAATTCCTAAATGATTACTTATGTTATTATAAAGATCAAAAATATAATATATTTATACATCGAAATATAAAAAACGAAATATAAAAAACGGCAGACATCCTCAGAGAAAATAAATAAATAATTTAGTACACACTGAAATCAGAGGCACTAATGCACACTCAAATATATTTAAATTAGTTAACCTGCAGTCAAAGCCTTTTAACTGTTCCTCGACTATCAGTCAAACATTTACTTTAGCCATGATGATATAAAATAAACACATAACTCCATTGCCCGCTTACCTCTTTCAACTTATCCATGTCCTGAAGATAGAATGCAATGTAGAACAAACTCATGAATGAGTTCACGAATTGAAACTGGAAGAGAAATTCATTTGGTCACTGGAAGAAAAAAAAAAAAAAATACAACGAAAGCATCTACATCGTTAACAGTCTGAGTTTTTGTGTGATTTGATTATGGCATGGCGATGATCGTGTGACTACTTTCATGAAAAACTTTGAAAATTCTGGAAACTACTTTGAATAGTGTCCTTTTATATACAAGATTTAATAATATATTGTAATTTTGTATTGAAAGTATTAATTCAGGTATATAAAGGGATTTATGTGTGATTTATTATTCAAAGTTTATATGCAATGTTGCACTTGACTGTACTCGACACCGTTTAAAACATTTGCGTTTTTAGCTTTATAAAATAATAATACATAAATGACTAAATAAACATCACATGATTAAATTAGCGTACCAATGTTTACAATCGTTTAGATAATGTACTTGTTAAACTCAGCATATTAAGTGTCAAAATAGGGTTGTGCGGTTTAATAGTTGGCTATACATCCCGTATCCAACTATGGAGTACAAAAATATTGATTTGAACGAAATATTGATCACTTTTGCTGTGAACGAAACTGGTAAATCATTTGCATTAACTATGAAAAAAACTGGTAAACAATCCGCATCAATTATGAACTGGTAAACATTTTTAAAACAACTTTGAAAAAAGTGGCAAATAGCTTGTAACAATTAAAAATAATAATGGTATTAAATATGAAGTTATACAAATCACATGCAGGTGTAAAATTTGAAATGCGGTGGAATTAATGATGTAGTGTTATATTCTCTATTTTAATCAATAACAATGTAAAGCCATGCACTATGCCACGTTAATTCTTTACAGCGTATAAATACAAACCAATGCGATTTTCACAATCAGATGGTTCTCATACTTCGTCTCGAGCCGATAGTTCTCTGTAGAACCCAACGGTTTAAAATAGCAAAATCAATGTCCATCATGTTGCGTTTTCAATTGCGACGCAGTGTGTTTTGTGTCCGTTTCCAAAAGGTAAGCAGTAAAGAGAATACATAGCGACTATAGTACAGTTCACTACAAAATTAGTTTCGTTGTCTACTAATGCTATATCTAGTCATAGCTAGAGATTAGGAACTGGGCTGTATGAGCTAGAAAAAGAGTTTTATTCATAGAGTAGGAGCGGGGGAAGAATCAAACCATGCAATGAGGCTTCTAGAAACTTTTGTCTTAGTTCTGTCGACTATATAAGAGAAAAGTACGTGGCGAATCTATACACTTCATTGGTATGTGCAATTGGCATGTGTATTATGTATGGTACATGAAAATTATTTCATATATTAATTATTATCTATATAACATATTTAAAAATGCATACGGCAAACCTGTTGAAAATTAATCTAGCAATATTAATAATCACACAAAACTAGTTTTAAACTTATTTTTTTTTTGCTGTTAGAATTTTTTTTTAATTAATAGGTTTCAAGGCATAACAAAAGCTGCCTTGTTGTTTTATTTATTAGTTTTCTTTTAAAAATGTACTAAAACTTAAATACACTGTAGCGATACAGAGAAAAAAATAAAATGTAATAATGTTGTATTAAGCTCATACGTTGTGAAAAAATTAGTTACCAGATTTTTGTATTCCCTTCAACTTGTTTAAAAAATTATACAGAAGTTTTTATGGTAATTTTACTATAAAAAATGTATGCATTCAATATTGTTACGGAAATGAGGACAAAAACAAGTAATTCTTTAAAAAAAAGTATAATGATCCCTTCTCTACAATTAAAAAAAAATATTTCAAGTGAATTATGTTTTAGTTTATAAATTTGTTTAAGGCATTATCGACTAAAAAAACTTAGAAATATAACTTGAGATGTTAATACTTTTAATAAAAATTTTGAAAATAGCTAAGCTATAACTAAACAGTGAAGTATAAAGGCTAACAGAGTATTTATACGAAGTTTTAATTGCCCTACGTAATAATAGATAGTACAGTACCTTTATCGTTCAACCATCTTGCGATTCTAGCATAGACCTCTTCTTCAACTGCTATTATGATTGCTAATAATGCGCGCGGAATCCAGCTAAAGTAGACTAGTGTTTTCTCCCACCAATCCTGCAAGTGTCGTTGTAAATTTACAAAAATAAAATAAAATTCAAAGTTTAGACATAAAATTAAATGAAACGCATGAAATAAAATGGTAAATTTACTTTTACCAGATTTTAAACTTTCTAAAAGACTTAAAAGCCATGTATTGCACATATCTATTTATAACACATTGCTTGTACATTGTAGCAATGTATTATACATTTCTATTTAGTAAATTATTCAATTACTACTACTATTTAGTAAGAGATTATAATGTACAGTTGGAAACTTTGTCGTATTCGTTTTCTTTTAGGTTGTTTATTTAATTAATATATTCCAATTGCCCAATTTTCAAAAGGTTTTCAACGCATATGGTACCCTCGGGTGTAGCAGATGTCCATGGGCGGCGGTATTCACTTAACATAGCCGCCTGCTCGCTTGGCAACTTTTCAGATAAAAAAAAAATACGCCTCGATCCTTTTTGCCCATTCCAATAAGTTAACAAAACCCGATACATTGGCAAGTGTTCCAGCTAAATATCCACGAACGCCTAAATCTAACTCTATTTAAATCTACCTCGCCCAACCGTTTATAATATATTTACTTCAGCTAATACGACTCCACGACGAAGCTAGTAGACAAGGGAACAGCCATTCGGTATAAGGGCCTTGACACCATGGGGTAAATGCCTCCCCGAAACGAATACATGTAAAATACAAATATTCCCGGATCCTAGGTATTTGTCCAGGTGTGGTTTGAATTATTAAGACGTTCAATGGTAGGTTGAGCAACGTTTTTAGTAAAAGCAATAAAGCCTATGCATAAATGCCCTTTATAGTGGAGGGCTTTGTCCAGCAGTGGGACATATATAAGATGTCCCTTAACTTTTAGTATGCGCATTATCGTACACACGGAGTGGAGTAGTTCCTAAGCTATCCAGTCATGGGTTCGATCTCACACGGGACAAGTATTTCGGTGCCCCACAGATAATTGCTTCGGATCTGGGTGTAAGTTACCCAATGAGGGTTGACGTCAGGCAGGCGTCGTAAAAAACTTTAATGACATGTTGTGCTGACCCCACCTAGGTGGGATAAGGATGATGATGACGTACATTGTCGTATGCGTTAGGCGTTCAGATTCGTCATGTTATTTAGCACCTGCGCACGCAACGAGGCGAAGGTGGCCGCCGCGCCGAAGCTGAGGCAGAGCAGCATGACCGGCAGCGAGACGCAGTGCCTCCACACGCGGCGGCGCCACGCCGCGTACTGCGGCTCCGGCCGCCCCGTCACCGCACTTATACCCATCTCGCCCTGGAATCGAGCGTTCCAAATTCAAAATCGGAAATAAGGCAAAATGTTTCAACAGCTTCCGTCGTTGCACGAATGGACACGCGCGTCCGGTCCACGTCTCACAAGTACCACGGTCTCACAGAAGTGGAAGTATTAAACTTTCGCATTTCGTCGGGTGAGTGGGGTACCCCACCCGGGGCTCACTTGCTTCGATAAAAGGTGATCGAAGCATCTACTAGCCATCGAGTTTTGAGACAGGTCAATCCCTGTAAGCCCACATTTATATCCTTTATATGGCGTTTACGTAACCACCAGGTAAGTTAAATCGAGTAGGCAGCCAATGATGACCAACTCGTCTCTAAATAGGTTAGAAACCTTATAACGTGTTATTGAGCAGAAATACCTGAAACAACGGCCTCGGTTCTGCCAACAACTCGTCCCTCTGATCCAACGTACCCCATCTATACGCTAAAACGTTCGAATATCTGCAAAAGACACGTTAAATACATTTAAACGCTCAATGTTGGAAACTTTAAACGATAAAAATACGTTTGCGGACTTCAATGTTAGCAATCTCAAAGAAGTCTTCATTGTCAAAGATTTCAAGTCAAATTTAGATTCATCGAAATTAATAACATATTACAGATGGTAATAGCGCAAAAACAAAACAATCCTTGAGTAGCAAATGTGTCACAATCAACACACCTTTTCCACGTTTCCAAATAGACACACGCCCACAAAACATTGAAAAGGGAGAACAGCACGTAAGCGATATCCTTCCAGCTGTCGTTCGCTGTTCCCAGCCAAATCTGCGGGAAATAGAAGAAAGAACATTTTGATAAAAGAAAATATCCGGCACGAAGGACCAAAAGCGTCTAGTATATATTCACCCAGAATATGAATCCCACTACTGCTGGCACCGTTAGGGATTGCGTGTAGTGGCCGAGCCATGCGAAATACATAGCTATTTTCACACCGAAATAATCGCTTATTTCATCTGTAAGTAGACATGATATAAGTAAACTATTAAACCAAATGTTAACATTAAAAACATCATGCACAGGTGGACTTTGATATTTTTATTATCAAAGTTACTATAGCCGAGAAGTTATTTTATATTATATATTTAGTTTAACAGCCAGCCCAAGTAAATGGGATAATGTGGGCTAAAGTGCAGTGAAAAACATGAGCTTTTGTGCAGTGACTAAAAACATTTTTGTATAAAGGTTCATTTACATTGTTATGTTTTGTGCAACTATTTTTTTATTAGTTAATCATGGAATAAATTATGCCGAATACATTATAGTATAAAACAAAGTATGTTTAAGTGGATTGAGAGTATTTGTAATAAAAATATAACAAACTTTTAAGACTTAAGCTTTGAATAAAAATTTTATGCAATAAGGAATGCAACTAACAGTTGTAAAAAAGAATGAGGTTATATTGTCTCCTCATGTGAGTTTAACGTCTCTAGCTTTTATCTTTTCTGCAAAAATTTTAATTTCTCTAGGAATTTCTCATAAGGAATTTACTTTACATGATGTTTAACAGTTGTAAAGACAAGAGCATGTTAATAGAAACGCGGTTAAAAAACTGGGCCACGCGTTTAGAAATTCGTCATATGCGAACAAACCGTGTCAATGGCTCACCTAGAGGCTGCGGCGAGAAAAGACTTTTAACCCATTTCTGTCGCAGGCCCTCGAGCGCCACTCTGTCGTGTAGCGGGAACATGCTCGCTATTACGCCCCTGCTAACGCAAGCCGGCACTGGAAATGTCAAGTCGTTGCTGTCTTACAGATGGATATAGAACAAAAGGACGTATACCGGAAGAAGAATGATTTATAGGGGGAATAATCTGATGGATAATAATAAGAAATTTTATGACTCCGTGGCGCAGTTTGGCAGTATTGGCTTCGGCGTGGGGGGTTCGTGGGTTCGATTCCCACACGGGACAACTATTTGTGTGACCCACAGATAGTTGTTTCGCATATGGGTGTTTGCCCGCGTGTAATTTATGTTTGTAAAAAGTCCTTACCACACAGGATAATGTGAGCCTAAAGTTTAAAAACAATAATCACTCAAATGATGTTGAAGCTAGGTGGATGGGCCTCTTAAAGGCAAAGAGTGAAAGATCCACCAAAAAAAGGGGGGGAGGAGGGGTTTGGTAACAGATAATAGCACAAACACCGTTGGAAAAATAGGAAAAAGGTAAAATAAAACTAACTTGTCTAATTCTAATGTCGCACTGCTGCAAAGAGGATATTAGAGCATAGTGCACCACGCGACCCCATTACGAATCATTTCGAAAATATTCTATTTCGATTTATTGTCGATGTTATTTAGGAAACTTGTGTTTCTTTATTTGTCGCAATCTTACACTAAATTCTTACGAACAAAGGTTTCATTTAATATAGTTCAGTTTATTAGTAGTAATACAATCAAAGAGGAGTGATCAAGGCTTAGAAATAAGGAAAGTGTGTATAAAGACGTGAGCCCAAAGGAATGACATTGCCTCCCGAGAGTAATAAAAGCAATGTCGGGAACAAAGGTTTGAGTCAAGCAGGGGTAGTCAACAAGCTACTGGCCAAGCCGATTGCTCGATTGCTTTCGATGAAACTATACTTACAAGCTGATTACGCTATATGATACAAAATCTAAAACTTTTGATGCTTTATACCACGTTCGAGCATTATCTCATCGCTCATCCAGCTGATTTCACAGTCAGATTTCACCGAGCATATTAAACATAGAAAACAAAAAATAACCTATTTCGCTTATTATTACGTTTCTGCGAAACAAAAATTACATAAAAAAAAGTCGGAATGAAAAGTAGATTTTACGGATTTAAAATAAAGGTTGACAACCCCTGATACAGGCTGATTCTCTCCGGCTACTATTCTCCCGGTCCAATTTCGTAAAAAGCCTTTGTGACGGCGAAGTGTTTGATTATAATATATACCAAATATAAAACTTTCAAACCATTTGGTGTAGTGGATACTGACAATTACGCCTTGCGCTCGAAGGGTGTGGTTTCGATTCTCACTACTGGAAAAATATTTTGTAATGAACAAAATACTCTTCCAGTGTCTTGGGCGTTTAAATATCTTCAATGTGCATTTGTACACAAAATAAAATTATGTTTATGTATGTTCATGGGTTAAAATTAACAATTTGATTTATAAAAAGAAATTAATAATTAAAGTTCGCCTGGACACTGAGGTATCAGGGCTCTACTGTCGGCACGGCTGAATCATCACGTGATCAACGTTGAAGCAAAATATTGTGAAGAAACATGCATATTTTCGAAATAATATCGAAAAAAAAATTAATATAACTATGTAAAGTTCGCCATTCCGTAGTGGTGGGGTCGCGCGGTTGACTATGTCTTAGTACCCTCTGTACACAGAAGGCCATTTGCCAAGCAGTGGGACATTTATATAGGCTGTTACTTATATTTTAGGCAATGCTTAACGCATTCATTGCTATGTCCTTTACAGCGATCGACTCGAATTATCATCATCATCATCTTCTTTCTTCTCAATAACCCATGACCATTTCGGCTAATTAATTTTTTTGTATGTCCCTTAAGGTCATATATATATAAATAACGAATAAAATTATTATATCCTTAAGCAATGTTTGGCGTCATCTAGCGTTTCAATCACTTTCACGAGTGGTTCGTAGGAAGTGCTACTCACCTATGCTCTGTCCAGGTCTTAGAGTCAACGCTGGTTCCAGGGCGTGCTCGTCCCCAGGCTCGGCGCGGGCAGACTCCAGCACGTGTTTCACCAAAGCGCCTCGCTCTTGCGAGTTCAGCAGCTCGGATGCCGTGGTGCCCTGTAGAAAATCAAAGGGCAATCGAGGAACGATTTAAGGTTGGTGAGAGTCGTGACTTCGGCTAGCCCAAGTGTTGGACATCTAACCAATGATTGATGACCCACGACGCAGTTGCCAAGGTATTGGCTTCGGCGTCGTTGGTTCGATTCCCACACGGAACAACTATTTGTGTGTCCCACGGATAGTTGTTTCGCATCTGGGTGTTTATCCGCATAAAATTTATATTTGTAAAAGGTCTTTACAGCACAGAATAATGTTATCCTAAAGTAAGGGCAATGTCCCTTTTTTTAAAATGAGATAAAATCGCCTGCTTTCGGTTTCGTAGAGCGTTATCTCTGTCACACATAACCGACGTGATGTTTGTCTGTCCTTGCACGAGCGTTTCCAAAGATCGATGTGAAATATTAATCGCAGAGTACGATATGTCGGAACAGTAATTTGTACATTTGTCGTTTGACAACGAGGCGGAAGCGTTATGACGTCAACGCTTCGACAGTCTCGAATAATCAGGGAGATGGATCTAGATCCAACAGATATCTTTATCTTCTGGGGAAGCCAGTAATAGCTAATGAGTACTACGTTTAACCCAGTTTACATGCCAGGTACAAATTCGAAACTGGTCATACGTGAGAAAAAAAAAAAACCAAATTTTTAGGTTGTATGCAACTGTGAGTTGAAAATAATCTAGGGTTTAAATTTTTACGGTTCCGTATCTAAAGGGTAAAACGGAACCCTATTAAATAAGACTCCGCTTGTCTGTCAGTCCGTCTACAATTATTCAGTGTGATGGGAATTACTTTTACGATTTTTTTAATATACAGTCTATGAGAATGATGCATTTTACAAAACTACTAGCTAATACGGATTTTTTATTTTTCGTCAAAATTTACCATCCATTATGAAGGAATAGATTGAGACATCTGTTTGTGTTAAAATGTCATTACTAATAAAAAATAATGCCCTGGTCAGATTTTAAACAATTTATTTTTTACCGACTTCAAAAAAGGAGGAGGTTTCTCAATTCGACCGTATATATTTTTATTTTTTTTATGTGTGTTCAGGGTAACTTCGTCATTTATGAACCAACCGATTTTGATGATTCCTTTTTTGTTGGAAAGGAGATATTCCAAGGGTGGTACCATGATAAGGAAACACCGATCTGATGATGGCATCCCAGAGAAATCGAGGGCAATCCTCAAATGTTATAGACGTTGATAGACTTACTATGTAGTGACATTGTAATATTCGCGTGAATGCAATAAGTAAAATAGGCATTGGTATTCTTGTACCTATAGAACGTATTTTCCGCGATTTCAAAGCGGATCACCGAAAATTGTTTCGTGGCTGGTACGCCGAATCGCGTTCCAGGGCAGCGATAAGAATCTTACTGACGCGTAATAATAGGATTTTTATTTTTGTTATTACGTGTTGCGTGCAAAATTATTTGAGAAATATTTGTAATGAAGTAAAGACCGTAGTTATTTACCTGTTCATTTTACTTTTATTTTTTCTTTATGTGAAAAGTTGCCAAACGAGCAGACGGTTCACCTGATGTTAAGTGAATACCGCCGCCCATGGACATCTGCTGCACCCGAGGGTTTGCAGATGCTTTGACAACCTTTTTGGAAATTGGGCTCCGGCTACCTCACTCACCAGACGAAACGCGAAAGTATTATACTTCCACTTTACGCCGGTCTTCTGTGAGGTCGTGGTACTTACCCGGACGAGTCTGCCCATTCGTGCAACAGCCGAGGCTGCTGCGTGGCCCTACCACCGTAGACTACTATCTATAGACTACTATATACTACTACACCGTATTATAACATATATACTATCGTATTATAACACTTCATTAACCCAACGGTTCTATTTTAGTCTACAGTTCGGATAATGTTTAAACAAACCCGTGAACAGACGAATCTTAAGTTGTTTGTGTAGTGGCGCGAAGAGAGGAGAGCAAGTAAATCACTAAATAAGACAAAAGGCACACCGCCTCAGAAATTTCAGAAAAGGGGTGTGTACAAGAAAAAACTTACCAATTTCTCTAAGCGATTGTTGTTAACTTAGAAAAAAGAAAAGGCCGTGAGATTTAAAGTATGTTTTATTTCAGTAAATAAAAAAAAATTATAATTAAAAAAAATACTACTTTAACTGTTCGGTAAGTCTGTCTATCTGTCTGAACGCGATATACATACTCAAAAATTACTGAACCGATTTTGATATAGTTTTGACCATAGACGCAGTGATTCATAAGAGAGGTTTAAGTTAATTCATTTTCATCATGTGAATTGGCTGATATGAGGACGATTGTTGAAGATCTCGAGAAGAATACAACCACGCAGATAAAACTTACATGTAAAGTTTCGCCAGCAGTGCGAACCCGGGGCGGATCGCTAGTAATTTATGCGTTACCTTTTTGAAACAGTGCATATCTCTGACGGTGAACTCTTTGTAGCCACCACCGAACTCCGGCTTGAGAAGCTTCGGCAGGTGCACTTCTTCCGCCGTCTGTAGCAAGCTGTTGTGAACGGAGTAATAATTATGTATTCAGTGGAACTTTCCGAAATTAGAACGTTATTGAGCCCGAAGGCTGTTCGTCCAATTAGTCCAATAGCTGGCCGCTGCAGGTAACTCACACGTCATCGTCGGCGGTTATGTAGAAGGCGGAACACTGTGAAGAGGCGTGCTGTCTGACGCAGACTCGCAGCCGGGGCCGGCTGCCGCGAAGCTTCTGCAGAAGCCACAGTAGCATGCTGTCCGGGAGGCCTAGGCGACCAAGCATACCTTTCACTGCAGTACAGTCAAGTAACGGCCTATATTTATCCTCTGCTGGGCAAAGGCCCTCCTCAGCACAGAGGGCATTAGGGCATAGTCGGCCACGCGGCCCCACTGCGGACTGGCGGACTTTACATGTCGTCGAAATATTTTTTTTCATTATTTCGAAAATACGTCTTGGGTTCGATTTAGTGATGCAAGTGACATAAAGGAAATTGGAATTTCATTCAGCCGTTTAGGAGTTTAGTGACATACACAGATACGGAAGAATTATATTATAAAGATAATAACACCGCAAAACTTCTTGTCGGTTCTTCTCTGGACAGGTTTCCGCCGCTGTGGGAATCGAACCCACATCTTCGGGATTCCCAACGAGACGCTTTCACCACCAAGCTAAAAGACTGATGATCTACATTTACAGCCATTGTTACATCATTTACATATTTTTTTTATATTTAGCTTATTTTTTATAAGTAGCTTTACAGCATGAAAATAATGACGTATTGAAAGCTAGTATTTCACTAAGTAAACTTTTAAAAAGTTTAATCGAAATAAGAAATTAAAATTAATTACATAGGTATATGCTAAACGAGTCCAAAGATCTATTAAAACAGTAGGGGTTACAAATGATTTCAAAAATAAAAGACTGAAGATAAAAAAGAATTACAACCCGTGTTTCGTACATTAAATTTAGCAAATTAAGAGCAATATATAATACATAAAAGTGGATATTTTATGTTTTATAGCAAAATTAATTTTTCGAAAATTAAATTTTTTAATTTTTTTTAAATTAATGAACAGTAGTAATAAACGTGGAGCCATTACGGATTGTAATGGAGCATTTCAAGAGCAATTAATTGGCGTATCGTTTAATTAAAAAAATATATTCTACGCTAATTTCCTTCCGGACGAAAACTGTCTGATAATAACAGTAAAGACATTTAAGTTGATCAGTATGAACAATTCAAATTCATAGATATTTATTCAATATAGATGCATTACACTTATTGATCGTCCAAATACTACTACCTAATTGACTTGAAAACAGGCTTAAAATCTAGAAAATCAGAAAACTCATTCCATTATGGAATTCATGAAATTATTCTTAAAAAAATTTCAATAGCCTCGCATCGTTTTCCGGAAGTAATAGCAGTATGCTTCCTATTTTAGACTAACGTTTATTTTTACTAATTGAGTTTTTGCCGATGGAATCTCTATTTATGGATATGGATATCTATATCGATATGGATGAGGAAAATAAAACGTATTTTATTTTCCTCCTCCATATATGGATATAGAGTACCTCATCAAAATAGCAATAAGAGTAAAATAATACATATAGCTGTAATGAATGTTTATTTCAGTCCAATTTAAATTTGACATGAAAAATTTTAATAAAATAAACACAAACGCTGTTACGAATGTGAAGTGGAAAGTTTAAGTAAAAAGCTGGCAATTAGATCAACATCTTAAACTAGGGGGGCTTCATTCAGATTTGCCGCCCCGGGCCTCTGATAGGCGTGTATACCCGGTTCCTATATACAACGAACAGCCGTTAGTTACATAGCTTCGTAACTTACATAACGACTTGTAGATTAAAGGAACAGTAGTAACTCACTTTCCGTAAGTAATGCAACGGCTCGTAAGGAAAACGCCTCGTTTTGTTAATATGAACCGGGTGTACACGCCTTTTATCTACAAGTCGTTATGAAAGTTACGAATCTATGTAACTAACGGTCGTTCGGTTAATATAGGAATCGGGCATTAGTCCGCCACTGATAATCACAGTCCATTATTTATACATTAAAATGGATAAGGATAAATATCATGTTATATAACAAATATCATCACTATTCGATTCCACCAGTATTTGACTTTCATAATTTAAACAAAACCTGTTATTGTGGCTTATTTATAACAGTTAGGCATACACTATCCCTGAATTTTTTGTGAGTAATCATGAGAACTATTAATATATAGAACACTATTTTATATATCGTTAATATTTTTAGCAACGCACGCAGAATAATGTCTTTAATAGGCAACATTTTGATACTTTGGGTTACGTTATTCCATTTTAGGTTATCTTTATAATATTAGTGCAGATAGTGTATATTACACTTTTAAACATAATCCTGATAACTACACAGGATATGAGATCAATTATACATGTTTTGTTTGCTGCTACGCTGTGAAGTGTTCGAAGCGTCGGGTATCTTAAATCAAAACAAAATGCGATAAAGTCCGTAAAATTGTTTCATGTAACATATTCTGGATAAAATTAGTATCGATATATCAAGTCAACTGACGATTAATAAAGAACGACAAATCTATTCTCTACTGAGCGAATAAAACTTCCACTGAGAGAATAGAAGCCTCCCAGTTGAGTTTGATAGCATTTTGGCAACTTTCCCGGAGAACGAAATAGCCAAGTAGCAGTATCTGTTAGCGGCAATGGGTTCAATGACCTTCGGAGTATAACAGCGAGCAAGTTGCCAAACGGTCGTAGTTGGGACTCGAGACTTAAAACTTCAACATCGGAGTGTTGCAAGTTTTAACTGGAGTTCTATTATAGAAATAGCATCATGAATGTTATCAGCATTATGAATGCTTGTTAGCATTAAGTTGGCCTTTTGTTTAGCCTTATGTCGGGGTGTAAACAATATTTTTTAAACAAATAAATGAATAAATTTTATTTATCAGTGCTTCCATATACAGAGGGTTTCAATTTTCAGGATCAGAAATTTATAGAAAATTCCTTGTGTAACTGTCAAAATCATGTAAAAGGAATTGTAATTCAGCGAACCAGTGGCAGTTTCATTAGAGCTTGGAAGATTGATTGATTGAAGACATTTTCGCTTTGATAATAAATCTTCACTTTGATAATAAATCGTTTTTCCAATGTCGTTAGAATGTCTTGTTTTAAGTTTTATGTTATTGCGTTCAAATAGTGTGATTATTGTGTCATATTTATCAATCATATTTAAATAAACATTGTCTCAGAGAAATAAATGAAAAATAGGTCATTGCCGAACCCGCAACAACGAAGGAGACTCGAAACTATCTTGTACAAAGTGAATTTGAAATATGCGATATGTATATGAAATTTAGGAGAAAAAATCTCGATTATTGTCTATGACAAAGGGGACACAAAAAAATAAATAAAAGCAATTGCGATGAAAAACGGGCATGTCAAAAAACATTCAACATTCAGCGTTAAAAGCGCCCGAAGAATAAGAACCTACTACTATAACGAGGTCGAGTTTGAATCTTTTAAACATGTCTCTTTGTAAGTATATTTTTGGGCTTTGAGGGTTTCTGAGACTAAACTACATAATTCTGTCTAGCGCTTTATCTATAGTATAAACATTATTAAAAATGTATTATCTCGCAGCCAGGTGTTTTTTGTAATTATTAATTAAAATTTTTAAAAAGTTATAAAATACTTAGGGTAAAGATAAATATTTATGTTGTCTCGATTTATATCGCCTATAAGTTTTACGTGTTAAATTCTCGGTGTTTTGAATATTCCAGCAATATTAATTAAATTCATTACTAGATGCGAAAAGAAATGTGTATTCTCGAACGAAATGTGTATACGGAAAAATACATAGTAGTTCATCATGGTAATAAAGCGAAGCACATGTGACAAACAATCCAGGATAAACCGACGATGACTATAGCAGTTAAATTAAAGCGGGGGACGTAACAGGTGGTCTGCTGATGATGCATTGTGAAACCAAAACCCCTTACCTTTGGGAAATATGAGCACCACATCCGTTTGCTGGGTGGGCGTCGAGTGCAGCAGCAGCCGACGCGGATGCATCAGGTGTGCGCCGATCTGGCCGGCCATCGGGAGGCGTCTGCGGAGCTCCCTGCCAGCTGTAAAAAAGTAAAGTGACAGCCCACTGCAGGGCAAAGGCCTCCTCTTTTGCAGAGGGCATCAGGGCATAGTCCACCACGCGGCCCCATTGCGAATTGGCGAACTTCACATATCTTCGAAATATTGTTTCTATTTTTTTGTTATTTCGAAAATATGCCGGTTTCCTCACGATGTTTTCCTTTTCCAAAATTTTTTTCTCTTTGGGTTTTCATTTTGGATAAATTTTCTGTTAGATGAGTTCTATATAAACTCTGCAAAAACGATTTTTTAAAATTATTTGGCACATTTCGAATAAGTATGAAAGTAAAATTTTTATGATGCGCGTGCACACCGACCCTCAAAAAGCACCATGATGCAGTTGGTTCCAACCAACTTCATCATGCTTGGTTGCCATGATCATAGCTAAGATTAACATTTTTTTAGATCCAAGTATTGCATATACATTTGTATATATAATTCTTCTGTAAGTGTGTGTCACTGAACTCCTCCGAAACGTTTTTAGTGAAATTTTTCTGTTTGCCTTCAGGTTGATTCGAAAATGGTTTAGGTTGACAATTCAGTCCACTACTATTTTTTTTTTTTTATTATAATTTGTTGCCGGATTTAAGTCTCGTGTAAAGGATGTTTGTCCGGTCCACTAGTACGTTTATATATAAATGAATGTAAGATTTACTAGAAACATGATTCTATGAAATAAAATTGTTTGTCATGATTTTTATTAAAACTATGTACCTACTTTTACCTAACCTTTAAATGTGAATAGATGGATCAGTATCATATTACATTGTTAGTTATTTATAAATACAACATTATTTATGTGTTAGGTTAGCAAAGTTATAAACAAAGGAATTTATCTTTAAGATCATTATTGTGTATGGAAGTAATTTTTCTGTCCAAAAAATTACGGGTAATGAGTTTTAATGCTAAATAGTAAAATTATTGTTAACATGTGCATATAAGTTATTGAACATAACACAGTATTTATTTGTTTAGAAAAACTGAACCATTAACAATGGAAAAGTACTATATTTACTTACTTTGTACTCAAAAATAATCATACACAGGAATATGAAAAAGATACTGATCACAGCAGGCAAATACACTTTCGAGTGAGATAATCATTGAGAGAATGACATAATGGCGGAAATAAATTGTTTGGGATGCATAAGTATCATCTATTTCCTGGATTCTGAATAATTCACATATAATTTTAACACTAGATCCAAAAGAAATTTGTGCTGGATAATGACATGGATGATGGTCACCTGCATTAATTGTGCATTTTTTTAACAAAAATATGTGTGAACTCTATGAAAACTCTCCAGAATGAAGCCACTATATTACTCCTATTATAACATTGAAGAACATTTTATTGAATTAATTATTATAATATGTTATTTATTGCTGTTGTATACGCACCACTGTCCAATTTATCCTTTGCAAATTCAGCAAAAGATTTATGTTCTTGGGGAGACGAATGGGAACTGCTTTCTTTTTCTTCTTTTTCGTGATTTCCTTCTTCACATTCCATCGTGATGTATACTGCGTTACGCGGTTAATACTAAAACTAAACAATGAAACTCTGACTAAGTTCTGTAGTTACTTGTTCTTACATCATCGATCACAATAACTCGTGTAACAGAGATGGAATGTTTTTTGTAACACACAAATTGAATTTACGTTTTAAGCTTCTTAGTTCTATAGGAAAATAATTTTTAAAAATCATGTACTGTGTTAAATTTATTATATTTCTCCGCATTTAATTTTAATGCGACTTTCAGCGACAATCATCTGTCACATTTCAAAATTGATTTTTGTCCGCCATTAAGGTTACAGTGTTGCGTCCTATAACATTATTTGTCTATTGAAATTAGGTACCTTAAAAATGAAATATTTTATTTTTACTGGGAAAATGTAAACACATTATAATAAATTCAATGTTCAACATGGCTGTGTAGAAATAATAAATGTTATATTCCTTCCAATGAAGTTTATGGTCTAGCATTTTGAATCTGTAATTCTGTATTCAATGTTACAATCTTCGTCTTCGTATTTATAATCTTCGAATCTATGTATCAAATTGTTTCCTTTCGTTCGTTAATTTGCGCGATAATGTGAATGAAAATGGACGTGTAAAAGAACTTAGCGACTTTCTCCTTAATTATATTAATCAGTGTCCTCATTAGCGAAAGGAGAATAAAACCACATTTAATTCCAAATATAGCAAATAAAAATTTTTCATGGTAAGTAATCCAATGGTATATGTGACCTTTCTTTGTTTGCGCCTTATTAAATATGAATTTTTCTCTAATTTCATTTTTTCTTCTTTATTTATTCATCTAAAGTTAAAATGTTTAGTTTATTTTATGTGAACGACCATAACTACAAGGTCAGGAGAAATTACGCAGTTTCCAATGTTTTTATTTTAGCCTACTTTCATAAAAACAGCTGTTACGTCGTCACGCCTTGGGCCTAACAGCTGAGGATTTTGCATTGCTCGTTTTTTATTACCCTTTTAAAAGCAACTCATCGAAGAGGACTTAATTTTTTTTTTATAAAAAGTCAAATGACCTATTTCCGATATTGAATGTGTTCCAAGTTTTAATTCAGTCATATATTTTTAAAAGTATTTGTGTTTTTACCCTTTTGGTAGTGGAAGGTAGTTATAAATTTTGTTGATTGCCTGTATTTTACTTCATAATACTTTTTGAATGTGTATTTCAAGATTATGGTAAATATATATTTCTAAAGCAAAAAATACTTCGACGAAAAAAGATTCTATTACAATGAGGATCTTTTATAACTGCGTTTTCTTAATTACAATTTAAATTACAATTCTATAAGTTAAATTATCAAAATATTTTTATAAAATCTATAAGCAGTGAATGTATTTAATAAAAATATTTAAATTTTTCTTTTTAATGGATAAAATCCAATTTACATATTTTAAATGTCTTCTGTGCCCAAGGTTGATTAAAAACTGTTTTACCTTTATTTTATTAATAATATTCATACACAATGTTAGACATCTTCTCTTAATCAATTATTGATGTTATTGTATTTCTATTATATTGGATGATGCAAATTCTTTAATAATAGTTATACTTACAGTTATTTTTAATAAAATATTACATGATAGTCTGTCTACTTGGATAGAATATGATATAGATATACGGTGGCTGGTGGTTGTATAATTAGAAACACTACCATGGTCCTTGACATTATGTAAGATACTTCCCTGCAATCATTTTTATTTTAAAATTTATTATTAAATTTTACAATAATATGTTCAACAATTTATCATTTATTAGCAAAACAATATAAATCCCATAACACAAGTGCAGTTTCAATATTACCCTACGGCCAAAATAATAGAAAAAGCTTATTCTCCAATTTCAAAAAAAGAAAGAGTTATGGATGCTTTTTTAAAATGTTTCTCATTAGGCGTCCAAGCAACCAGTAACAGAAAATAAACTCCTACATAAATTTAAATTGTTTATAGCGCTAATCTTTGCACTTAAGATTTAATATTAAAATATGTAGAAAAAGTATGAAAAGATTGTCGCCGCTGTGGGAATCGAACACACGTCTTCGGCATTCGCGGCCTGATGCTTTAACCACTAAGCTAAACAGCTGATTGCCACAGCGACGAAAATCTTAACGTCTTTTATCTACTTTGTTTATTAGCATTTGAAGCAATCTTGGTGCATCCATTTTACAACGATAATTCTAAAGCTCCTACATGTTCAAGACTCATTTTGTAATTAAAATAAGATGTTTTATATCTTTGCATTTAATGAGTTATTTATTTGAGTGGCTATTGATTATTAATTTTTGAATGTGTATATTTTTTTTACGAACATTTGTATGTTCTTTATTCATAAGAAGTGTTTTTAATTATATGACCACCACTGTATGTAAATAGTTGAATCGGCAAGCCTAGTAATTAAATATGAAGCTAAAATTTTCATTAGCAATATTAGCTAATTCAGTGGCCTCTGGTGAGCATCAGCGCATTACATTCTTGAGATGTTAGACCACACATCACTTAGTACAAATATGTTTAATTATCTTTAAATATTACTAATGTTGGATAATATGTAAATATTCAAAGTCCTAAGCACTGTAATTATAATTTTAAAACTAATAGTTAGGTTTGTTGATTGAGCACCAATTACATGTTGTTTAACTACTGCCTGTACAGATATAGCACATAAATTAGTTGCCCAAAAAATTACAATCATAAGTGCATTTTTGCTATATTTTTTTCTGCAAATGAATTTCGTAATAGATTTGTAGAGATTCATTATTTAATCATCCTTGTTTATCTTAAGTGCTTGACTGCACTCTTGTCTTGCATTGATGCAAACTCAAGAATGTAATAAGCATTGTAAGCACCATAATGCACTTATCTTTAAATAGTTTTCCATTCTATTTTAAATGTTTAGTGTAGGAAAATAAATGCCTCAGTTCTTTAGTACCTGACCTATATAGCTTATCTCTATTTTACAATTTCCTTCAAAATTGTTTGTTAAACATTTACATGCACATGATGTTATTTGATTAAGATATTTTACTGCTATTTAATTTAATACAAGGTAACCAATAATCACAATTAAAGTGCTAAAAGCAAATCAAGTAAGTATTTATCTGTATCATTATTTATTTTTGCAATTTTGATTTGAATTGTTGAAAGGAATGAAAGCTAAGCTTAGAAAAAAAACTAATTTCTAAGTTCATCTATAGCAACACTTAAAATTATTCATATATCAGCACTTAAAATTATTCATTGCTGCTGTCACCAGGATTTGAACTCTGGTTACTCGAGTATATTGAATTAAGCTCTAAACTTTGAAGTCTAATATCATGTTTAAATTCATAATAGCCCTTTGATATCTTTGTCCAAATGCGGTAAGCAGAAGGCAACTTTTGCTACAATATTCATTGCATATTAAGCTTTGTTATTGGTACTTTAAAGTTTACATTTGTTTGTCTTATGCAGTTTTATTGTTAATCAAGAACATTTTAATCACACGGATTTCCGCATATTCACGGTACTGACGAGTTATTAATTGAGTAGGAAGTGAATGAAGTAAGAAGCTTGTGTTACTTCTTAGCGAGTGGATAGGAATATGTTTATGTTACTGCATTGCATGCCTCAGGTGAAAAACATTTTCTGAGGTCAGGTTGACAATATTAACTACACAAAATTAACTGTAACATATTTTTACAATGTGTAAACAATTCAATAAGTCAACATAGGTTTTTTGTAAATGCTAATAATATTGATTTGATAATATTTTAAATACAAATATAATGTTGTTAATTAATTTTAAATATGATCCAGCATTAACATTAGATATCTAAATCAGATACTTACATAACACTAAATTTTTTGATGAACTAAATTTAATTTATTCTTGTGTTGTACACTACATTTCTCTTGGTATTTGCGATTTTTTTAATAAATAAATAATAATATTAATAAAGTGTGACTTTTGCTTGTGGTTTCACCTGAGCTCAGACCTTTTGAAATTAACTCTTAGTTAGTCACATTAGTTAATTCAAAGTACTATATAGCCTTTTCAAAATTCATTCAATTCCAACTCTAAACTACTAAAACTAAAACCAATGCCTACTTATTGATGACTTGTTTATTGCTGTGCTTGTTTTAACATCTATAGGGCATTTACCGAGATTCCAAGCCAAAGAAACTAAATCATTGCTTCAAATTAGCTGGACAGATCAATCTTTATTTTACAAGTTCAAATATCTTTGTATATTTGTTCTTTTATATACATCTAATACTTTACACCTCATTTTAAAGTACCATATTATATGTAATAATATATTATTTTAACAAACAATAAATACCAGTGCATTCCGTAATTCTCGAGGGCTCTCCCAACGCACCGAGGGCTACCACCAACACTGCCACCACAAATTGCAGGGGCTTACTTGTCTAATCTTATAATGAAAATTGTCTATGTTTTCCAAAATAAGCTAGTTTTGTTACTGCCGTCAGCTATCAGAGCCGTGAAAGCCCAGTGTCCGGGCGCTCACCTTTAATTCAATATACTCGAGCAACCTGAGTTCGAACCCCGGTGCCAGCACCAATGAAGTTGTTAATTTTAAGTGCTGACTGTACAACTTGCTCAACGGTGAAGGAAAACATCGTGACGAAACCTGCATATTTTCGAAATAATAACAACAAAAAAAATACTTCGAAGATACGTGAAGTTCGCCAATTCGCAGCGGGGGCGCGTGGTGGACTATGCCCTGATTCCTCCTGTAAAGAGGAGGCCTTTGCCCAGCTGTGGGATATGTGTAGGCTGTTACTTTACTTTTACTTTTTTTTGGTCAGATGTCGTCGGCGGACTGGGGCGGCTTGCCGCTGCTTCCTCTCAGGTGCGTGTTGGAGCACCTGAGCACGGAGGACGCATTGGCCGCCACTTCGGTCTGCCGCCACTGGCGGTCGGCCCTCCTCCTGTACGAGGGACACAAGTGAGTCGCTCTCTATTCCCTCTCTCCTTCTAGAACGTTCTAGAGAAACGACTGCCTTGCTACTCGCTGGTGTAATCTATTGTGTGTAATGTATTCGAACACCATTTTAAAGCTTACGTTAGTTGATATTGTAACATTCCTCAAAGGTGTGTTGTCGCTACGCCATAACTTCCATAATTCTACATCAAATCTAACCATTTTATAGATTACGCCGTTTTATAGATTATGTTTTCCGCTATCGACGGAAAATAGATATTTCATAAATATCGTTTTTTTTTTAATTTCTAAGAAAGAATCAATACTATTTAATTGTTTAATTTAAGAGGAAAATCAAAAACGTCGTTCCTAAAAATATGATCCCTTTCATTGATTGATATGCATTTACGACCCGAATGGAGTAGTGGGTTGTGTACCTGCCTCCTGCGCCAGAGGATGTGGGTTCGATCCCCACTACTGGAAAAATATTGTGTGATGAACATAGTGTTTTTCTAGTGTCTGGGTGCTTATATATGTATAATATGTATTTATTTACAAAAGAAAAGTATGTTTATCAGATATCTAGTAACCATATTACAAGCGTTGCTTAGTTTGGGATTAGAGTTGTGTAAAAATGTGTCCTAAATTATCTGTTTTTTGCACATTATTATATGACCCATTCTGTGACTGCTCCCGGTACTGGTGTGAAAATTTCAGCACGGGTCAACTGGTTACTTTATACCGTTCTCGATTATTTTAAGTTATTTTTTAGTTTTGTTCATTATTTATTCTTCGTTTCTCACTTTTTCATATTTAATTATCCCCTATGGAAACACTGTTTTTCTGATGAATATTCAAAAGTCTACTTTTGCAATCACATACACAAAACGGTCCACCGCTTATGCGCTTAAAAAGCGTTGAATCTACAGTTCACTCCAAAGGAAAAAAATAATTCCAAAAATAATAATGTAAATAGTGTCGCGATTGAAGACTTTACACAAAAGAGTTCTCAATGAGTAATGTTATTGTTACTTTAACAATATCTATTCGTTTATGTAAAAAAAGTAAAGTACCACCATATATACGTCCCACAACTGGGCAAAGTTGCCCACCACTCGACTCCACTGCGAATTGACAGACATTTATGTGGTTATATAAAACCTCTGTTTGTCTACATTGAGGCATTACAATGTAATTAGCTGTGCACAAACGTGTTAGCTATAATCTAGCGTCACCAGTGAAGTCTTGATCTTCCGGTATTACATGATGGATGTGGCTATTTTTGAGATAGTATATCAGAGCAACACTACTGATTACATGGGATTTACGGAACAGTCCTTTCTGACAGTACCGCCCGTAAAATAGTTTTTAACTCCCAACGTAAAAAGAGGGCAGTTATAAGTAAAGGCCCATTTACACGATGCCATTTTCTTGAACATACAAGAGCAATAATTGAATGCAATAAATTGCGCGCAATAATTGTTTAGACCATTTGTTGTTTAGACCATGCAACTCATTTATTGCTTCAATTTAATTGTATACAACAGGCAAGAAACTGGCATCATGTAAATGGGCCTTTAGACGTGTCTATCTGTTTATCTTTGCGTCTGTCATTGGCATCGTAGCTTCTAAACGAATGGATAGGTTATGGTGCGTCTTTTTTCTTTCGAAATCAGACTAGAGTTACATAATTTGAGTTTCATGTGTCAGGGGGTTACTTGAAATTCATAAATTCATATTTATTAATTCATACATTCAAAATATTATGTACGCCTATTTATTTAACAGCTAGTTAAATTCGACCACAGTTCGCTGTGGCTTTTTTATTTCCGTTTCCGTTGAACATCTTATTAGAGAGTATATAAAAAAACTGCTGTTCAGTACCTATGTTGTGAACAAATATCAAGTCAATCCAGTTATCAGTTATTGAGTTTTGTGGACACAAACATATAGAAGCAAAACTTTTATATACAATTCTAAGAAACTAGCTGTTATCCGCGGTTTCACTCGCGTGGCCAGAGGAAATTATCAATAAAGTTTTTATTATACTCTACTTAGTTGACACTTATCATTACCTCATCCACTATCACACAATATCTTTATACATTATTGCCTATGTGTTATTCTGTTGTATTTTAAATTTTCATTAAAATCTATTCCGTAGTTTTTGTGTGAAAGAGTAAAAAACATCCATCCATACATACAAACTTTCGCCTTTATAATATAAGTAAGGACTAGCGACCCGCCCGGGCTTCACGCGGTTGCAATGTATTATACATAATTATAAACTTTCCTCTTGAATCTCTCTATCTCGTAAAAAAACCTCATCAAGATCCGTTACGTAGTTTTTAAGATCTAAGCCTACGTAGGGACAGACAGACAGCGGGACGACTTTGTTTTATACTATGTAATGATAACGTTATAGAATTAAACAAGTTGTTTGTAATAAGAATAATATGGACGGATCAATTGTTGCTATGTACATATTTTTGGTTGTTATGACTTCTTCTTGATTGTACGTTTAATGGGAGTTTCTTAGAATGTTAGGTATCGGGTGTACCGAATGGTATAATGGAAACATGCCAGTGTAAACTATTTTGTCTGAGGTTCGCAGAAACCGTTTCGAGTGCCCTTATCAAATCAGGTCCTGTGTTCAGTATGAAGCATTTCATTGTGTGTGATAATAAAATTCTAAAGGCTATATAACATTACATTGTTAGTTTAACTGGTAATCTTTACAATGTTATGGCTTTGACGATATTGTGTTTATAAATAACCGCATGTTCGATGAAGTAACGTTGACCGTTATTGAAATAATAATCGGGGAGCGAATAAATTAGTTCCTTAGTCATACTTTTAACTGTGGTAGGGCCACCCAGCAGATTTCGCTGTTGCACGAATGGGCAGTTCCCTCCGGGGGAGTACCACGCACTCACAGAAGACCGGCGTGAAGTCGAAGTTTTATGCTTCTGCGTTTCGTCTGGTGAGTGAGGTGGTCGGAGCCCATTTTATTAAAAAGTGGCTACATATAGACACACCTACGGGTGTTGCAAAGTCCATGGGTGGCAATTTTCACATAGCATCAGATGAACTGCCAGCTCGCTTTTCACATTGTCACATAAAACAAACCGTTTATCAACGAAACGAAATGTCTTTGAAGAAGACTGCGATAGATCTTCAAGGTCACAGTGGTCGCTGGGACTTAATCCCCAACCTCTTCCACACTAAATACAAATACGCGAAATTCAATAAACAATCAGAGCAGACTTGTACTTGCGAAGGTACGCGACAAATTTGTCGCGAAATATGTGTCCTTATTTTTATGTCAATACGAATTGAACTCCTTTAACGATGCGCATTTAGGTACATAACCGTACGGTTTTGATTTGAATAAAGAGTTCGCGTGACGACACTGCGATATAAGAACGCTGGTTATATAGAATGGCATAGATACTCGTCGTTTCCTATAAATCGGTTTATGACCATGATTTACCATTACGTGCTTATATGCTTTAAAAACGGTGCCGCAGGCATTTGTCAATTGCAGGGATTAGAATATTCAACGCGACAGGGAAAGTTTTAACCGTTGAGACACCTGACATAACTTCAATACTGAAAACTCTAAAATATTTACGACAATAATCTGATTTAAAAATTTAATAAATAATTCTTTTCAAAATTAGGTAATACCCTATTCTTGATAGGCTTCAAAAGATTATCTGATTTACCTTTTAATATGTACAAGGCTTCGAACACGTTTAATACATGTAAAGCAGAAAAAAAAACACAATCTATAAAGAACTTCATCTCCATTTTCTCTATACGAGTATAACTAACGGCCAGTGTCACCAAACTCGTATAATTATGTAATAAAATAATTTTGATGATCATCATCATCAAAATAATTTTATCGAGAAACCGTACTTAAAGGGTAAAAAAGGACTCCAATATTTAGACTCCGCTGACTGTGTCTGTCAGTCTGTCACCAGGCTGTATCTGACGATACAGGACAGTTGAAATTTTCACAGATGATATAGTTCTCTTGCCGCTATAACAACAAATATTAAAAAAAATATTTAAGACGGACATACAGCAGACATGATTGTTTTTGCCGTTTTTATAGATGGTACGGAACCCATCGTTCCTCGAGTCCGACTCGCACTTGGCCGGTTTTTATGAAGATGACAGGGTGAACAATTTTACCTTTCGAGGACATTTACCTTAAACTGGAAAGTAGAAAAGCAGCCTAATTGTCTTACTGAAACGTATATGGTGAACAATATTTCTATTTTGGCAGCATTCCTTACAATATCGTTCTACCGAGTTATGGGTTCACATCATTGAAGATGTGCCATATTTTAATAAACATTCGGTTAATGTCGTATAAAAACGTTGCTTATTAGAAAGGTCAAATAAGAAGAAGTTGATGAAATATGGCTGTCTTGAATTTGCGACTAATTTTCAATTTATTTCTATATAGGTCCTTAATCAAGGATTTCATTGAGTTTTATTTAGTTTCTCAATGGCTGTATGTATGTAACATTCTAAGGGTTGTTAGTAACAACTTTCACTTAAACTCAAGTCTTCAAACTATAACTTTAGGCTTCGCTTTTCAATAGTAAAGCAAAACAATACGTAATTTTTACAAACTCTTAGATCAATGACACATTATTCCTTTTTATTGAATAGTTTAATAAAATCCTTTAAATGATCTTATCGTACTCAAATTTCTTATAAATTTGAGAGAGCCTCTTTCGAACACTCCAATTGTTCATTAATTGAACTATCAAAAAAATATTTTATGTATATCTAACTAGCGACCCGCCCCGGCTTCGCACGGGGGCAATGATGAATGTTTTTAGACATCGCATTAGAAACCTCTAAAATTATTAGTGTGCCTCTTAATATATTAAGCATGAATTATAGATATAAACCTTCCTCTTGAATCACTCTAATCTATTAAAGAAACCCGCATAACAATCCGATGCGTAGTTTTAAAGATCTAAGCATACATAGGGACAAACAGACAGCGGGACGACTTTGTTTTATACTATATATTAAAGGCTTTTGTCGCTATGCCATTTGTCGCCAATATCGCCCTGTTAAAGCTACAAACATTCAAAAATCTTATCTTGTAAAAGTAAGTTGGCTAAGTTGAACATAATTTTGACAGCATCCGACATTGGATAGGCCAAGATAACGTTTAGGTGTTCAGTAGGAGGAATTTTTTGACTGGGGCACACTCCAACGCTAAAAACTTAAAGCTAAAAAAGTACATTAAAGTAAAGCAGCCTATTTAATATAACCGCTGGGCCTCTGTATAGTATAGAGGACATTAGGGCACAGTCCACCAGGAAACTCCACTGCTGATTGGCGGACTTTGCATACCTTCGAAATATGTTTTGTAATTAATTCGAAAGTATGCAGGTCTCGCGATGTTTTTCCTTCATCGTCGAGCACGTGATAAGTCAGCACTTAAAATTAACAATTTAATTCGTACTGACATCGGGATATGAACTCACGATGCTCGAGTATATTAATTAAAATCGAACGCCTTGACGCTGGGCTATCAACAAAACTCAAACATGTTTGAACAAAACTTGTAAATTCTAGAATATTACGTTTCTGCGAAAACCTAGCTATTTTCGCTTGTAGCGTATCGATTTCTTATTTGCCTAGTATTAGCAAGCGGAGCGGAAACTACGGCACCAGCATTTCACTGCTAATTAAACGTCTGCGTCTGGAAGTTAGCTCTGCGAATTTATCTCTATAATAAACATCTTTTGTTCTACGTCTGGGGCGCAGTTTGCGCGGGCGGGAAAGGGCGTGGACTCGTAACAAGCCACTTCATACTGCTGATGTTTTCTCTCACTATCAGTAGAGTTTCTAACACTGAATTATTTCACGGTACAACAGAAACCCTCTACGGTGATAATCCTTATTGCTTTTTTAGTATATTAATTTTTACAGTTGTATATTCTGTACTTAGATGAAATTTAAAAAAGCTGTTGAAAAATTCATGAAATTAGATCAACCAATCCTCGCTGCGGTGAAAAACTTGTCGTTTTTCTATATTTTTTTATATTTCGTTATAAAAACTGTCAAGAGTTTTTATTTTAGTTGACCCACGACCCTGATAGCATTTTGAAAGTGTTTATTTTTTTTTTTTATTTATGCTTTATTGCTAACCTTAAGAAAAAAAGTAACAAAGGGCGGACGAAAGTGTTGAGGCCGTACTCGATGTCTAGTATTATTTAAGTAGAATTTAACTCGTGCGTTTGCGAAGTTAAAGCTTGAAAACTTAAGACATCACTTGTGACATAAAATAATTTTTGCCATTTTCATTAATGCCTTCTTCTCGTAAATTGGCGTATTTGATAGCCACTGTTGCTCACTTTTTGAATGTAAAAACTCTGCTGCTAGTCTTTCAGATGTCGAGTAAAGCGTCGGCAATGAGACGTTCGTCTGTTATAGTTGAAACTATTTACATTTTTCCAACTAATAAACTTCTATTTATAGAATTGAAGGACAGGTTGAACCGCCTTATCGTTAGCCTGTGAATAATATATATCTCCACACCTATCAATACCTCGCCAACTGTGTCACGGAATCATCAGGGGTCTGGCCCTGCCTTCATCTGTACACGGTAATGACATGTCTACTCCAATAGATTGCCAAATCTGAAACCAAATAAAACACAGGCGTATGTTTTAGTTTCATTCGCATTGTTACATTCTGATCAATTCAGAGAGTTAGACAATCCTTTAGCCAACTCAAATAACATTCGATAAGCCATTTGACAACTGATTAGTTAATTTATACGATGATCACGCCCGGTTTCTGAAACACTGATCATCGTAGATGTCAACTAATCAGCTGTCAAATGGCTTTTCAAATTACATTTTAGTTGCAAAGGATGGTTAAACTCTTTGAATTTATCATCCTGATGATTAAGAAGATCATTCTGGTCAATTCTGAGAGTTTAACCAACCTTTTGGCAGTTAAAATGAAATTTGAAAAGCTATTTGACAGTTCATTAGTTGACATCTACGATGATCAGTGTTTCAGAAACCGGCCGTCAGTGTTGCAGAAACCGACCGGTATTCTTAAGGTCTTATAAGGTAATATCGGCGGGTTGTTATATCGATCGGGACCGTAAATAAAGATCGCCGTCTGGGCAGTCTCTCGTTGGGATTTGCTTTCGCGGAGCAAGGCTTCGCGGGGCCGTTTCTATGGCAACCGACGACTTCAAAGGTCGGTCCGCTGAGAAAATACAACGCTATTTATGTTGCAACCGCTAAGGAGTTTCGGCTGTCACGTTTTGAGGAACGTTTTTATTAACTGGTTTCATGTTCAAGATAAAAAAAACACTCTCCTGTTCAGTAGCTGTGTTCTGAACAAATATCGAGTCAATTCATCGGTCAGTTAGCGAGTTTAGTGGACACAAACATACGGAAGCTTCATTTTTATGTATAAATAAGATTATATAAGATCATAAATTATGAAATCGATACGTACAAACAATAAAACAAACACATGGTGATAGTTTTGTGACAGTTTACATTACGATTGATGCAGTGTGTGAGATTTTAAACGTTTTTTTCTCTGAGAAGGTGGCACACGAGCTGGTGGTTTACCTGATGTTAATTCATAACCGCCGCCCATGGACATTAATCATCAATGGATTATGGACAACCAATGGATCATGGACAAAAAATTGGGCTCCGGCTACCTCACTCACCAGACGAAACGCGGAAGTATAACACTTCCACTTCACGCCGGTCTTCTGTGAGGTCGTGGTACTTACTACTACCGACCTGTCTATAGCACAGTCAACGGCTATCGGGGTCACGGTCCGCACCGAACCTCGATAGCCCGTAGGCGACACTCCTTAGCTAACGCACGCATGAGCACATGCGCTGCCCTATTCGCTGTCGAGGGCCTCAAACCCGTGGGTTCTGGCTAGCCCACCGGTTCTGCGTTCGATGAAGCTTTAACAGTCTCAGTTAATACAAGACACAAAATGCATGTCTACGTGACTGTTGCGCGACCCTACCACAGATAGTGCTCTATGTGAACATCTATAAGTCAAAATATAGGTTTTATATTATCATATTATGCTAAAACCTTTTTTCGAAACACACTGCATCTTATAGTATAAGTATTATTCCGATCGGTTCTGCAGTTTCCGCAGTATAACAAAAATAATGGCTCTCCATTTATTAGTATTGATGTAGATTGTACTGTCGGATGTAATTATTATGTTTAATGCCATTGGTGTCGGTACACCGCAATTTGATCTTGATAAAGTATCGTGTTATTTGCAGGTTAGCAGACCTGCAAATATAAGTATATAAACATAATTCTGTTAACAGTGTATTTGCGCTTTGACGAACCTATTGGCATAGTGGATAGTTATCAGATTGTGTGGCTTCGATTCCAACTAAAATATCGTGTGATGAATATATTCTAATATTTTTTTATAAATCTATAACTAGCCGTTATCCGCAGGGGAATTAGCAATGGGCTTTTTATTAAACACTACGTAGGTGACAGTTATCATTACTTATATTTTGTACAATTCGCATAATATCTTTATATAGTATAACCTATGTTTTATTCTGATGTATTAGGTATATTATTGTAAAGGTTCATTAAAATCTATTCAGTAGTTTTTGTGTGAAAGAGTAACAAACATCCATCCAAGCATACAAACTTTCGCCTTTATAATATTAGTAAAGAAGTAAGGATTAGTAAGGATATGTAATTATTTACAAAGCAAATTATGGTTGAGTATATTTATCATCAGTATAAGCTTTGCTTAGTTTCGCACTAGATAACGTTGTCTAAAAATATGTCTTAATTTCTCAGCCTCATAGCTGTGTTGTTCGGGTTGTCCGTGGATGGCGATGGTCACTTAACATTAAGTTAACAGAGCGGGCATTTATCATTGTCTCTAAAGGTTAAAACATTAATATCAAACAAACAAAAATATAAATAAACGGCAATGGAATCCATGAATTTGTTGTATTAAAATATATTGACTTTATTGAACATTCTGGATTCAATACTGTCGTATTGTATGGAAACCGCACTATGCATGTCACTATGAGTTTGGAACGAATTCAGAGGAGACATCTCTGGCATTTAGCCCATTCTTCTAACAAATATAGGAAAGGGTTTTCCCACAAAGATAGACTGAAACATTTTAAACATACTTCCCTAGAAAATCGTAGGATTGCTGGTAAACTAAATAAATAAAAAAAATGCACAATTCAGTTTCATTTGTGCATAAGTGCTTGTTTTCATCGCATGCGGGGCGGGTAAGTCCCTTGGTGTGGTATGTCGCGACTGGTGGGAGTGCCCGCGTGCTCTTTCGACCGATGAAAATGTTCGCTAAAGTATCGCTTTCTTTTCAAAAAATGTAGTGATTCAACAGTAATAATCAACTTAGCTAATTATTTGCCGTGTATTATTGATACGACTTAGACTCCGAGTTGACTGGTGCAAATTTTTCGCGCACTAGGTGCCGTGATCAGTTATCGAATACTAATGTTATAATGTGCAAATAAGTATTTATGAATACAAGGTATCTTATTATATATTGACGAATGACGGTAAAATTCAGTCTACTTTGATTTAAACAAATACAATCTTTCATTTAAATAAAACAAATTGTCAGTAGGTGGCATTATTTAATATACATTTACTACTTTTTATAACAAATGTATAAATAAAAGCGTCATCATCATCACTTCAGCCTGTTTGAGTCCACTGCTGAACATAGGCCTCCCCCATAGACTGCCACGAAGTACGATCCTGAGCCACCTGCATCCATCGACTTCCCGCACATTTGCACAGGTCGTCACTCCATCTAGTGGGGGGTCGTCCCACACTGCGATGGCCAGTACGAGGCTGCCACTCGAGAACCTTTCTTCCCCAACGGTTATCGGTTCTACGAGCTATATGGCGAATATACCTCCATGTTTGAAGACTAAAGTCTTGAATCAATGTGTGTTGCCAGTAATGACCTACGGAACCGAGACTTGGTCCTTCACTGCTGGCCGTATGAGGAAGCTCAAAGTCGCTCAGCGAGCTATGGAGCGGGCTATGCTCGGTATCTCTCTGCGTGATAGAGTTCGTAACAAAGACATCCGCAGTAGAACTAAGATAACCGACATAGCTCAGAGGATTAGCAAGGTGAAGTGGCGATGGGCCGGCCATATAAATAAAATATTTAATATTTATTCATACATTTGTTATAAAAAGTCTTAAAACGAAAGTATTGTTTGTATAATGAAAACATCGACTTCATTCTGTGTCTGTTTTACGTCAATAGAGGTGGACATCAGCTTAAAATGGTGTTTGATTAATTAAATTATAACAACCTTTGAGTATTAATATAGAGATGCCACAAATATAAAAAAACAGGAAAAGTAACGAGAAATTATAGTAATTATGTAACATAACAATTATATAATGTTTTCGTGTTGTATCATATATTGATTTAAATTTTTATTTTTAGTGTTTCTTTCTGCACTTAATAGGAATCTTCGTGTGTGTAGATAAATTGTCTAAAGCATTACTTATTATACAGCGTGTCGTTACCATCGCGACAATAAATGAACACACGTCTAACGCTACTTGCCAATAATCATAAAAAAATATTAACATTAAACAAAATCCATAATTAAAAAAAAATTTTTTCAAACAAACTAATTAAGTAAAAAAGAAACAAAATTTGTAACATCCTATACAACTCGCACCACAGCGTCGCATTACAAGCCTCTCCTTCTAACAGTATGTTTTGTCTCTTTTAAATTCATTCAACCTATTCATATGCTTTGTGACCTTTACAAATCTTATCCTTTAAACGAGCAATTCTTGTATATATATATATATATATATATATATAGCAAAGCTCGGTCCTCCGGGTACTGAACTTTACGTTACAGTTTTATACGTAAGGCTGTCCTAAAATTCTTTGTTTTGGAAAATTGAATAACTCTGTAAATATTGATGTTTAAAGATTGTAAATGTTTAATACAATTTTAAAAAGTTATCCCCTATATGTGTGTTCATTTTTTGTCGCGATTGTAAAGACACGCTGTATATAAAGCCTCAGAGATAGCTTAATGTAACGATCCAATCCTCTGTCGACGTTCGAAGGACTAATCAGCCATACGCTCGCTATAGGGAGACGCTGAAGCTTCGGGTGACTGAGCTGGACAGGAGTATGTTCCTGACGCGCATCTTCAGGAAGTACACGCGCCGTCTGCACGTGCACATCAACTGCAGCGATCTGCAGCTGGAGCTCGAGGAGTTCCTCAACTACATACTGCCGCAGTGAGTGACTAATGGCTTCTTTCTTCAAACACGCTTTATGTTAGTTTCACAGGTATGTATGTAACGGAATCTTTGAACGTTATTTTGCCCCACTTTGAATTATCATATTTGAATCAAACTTTGCACACTCTTCAAAGACCCGTTGCAATGCTAATGTTTAAATAGTTTCTCCCATTATCCTGTTCGGGACCTTCGGGAATAGCTATTTTCCGATACCCACCCGGCACCTGTGCGACGGACGCCTTCAAAAAAATGTTTAAAAAAACATGCTTTTATACTTGGTAGAACTAAAATAGAGAAAATAGATAATATGCTTCTCACAAAAAAAAATTGAAAAGAAGTCTGTGTTGTCTTCATGGCCCAAGTGTATGCAACTCAAGAAGAGTAATGTATTTGTCAGCTTATGAACGTACCTTTGTGACGCTGTGGGTCGCTTCCGATCATTCTTACGTTAATGGAATTCCTCGCGAGTGTCTCTTAACGTATGACGGTGATCAATTGTGAAATAGTTTAAAAGCGAATTGAAAAATGCCCTATTAAAACATCATAACATTGGCTCTTAAAATTTTTAGTTAGTACGCAGTTGGGTTAATTTAATTTTCAATCCTAGGTACAGATGCCGCGAATAGTCGCCATTGCGAATAGTTGAATAACTCTCTATTATTATTTGACATAAAAAATTATCTACTCTATCACGCTTGACGAATAGTAAATATAATAATATAGCATAAAAACCGTTATCTTCATCATCATCATTTCAGCCTGTTAAAGTTCACTGTTGAACATAAGCCCCCCCCCCCCCCCCCCCTCCTCCCTCCTACATAGACTGCAACGAAGCAGGATCCTGAGCCACCTGCATCCATCGACTTCCCGCACATTTGCACAGGTCGTCACTCCATCTAGAGGGGGGTCGTCCTACACTGTTAGGACGGAACAAGGGTTGCGACCCAACATATACACCCTTTATAACATAGCATAATATACAGCGTGTCGTTACCACCGCGACAATAAATGAACACACATATAGAGGATAACTTTTTAAAATTGTATTAAACATTTACATTCTACAAACATCAATATTTACCGAGTTATTATATTTTCAAAAACAAACAATTTTAGAACACCCTTATGTATAAAACTGTAACGTAAAGTTCATTTGTAAAGGTCACAAAGCATATGAATGGGTTGAATGAATTTAAAAGAGACAAAACATACTGTTAGAAGGAGAGGCTTGTAATGCGACGCTGTGGCGCGAGTTGTATAGGTGTAAAATTTTTCTTTTTTACTTAAATACTTTGTTTGAAAAATATTTTTTTTTAATTATGGATTTTGTTTAACGTTAATATTTTTTTATGATTATTGGCAAGTAGCGTTAGACGTGTCTTCATTTATTGTCGCGATGGTAACGACACGCTGTATACGTCTCCATCATATCTACGTCTGCGATACGCTTAAAGTGTACTGCAACGCGACATTAACATTGAACCGTGCGTAATACGTAAAGTATTACGTAACAGCTGTTGTGTAAAGAAAACGGCGCGTAATTAGATTGTGCACGTATTTGATGGCGATTAGCCGAGCGCGTTACAAAACAACCGCCTCTGCGATGATGGAGATCCGACTGGCGTAGTAGTTAGCGGCCCTGTCCCCCTACTGTTACGTGAAAAGGTGGCAAGTGAGCTGTCGGTTCACCTGATGTTAAGTGAACCGCCCCCACATGTACGCGTTGCCATCTTTTAATAATACCCCGGCTACCTTATTCACCAGACGAAACGCAGAAGTATAACGCTTCTACTTCACGCCGGTTTCCCGTGAGGTAGTGGTAATTATCCGGATGGACCTACCTATTCGTGCAACAGTGAACTGTTGTTCACTGTTGCACGAATGTTGCACGAATGGGCGCTAATCAGTATAATATGAATTCGCAAAAGAAAAGTATTTTTAAGTATGTTTATCAGTTACCTTGTATCCATACTACGAGCTTTGCTTAGTTTGGGACTAAGATAACGGCATGTAAAAATATTGATTGATTGATTGAATATACTTTATTGCACACAAGGAAATACAAGGAAGAAAATATCGGAAAGATAGTGTACATACAGGCGGCCTTATTGCTCTTCTTCCAGGTAACCTTAGGGTATAGGATTAGATAATAAAGTTGCGGGATAATAGTGCAAAAATAATTACATTAATATATATGTAGAAAAATGAAATCATCGATGTAATACATATCTATATAATAACAAATAACTAGTACTATAAATATATGCATATTAACAAATACTTATTAATAAGTGTGAAAGTAGCAAAAAAAAATAAAACTGACAACCAAAGCTCAGAGGAAAAAGTAAAGTTGGGATGAAATTAAACAGGAAGGGAAAGGAGATGGGCTTTCAGGTGCTTCTTAAAAGTGTAAAGGGACGGGGCTTGTCTTATAGACACAGGGAGTGAGTTCCAGAGCTTCACAGCTTGGACAGTAAAAGAAAAGGCATAGAAATCAGTGGCATGAGAAGGCATAGAAAGCGAGCGATAACGAGAAGAACGGAGTGAACGATCAATAGAAATGGACTGGTATTCAAAACTTTCTTTTAGATACGAAGGAGTCGAAGGGTTAAACAGGATAGAATAAAGTAGGAGGAGAACGTGAAAATCCCTTCGACGACGGATCGGGAGCCAATTTAACTGAGTACGATAAGAAGAGACATGGTCATGAATGAGACATGCGTAGGTTGAAGATAAATCTAATAGAAAGGTTTTGGAGGCGCTCGAGTTTACTAAGCATCTCTTCTGTAAGGTCGGAAAATATGTCCTGAAATATTTATTATTATTAATAAACTGAAATGGTCAACGGAATAGAGTAGGATAGCGATAGCGATCATCCGATCAACTGTGGGAGAGCCGCTTCTGCGATACTGTTTTGCTGTAGACATTAGTACTGGTGGATAAAATAGAGTGCTGGTCATTTAGCCGACTTCAAAAACTTGTTATTGAATCAATTAATTAAAAATTGATTATTATTCCCTCCTTTTTATTTTCCATTGAGTCAGTCTTAAACGCTGTTGAATATTGTTGGTAAAAGAAATTTCATTTTCATTTCATCATTCATTTCATATTATAAGCATTCTTCTTATTGGCAACGGCAGAATATGGCCTGACGAGGTATTCAGCCAGTTGAACAAAACGATGTAAGCGCTCTATCGCATTTGACTTTTAAATTTTAATCCGGGACCTTTCGAACATTACAATATTCATGGCCTCATGGCCACGGGACAAGACCACACGTGACCGTGGACACTGTGAATTGTTTGCAAAGTCAATTTTTTGAATAATCCGTAAGATTGTTTAAGGAACAACGTGTCTGAAATGTCTGGGATCTTCTCGAATATTTCGTGGTTTTCCCAAAAATTGTAGTCACGAACGAAATGGATGAGATTTTTTTTCCAATTAATTTTCGATTTATATTATATTTAACTGACATTTCCAATGATTTTAATTTCAAAAGCATGTATGTGTTTACTATCAGTATGCCACATACGTAAATAAAATTTTTAAAACAGGTTTATTAAATTATTAGACCCTAAGATCTGCAAAAAATGCCGTATACACGCCATAGTTATAAAATTGTTATCGATGTGATTTTCGGAGATGGAATTATTTATTACTTACATTTCGTTTGGTTTTGCCCAAGTGCGATTCAATTTTCATAGACAAATATATGTAGTGACATTTTTTTCTCATGTTACAAGTTTCTCGGAATGTCCAAGAAGGTTTATCGTAGATTTTGTTAAAATGATCTCAGCTAAATAAACTAAAGAGAGATGTGTAATTGTTGATAGTCGTCATTTTCATCATCATTATCATTCCAGCCTGTTTTAGTCCATTGCTGGACAGCACGATTCTGAACCATCGACTTTAAACCCACTAATATGTTTCATAAATAATAACTGTTTCAGGACCGCTCTCTGGTCCCAAACTAAATATCGCTTGTACTACTGGGACTATATAAGTGATAAACTTTTTTTTTTTTTTTAAATAAATACGTATTACAGATATATAAACACCCAGACACGCAATAGGTTCACAACCTACTAGGCAAATCGGATCGTCATTAACACTTACATCCCTAAGCCCATCTTACATAAACCCATCTGGATAATGAACCTTTTAAACGGTAAAAGAAATGTTTAAGTATATGCTTTGATTTTTGATATACAAACTCACAAAGATCTCACTCTTCACAATATTGATACAGATCTTCTTGACTCGTAACACGATCGTCGGTCATAATCGTATTGCGAGTTACTCAACTGTACACGCGCATACATTTCGCCCGCTCCGTTCGGAATATTTTCGTAAGGGAAAGTCGATTAGAAATTCCGTTGTTGTGAAACGAGGAACGAGTTTGCGAGCATACGCTCAAATAATCGGACGCTTTACGATATTTTAACGTCTCGTAACTCGTAACAAATGCCGCTACGGACTAGTGACGGAGACGTCGCATTCGCGGAACGGCGTCCCGGGTTCGAAACGCGTTGGCACCAAGTGCAAAATGCAGCTGAGTAATTTGCTTATTTGCTGGTCACTGACCCGTGGACGCTCATTACACTGGAGACGTCACAAACCTGTTGACATCCTCTGAGAGAGTGGGCCTCTCCGGCTACCTCACACATCGGACGAGTCATTGTGGTGTAATCGGACCGAAGGAGGGGGGGGGGGGGGGGTGTTTTCTCATGTAGGGTTTTTTTCGATTCCATTTCGAAATTGTAATGTGTAACGTGTGTACGTTTACCTCCTTATTTATCTTTTTTTTTAATGCTACCAAAGGTATGGTACCTACTTTTAAAGCATTTTAAAGTGACGCCAGAGATGGATTGCCGATACGCCAACCCGGAAGCTTCGATATCACGTGATGATTTTCTCCACTGCCATTTTCAATGTTCTCCCTTTCCAGATTCTTCGATACGCAGGAGCTCAACGAAGTGGTGTTCATCGGGCCAAACTACTTGAAGCAGACCTATCTCTCGCCGATCGTGAAGTTGAAAAGGTACGGTGTTCTAAATAAATTAGACCATCTCTAATAACATCGTTTAAATAAGAACACCTATTGAAAACGACATATTCATAAATCATAATATTTAAAATACATCTTGACTCGGTGGCGCCGTTGCTAAGCTAGGCTTCGGCGTCGAGTGTCGTGGGTTCGATTCCCACACGGGACAAGTATTTGTGTGACCCACAGATAATTGTTCCAGATCTGGGTGTTTGGTTGTCAAGTAGGGTTGACATCAGGCAGACGGTCGATTGTAAATAAACATAGCCAAAACCGCTTACAACATGATTCACATGTGCCGCCGACCCCACCTAAGTGGGGTTAGGGCAGGAGGATGATGATACGAACGCCAGGACGCGTTCGAAATTCGATTCCGATATTTCGATTATAAAACAATTCGAACAAACATTCCTAAATATAAAACACATGTGTTTATCGATCGTAAAAAGTCGCTATTTTATTTTATTTATGATCATTCGACTCCATTCATTCGCGCAGGAAAATAATCGAGGGCCTTCTATACAAGCATCTGCACTGCATACAGAAACTCACATTCATGGGCTGCGAGATGAGCACTATGAATACCGTTGAGAAAGAGAACTACGTGGTAAGTACAAGAATTCATTTCTATATATATATAACTGCTATAAGACGGATGAATATAAATATAGTTTAATATACTAGCTGACCCTTGCCACTATTTACATTCTATCTTCCATTTAAACAAATTGTCAATAGATGGCGTTATCATACATTATTTATAAAAAAAAAATAACTAGTTTTTTTTTTTAAGGAAACATTAAATTCATTTTATCTGTGTAATCGTTATAACGACGTAAACAACGTAACACTGACACACTAAAGCTTCATTATGGCGTTTCCGTTACTGGCCGGATGTCTACTAAAAAAAAGAACACGACAAACACTAACTAAAGTATAATACTAATTAAGTACGGAGGGGGGCAAGACACAAATTAAGGCCGATAGAAAATCAGATAGTGACTGGACTTGACCGAAATCGTTAGTGGAAATGACCACATCTGTGATTCTCGTTCAAAGTCAATTCTAAATTTGTTTATTAAACATAGGAGAGGCTTATTTTAATTTTATTATATATAATAATAACATATTTAATTTCAGCACAAACGCTACGAGAGTTACACGAGGCCGTTGTCCTTCAATAGTGTGACCTCTCCCATGGACGCCGTGTTATCCAGGTGCAGTGTTGGTCTCATGGTGTTCTCCACACTGCAAGTGAGTGATTCCTTCCCACTATTGTGGCTTAGACGCGTCTTCATATTAATGCATATTGTTGATGATCCCGTTGCGCAGTTGCCGAGGTATTGTGTACAGTGACGTCATCGGTTTCGGCATATCACCGTAGAAAGACAATCTCATATGACGCTTCTATAGTGACGTCATCGGTTTCGGCATATAACAGTATAAAGACGTTCGCATATGACGCCTTTATAATGACGTCATCGGTTTCAGCACATCACCGTAGAAAGATAATCGCGTATGACGCTTCTGTAGTGACGTCATCGGTTTCAGCATATAACAGTATAAAGACGTTCACATATGACCCGTCATATTGACGTCATCTGTTTTTAGCATATCACCGTAGACAGACGTTCGCGTATGACGCGTCTAAAGTGTAAAATAAAATTGACGTCATCGGTGAAGCGTCTACAGTGACGTCATCGGTTGCAGCACATCACCGTCGACTACTGGAGCATCAGCACCGAGGCGCTGGAGACGCTCTCGCACCTGACGCTGTTCAAGCACCTGACGCTGAACATCACCAGGCGGCGGAAGATGAGCCTGGCGCCCATCGACTGGGAGCGCCTCGGCGCCTTCTACCCCAACGGGCTGGAGGTCTCCGTCAACATTGTGAGTTCTATTGCGAAGCGTTAAGGTTCATTCTTCCTTGGATTTCGACCATTCGTTGTTTTTTTTTTTAAATTAAAAAACTGTCCGTAGCTTTGCTTAAGAGAGCTCTGCTAAAGTCTGGAGGTCTCCGTCAACATTGTGAGTTCTATTGCGAAGCGTTAAAGTTCACTCTTCATTGGATTTCGAACATTCGTTGCTTTTTTTTGAATGCAAAAGCTGGCCATAGCTTTGCTAAAGAGAGCTCTGCTATAAAGGCTGGAATATTTTTTAATTACATCTAAAAAATGCATGTTTTCATTTACTGAGCACGTGATAAGTTTTAAAGCACTTAAAATTGTAACTAACAGTTTCATTGGTAGCCCGGTACCGGGGTTTGAACGCAGGTTGCTCCTATTAAATTAAAAGCTAGCGCCCGGAGCTATCGCGTCATAACTGTGCTAGGACCACACAACAGTGTTCGTTGTTGCTTGAATGGGCAGTTCCGTCTGGGGAAGTACCACGACCTCACAGAAGACCGACGTGAAGTGAAAGTGTTATATGTGTAAATTTCTGCGTTTCATCTGGTGAGTGAGGTAGACGGGGCTAACTTTGTTAAAAGGTGTCAATCACGCATCTGCAAAGCTAAGGGTGTTGCAAATGTCAATGGGCAGTGGTTAATACTTAACATCAGGTGAACCGCCTGCTCGCTTGCCATATTCTCACATAAAAAAATTAGAAAAGGGTTGCTGTTTCTTGTACTACACTAAATAATCCCATTGAAGCCTTTGGATGAACTAATAATGAATTTTCCCACAGATCGCTATCCCCATAAGGAAGTTCGATGACGTCATCGACAAGGTCCTAGTTTCCGGACTGAACCTGACCTCGCTGAAGGTCATGTATTGTAAAACAGTGAGTATTGCTTGTTAATGTACTTTCATATTGGCAACACTGATTTTTGCCGTTTGTAAGCGCTCTCGGTTGATGCTTCTCTAAATTGGCGGATTGCGCTAAGTGGGTTGAAAAGTGTAGTTTTTTTTAGTAAAACGCTTAACATAACGAAATTTCAAGTCTCTTGGATTGATTGCATTAAGAAGTATCCATCGCTAGGTTTCATTTATGTTTAAATGACAAAAACTTGCTGTGTCTACGTGTTTTATATTTTCTAGTTTGGAGAATAAATTAAAACGTTTTACGAAAAATGACTACTGTGTAATAATGATTGGAGAAGCAGATTTCCGAACAACAAATAACAATTATAGATTAGTGTCTTATATTAGAAACAAATGTGTCAATTTGCATAACACAAATATAATAATATGTCTGCCGACGTATAATTGTGGACCGCTTAAAAACCTGTACAATTGGAGAATAGAGACTTTTAATAATCTATTATATTTAGACTGTGAAGCATATGAATATGCGTATATACTTGATTCCAACCGTAACCTCACATACGACGAGAAGATGTTTAATAGAAAGTCTGGACACTTAAATAACTTAGGACTTAGGACAATTTTCTGTAACTTACGTGATAAAATTAACGAGATAATATTTTATAATTCAAAAGATGATGATAATAATGGCAACATAATTATTAATAGTACTAATACAATACCAACCAACAAACAAAGTGTAAAAAATATAGATATTAATAGTGAAAATTTTTTTCTCCAATAGATTTTTATACATACTGCACCAAAATATTGCCGGTCTCTTAAATAAAAGTGATTTGTTAACTTTACACTTAGAGGATATATCTGTTAAAATAAAACAGCACGTTGATATTGTATGCATAACTGAACACTTTATATCATCCGGTAATAATGAATTTTTAACACTACCAAACTACACTCTGGCAGCTATCTATACACGAAACATCAAAAGGGGTGGTAGTTGTATATTTGTAAGGAAAGGTATATCCTTCAAAAACTTACAATATATATCAAACTATTGCGTGCCAGAAGTCATAGAATGCTGTGCTATTGAACTCATAAATTATTCAACTATAATTATATGTCTGTACAGAGTTCCCAAATTAAGTAATATCTCAGTATTTTACGAAAAACTTGATATTATTTTACGCAAATTGAATAAAAATAAACAAAAAAATTATTTTATGTGGTGATTTTAATATTGATATACTGAAAAGAAATAACCTGGCATTAGAGTTCAGTAATTTCTTATTAAATTTTAATCTTCATTATTATTAAAGGAACCAACAAGATTGAAAAGTAACACATGTTTAGACAATTTTGCTTATAATGCACCTATTGCTTGTAAAGGAGAAGTTTATAATTTAGGCTTATCGGACCACACTGCACAGCTGTGTAAATATCCTGTTGCGAAAAAATTCATTATTGACACATGGAAAATAAGACGTCGAGATTATAGCAAGGAAAATATGAATAAATTTAAATCATACATTGAATCACTTACATTTTCTGAGTTGTATACAGCAAATGAACCTAATGATGCCTACAATAAATTTATAGAAACTTTTAAATTAATTTATGATTTGTGTTTTCCCATTAACACAATTACTATCCAATTAAATAAACGGGTTAAATGGCTGACTAAAAGCATCAAGTTATGTTCTAAAACACAGAGAAAAATGCTATGGAGATACAGGCTAAATCCCAATGAGCAAACAAGACTGCTTCTAAAAACATACACTCATAGACTTAAAAAGGTTATTAAGCTTACACAAAAAGCTAGAAATAATTATAGAATTAAATTATCAAATAACAAATGTAAAACTATTTGGCAAATTATTAATGGAAATAAGAGTTATCACCCTCAAGAATACATTGAAAAAATAAACTTTGGTGATGATAATGCTATCATCAATAATCCGAAAGACATTGCCGATGCATTTAATAATTATTATACTGACCAAGTATTGGCATCTCAAGTTTTAAGAAATAATAAAAATATCACATTAGAAGCATCTGCGCATTCATTTTTTATGCCACCAATCATTTCTCTAGATGTTTCAAATGCTATAAAGTCACTAAAAAAACACAAATAGCGTTGGATACGATGAACTTTCTACACGTGTCATTAAGTTAGTCAACAAGAGTGTTTCTCCACATTTAAGTTACATATTTAACTTATGTGTACAAGTTGGTGTTTACCCAGAGGGTCTTAAAACAACTGTTATTAAACCACTTTATAAAAAAAAGGGTTCGAAAGATGATATAAGCAGCTATAGACCCATTGCCCTTACACCAGTTATATCGAAGATTTTTGAAAAGATTATGCATAAATACCTGAGTAATTATCTCGAAAAATTTAATCTATTAGTGGATGAACAGAAGGGATTCAGGAAAAATAAATCAATTAATAGAGCAATATATGATTTATTAAATTTAATAATCAAAAAACATTGATAATAAAATAGATATCTGCGCTCTGTTTTTAGACATGAGTAAAGCTTTTGACTATGTAGACCACCAAATATTATTGCATAAAGTTGAATATTACGGAATAAGAGGTAATATTTTAAATCTGATTCGGACATACCTGACCAATAGACAACAAGTAACACAAATAACTCGAATCGACATAAAAATGAGAGAAGAAAAAAATTTACACATCTAATTCTCGATATGTTCGGTATGGCGTTCCACAGGGAAGTGTGTTAGGACCATTGTTATTTCTTATTTACATAAATGACTTACCTAAATGTGTTTCACACCCCATGGTTTTATTTGCCGATGATAGCACAGCTATCATTAAAAGTGTTAAACATGATCTAGAAGACGAATTAAATTTAACACTAACACAAATAATTGAGGAATTGCAAAAAAATAATTTACAAGTTAATTTGGGATAAAACTAAATTTATAAAGTTCTATCAAAGATGTGCAAATGATTTAAATTTAAAAGTAATACACAGAGGAAACAAAATTGAAAAAGTTGACTACACAAAGTTTTTAGGCTTGACAATCGACACTAGATTAACATGGACTTATCAATCGGACATAGTGTGTAACAAAATAAGTAAAGCGGCATATATTCTATGGAAATTGTCTAGCACCTTAAACATTGAATCACTGTTAACTGTATATTATGCCTATGTAGAATCGCATCTTAGATATGGAATCATATTCTGGGGAAATTGCAGCAAGAAAGAAAATATATTCAGGTCACAAAAAAAAATGCGTTAGAGCGATGTGTAAATTAAAAACGAGAGACAGCTGTAAATCTTCTTTTATAAAATATAAAATATTAACCATGCCGTCGTTATACATATTTGAGAGTGCGATGTTTGTAAAAAATAACTTGTCTCTTTTCTCCAAGCCCAACCATGAGCGAAGCAGACGTGACTTACACAAACTTTGTTTACCTAAAACTAATACTAAACTTATGAGCAAGAGTATACTCTGCATGGCACCAAAAATATATATAGGCTCCCGAAAGAAATGAAGGAATTAAACACAAATCTATTTAAGAAAAAAACTACGCGACATGTTAACAGAAAAATGTTATTACAGTATAAACGAATTTATATCAAATTAATAATCTAAACGTATTCAGTGAATTAATAATGTGCAATTTTATCGAATTTTTTATATTTTTTTAGTCATTTAATTATTTGTCATTTTGTTCTCTGTTCTATTATTACTGTTTGTTAACTTACTTTTTTCATAGACATATGTTTTAATATTATTTTAATATTCTGTTATATAATTTTTTCAATTTTATTTTATGATTATAATAATTAAGAAATTTGAGAATGTATACTGACAACCTTTAAGCGAACATATCATATTTGCACACCCTACAAAATGGGTAGAATATAGCGATAAAAATTACTGTGTTGTACACCTCATGCCTAACCTATATTTCGCAAATAAATACATTATTATTATTATCATTATTATTATTATTATTTCGTCTCATGAACCATATTTATATATTGCCATAACAAAAGTGGCAGTATTACTTGAACGGCGCCGCTAATGTCCGCTCCTCGTTCCAGTTCCACGACCCGCTGCTGAGGCATCTGGCGTCGCTCTTCAAGAACACCCTCAAGGAGCTGGTGTGGGTGGACTGCCCCAGCGAGTGTCCGGAGACCAGGCCCAAGGGCGGAGACGAGGAGGATGTACGTCGTTATCGACAACCTTGACGGCTAGATGGCGCTGTTGCTAAGCTATTGGCTTGCGCGACTATGTTGATGGATAGATGGCGGTGTTGTCAAGCTGTTGGCTTGCGCGACAATGTTGACGGATAGATGGCGCTGTTGCTAAGTTATTGTGGCTTCGGCGACAGGGGTCATGTGTTTGATTCCCACGCGGGGCATCTATTTTTCTGTGAGCCACGGATAGTTGTTCCGGAGAGTGGAGGTGCGGAGGATGTACGGTCATCGTTATTGACAACTGATGTTGATGACTAGATGGCGCTGTTGCTTAGCTATTTGTCAGGCTTCGGCGTCGGGGTCGTGGATCGTGGATTCGATTCCCACATGGGACAAGTATTTGTGCTAGCCACAGATAGTTTCGGATCTGGGTGATTGTTCCCAAGTTTGACATCAGGCAGGCGCCCAATAGTCAAAAACATAGCTAAAACCACTTACACTTGTTCGTCACAGATGTCGAAAAGAGAGAAGTGCTGAAACCTGGTAAAACAAATGGTTCAAAATCCGGTATCCGAAACCACTTACAACACGAATCACGTGTTGGGCCGACCCCACCTACGTGAAATAAGAGCAGAGGATGATGATTTATGTGAAAACTTGAAATTTGTCCGAAAAAACGGCCAAAGAAAATCTCAACGTCTGTTATCTAAATTGATTTTTCGCATTTCCAAAAAGATCAAATGTAGTTTTACAAGGATAATTCGAACGAAAGATGTCGCCATTGGTCTATGATCTCTGCACTTAAGGTGTAACATTAAAATTTGTTGTGACCAACATTATATATCGTCCAAACTGTTTTCATCAAAAGAACTTATGCTTTTTACCAACGCTTAAGTGTAACTTAAAGCCTTAAGCGTGACATAAAATTTTTTTAGGGGGTCCCTTAACGTTAGGGATCGATGGCGAAAACGGGCATTAATCTCTTGTAAAGTGAAAGTACAAAAAATTTCGTATTTAACCTAGAAACTTTCGTTTCAGTACGACGCGTGCAACGTGAACCCTCTGATACTAATATGCTGGCAGTGTGCGCAACTGAGGCGACTTGTTATACACGGTATGCTCACTTACTGACGACCCCATTGCCTTATTGCATAGTGAACCAGTCCCTTGCACCAGAGCCTGTGTGTTCGATTCCCACTACTTAAACATGGTGCATGGAAAATGATGTACCGGCTACCTCACTTACCGGAAGAAACGCATTACGACACTTCCACTTCACACTGGTCTTCTGTGAGCACGTGGTACTTCCCTACCTGTTGCGTGGCCCTGGCACAATCAGAATGCTGATGATGCCGCATACTGAGGCACCCCTATTAACATATATGTTTCAATATCGCGGCCAAGCTATATTTGTGGCAGCCCTAGTAACACATGCCTAACGCTGTACTGGACGCGGCGTCCTCAGGGGCCGTCCGTTAATCATAATATGAGGTTCGAAAGGGGGGAGGGGGTTAAGCAAAAATAACGAAATATTACACGGAGGCGGGGGACCTTGTAATATTTCGTGATTTTTGCCCCTTTCTGTAGCAAAATATCAAATGTATTTATTTTTTGTCACGAGCGATTTCCAAACCACAAACCGGCGTGTACCTTGACTCGCCGTTAGATTTTTATCATGGTCCTTAATTTCAGAATAAAACTAGATAGACTATGCGTGTTTTAAGATAATATGCTAAAAAATTTTAAGATTTTGAGTGGGGGACGGGGTGAGGGAGGTAGTCTTAAACTTCACCACCTAACACCAAGGGGGTTAAAACTGCTACAAAAACATGACCCCTTAACGGGGTTACGATCAATATCGCGACCAGGTTATATTTGGGACAGCCCTAACACGTTTTGATATCGCATATGTATGTGGCCGCCCTAACATCGGACGCCCAACGCTGTACTGGACGCGGCGTCCCTAACAGAGTTTTATTCAACCTCGCAGGCTACTGGGTGTGGCAGTACGACGTCGTTGGCTTCGTGCGTCTGCGCAAGACCCTGCGCCACCTCGAGATCTCGTCCGTGCAGGGCACGTTCGGGCGCAGGGTCGCCAGGGCGCAGCCGTCGGCGGCGCACGTGCTGGTCGGCGACGCGCCGCAGCCGCTCGACCACCACTTCGTGCACGTGAGTTTGCCTATGTGCGCGTGTGTGTCGTGTCGGCGGGCTTTGCGCGTTTGTGTGTGTGGGTGGTTCTGTCTGTGACTGCGTATGTTAGCGTGGATCGGTCTATGCGTTAGTTTCTCTATGTGTGTGGGTGTGTCGGTGGGATTTGCGTCCGTGTGTGGTTCTGTCTATATGTGCGCATTTTTAATTTTATTTTATTTGGTACATAGAACGGCAAATGTACAATAATCTTAATAATGGCAACTTATACACACTGTCCCCCTAAAAAATTACACATGTGTACTACATGCTTCAATATCATTAAACTGTGTGCTAAAAATTTTAGTCTGACTGTATGTATGTCCGTTTCTCTATGTCTTGTGCGTTTTACTTGTGTGTGCGGGTGCATCGTTGGGCTTTGCGTATGTGTGTTGTTCTGTATTTATGCTGCGTGTGTTTAGTCTGTGCCCTTTTCCCTGTGTCCCTACGTGTCTCCGCCGAAGTGTCGATGCTCATGTATGTTGCGTGTGAGTTTGTGTTTGCAGGTGTGTCGGTGAACTTTGCGTCTTTGTTTAAATTTGCTTCGTTTCTGTGTTCATCCCATATTTGAGTTTATGCGTCCGTTTCTCTCTCTATGTCTATCTCGGTTCGAATTTTTTTGGTTGAAAATATAAATGTTGTTTCGAGAAATCTCCTAAAATAATTATGATAACGAAAAGAAATTGAAATACAATAAAAGAAGAAAATGAGCAATTCAAAAGTATGTAAAGATAAATATTGTTTTCTTTTATGTAAATATTTTCTTTAATTGAAATATTTTCGCACACCGGCCATTGATAAAATTTATTTTAGAAACTATGTTTGACGCCGAATTATAACTGAAAAAAGAATTAAGGTGTCATAGAAACAATTCATCAAAATAATCTTATTACAAAAGTATTTAATAAGTAAAATAGTGATTTAGGAATCGACATTCACAGACAGACAATGATTATTAACATTAAATGTCGTTTCTTTACTTACAGGTAAAGTTTTAATAGTAATATCTTTTATTTTTGTTATTTTAATTATTATTTATGTAATAGTTTCAAAATCCTACAATAAATCTTTACTTACAGAGAAACTCAATTGTGTTTTGATTGCTGTGTCATCCTAATCACTGAAAAATATTCTTATAAGTATACAGTATTATTAAATGCATTTTCCTTTTACACACAACGCGCGTAACCAATAAATCGTCTCCAACCCGCAGCAGGTGAACGAGTACACGTCGTACAGGTGGCGGCCGACGGCGTGGCACCGGCTGCACCCGGGCCTGAGGGCGCACGCGACGCCCGACCAGCGCACCGCCTACATACTGCACGAGGCGCGCCGCCCGCTAGGCGTCACGTAAGCAAGAGCGGAGGGACGAGAAAAAAAAAAACAAAAAAATAAAACCACTATCCCGCATTCAAATTCAAATTTGGAACGGCCGTTCGAATCGACGCGCCGCCCGCCCCGCTCCGATCCGCCGCGACGGAACGCCAGATGCGATATTCGAATTTTAAAATTATTCGAAATCGCCACAGCCTAATTATCTATGGGCAGCTCTTTTCTGGTTGCGTGCCGTCGCGATGGGTCGGAACGAAGCGGGCGCGATGTTCGAATTTTCAACTTTCGAATCAATAGTGCGCGTCTGTTCTTTCCGGATTATTATTATGCCATTTGAAATAAGATTCGATATTCAAATATTGAACGGCGATTCAATTGAACGAGATTCTCATTGATCGATGTTTCGTATAGGCAATCGTAGTTCTTTTTCCTTTCTGCACCGCCGCGTGGATAAAAAAAAATCGTATTCGAAATTCAAATTTCACGCGTTATGAAGCTACGCACCGCATGTTGCGTCGGCGTTGTCTCTTTATTCACCCTTCATAGGCCTGCATACCACTTCTGGAAACGTCGACGGCCATGGTGGACTCCTCTTCTATGGAACAAATAGATAGCTAAGTAAGAATTCTTGAATTTCTGCGCTTATGGAAAATCGAATCGGTAAGATTTTATAAAACGTACATATTACTTTTTTTTCGCAATGTGTATTGAAGAGTAGAGGCATATATTATATAAAACTTCTTAATAAATAAAATAAATCAAATTTTGGAATCCTTCAAAAGTTATGGATTATTGAAGACACTATCGCGATTCCATTAAAGAAAATCTTAAATGTCCTCATAGATAATTGAATTATAGTGTCTATAAAATAATTAAATGTTATGATTAATAAACACCGGGAACTAAAAGATGATTCATATTTGTTAATATCTGTAAGATTTAATTAATCATCGTTTGCATAGCCAACGGTGGATCAGATATCGTTTTTTGTAATATCACACCATTGATTGTTAGTGATTCGGTGTATTGTCGTTGGTTTAAAACACAACAGGACCGTAGCAAAATTATATTAAATTAGTTAGTGTACTAAGTCTTGGAGAAAAAAAATCGCTTTATATTCCAAAATTATTTGTTGTGTAATCAAATTAGGTTTAATGAATCACTTAGCCGGTATTTGCTTAGGAATATACCAGGCTCTTTTTTTTTCTTTTTCTATAAGTTTTACTGTGGTTATTTTTAGTTTGTTCAACTTTTCAGTAATTTTTGTTCCTACGTGTTCAATTTGGTTTTAATTTTTCTTCTTAAGCTTTGTTTTATTTTCTTATAAGTTTTTCATAAATAGTTGGTCGTTAGATTTTGTTTACGACCAGTTAGGCTTCCAGTCCATCTCTGTATGCAGGTTGTGTTGTCTGTAGTTAATAGACAGTAGACATCGATGGGAATAGACTAAAAATATCCCATAGATATTAATTGAAAAGGGATCTGTCGCAAATGTACCTGATAAATATAATTATCTTCGCAATTCTGTAAAGGAATTGATTTAATTGCAGATATCTATTGCGACGTACAAAATACTTCCCTGTATAAAAAAAGAATTTAAAAAAAGATTGTGATAAACCACACAACCTGTGCAAACAGTGATATAAAAGAGCATTTTTATCTGTGCGCAAAATATGGCGCGAAAATTTGACAGCCTTTCTGTCGAACTGGTAAATATGTACCATCTTAAAGTTAATTTTATCGCATCGTCGACATATAAGATGACAATTTTATAATATAAATTTTTATTAGGTATTCTCCGTAGCTATAAGGAATGTTCTTAATTGTTGACAATTCGATCTTATCAGTTAGATGCTACACTGTTTATAGATTAAATCTATCGCCATGTTTAGAAAATTTAAATGCGTAATATGGCCTAAAATTTATAAAAATCGCCATAATTCCACGGAACGGCTTTTAACTAAGTTTAAACGTTTTACAATGTAACCTTCGAAACGCACGTGCCGTTTTGAAATGATCGCTTCGATCTTACAAAGTTCCTGACACGAACAGCGCTGTACGCGTATCGGTTTCGTGACATGCTATTTTAGTAATGGTATCATTGAAATCACAGATTCAGTGGTATGTAAGTTATATTAAAATATATTTTGACATAATCGTTCACAGAATATACTTGTGTAGATTATCTATCCTTCTACTGCGTGTACATAGCTTTTGATATAAACTTGATATCATATTATGTCAAATGTTAAAAGACCTTTTGATCGATACAAATTTACAATTTATTTAAAAATGTACGTTTGTTATTGTGCAACAGTCAATTTTCTATTAACATCAAATCTTGAATGTTGTCTGTGTTCATACACTAGTCTATGGATATATCAATTATGAGCCCCCACCTTTGTTCACAAGTCTATCAATACAGAGTAGTCGATGGCTTTGGGGAACTATCGCCCGTAGCGATTGTATTATAACACATAGGGAATATTGAGAACGGCCGATCGATATGTTTACTGGCAACAAATCTCAAATAAACGAATTTATCTCGTAGTTAATTGTGAAAGGGGATGTGTGATTTGTTACATCTAAAAGTTAAACGTAGATAGAATTTGCGCGCTCGCCAATAATTCAAATAAAATCCTATAAACAAAAACTTTAGCAAAAATATTTAGGGGAAATTTCGTCGTTAATCATTAGAATAGTCATTTTCTAAACGAAAGATTTGCTCGATAGTTATCGATTATTGTTACTTACTCTGGTATTTGAATTATATTGTCTTTAACTTCATTCAAAAACATGTTGGCATACATTCCCACCTTTATTTTTATGAGCGTATCCAATATATGCTACATGTTAAAAATCTATCGAATGCCATCGAGTGAATCTTGAATTAATAAGAGTTATGATTACAAATGTAAATATGTTTCTGTATGACATTCCATCGTTTACGAGAGCGTAAAGAATTATTGGCGACGCGAGCCAGAATGTGACATCCGAGTTTTAGTGTAGTTTTGGTGCGAGGGAAATGCAGAGACTAAATCGAAACATCTAGTCATAGCGTCACGTGGGAACAATTGTAAATATCGCCAACACCACGTCTACCTACTGTCCTTCTAAGAAATCAATGCACAAAGCAATCGTAACGAAGTATTAAAGATACATATTATAATTTATATCAACTATATAGCTTTAAGAGAGTGAAAATCTCAAGACACTGTATCAAATACAGTCCTATTATACAATGTGCCACACAGCTATCGTTAGGGAATGTGCATGAGAGGTATAAGAACATGATAAGTAGGTATAAGAACACTGCTCGCGATCGCCGCGTGGGAAAATTATTTTTTTTCCAATTTCCCAATAATCGACAAATGCATTTATCGTGAGCGGCCTAAACAACGTCGCACTACACGAAACATAATGGCTCGTTAATTTAGTGCACAGATTAAATATTCAACATACGCAACTGTCAACTGTCAGAAAGCGCGCGAATCGGCGGACGCGAATACACAGGCCAACGAACGTGCGGAAAGAAATTGATGATCGGTATATAATTAGCAACATTAGTTCTAACGCAGCCAAAATTATTATTTATCGTAGCGTGAAAATAGTCCGTCCCCACAGTACTCAATTTGCATGTGAAACACATAGACTGAATGCGACCGGTTTCATTGTAGAGTCTGTTTTATTTTTGCTTGCTTTTTCCTTCTGTAATATCTATTCTATCAATTCGATTAGATTTAAAAATCAATTCTCTTATGTTCCATTCGCCAATTGCATCAAGATTTTAAATTTGTTCTATACAATTATGTAAACCAAGTTAATTGAATCAAATAATTGTAACGAGCCAATGTCGCTATAACACTTTTAATAAAGATTCTTATAGTTCTGTCTTCTTTATATAATCGACTAAAACTAGTTTATATGAACATTTTAATCTCAGTCAGACATTGTCACGCACAAACGCTGTGATCGTTACGCGAAAGGAAACGCAGGTCTTTTACCTATATTGTACAAAAAAAAAGAAAAAGATTTATTACAAGTAATACTTACGAAAATATCTCTGAATGAATAATATCGAGTTGTGTGAAACCATAAACGAATAATCATTGTACTCTTAGTGGTTTAAGTATTAAAAATATTGCTTCGAATAGTATCTAGTATTAAGAACAGTATAAAATATTAATCACAATGAAAAAAAAAAAATATCTCCTTCAAATATTTTTATGACATTTATAATCGTTCCATGCGAAGAATATATTTTGTAAGGCAACGAAGAGACTTAGTGTCCGTTTCAATAAAAAAATCAAAAGGCAAACACACGTGTGCCATTGATATTAGTCATCCGCCATGACACTTTGACATGTGAAAATTTGGGTATGAACGAAGAGAAGTGTAAATCTTTAAATTTTTAACTCACTGGATTTGTACTCTATCACATATTTTCTTTCCGAATATTTTTCCCATTAGTCACTCGCTTGTCACTATTTCGGTCATCACGTTTGACTATTACCCATCACCAATTACCACAGATAACTAACTTTACAATCGATGTCCAAAGTTATAATCGTTGTTTCGATTTAAACTTTAAAATTATCTTTAAAAGGACGTTAGAGATATTAATCAAGTAGTTTTTCGCGAACAGGATGTGATTAATAAGCAGTTAGAATAATCGGTAACCGTGTGTTTGTTTACCTTTTGCTTTCTTTTATTGGTACGAACCATACCAACATACATTCCCTGAGACTGAGAAAAATCTAGAAGAGGCTAAGATCAAACAAATAACTGACTTAACGTTACAAAATAATAGATGCAAATACAAAGAATGCATGACAACTCGCGTATATGTTAAATGTGATAAATTGTTACAAATTTCATACTACCATAAGAATAACTACTTTAATTAAATATCTGGTTCAAAACCACCTCTTTTTTTATTGTTATCGTTATATCTCTGTCCTATATATTTTTATGAATCGAAAACATACCGGGGCTTTCAAACCATCCTAACAATATAGAATAGACCGCCATTGAATCTATATACATTTCGAGGCCATAGACAAATTGACAATAAATTTAAAAGTAATAATCACACATAATTAAAGTAACAAATAGTAGGATTAATTTTCGTGCATTGTCGCAATTCAAAAATACTTTATTTTTTACATTAAAATATAAGAAGTGTCTGTGGATTAGAACAAAATTGAAATTTTCAAGATGTGACTGGCTCAAACAGAATCACATTATAAATATAGTACCCAAAATGTTGTGGGCTAAAACAATCAAAAATATATTTTTAGTGTTCTCAATATCTTATCGTTATGTAAACTAAGAGATCTATTGCAATAAGTGTCTCGTCGAACTGCTAAGCGATTTCACCAACGCATACCTACTCTCACAGATATTGCAAAAAGACATTCTATTTTTGAAAGTAACTTCACACAAACGCGAGGTATATGTTTGTTAAATCGTCTTTGCCAGTTGAATATAGGACAGGGATCCATTTTGTGTACCACCAAGACTTCAAAAGGCTGTGAAGCAACTGATATCGGTTTGGCAAACTTTATACTGTAAAGAAGCGACGCTTGCATAAAAGAACAAGACAATCTTGTTGAAAACTGTTCATATCTATCTTTATAATTGATGTTGTTTTTATTTATTAAAATATCTGCTTACGGGTGATCTTTGAGATTGTCACGTTCTTTCAAATAGTCCTCTATATGATAGCGCCGCGAACAATTGTTTTATAATAACTAAGTTTCTTGTGTGAATTTAACAAGTTTATTTTCGTCTAACTCTTGCTCGGCAGGCGCATTTGTATGGAGGACGTTAGGCCGAACCGAATCGACTAGAATAAGACCAAGTTGTACTTATCCATCTTATAGCGATAATAAAGGGAATGCTTCGGTGTGCTAAGAGAAATACGAGTGATTTAAGAGCTTTCGTATAAACTACGATATGTCCACGTGGAATTTCTAAATGTTATGTTTCTTTCTACTTTCAAATGAAACTCACCTTAGTGAACTAACGATGGGCCTTAGGTGAAAATATTTTTTGAGGGTTTATTTTGTGTTCCTTTTATACCGCCCGTAGTTTCCAATCGTTAACCAAATCTCCCGCTGCGTCATACAAAAGTGAATAAATCGAATGTTAAAATTTTCCATTAGATGTTTAATGACAAAAGTAAATATAGCAATGTTTACTATTACATCATAGTTATCAATTGTGTGTGTATTTCATTATATGAGGTATGTGTTATAAACGCAATTTAACGAAAACTGCGATAGTTAAAAGTCAATGTACAATCCTATGCCTTATAACGCTTCGATGTTATAGTGTAGCTCTCCGAGTGTTCTTCTTATATAACGTAGTTATAACGACTACAAAACTGTTTATAGGTAATTATTAACGGAGCAATTAGCAGCTTTCCGAATTTCGCTTCACAGATGCACTGACATATTACATGCGAGCTTAATTTAATTATACTCGCTTTAAAAAATCTATTTCAACCTCTATATACACAGATTATATTTATTCGCCGTCCTTCGTATTTTTATTAGTGTAATCAATTCGATATTATAAAAATAAAAAATATGTAAAGTTTGTTTATGGCAATAAAATGGTGTCATTTTATGCTAAATGCTTGCTTATGGTAGCTCATTTATCTGTACCTGTTCTAAATAAAAAATATATTTTATGGTTCGTAAATGTCTCTTGTGTTCGAATCAAAGAAGGTTATTATCAGAATGTATCAAATATATTAGTTGATATCTCAATTTTTCCTCCGGAAAGGTGTTAATTGCGCTTCGGTATTGTCGTTGGAAATATCTAAAGGTGTACTTATCGGAGTTACAGTGAACCAATATATAAATGTATGTTTTCATTAAAGTGTTGTCTTATATGTATGTATTTCAATATTAAATATGTTCGTATGTGTAGTGATTACTGTTTCATTTCAAACCGTCCTTTCCTTTATACGCAACGTCCCTTGTCCTATTGTTTATCCGTTTAGCAAACGTACTTGGGCAGCACTCATGTTCTCCTGGTACTTGTAGTAAAAATTAATAACAACGTACAAATTGTCTTTCATTTGGGTTTAGCAACTTTATAAGAAGCCCTTAAACAACAATGCAGTTTACTTGAAACTAGCGCCACCTATAGTCATCCTAGACGCCCGAAAGTTATTAGTAGAATTGCCCACTTAAAAGAGTATTTGCAGCGCCGGCGTTATCTTGTAATTTTTTATTACTTAAAGGATATTAAATTTTACAGTGCTGTTCTCTGCACTTAAGGTGAAATTTAAAATTTGCTGTAAACACACTAGATGGCGGTAAGCATTGCTTAAAACGCAATAAAAACAAAGTAGACAGATGTAAGATGTTCGTTGCTGAGGATAATCTCGGTGGCTAGAGCGTAGAGCGCGTCTTCGGAGGATGAAAGAAAGAAAAAGAAAGGGATGCGGGTTCAACTCCTCGCATTGGCGAAAAACTTCGTCTATTTTGACTGTCGCTGACACTGTTCTATCATGACTCCAGAAACTGATAATTATAAAACGTTGAACGAATGAAAAGTGGGAAAAGATTTTGCGGCTCCTCACCGAATACCGACACCTCTCCGTAGCCCAACCATTACTGTATCAGCGGTGCAGCCCCGGCCTAGTCGCGGAGGATAGGGAGAGCTGCGAAACTCAATACTGTCACATCCGGACAGATTCGTCAGAGGACAGGGAGACTGGCTCTCACACTCCTAGCATACACCCAGAGTAGGGGTCAATGATCCCAATTGGAGCGGCCCTCGCCCCGTGGCCAGCAGTGCACGTCAGACCGCCCCAGTGTGGGTTCCTCTTGGCTTCACCGTGGGTGACCAATCTACGTATACTAACGCCCGGTTTCTAAAACACTGGTCATAGTAAAAGTCAACTAATCGGCTGTCAAATGACTTTTCAAATGTTATTTCAGTTGCTAAAATGAGTTGTAAAGTTTTTTATAGTGCTAATCTCTGCACTTAAGATTGAACATTAAAATATGTAGAAGTACGAAAAGATTGTCGCCGCTGTGGGAATCGAACCCACGTCTTCGGCATTCGCGGCCTGACGCTCTAGCCACTGAGCTATACGGCTGATAGTCACAGCGACGAAAATCTTAACGCCTTCTTTCTACATTGTTATTTAGCATTTGAAGCAATGCTTCGTACACGTACAATCTTTTCGTACTTTTTCTACATGTTTTAATGCTAAAATGATTATTAAACTCTTCAAATTGGCATGGTAGACCGCGTCGATTTGTACTGTTAAAAAAACAAGTACCCGAGGTGTTAGCAATACACTGCGTTATCCATCGACAACATTTATCTATAATTTGAGTAGTAAAATGCATGAATATTTTCAATTTCTTATAAATACAGTACACCGAACTCGAAGGAACGCGCTGAATACGCGATTATTTGAACAGTTGTGTGGAAATAATGAGAACTTAAAATCTACTGCTTCATTACACTGAAGTGTGGTTAGCTCTCGAAAGGCTTACGTTTTTTTTTGCATTTTTTGAATAATTAAAGTACGGTTGATCAGTTTTAAATAATGCAATGTTAGCTAAGCAGCTGGTCTACATAAAATCGTAAAACGTGGCAAGATCTACAATACAATACCAAGTTTGGGGAATTCGGTTTTAGAAGGTAAGAAAACATTTCAAAATCTAAACGGTCGTAGTCCGATCGAAACGATAGACTGCTTTCTGCACAGCGACTTCCACAAAAGTTAGAAAAATCCCCTTATTTCGTCAAGTGTGATTCTATTCGTAAACTATTTCTAGACAGGCTTCATTGGAGATATTAAGGGCGACAGGATGTTTAGACTAATATTAAAAATGGGCCATAAAAGTCCGCTATACTACTTACGTATTCGGTACGGAGGTACTTGATGGCATATCTAATATCGTTGATGGAATATTAAGATTTGCGCTGAGGGAATCATTAGTAATAAATTCGTGTTTAATATTCCGCCTCTAATTCTTAAAACTAAGAATTAGAGGCGGAATATTAAAGACAAAACAGCAGGCAGTCATAGCAAGATTAATGTATAGTAAAGACAACGTCTATGTAGCCACTTTGTAAAAAAGCAGTCTGAGAACATTATTATTTGGTAAAACAGTGAATGTCTATGGAGCTACTTAATCGTAAAAGACACTTAAAGCAAAAGGTCAAATGTCATGTTTCAAAGACAAACTTACATATATAGTATATCTACATAATTCACTTTGCTGGTTATCAATTTCATTTATATCATTTATAAAGGTTCCTTAGCGCATATTTGTCATTAAAGTAATTACTTACCATCAAGTTTGCATCTCGATGTCTTCTTATATCGGTAAGTCGGTTTCTTCCTTTATCTTCTATGAATACAGATAACAATAACACAATACACCTTTCAAAAGTATCCTTTAAAGTTTCCGTTACATTAACGACTTTAAAATATTGCTGGGTAAAAGCAAAAACTCCCACAACTAAACAATACAATTGAAGACACTAGCTGAAGACACAAATCATGATCGTTTAACCTTAACCCACTATTGGGACGTGGGTGAGTATTCTCAAATCACCACTAATCTGCGTACACTTCACCTGTCTCTTTACTCTTGCCTCATAGATGAGTAATGACGCCTTTTACACTGGAACATTCCTTCTTGAATATTCCCTCAGAAATTTTAAGACGTCTTAAGAAAATTGCCAGACGTTAGTAAATTAATATAAGGTATATCATCGCATTTTTGAGGCTTCATACATTTTAGGCCAGTATTCCGAACAGCTATGCCACTTTCCAGTCGAACCAGACTAAACAGACGCTTTTACGTATCTCATCCATATTTCGAGATTTAATATTAAACCAGCATTCATGTTGTAAGGTTGTCTATTATCTCTGCCTTTTTTACACACTTTCTACGTTAATTATTGAAATCTGCATAAATTAAATTCTACACTGTGCTTTAACCTAACTCACGATTCGCTGTGCTGTCTGTCTATGATGTTTGCTAGTGGCAAAAAAGTCAAGCTAATTGTGAACTGGTCAAATATGTAACTGAATATAAAACAAAGTGCCGATACTTTTTTGACCCAATGTCCTAGTCTGTTGCTATTGTCTAGAGTCTAGACAACGCGGTCAACTGTTTTTACAGCCGCTGTGCAGTCGTTAACATTTTGCATTTTAGTACATGCAGCAAAGATGACGTCATTACCAATGAAATAAACTTATACTATCATAGAAGGCACAAATGAAATTTTTAAATATATAGCAATGCAAAGTATTAAATTTATTTGCATGCGTAATGATATTGTACTATGTGTTATACTTCTGCGTTCCGTCTGGTGAGTGAAGTGGGCGGGATTTAAAGGTGGCAACGCATCTGCCGTACGGGTGTGCAAATGTCCATGGGCGTCGGTCATTACTTAACATCAAGTGAACCGCCATCTCGCTTGCCACATTTTCAGATAAAAATGAAAAGAAACTCCCGAAATAGCTCAGAAGGAAATCGCTGTTTCATCAGGATAGAGCTCACGTTCATGTCTGTTCAAAATTGATTGAAATATTATTGTGGTCTCGAACTACTGACACTTTCAGGTTGATATATCATGATCACTTTCCATCAGAGAGTTGGTTGCCACCCTTTTCCGAAAAAAATCCATCAAATGACAACAATTATCTCTAACTATATCGTGACTTACTTAACCATCACGACCTTTTATACTCCATTAGATGCAATTCAACTATTCCTGTGTCTTGAATTTGTAATCGTTTCTATTGCAAGTGATTACGAGGTCAGTGTCGGGATGGTTTTTAGTCGTAATTTTACACAATTACTGTCTTGTAATAAAGAACTCTCACAACGGGGAGGGGTTGTCCCCTGCTGCTAATAATCTTCACCAAACGAGGCCAAGAATAATAACGTCATGAAAACAAAATAGGAACAAAATTATTTTAAAGATAGATAAGAAATTTATCGACCCAATTGGCGTAGTGAATAATGACCCTGTCGCTTGGGCCAGAGGGTGTGGGTTCGAGCCCCATTACTATAAAAATATTTTGTGATGAACATAGTGATTTTCAAGTTTCTGGGTGTTTATATCTCTTATTTATAATATGTATTTATTTACAAAATAAAATTACATTTAAGTTACCTAGCATCCATAGTACAAGCTTTGCCTAGTTTGGGACTAGATAACGTTGTGTAAAATTGTCCCCGAAATATTTATTTATTTATCGAATTAGAAAACAATGGGAAAAGGTTCTTAAGTGTGAAACCTATTGCAAGGGATCCCTCCTTTCTTCAAGAGATTACTACTGATAGTTATTATTATTAATAATTATTAATATTATTATTAATCTACCTCAAAGGATGTACGTCATACATTTTACGACAAGTTTTTACTTTAAGTGCTAGTCTCTGCACTCAAGGATAAAATTAGATACATTAGAGAGTCATGGGCTATTTTCCTGAGTCGACAAAGCGTCTGAGTGTGAAACCGGAAGGTGGAGGTTCGATTCCTGCAGTGCGGACATTTTTGTTCATTTATCAACATAAGAAGCATTTGCGCATTGTAATGTCACATTAAGTAAGGCTCTGTTACCATTTACTCCAATTATGTTTTTTTAGTTCTAATATCTGTTATCTAGATGAAACACAAAATGTAAATTTTCGTACATAAATAGACAGTAACTTTCGGCGCTACGGCACACAAAAAAAAATAGTCAGCGTCGGTTACAAGCATATAATCGCAGCCGTAAATAGTAAACACACTAGCTCAGTAAAAGCCTAGTCACACTTGCCTTGAAGACGCCCACGCTCAATTTGATTGATTGTTTGTTTGTATCTTAAGGATCTCTGATATCGGAACGAATTCAACTACATAAGCATCAAACAAAACATATCGTAAGTATCTGTATCAGTATGGCATCGGCAGGTCGGCACATGTGAATCATTTTGTAAGCGATTTTGGCCGTCTCCCTGACCTCAACCCTCCTTGGGAACAAACACCCAGGTCCGGAACAATCACTGTGGGTCACATAAATACTTGTCCCATGTGGGAATCGAACCCACGACCCCAGTAACTTAGCAACGGCGCCGCCGAGTTATCACTCTAGAAAAACAATATGTTCATTAAAAATACTTTTCTAGTCGTGGGAATCTAACCCACACCCTCCAGCGCAAGAGACAGTTTGACTAACCACTATGCCAATCGGGCCGTCAAAATATATGCTCGTGAGAATTTATTGTTCATATACTGTAGTAGGACCACGCAACAGTTTTCGCTGTTGCACGAATGGGCAGTTCCGTCCGGGGAAGTACCGCGACCTCACAGAAGACCCGCGTGAATTCGAAGTTTTATACTGCTGCGTTTCGTCTACTGAATGAAGTAACCAGAGCTCACTTTATGTTGCAAATGTCCATGGGAGGTGGTTATCACTTAACATAGGACCGCCAGCTCGCTAGCCACCTTGTAACATAAAAAACCGTAAATTTTGTTACCGTAGCCGAGGCCGGATTTAGGGGAGGGCAACGGGGCCAACAGCCTCGGGGTCTCCACAAACGAGGGGCCGCCACAATAGAGACTTTGGAAAAAAATTCAAATTCAGACTAGTAAAATAATAGTAAACAAGTACAATACAGTAGATACTTTGTACAAACGTGATTACATTAAATATTAACAAAAATGAATAGAAAATAATTTGGGGCCAAGGGGCCTCCACTCCTCGTTGCCCCGAGGCCTCCAGACCTCTAAATCTGGCCCTGCTCACCGGCGTCTGTACGCTAGTAAGTGTAGTGTATACATTCAAATCATCCTCGTCCAAGGTTCGACGCGCGGTCGTGGAGAACAATCGTGACTCCTACCAGCTCGTCCTTTGCCACTTCCGTTCGAACGAACGCCGATGGCGCATTGTCTCGCCGTGGGAAAACTCCTCGGTGCGCTTTTGCGATTGTATTGTGCAAATGGAGAGTTAAGTACAAGTCTGGTGTCGTTTCGCCGCATTGAAACATTCATTACTCGTTGGTAAGTACAGGATTTGAGAGGAACGCTGGACGTGACGCGCCGGACGAAATATCTGCGAAGTTATTGAGAAATTGTACATTGTAAGCTCTAACTTACAGAGTTAGTCATTTAATTAAATGTGCGTTTTCTAATTTTATTTCTTACAATAATTCCCTTATGTCTTTCACTTATAAATAAATAGATATTTCAGGAGATTTTTTACCCAACTTTATTTAGTTTATTAACCAAGCTAAGCGAAGCAAGCAACTATCGGTACTAAATAAAACATAAGCATACCTAAACATGCCTTTCTTTTACTAATAACAACATTACATATATGTAAATACCCAGACACTAAGACGAATAGTATCTCTGATTTCAACCAGTCAACATACGTTTTTAATTGTTTCAACCACTTTGTTTCACTCGTAGAAGCACCGGTCTTTACCTGCTCGAGTAACTCTTTTCGTAAAAAACGTAACAAAAATTTCAAAATATATTCATTTTTACAAATAAAGTAACAAAACGCCAGCAATGTCAGGTCGGTTTCCTGTTCAAAAAGGCCCCAAAACCCGTATTAGGTCACTTCGTTTTCTGAGAACATTGTATGTTTATACATAGATAAGTATGTACATATGTATTTATCCGCTAAATGAATTTTTAAGTAAGAGTTATCATCCATGGTGCCTCTGTATCGGGGCTGATTCTTTTAGTTCTATACACTCGAGCAACCTAAGTTCAAATCCTAGTGCTAGTACCAATGACACTTTCATTATTATGTATTAATAGCAATTTTAAGGGTTGATTTATATGGTGCTCGGCGGTGAAAGAAACCATTTTGAGGAAGCCTGCATATTTTGGTGCCAAGAGTTGATAAGAATGCTATAGATGGCAAGATTTTTGCGTAATGAGATCGTCGGCCATTTAGCTTAGTTGTTAAACCGTCTGGGCGCGTTGTTTAGAATACTTAGGTACCCAGAATTCCGCAACGCCAGAAGTTTTTATCCATTTATCTATAAAAATAAACGTTTCAATTATCTATTTATCTAATTACTTCAAGTTTTGTGTTCCGTTCTAAAGTAAAGAAGAATGAAAATAATATATTGTTTAAAAACCAGAACCGTGCTACAAAGAAAGGGGTTACGTTGCCAAACCAAATCATTTCAACAATCTCTTCGCTAAAACATATTAGACTGAGACCTCTATCGGAGCAACTTCACACCTATAGATAAATAATAATTTCAAATGTTTATCCCTGTTTAATTTGTGTTTATATAATGACTATGTATAATTTTATATCGTTGGATTGTCTTAAATGTTTTAATAAAACTTAAAAAAATAATATACTGTAGGTATTTCATATTCCATAAATATTAGTTTAATACTACTGTTATACTGGTGTTACATTTTGTTATGATTTAAATTATACAATAATTTTAATTCCTAGGAATATCATAAATCATTCATTTAAAATCTCTTTCTCTTCTAGTTACAGTTCTTGTACAGCTTAATAAGAAAGATACGTTTACGCAATTCGTTTAAGATGTAAGCGCCGTTCGTCGTTGTTATGTAGTGAAACTCTAATATTTTGTTTCATAGTACGTGGACAGAATAGCGAATAGCAAGTCGGCAAATTTATGGCATATAAGTTGCTGATTTATATAATACTAGTGGTTGCCCAGTGGTCGAAATGGTGTAGTGTTTTTTTGTTGATTTAATATATTTTTTTTGGTTCCCGTATTAATATATAGAATAGATGAAGGTATTTAAATGATTTTTATATGTACCTACGCGAATACTGTAGTGTAATTAGTTATAGCAATCTAGATATTTACTTAAAATGGTCCATAAATTAAACTCGCGAGTTATAGTTGAACTTTTACAAGGATTTGAGGATTGTCAAATGTAATTCCATAGTTTGGATATAGAATTTTTATCATCTATTCAAATGAATCTCTTATAAAATTGAAACCAAGCAAACAGTTAAACTATGGGAAGACTTTTTGGCCGTGGTAGTCGCACTTAACAGCTTCCGTTGTTGCAGTAAAAGGCAGGTGCGTCCGTGGAAGTACCTCGCAGAAGACCAGCATGAAGTATAAGTGTGATAATTTTACGTTTCGTCTGGTGAGTGAGGTAACCGGGGCTCACTTTTTTAAAAGTCGAGAACATATCTGCAACCCCTGTGATATTGCAAATGTCCATTGGTGGCGGTAATAACTTAACATCAGGCGAACCAAATGCTCGTTTGTCTACTTTTCGCATAGAAATAAAGACTTCCAGAGACTTTACGGCTATACTGCTCAGACAGGCTTAAATAAACCATTTGAAGGCAAATAGGATTAAACATACAAATAAGCGGCAATGCGGGTTAACTTTGATAAGACCGTCAAACGTCTTTGCTCCACGATCATAGATACTGTAGTCTTTTAAGTCTCATTGTCCGGATGTTCGCTTGACTTTAATTCAATATATTTGACAATCCAAGTTCAATCCTGGTGGCGGCATCAATAAAATTGTTAATTTAAAGTGCTGACTTATCAAGCGTTCAGCGTTGAAGAAGACCATCGTGAGAAAACCTGCATAAATTCGCTAAATAAAAAAATATTTCGAAGATATGTGAAGTCCGCCAGTCCGCAGTGGTTTAACTGGTGAAATATGTCCTAATATCCTCTGAAAGAGGGTATAAGGTAGGGCATAGTCCTTTGCCCAGTGGACATATTTGAGTTGTTACTAAATTTTACTTTAAACAATATATGTGTTTACAATGACATATTATCTACTGCTATCCGGCAGTCGAAATAATCTACTTGACATTATTAATGTTGTAAATATACATATCCGGAAACAAGAGTTTTGAAATAAAGTCATTGTACTATATATTAACTTTGGGTCGAATTGATTCAGCTTTTCTTATAAGAACTCTATTTCGGTCGACCACGGTTTTCATCTTATGAATAAGATAGCGGGAGCCAACATTTTAAAAGATTTACAGCTCGAATGCAATTGATTGTTGTCGTTAAAGCCTAAAGGCTTCCCACATATAAATAATTATCTAAATCTTTTCAATATAATGCTACTACATATATAAACTCTACATATTACTTCATTCCTCATGATGACCTATTTGCTAACGAATGAAAGTACTGCCATCTATGTAATCAGATAGAATCAAGCTATTATTAACATATTCTCATAACACAAGAATGCTACTGTTTGTCCTATGGACATTATTTACTCAATTGTGTATTGAAACGCTGACTCACTAACTGGTGACAAGTTTTCTAGGATAACAGTTTTCACTATCGTTGAATCCTTAACTCAGAAGGTAGTTGAAAGCTTTTACGTATTGTTTTTTAAGTTCATAAGCTTAGGGAAACTTGGGCTATGTAAAAGCTACTGAAACCTAATTTTCGAGACGTTTGTCCGATGCCCTTAAATATATATTAGAAAATATTTATACACATGTCGATATTGAAGAGAAAAAAGTGGTGAACTAAGATTGTTCATTTTGTATCCCCACGGGTAAACATTTCGTTCACTGCTTAATTTAGTAAATGACTAAGGCTATTTCCTCTTTTCTGTCTTCTCGCTGGGTATCATTTTCAATTTTTACTTAGTAGCTATAGCATGCTCTACATAAATTTTAACAAAATGTAGAGTCGTCGTTTGCTAATGTATGCAAAAGGAAGTAATTTCAGCTAATTTAAGCTATATTTTTAACGCGAAAAATGCAGTTCAACGTTTGCAACAGACGGAGTAATGATTTTAAACTTGCGCGATGTGGTACTAACATACCGGTGGACCTGTTTTTTGAGACGTCACTTTTAAAACTACCTGCGCAAGTTATTGACGAAACCCACCAACATCGAATATTTGTACAAAAGTAAGATTCAAAAGATTCTTTTGGCAGATTCATTTATTAGTTTTCACGTATGTAAAAATGTAATTAATGAACTTAATGAAACAGTTATATTACCGTATAATTATTATCTGTTTATTTGATATTACGTGGTAGGCGAGGTCTTGGAAGTGTTAAACTTTTGGTCTCTTCATAGACCCTTTAACTTGAATTCCTTACAGACTATTATTGGACGGTTTTATGAGAACAGAGAAAAGATGATATTCAGGTATTTATTGTTTTATTATATCATAATATATATCTAATAAGATAGTAAAATTATTAATAAATCTAATATTAAAAAATATATAAATGTGTACTGTATGTAAAGTAATACGAAATCTACGTAAATTATTTGTGAAGTGTAACTATCGAAATTTGCTATAATTTCGTAAACTCTACAGTAGTGAGCCAATATGTTTGTCTATTTATTTACGTTCAGCGCAATATATTTTTAGACAGCAGCGCTGACGAAGTTTATCTACTCTTTGAAAGGTTGGCACAGTTCGGCCCAACTGCCTACAGTCAGTGGCATTACATATGCATTCCCGCGCTCTGCAGCACTAGCCTATCGCCTGACAGTACCGCGTTGAGGCTCGGCGCAGGCGTGCGCGTTCCAAATTCAAATGTGATCAGCTGTATAAATCGAATTGTTCTTTTACCAGTGACACAGATAAAGCAAACGGTTGTTTTATTTTCAAATTCCGAGGTTGGCCGGTTATTAGTTCCTTCTCTGTGTTCCGAAACTGTTGTTGTAGTTTGAGGTTCGTATTTTCGCTTATCAGGTAACGTGTTGTGTAAATGTAAATAACTTGAATTCTCTCTAGTTTGTTGTGTTCGTGTAACTTACACGAAGGCGAATTAATTAAATAATAACCTTCGGGCTTGTAATTTCCTTTTGGTATTTGCCCTTGTCTAGCTAAACTTTAAATATCCTTTTAATTTGTTAAACGAAATTTAAAAAAAATAAGATATGTTTTTAATTAATTTTTTAAATGCTTACGAAATATTAACAAACATGAAGTTAAAGACAAGTTATTTTGACATTTAACATGACTTTAAAACATCCATCAATATTCCCTTACAAAAGACTTAAACGAAGTCTTAATGAAAATCCCTTATTCGAGTGTAAGTTCATTTTGTAATTTTTACATAACATTCAGCATTCGCATTATATATTTTAATTTTGAAATACTACGATTGATAATGTTAAGAATATTAAAAATTAGCAAATAATTTCTTGTTTTATCCCATTAAACATCTTAAGACTACTTTATATTTCTTATCGAACCTCATGTCATATCGTTATAAATAGTTTAGGAAAATCAGTTTGAAAAATGCTCAGATGAATTCATTGAGAAATGTCCATACAATAAAAGTATACATTGGCAGAAGTCATGACATTGTTGTGAACTATGTTAGTTATTCAAAATAACAGGTTTATTAAACAAGAAGTGATGACATAATGCAACACAGTTTATAAGCACTGGTTATTCAAGACTTCAGCTATAAAACTAAATAAATGTTTGTAAATCTACAATAATAAATTGTAAGTAGACAATAAACATATAAAAAAACAATCTTCGATCAAACTATCATCATTGAATGAATACGATACGTACCATTATAACTGATTGTACCATTATAATTGATATGCGAAATATTGGGAGCAATTAATAAAAGAAAACAATTTTAACAAAGATTCTAATTATTATGATGATAGATTAAGATCGCATAAAAGGAAAATTAAAGGACATAAATATATATTTTCAATTGCTTTTTCTTTAGTCATTTCTGTTTGTAACTAACTTCACTATATAGTATAAAACAACGTCGCCCCGCTGTCTGTCTGTCCCTATGTATGTTTAGGTATTTAAAACTACGCAACGCATCTTGATGGGGTTTTTTTTACTAAGATAGAGTGATTCAAGAGGAAGATTTATGTGTATAATACGCTAGTTCTGAATAAAACTAATTTATGGATTATATAGCATTTAATTTAGATTTTAACTTTCGCTGTTTCGAGAATGACCTTCTTAATTATCAGAATGATCAATTCAACGACTTTAAAAATCCTTTTGACAACTCAAATAGCATTTGAAAATCCATTTGGCAACTGATTATTTGACTTCTACGATGATCAGAGTTTCAGAAACTGGCCTTTAGACCGGCAGAAAGCGGACTCTTAGTAATAGGGTCCCGTTTTACCATTTGGGTACAGAACCATAGAAATGCCTTCAGATTATACCTGTAAGTTCAAATTATACCATGATGTCAGTTCTAATAACGTTTGTGATTTAACGTTAGATGAACCACTGGCCGTATAACAAAAATTATGTAATGTTTCTGATCAAATTGTTCTTCGAAATGCATACAGATTAAAAGATGTTTATCAATAGATATTGGAGAGTAAGTTTCCAATACCACGCTATGCAACTCATAAATTCAAATTCCATGAGGCTCTCGCCTAATAACATTGACACAATACAGCAACTGCATTATGCCTGGAACAATCAAACAATGAATAATAATGAATATGGAATTAGTGAGTAATAGATACAATAATTATAATTAGGATGAATCATGGTGATGTTCGAACGAAATAACTTATTAACTGTTTTTTATATGAAAGTTTTCACGGTGGTAGGGCCATGCAGCAACCTCGGCTGTTGCACGAATGGGCAGGCTCGTCCGGGTAAGTACCCAGACCTCACAGAAAACCGGAGTAAAGTGAAAATATAATACTTTCGCGTTTCGTTTGGTGAGTAAGGTGGCCAGAGCCCAATTTTCAAAAGGTTGTCAACGCATCTGCAACTCTCGGGTGTAGCAGATGTCCATGGGCGTCGATATTCACTTAACATCAGGTGAATCGTCTGTCCGCTTGGCAACTTTTCACTTAAAAAAAATGAAAGTTGGTAAGCGTTGGTTGCGTTACCAACCTATAAGGAATTTAACTCCGGTTACCTCATTCACCAGGCGAAATGGGAATGTATAACACTACTGCTGTGACAGGGCCACGCTACAGTGTTCGCTGTTGCACGGATGGGCAGGTCCGTCCTGGTGAGTACCACGAACTTACAGAAGACTACTTCTGCGTTTCTTCTAATGAGTGACGTAGCCAGGGCCCATTTCATTAAAAAATTGGCAACGCATCCCACAGGTGTTACAAATCGTTACAATCGTCAGTGGGCGGCGGTTGTCACTTAACATAGAGTGAACCGCCAGCTTACTCACATCAAATGATCCATGCCAGTCATCTGTGAGGATATCGTACTTCTCGGATGATTCCGCCCATTCGTGCAACACAGAAGCTGCTGCGTAGCTACCACAACCTCTGCGAACACTCATCTAACATGATAAAAATGGAGATAAAAAATACATGGAAGCAAGAGTTAATTGTCGTCTCCACATTTGCGATTGATACAATAAGAGTGTGGACCGCAAGAACTTAACTTTTTTTTTCTCTGAGTGCGACGGTTGGCGAGAGCATCATAGCATTTGTGAAAGTATTGACATTTTAAAGATTATTACATTACACAAACGCTCAGGTATAAAAACCAGTAAATTACCAACCAAGATGTAAGTGTCTCCAAAGTAAACAGTTTGCTCATGTGGGATATTAGTCAAATACTAACAAATAAATCCAAACGAGAGCATTCGTAAATTCCAACCAAGCGTCCTCATCGTTCACACCACGGAGTGGTGCGGAAAATGGCGTATTCGTTGGAGGTTAATGATTGCAACGACCTAGCCCTTTCTGTCATGTCCGAACGATCATGGTGAAACCAACATTAAAATGGCTAACACAATTAACACGCTACTTCGTTTCCGCCACCTTCGAAACTAGAGTCACGTGACAGGGCGTACGTGTGTACATTTATGACTCTACGAGTGGAGTCTTAAGAAACAGTCGATAGAGCTTTAAATATTCCTTAAGGCTGAACAATATCACCCGAAAACAATAAAGAATGATGAGGTTTCTTAATCTAAAAGCAAAGTAAATGAAAGATGTTTTCAAAGGCTTGCTTGATATAAGAGAAAAATAGGACATTTATATAACAGTGATTTATTTTGATTTACACTTTAACAAAAGTATAGTTGTATTAATATCATATTTATAAACAATTGTATTAAATGGTAAAATCAAAATTCCATTAAAACAATTTCCCATAGATATGTCGTCAAACGTGATACGAATTTGTCGCTGGAGACTGCTTAGCGATATATTTTAAGATAGAATGCTTCTTTAAATCAATTCAATCAATTTTGACTATTTTTTTTTTCGGTTAGTTAGCATCTGCGATCTACCTTTTACCATGACATATTTATACACCAATATATACCTATCATTATGTAATATACCTATTATAATGTACATCAAACACAATCAAAGTGAGGTTTGGATCAAGTAAAAGTAGCGAGTTAAATTTATAATGTGTAATTTTACTTAATTATATCTTAAATATTGAGTGTCATTTTTTTAAAACATGAAGGCATAGTAGCAAAAATATGCAATACATGTGGACTTATCGTTGTATGATTGTGCTATCATAGTGGTAGGGCCAAGCAGAAGCCTTGGCTGTTGCACGAATGGGCAGGCCCGTCCGGGTAACTACCACGACCTCACAGAAAAGCAGCGTAAAGTGGAAGTATGACAAATACTTTCGCGTTTCGTCTGGTGAGTGAGGTAGCCGGAGCCCAATTTGCAAAATGTTGTCAACGCATTTGTAACCCTCGGGTGTGGCAGATGTCCATGGGCGGCGGTATTCAGTATTCACTTATCATCAGGTGAACCGTCTGCTCATTCGGCAACTTTTCACATAAAAAAAAAACTATGTGTTGCACCGGTGAGTGTTATCCGGCATTGTTTTGACATTTATTTACATTGAATCATTTAATTTGTGAGAGTATTTTAGACTAGGGTCTAGGGATGCGATAAGACGAATAATCGTGCGACATTGCAAGCGTTCGAAATGTCCCAAATTCCATGATTCTGATGCCATAACACGACCAACATACCTGACCTCGGTTAGCTTAATACCAGACCTTTACTGCGACTCTAAAAAGAACGTCAAATCACAACAAAATCACGTAAACTTTGTCTTTGTGTTGTCTTGTTTTTTCTATTTCATTAAGTTAACTTGTAACTAATACTAATTTTGGTGGATCAAGTTTGGTCGATTTACGTTTTTCAACCTGTAGTATATTATAATAGACAGTGGAAGACTTTTAATAACATGTTATTTTCTAAGTAGACGCTAAGAGTCGTGATAGCTCAGTGTCATTCGAGTGCGAATCATGAAGGCGCCTGCACCAATGCAATAATGAAGTTGTTAGTTGCATTTTTAAGCGCAGTCTTTTCACGTCTTTAATAGCGAAGGAAAACATCGTGAGGGGAAACTTCTACTACTTATGTAAGCACATAAGAAGTTATATTTCTATAACGTAAAACATATCTAAAATTTTATAAAATGTTGGTAACTTACGTTAAATAACTTGGAATTATAGGTAAATGTCAAAAAGGGGCTATTAGTCGCCATTGTAAATCCATGAAGTTGTTGTCGTTTTAAGGTGTCGCGCATTGTAAAAATTCTTACTCTTAATTTTGCCAAACGCGCGAAAAGAATTATAACTTCTAAAATGGTAAGTCCTTTACACGCGTTCATTCATAAAATATATTTACGCGAATATGGAAATCGTGGTGAGTCAGCAGATTAATATGTCGTGGGTGTAGCCACGGCTGATACATAGCATTTCTTATAGCGGTGTCTTGCCTACGCGTCAAGGTTACCACTTAGTGGCGAGTGCCGCGAGTTACGTTCACATGTTTCCCGGCAATATTCGAAATAATATCTTATCGCCGTTCATAAAACAATGAATAGTCGAAAGATCTAAGATACTATCTAGATATTGTTCAAATATAAAAAGACATTCTATAGAAAAAATCTATAGGAACATGTGAGAATTTTTTTGTGCAGTACCATAGAATCTTTTATCCATTCACAAGTCTTTTTATGTTTTCACAGATGTTGAATTGAACTTTTGCAATCGAAATAACATATTCATAAAGTTGAGATAACTTTAGGATGTCTCATCCTATTACGATGGATGCAGTACGAAATCAAACTCAGTACAACTCAGTAAATATTTTTCTTAAATAAGGTGTTAAAGAATATTTATATAAAAAAAAAGATATGAACTGTAAAAAATATACATATAATTTATTTATCTATATAAAAGAGAGATATATATATATCTCGTATAAAAGAGAAGTGTTAAATTAAGTAAAATTCACGTTAATAGCAGAAAGAATACCACATACAATTGTGCTAGAAATGTGAATTATCAATATCCTTAATTAGCGAGTTATTACAATCAATTCGGCTCAAATTTTTTATCAGATTATTAATAAAGGCAGTGAGTTTCCTAAACCGATTCGTGGCAAGAGGCTGTCGCTGTTATCACGTCGGCGTACGGCGTTTGGGCTTTTAAAGGAGAAACGCCTTTTTACCGTATCCCGACTGTGGCTCGAATGACACGCGAGCTTAGTTTTTATGCGCTTCCTCGATTGCGTACTGCGTTCAATTTTGTTACAAACGCCTAATATGAGTTACATTAGATATTTTTAATGAACTCGAGGCTATAACAGCATTGTTAGTGGTAGGGTCACGTGACAGCCTCCGCTGTCGCATGAATGTTCATCATGGTAGTGAATCTACCTGGGAAAGTACCTCAGCCTCACAGAAAACCCTTCCGTGAAGGGGGAGAGGGTTCTGATAATCCCGTAACATCAGCTGAAACACTTACTCCTTTATAAATGAAACTAATTTTTACGGATTTATCGCGTTTATTTTTAATTTTAGTTCCCGACGTTTCAAACCCTTTACAGCGTTCATAGTCACGGGACAGACTCACACAGTTAAAAATAAACGCGATAAATCCGTAAAAATTAGTTTCATTTATAATGTGTAATCGCGTAAATACAAGAAATTATTACATTTACTCCTTTTCCAATTTTTGTTATATAATTTTTTATAGTGGCTGTAATCAATTAAAAGTATTTTATTTGTCTGGACAAATGAAAAACTTTTAATTAGATTATCTAATAAATAGCTGATCTTACCAACCCTCCGTCACCAACAGTTAAACTATTAATTTTTACTATTGAATGTTGTACAATCACAAATTTTAAGACTAGTTTAATTTTATGATTATAATATTTTAATTTATCCAACCTAAATAACTAATTTTTCGAAAAATTTGAAGAAAAATTTGGTTGTGCTTCAAGATTTTGAATGTTATAAGAGATGTATTTAGTTTTGTCAAATCCGCTTCATCACCGTTATACCGTTTTTTGAACGTTACGCTATTCTGTACTGTATGTTTACGTTATGGTATATCGGTGAATACTACGCGGAATGCGCAATCTTCGAAGTAAATGTGCGTAACGTTATTCTTAGCAACGAATGATTATTTCCAGTTGTCAACGATTATTGTCCAATGCACTCCAGGATGTTTTATAGTGGGTGTCGACTTTTATGTCTACAAAACGTAGAAAACGTGACGATACGGCAAACGGGCAGTCACTTAACCTAATTTTAAGTGAAGATCTGTGTAGTTGTAGAAGTTGACAGTCTTTAAAAATGGTTCTTTATTAAGTCACTTAGGACTGGCATTGCCTATTGTGAAAGAAATAAATTAAACTGTGATTGAGCTTCTTTGGAATAAAACTATTATTACATTTTTATTATTATTACTTATCAAATTAAAAGCGAAGTTATGTTTTATACTTCCGATTCACGCCGGTCTTGTCTGTGGCCGTGGTTCTTCGTGGGATGAGTGTTCCCTTTTTAGGGTTCAGTGCCCAAAGGGGAAGTGCTAAAACGGGACCCTATTACTGAGAAACCGCTATCTGTCCGTCTGTCACAACACACAATGCTGTATCTCATGAACTGTAATTGTTAGACGATTGAATTTTCACAGATGATGTATTTCTGTTGCCGCTATAGTAACAAATACTAAAAAACAGAATAAAAAAATATTTACGTGGGACTCTTATACAATAGACATGACATCGTTTTTATGGATAATGGTACGGAATCCTTCGTGCGCGAGTCTGACTGGCACTTGGCCGTCTTTGTTATGTGAGAAGGTGGCAAGTGAGCTGACGGTTCCCTTGATGTTAAGTAATAACTGCCGCCCGTGGGCATTCCCACAGTCATATTATCCCAAATATGCAGGTTTCCTTGTGATGTTTTAGTTAACCGATAAACTTTAAATTGCAATTAAGCATTTCATCAATTCAGGCACCGGGATTGCAACTGGAGTGGTTCGAATATATTAAATTAAAAGCGACTCCCAGACGTTGAGCTATCAGAGCTACATTTTGTAATAATAAAAATCATAAAGTTTATATGCTTTTTTTCCATAGCATATAAAATAAAGTAACGCAGTACATTGGCGCAGAATAAAATTGAGAGACCGGCATTCGTACTAGGTTGACCTGTCTGACAAATAAACAGGCCCTACAAACAATACTTTTGCTGATTCCAATAATTATAAAAAAACGCGATAAAAATTCTAATTTCATTGTTTAAAAGTTCGCCTACATTGAACACCTTTTACCACACAAAAGACCGCGCAACGTGAGTATGCGGGCGTGTAAACATTGGCACATTTTTTGCTATTGCTTGATAAACCATACACATTATGACTGCTTCAAAATTCTACCTATACATTTAATCGAATAATTCTCAAACAATGGGAGTCTAGGCGCGTGCTCCATAAAACAAAATCAAAATCGGCCAAGTGCGAGTCGGACTCGCGTATTAAGGGGTCTGTATTATTATCTAAAAAAACGGCAAGAACATATGATTTTTCTCTGTTGTATGGGCGCCCCACTTAAATATTTATTTATTCTGTTTTTTAGTATTTGGCAACACAAATACATCATCTGTGAAAATTTCACTTTTACTGTCTAACTATCACGGTTCATGAGATACAGCCTGGTGACTGGCAGAGAGACAGACAGACAGAAAGACAGCGGAGTCTTAACGATTACGTAAGTAATACGAACTATTAGTTCGTATTACTTACGAACGTTATTAAATACGAACTATTAGTTCGTATTACTTACGTAATTGTTTTACTTTTCGGGTACGGAACCCTAAAAAGCTACTAAAGAGGGTATTAGTAGTCGAACGCTCCAATTGCTTATTGAAAGATTGCTATTTATTGGCATTCAGTGCTGGATTATATATAGCAATTTCTACGGGCCCCGCGATAAAGCGCATTTTAAACCCACTCATCTCTGCCTGAGACATATTTTATTTATTTTGAGTGAAACTTATTAAATAAATAAGCTTATTGAATTTTTTTTGCTTTGACTGTCTGAAAGAATTTGCTACGGGCCCCGCGCTCGCTTAATTCGGCACTGTTTGCATTGAATACATGATCGTCATTAAACTTATTTGAGCAATATTAACGTTCTTTATAAACCGTTAGCGGTATCGGTTAGTCGTCTCCGTTATTCGAAATATCTGCTATTTTCTCTCTCCTTTTTGGTTGTGCTTCAAGATTTTGAATGTTATAAGAGATGTATTTAGTTTTGTCAAATCCGCTTCATCACCGTTATACCGTTTTTTGAACGTTACGTTATTCTGTACTGTATATTTACGTTATGGTATATCGGTGAATACTACGCGGAATGTCGCAATCTTCGAAGTAAATGTGCGTAACGTTATTCTTAGCAACGAATGATTATTTCCAGTTGTCAACGATTATTGTCCAATGCACTCCAGGATGTTTTATAGTGGGTGTCGACTTTTATGTCTACAAAACGTAGAAAACGACGATACGGCAAACGGGCAGCCACTTAACCTAATTTTAAGTGAAGATCTGTGTTAGCGGTATCGGTTAGTCGTCTCCGTTATTCGAAATATCTGCTATTTTCTCTCTCCTTTTTCTTCCAATTTTCCTACGAAAGTACCACAATTCCAGCACGTAGTGATTGCGACCGTTATTGTAATCAATTAGCCTCGCTTCGCTTTCCGCGGGGAAAGTCATTCTGAGTTGTATCGCGGCCTTTTTTCCAGGAAACGAAATTATTGCAAATTAATGCATACTATGTAACTGACTCTATCCAAGTTTATTTATTTCGAACTAAACAAATGGACGGATATATTATGTAACGCAATAAACGTTTCAGTGGGGTGATATAATCCGAAACGTGGTATACGCGTGTAATGACGTAAATATTTAACCAAGAAAGGCATAAGACTTCCACACACACAGACATACTCTCATACTCACATTCTCTCTCAAATACAAACTCACTCATTGACTCACTCTCTCACAACACACACACTCATTCACGCACGCACGGCGTGAACGAAAATATAATTTCTAATTAATTCTTATGACAGTAGGTATTTATCTATAGTCTAGTCTATAGGTAGTTTATCTATAGTCTTAGCTATCACTAAGGGAAGTAGCGCGTTATTCCCTATACATGTGTGTCTATGACAAATTACTAGGATAATTCGGCAATAAATTGTATCAAAGATTATAGAAATAAATAAATTATTTTTTTATTATTTATAAGGAATCAAAGCTTATCTATAAGTGTCCCTTAAGTTACAAAACATCGACCTCCTTGAGGAAAAAAAATGTAATTCATAACTGTTAACGGTTGATAGACCGACGTAACGTTCTTTGTAATATTTTCAATTACGATCGAATCGACGCAACACACGGAAGGATGTAACTATAACATTTTACTGTTATTCGTATTGGTATTGACCACGCGTTTAGGTTTAATACGGATAAAAAAAGCTGCGAGTTTCTGTACGTAGTTTATCTTCTTTGTGACGTTCAAAAAGCAAGTTTCATTACATTACGGTTTTAAATTATATGATTCATGTACGGGGCGTAGACCGAGCCTTGAACCTGGATTAGTTTCTTTTTCTTACACAGAATAAATAGAAAAAAGTGTGTGTCTTAGGCAGGTCTAAGACTGTCTGATTGAAGTCTAGTCACACGCGATGAAGACATGAGTCAGGTTCCATGAGCCCAAACACGTTACTCACTCTCGCGTCCGTAATAACATGGCTACATTACAAATTTGTGTGGTTAAAGTCTCTTATAACTTTATACTGCCACCAGTTTGAACCATTTGTTTTGCCACGTTTCAGCTCTGATATATAACGTTTATTTATAACATCAGTTCCGTGTGGTCGACACACATCAAAATTTTTTTAAAGTTTATGTCCTAGGCTTAATGCTGCGGCTGGTGACAAGAGAGATGGTTCTTTTCTCGCTCAATGTTTGAGCTTAACTATTCAGCGAGGAAATGCAGCTAGCGTTCTTGGCATCATGTCGCGTGGTTTAGGTTTATTAGATAATATACAGTTTTAGATAGATTAAATCTTGTAAATGTTATATTTCGATAAACTGTATGATAATAACAAAAAACATGAGTTCTTTCGACATATGCAGCGGCCAATATCAGTGTAAGGCTTTTTCATATGTTTTATAGGAATAAATCATCATCATCATACTCCTGCCCTTATCCCACCTAGATGGGCTCGACACAACGTGCGAATCATGGTTTTGGCCAAGTTTTTCACGACCGGCCGCCGGCGTGACGTCAACCCTCATTGGAAACGAACATCCAAGTCCGGAAAAATATCTGTGGGTCACACAAATACTTGTCCCGTGTGGGAATCGAACCCACGACCCTCGGCGCCGAAGCCAATAACTTAACAACTGCTTGCTTAAAGGCACTACGTAGTATAAAACTAAGTCGTCCCGCTGTTTGTCTGTCACTATGTATGCTTAGATCTTTAAAACTACGCAAGGGATCTTGATGCGGTTGTTTTCTACTAGATAGATTGATTCAAGAGGAAGGTTTACGAGGCGGATCGCTAGAAAATAATAAAGAAGAAAATAGAAATCTTACATTTATCCAATTACATGGAATGTAATTAAAACACAGTTAGCAGTGACTTGCACCAGCGAGTTTTAGTTCTTTGAATTCTTGGGTGGAAAAAAATTTGCTTCGAGCTTACACTTAGCGTAAAACTTATGCATTAACCAAATATGGTTAATGTACAAGTCTACATAAATGCAGTCCTTTCTTAATAAGAGCTTATAACAGCTTCTAATACTGCATGGGGTTGGTTCGACCGAGTAATTATCAAAGGCCTCATAAAAGACCAGCGTAAAGTTGTGATATTGAATATTTATTTTTTCTCGGTAAATGAGGTAAGCGGAGCCTTATCTACTTTTGACAACGCAAACGCAAACTATAAAATAAAATAAAGTAAACGCAACTGCGCACCACCAGTAAGTAAAGGTGGCGGTTATCATTTATCGTCAAATTAACATCTTTTCCATACCTTAAAAAAAAAAATCTCATTGTGAGGTGTAATCTTTCGATTCTCGAATTGCACCTCCTCTTAAACATAAGTACTCTGTATATCTTTATCATTATTACTCTGTATATCTTACACTAGGTGCGATGAAAGAAAACTTTTTTTTCACGTCCGCAACATGCACTTTCCATTAACCTCAATTTTCGACCTAAATACTATCACAATAAGTGTCGGTTTACAAAAATGTCACATTTACAGTTAGCACCGCTTCCGCAGCGGCTATATGGTGAGATGGGACGTGGCGTGAATGTGAACAGTCCCAATAGAATTGTGCCTCCTCAGGCAAACGTGATTTGAATTGAGGGTGATTTGAAATGCTAAGCGAAAGCGAACTTTATTTATTGATCGTAAAAGTCGTTTATCCTTCGATTGGAACGTTTAATGCACTCGCGTCTGTTAGACTCATGTCTGCAGCCAGTTTATGGTTATTAACCTTTTTGTATCTGGCTCGAAGGTCCACTGTTTTCGCGTCGTAAATTTGTGAACATACGGGCTGGGGTCGTTGTGATCGGCCAGTGGGTATCGTTGGTGGAGGTTGCCGACCCTTTTGTAGTCATGTTTTTCCTTTGAACATATTTTTTAATTTGAAAAGTTACCAAGCGAGCAGACCTTTCGCCTGATGTATGTTATCATGGTCTTCTGTAACCTGACAGGTTGTAGTTGCGTTGGAAACCTTTATACAAGTAAGAAGTAAGTCCCTGTACCTCATTCACCAAAGGGAAAAGTACATTACTTCCGCTTCATGCCGGTCTTCTGTGAGGCCGCGGTACAGCAGATGTTGCGTGAGCCTACACAGTCAAAACATATCAGCCAAAACACGCCTTTGTACTGAGATAAGAAATCATGCGGTGGAAAACTGATGTGTAAGTTACTTTAGTAGTATAGTATACTATACAAAACCATCGCGTTTAAATTCCATTTATATTGAGCAAAAAAAACCTAGATAATTTAAACCAATAACAGGGTTTACTTTTTATTGGTAAATTCAAAGTGGCTGCTCGTAATATACCTACGTCACCTTGCACGGTCATATTATAACATAACAAATTTCCATGAATAATAACATAAAACTGCGTTGATGATTTCTACGTACTAATTAAGGTGTACAAAATAAGTAGCTTTAATAAAGAAACAGGTAATGTATTCTTTTTAGATTTTTAATAATTGTTCCGAGCGTAACATAATTATATTGGGAAACACGGACGCTCGCGTATGTGAATAGCGGTATCCCTTATCTTTGAATAACTGGAATAAGTTATTTTGTATCTCATAAAAAATATTTTAATATGTTTTTTGCTATACAAAAGTAATCTATCTTCTTCCTTCTTCTGCCCTTTTCCCACCTAGGCGGGGTCGGTACAGTATATAATTCATATTTTTGATAGATTTAATTTTTTCAACCGGGTACAAACGCTTTTATCCGGAACAATTATCCGTCGATCGTACAAATACTTGTCCCGTGTGGGAATCGAACCCACGACCCCCGACGCCGCACCCAATGGTCTATTTTCGCGTTATCGCATTATTTATAAATGTACCCATTAAGGAGAGATACCTATTCGGGCAAAATTCAAGTTTCGCAACATGCCTGCAACCGTTAACGTTGACATTAAAGGGCATTAACTTGAAGGAAAGAATTCAAGCATGTTTCACTTTACATACACAAGGAAGCTCGAAGCACTTTCGCGGTGAATCAGCTTGCATTTTCTAGAACTTTTACTCTCGATGCAATGAGGCGTTTACCGAGTCAATGTTATGCGGAAGGTTACCTTGAACAGCGATTTTATTTAGCGCGTTTTATTTGAACGTGTGAGAAGACGTTTCAACTGGTGTTATATGTATAATGCCAGGTCTATAACAGCTATGGAGCTGCTTTGAGTGTTGTAAGCAATGATGTTTAATAAAACTGATGACGCATGTCCATACTGCGCGTCGTTTAAAAACTGTTCCGCTTTACATTATATGATATGCAGGTCAACGTGACAGATGAGATAGATCGTATGATACGGAAAGAGACGACAGGTTATAGAACTGCAATCTTATTACACTAATTGGTGTAACTTGAGTGCCTCAGTTTGTTTGCGGTAGTTTTATATCTACCTCGTATTTATCATTGATTATAACCTATAAAAAAGTAAACCCGATTACATCTTACCAAAAAATGCAAAGGTACAATTTCTACTGTAAAGGCCGGTTTCTTTTGAACGTAAATATTATGGAGTTATATCCATAATTTATTTTATACTTTGTCAAATACCTATCTCTAGTAACCAAATCTATATTCTGTAGATGCAATATTCAAGCAGGCCGTGCTTCGACGAATGGCCGTGCCGGGTAGTACAGCAACACAACTGGCTGGCTTTGTCTTGATCAAGTTTTGATTTTACTCATGTTTATCTATTGCCTATTTATCATTATTATTATGGCTTTGGTAGTCTTTTAAGTTAAAGCAAAAAATTCCCATTATTAAAAAAGTAAAGTAACAGTCTATAGTATATGTCCCACTGATGGGCAAAGGCCTCGTCTGTATAGAGGATGTTGGGGCATAGTTTACCAGGCGCCTACTGCGGCTTGGTATCTAATATATCGTCAATATTTTTTTTGTTATTTTTTCGAAAATATTCATGTTTCCTCACGATGTTTTCTTTCACAGCTGAGCACGTGATAAGTCAGCACTTAAAATTACCAATTTCATTGATGCCGGCACTGGGGATCGGACTCGGATTGCTCGAGTATATAGAATTAAAAGCGAGCACCTGGACAATGAGCTATCCTATCACGGCTTACCATTATTAATGTATATTTAATCTTTATGATAAAGCTATGAAAAAACAATGCCATATTGTTTCAGCACAACACTTTTCTTCCATAGAGCAAAGAATTGTTATTAAGAACTTCAACACGCAATGCTTACGTAAAGTGATCGTTTTCACTTTAATTTTATGGAATATCGAGAGGTAACAATGATATTCAAATACGACTAGGTTCGTGGCCGCGAATATTTTAAGGCCTTGTTGCGAAATTCGTTTTGTGAACGGCGAAATTATACGAGTGAATTAGGGTAGCCTCAAATACGATAGGATGAAAAGTCGTACAAATTCAACAAATGATTATGATGCAAAAATATATTTCAACCCACAAAAGATAGACAGAATAAACTTACGTTGACGTTTCACTGACATTATTTTATACCAGTTTTATGCTGAAAAAAAAACTTAAACTGGCTACGTGTATGTTGTCACCGGACAGGTAAATAGCAAATCATCATGTTATTGATTACGACTTAGTACTTTCTTTAGTACATTTCGGTTATTGTTTTTAATTTGAATTACGATTACATTATTCCTTTGATATATAATCACTTGTCTATTACGGAAAGGCAAGGATGAATGTATGTATCACCTAAGTAGTATTCCCGATGTTACGCTTTACTGAGTTCACGGTTACGGGAAAAGCCGTTTGTGAATAAAAACCAAAAATACATCAGATGAAACAGAATCCGTAAAACAATTGTATTAAGCAGTACAACTAGTAGTACTATTCGCTTCACTTAGTATTTGCTTAGTCATATGAAACCATTATAATCTGTGTTTGTTTCTAAGAATACAATAGTTGTTCGTAATGATTTGATTGAAAACACATTACGGGACTATTTAATTAGTTCCCTGCCCGGCGAGGCATGGGAGAGTGAGCTTGAGACGTCCAAGTGCGGAAGATATGCAAATTACTGGTTTAACATTAACAAGAAAGCATAGTGGAGTGGTTCTATGAGAGGTATTGACCTTACATGGAACCACTACTGAAGGGTATTGACCCCTATGCTTCTTTCTCCTCCCCGTCGTAGGGTCGGCACAACAAATCAATTATGTTGTTTTTTATGGTTTTGGCTTGGTTTTGACCCGGCCTTGAGAACAAACACCCAGATACGAAATTATATGTGGACCACACAAACACCCGCCGTACAATGGCTTACCAACTGCGCCACTGAGTCATATAGCCCCACTATTTTACTACCTAAGCGAAATCAACTTTTTTCAGAATCGAGCAACACAAAACGCCATACGGGATATGTTCGAACGAAATAATATGTCTTAGATAAATCAAACGCTTCCGCTTTCCGCCGTGACAATAGTTAATATCAGTAAGATCGAAAAATATTATGCATAATTATTTCATTACTCAGTAAGTTGTAAGACGTGGGTTCGATTCCCACAGCGGCGACAATCTTTTCGCACTTTTTCTACATCTTAATCTAAATCAACTTTTTTTCGAGCAACACAAAACGCCATACGGGATTAATATGTCCAAAATACAATCAGTAAGATCACGATTTACCAAAATAAAAAAAAAAAAAAAAAACAACCCGAGCAAAGCTCGGTCCTCTAGGAACTATTATTTATGTCTTATAGTCTGGGACAATGTTTTAGGGTTCCGTACCCAAAGGGTAAAACGGGAGGCTCTACTAAGACGCGGAGTCTTGTCTCTCTGTTTGTCCGTCTGTCACCAGGCTGTATCGCATGAACCGTGATAGTTAGTTGAAATTTTCACAGATAATGTATTTCTGTTGCCGTTATAACAAAAAATACTAAAAAAAAAGGAGTAAAAAAAATATTTAATTGGGGCTCCAACACATGATTTATTTGTCGTTTTTATAGATATTGGTACGAATCTTTTGTGGGTGGTTTTTTTATAACTAAAAAATTAGTTCGGCCAAAGCCGGAAACGTTTGCTAGTTTACTTTAATACAACAACCCATTTGTTAGCCAATCATGCCTACTTTAATCGTATTTGAGTTAAATGACTCTTACGTAACATTGTTAGCTAATAGAACAGGTTTATTAATTGCACATTGTAACGTTCCCAGCATTCATGTGCAAAGTCAATGACTACGCTTTTTCTCATGGAATCAATGCTAGGCGTTTGTGAAATGTAAAGTTCCACCAGCATATGCACGGAGCAGCGAGAAAGTCAAAATAAGGGCGGATGTATTTTATAACGCCCGTTTTTAGGGTTTCGTACCCAAAGGGTAAAACGGGACCCTATTACCTAGTCTGTCTGTCTGTCTGTACGTCCGCCTGTCACCAGGCTGTATCGTATGAACATATTTAGACATATTTAGACAATTAAAATGGTCACATATTATGTATTTCTGGCTGTCTTTTCTTATTTTGTACTAAATCCAGAATAAAAAAACATTTATTTGGGGCTCCCATAAAACAGACATGATTTTTTGCCGTTTTTATAGATAATGGTACGGAACACTTCGTTCGCGACTCTCACTGGCCCGATTTTTTTTTATTTTTAAATATTTTAACAATGTTATTTCATTCATTACCTATGTCTCAATGCTACCAAAAGTTAAGTGAATACCGCGGCCCATGGACATCTGCTTTACCCGAGGGTTGCAGATTCGTTGACAATCTTTTGAAAATTGGGCTCCGGCTACCTCACTCACCAGACGAAACGAGAAAGTATTATACTTCCACTTCACGCCAGTCTTCTCGGAGTTCGTGGTACTTACCCAGACGAGCCTGCCCATTCGTGCAATAACCGGGGCTGCTGCGTGGCCCTACCACAGTTAAATAATTATTTCTAAACGCACTGATTCATTTGACGGTTTCATTTTCCCCGTTTTTCTGTCTCGTTGTATTGAAATTGATGGAAACTGCTTTTATACAAATGAAACTTGATTATGATAAAAAGTACCATAAAGTGTAAGTTGATTAATGTTTTTTAATTAATTTACATTTTCTTTAATTTTCTTTATATGTAGACATTTAACATTTGTTGTAAATTATGTTAATGTTTATTTTGACTTCCAATGATGTTTTAATAAAGTTGACGCATGTCCATACTGCACGCAGTTTAAATATTATCCGCTTTACATTATGTAACATATGTAAGTGAATGTGACAGATGATATATAATATAGAATATATGCTACAGAAAGATATAGCAGACTAATCAATTACACCAATTGGTGTAATTTGCTTGCCTCAGTTTACGTTACGGTACGCTAGTGTCATATCTAACTCGTATTTATATTTAATATTATGGTTTACTTCATCAGTTCTGACACTTCAAAGCCACCATTTATCAAAGAAAGATCTGACAAACAGATATTTCAGTATTAAATGTATACCTATAATTATTTATGTCATTTATCTCATAAGCGGATTTTCTATTTTTCATTTCCACCATTTTTTATTTCAACATTGTTAACTTAAGGTTTGAACTTGCCATCTATAACAAATTAGCATCTACGTACCCTATGTTAATAAAATTATATACCTAAATAAAATTGATTGCTTGTATAAAATGATTTATCTTAATATTTATAAACATATGAACGATCATCAATATTTATTTTCAGAGCCATGTACAGTTCGAATACATCACGGATTGAAGAGGAAAACTGTCTTCTCAGGGAACTTTGAGATGAAATGGTTTTTCGATGGTGGCAACTGTGGACAACGAATTAGTAATAAGAAATAAATAAATAAGCAAAAATAGAATAATAATACTTAAGCTAAAGCCTAAGTTTACTCTCGCAAGATGAAAAGAGCGAAACGTTTACGAGTGTAAAATAATCTCATATATAAATTCATGCCAAATATCAAGGAAACAATAAAAAACATAAATGCCACAAGCTGTGGCAAAGATAACAAAGAAACAATGCTAAGATTATAAAGGATCACTGTGGACAGATTAAAAATGTCGACTTGCAACGATTTGAACGACGCAGACTCCTCGCCGAAACTGCGAATGAAACCAGCAATCAGTAGAATTTTTTGCTGCAGCGTTACAGCCGCTTCTGGCTTCATAGCCGCTTATGCTTTGGTGAGTTATGTATTATTCAAGCAATTTTTTATTAAATTTAATGATACAGAAACTTCTTACATTTACGCGCGTGTAGTTACCATCATCATCATTTCAGCCTGTTTGAGTCCACTGCTAAACATAGGCCTCCCCGACAGACTGCCACCAAGCCTGACCCTCAGCCACCTGCATCGATTGACTTTCCGCTCACTTGGACAGGTCGTTTCTTCATCTAGTGACCAGTGGTACCCTCCACTACGATGGCCAGTACGAGGCTGCCACTCGAGAACTTAGAGAGTGTAGTACACATGATTAAACGAAACTAGTTTTATGCACTTATCGCGTTTTTTTTTTTTCAATTTGACAAGCCGTTTATGACAGACTGTCTGATTAACACGAACGTTGCGGAATGTCCAAAACGTTGCGGGAAGTTAAATTTAAAAATAAATGAGATAACTCTGTAGATTGTTTAATTTAATATTGTGTAGTGTTCGCGTAAATATAGGAGTATTTTTTAGTTTTATTTGCGTACTGGTAACCTGGGATATTATTGTACCTGCATGTGGCCATTGCTGTTATAGTTATCAGTAACATGGGGTCATGAATTTTTACCTTTTTATCCTTTAAATAATAATGAATGGGTTCGTCTGTATGAAAACCTCTCTAGAATACAAAATAACACAACAAGGTTATTTCATATAAAAGACAAATGAATCTAACCAGAGACAAATCAAATTACATAATTTTATCACAAAGACTTTTATGTAATGGTGTTAGTACCTCATTAAATTACGTTCGCAAAATTCAATACGCAATACTTGAAAATGACGCAACTTGAAGAAAAATACAAATGTGGTTAGTGCTTTCCGTTTTCAACAAAGCTTATTGCAATAACTGGTGCTTTCAGTACTTGGTACTAATATGTGACTGTTATTTTTAAGTTCACGTCTGCATGAGGACCTGCGTTAACTGCGTTTTTAGTATTGCTATTTTTCACGGTTGCTTATCCTGTTCCATGTTCGATTGCTCACTTTGAATTGTTTCTGCTAAAGTAAGATGAAAATTCTGATAAAAATCTGATAAGATCAACAAAAATGCCAGCTCTCTACCACCAACATGTCATTGGCATTGAGATGAATGGATGGCGCGGTAACGAAGCCATTGACCAGTGCCGGGGGTCACACAAATACTTGTACCGTGTGAAAATCAAGTCACACGAGACAAGTTTTTGTGTGACCCATAGCCCATAGATAATGTGTCCGGATCACCGGATCTGGGTGTTTGTTCTCAAGAAAGGTTTGACATCATGCGGCGGACAGTCATAAAAAACCTAGCTAATACCATTACTTAACAACATGATTCACATGATGTGCCGACCCCGCGTAGATGGGATATGGACAGCAGAAAGAAGAAGATGCCACTTGCATTGATTTCAAAAATAACCTTACAACATTGCTGTCACGAATTTCTAATCTTTCTGGTGTGAAGATATCTAACTGTTGATATACAAGGAATACTGTATCATTTATAATGATGTCATATTTATAGAACTACTAAAAATCTTAAGTATGTAGTAATTACAAAACCTTTCTTAAACTGATGCGAAATGAAAATCTCGTTAAATTTATTAATCATTGCATAAATTTACATTTACGTCACGTTAGACTGGTAGTTTCAGATACAATGTTATGCATCCGATACCTTTTTTTTATTGAGTTAGACAAGAGCGTAATACATGTATGTACGTAAATAAACATTACCTACATATTGAATGTTAAACCTGTCACTGGTAACATAAAAAATAAGACAGACATGTCCCATGAACCGTAAACGATAATTCATTCAGTTTGGTATATGTCAATTTATTTTCCGAATTAGTAATCCCTTAAAAACGTGTTGCCATTTAAATACTTGATCATTACATCAGCTCATGCACATCGATATCGTACCGGAACCAATTTTTAACGTACAAATAACTAAATTGTTAAACAATAGTAGTTTATGAAATTAGTCGCCTTTAAATTTGGTTTTAATTAAACCCATAGTTGGATAGTCGTTATGATATTTATATTTTACTAAAAGATCAGATATATCGAAAGTATCTTACGAGACTGATTTAGACTAAACACTGTACGTTTAGATTATTTGGTGTTTTGTAACTAGGTCTGAGCGAGAGTAACGGGGGCAAGGCGCACGGAATACATAACGCGAGAGATGTCAGGAAACTTTTATTTTCGGCCGGCGCGGCGTTTGGTTGCAGCCACGATTAGCGTTTTAATATGCAGTTATGTAACCAGATTATTTTGTTCTTAATACGCTTTGTACAGATACAACTCTCCATTTGCTCACACTGACGAATACTGACGAATTATTTATTTCGAAGATATGTGAAGTCCTCCAACCCAGAGTGGGGTCGCGTCGTGGAATCTGCCCAAATACCCTCTGCAAATAAGGCCTCACCTAGCTGTGGGACATGTATGGGATGATAATTTACCTTTTTTTACTGTCTTTTTAGTAATAGTAGTTGAAATTATTACTATCTACGATCAGTGGCGGGTTTGCCCTAAGGCCCAATAGGCCCGGGCCTATGGCGGCCACATATTAGGGGCGGCCAACAGTGACAAAAATTCACTGATGATAATAAGATATATGATGGGCTTTGAGAAAGGGGCGGCTGGAACTTATTACATGGGCTGGGGCCTAGGGCGGCCTAGACTACGAATCCGCCACTGGCTACGATGACTCTGTACACGCGTTTAATTAATTTTTGTTTCTCTTCCAGGTTGCTTACGCGATAGCGCTAATATATGAGATAGTGTGGGTGGTGGAGTCGCAGAGCGGGCTGCCAGTCGCCTCTGCACTGCTGATGGTGTGCTACTGCATCGTAATCGCAGCCACAGTCACCTTGGTGCACGGACTCATCTCCGTTAGTGACCACACACAGCATTTTTGCTGGACATCCGTTCACCATGATATAATAAAATATGATGACCCCGTGGCGCAGTTGCCAAGGTATTGGCTTCGGCGTCGGGGGTTGTGGGTTCGATTCCCACACGGCACAACTATTTGTGCGACCCACGGATAGTTGTTTCGGATCTGGGCGTTTGTCTACGTGAAATTTATGTTTGTAAAAAGTCCTTAAACACTGGATAATGTTATCCTAAAGTGAAGGCAATGTTTATATTTTATGGTTATACTACTTTATTTTAAATCATAATCAACATTTTTTGATTTTATACTCGGTAAGTGATCCTGCCGTAAAAAAATTGGATCGATAAATAATTTAGTGCCAAGTTAAATATAGGCCATATTTATCTTATCATTTTTTATGGAAAAAGGAGCAAAGGAGCAGGAGGCTCACCTGATGGTACGTGATCACTGGCGCCCATGAACCTCTGCAACAACAGAGGTCTTGCAAATGCGTTGCCGGCCTTTTAGGAAAAATACGTGGTAAAATCGTAAAAGCCGAACCGTATTTTAGGAATTGTAGGACTTATTGAACATTCTTGTGTTGTTTTAAATGATGTGATATTTAAAATGATAAATTTAAAATGGAGCTGTACCCATTTCCAGAAAAACAACACGTACCTCCTGGCGTGGTTGATAGCGGTAATATTGGTGCTGATACCGGAATGCGCGCTAGTATTCTACATGTCAATTAGTCATTGGGTGAGTTTGTCAAAAGTTTATACATACTGCACTACGCTACGCTTCAGTTAATCTTCTAAAAACTGACATGACACAGGCAGAATTCTTTTAAGAGAGGCCATTAATCAAAGAAGAAGAAGATCTTCTAAAACATAATGCTTCTTAATTTAACTTTGCTTATCTAGCCCCTCTGTAAAAGAGGAGGCCTTTGCCCAGCACTGGGATATGGATAGGCTGTTACTTTACTTTATTAAGACACTTCTTGGTCTCGCGGCCATTTATGTCTCATACAAGTGCCACAGCCCTAGAAGGCTGGTATAAATTAGAAGCGTTTATGCTTCTACGTTTCGTGTGTTGATCAAGATAATACACTTTACTTTTTTTTCTTTTGTAATTTTTGGCTACACTATCACATTTGGTTAGCTTATAATGATAGCTGTGTGCGTGTGTATATTTTTTTTATGTGAGAAGGTGGCAAACGATCTGGCGGTTCACCTGATGTGTAATGATACATTTGCAAACCCGTAGGGCCTTGGATGCTGCCACCTTTTAAAAAAGTGCCCCCCAGCTACCTCGCTCACCAGATGAAACGCAGAAGTATATACATATAACACTTCCACTTCACGGTGGTCTTCTGGTCTTCTGTTAGGTCGTGGTACTTACCTGGACGGATCTGCCGATTGGTGCAACAGTGAAGAGCGCTGCGTGGCCCTACCACCGAAGGTGTGATAGACAAATAAATGGAGTGAACGCTTCCAGGGTCTTCAAGGCGTGTACGGCGGCGCTGAGCTCGCGTGCTACGTGGCTCGTCTCCCGGCCATCGTTTGTGGCGTCGTGCTAGTTCAGTCTGCGTACGCACTCAGAGAGGCCAGGTGATTAATTATATTACGCGAGAAGGCGCCAAGCGAGGTGGCGGTGACTGGTGATCTTAAGTGATAACCGCCGCCCGTGTAAATAATTTCAAAGATTTTGTAAGAGCCACCTTAATGGAAAGGGCCTATTATAACGTCGAGGAAAAGGATGTGTGGAAATGACTTGCTCTGCACTTGCAAGGCCCCTGGCTCCTGCTCATTTTATACTTAAATACTTCTGTGTGTACACTTAAATAATTTATTAAAAAAAATGCGGTCATACAGAGTTTCTTGTTTCTTCTCTTGCAGGGCTAGTTTAGTGAACCGGTGTTTATGACGTTCAATAAGATTTTAAAATAAGCCTATGTTGAATAAAGAAATTTTGACTTTGACTTTGACATGGACATTTGCGTTGGCACCTTTTAATAAATCGGGCGACGGCTACCTCACCTCGCTCACCAGACGAAACGCGGGATTACAAAACTTCAACTATACGCCGGTCTTCTGTGAGGTCGCGGTACTTACCCGAACGAACCTGCCCATTCGTGCAACACTGTTACATGGTCCTACAGAGGTCCGACAGTCAAATCTCATCCTACAAAGGTTATCCTACACTGCGATGGCTATGCGACGCTGTCACTTGTGAAACATTCTTCCCATCGGTTCTCAGTTTGTAGGAGCTACCTGGCGGTTGTCAACCCGATGGCAAAACACCCTCCTATGATGGAAGCTCAAGAAGCTTGCGAAAAATAAACACTAGATGGAGTGAAGAACTGTGCAAATGTGCGGGAAATCGATAGATGCAGGTGGCTCAGGATCGTGCTTAGTGGTGGTCTTTGGGGGAGGCCTGTGTTCAGCAGTTACCACAACGAAATGATGATGAAGACGATGGTGATTATGATATATAAGCCGTTTGTAATGTATTCCAGGAAAGCGGGGTACGAAAATGGCGCTCCTGTAAGCGGTAGCGAGTTCGACGCCAGCCACTACGTTCCAGACGCTCCGAGCGCCTTCACCAATGACGGTTTTCTCCCCGACAACGGTTATACATTTGTGTTTTAGCTCCACCCGTATGTAATTATGTATGTACGGGACAACTTAATACATGTTACAAAATCTACGTTTATAAATACTTGCAAAGGCAAACGACACCGTTTTATACAACTTAAAGAGGCGTTTCGCCTGACATTAAGTGATAACCGCCGTCTATTTACATTTGCAACATCGTTGCACTTGTGTGCATTTGTATGTTGACACGCAACTTGAAATATTGTGTGATAAACATTATGTTTTTGCAGAATCTGGGTGTTTATATATGTATAATATGTTTTACTTACAAATAAAGTTATCTAGTACCCATAGTACAAGCGTAGTTTGGGACTTGAGAACGTTGTGTATAAATGTGTCCCGAAATTTATTTATTCATCAGGCAAATCGGGCTCAATGCCCGACCTTCGTCGGCACTTGTCGACGCGACAGTCCGTCGGGCACGGCTACCCGGTAGTGCTGCAGCAGCCGCCGCCCGCGTACTGGCAGCACCTGTGCGAGCGACAGTACGCGGCGAGCCTGCGCGGACATCCGAAGCGGCACGCGGCGCGGATGTACGGCTCCTGGGTGGGCCCTAGATCCGCGCACGAGGACCCGTACCGGCGGCGGCACTCGGTCGTCGGCGCGTTCGGCGCGGACGAGTACCCGATCAAGGGGTACGACGACGAGCGCGCGGACTGCAAGAGCGAGCTCGCGTACCCGTACCGCTCGCCGTACCAGTACGAAATGCGGCCGCCGTACCCGCCCGACTACTTGCCGCACTTCTACCCGGACTACGAGCGCGAGGAGGCCACGTACGGCGTCAACCTGCTGCGCCACGATCCGTACCGCTTCGGCGGATCTAGGGAGCGCGTGTTCTACGACTTGCGCAACAGCCACACGTCTGTGGGCAACGAGTCCGACGATTTGACCAAGTATAAGGACGTCGCTCTGTAAACGTACAGTGTTCACCGACTTTCTTGACAGGAGCGTGTCATTGCATTTGTCATCGAAGCGTAATATTGGGTGATCTAAGTGAGTTTAGTTTTATTAATACGTAACCAAATGTCGTGTTACGACAAAATTCTGTAGAGCCTGATTTGGCTCCGCGAGTTACGTACTGGCGCGTGCGTACTAATCGTATGGCAACACTGTTCGCCGTTATACTAATATGGAATGAGAGTGAGAGCCGTAGAATTTGACAGAGGCGTGAGCGAGAGGGCAATACTTTGCCCCGTACCGCGTATTTAGCGCTACGATGTGTATGAACTCGCTGCAACATACCGATGCTTACTTGAACATCTTCCAAGGCGAATTGACTATTACACGCCCGATAAAATAACGAAGAAATAATATAGAGTTCTCTTAGCGGAGGATTAGTGGCGTTGCTGTGGTAAGCTTCCTAAATGCTATTAAACGTTTAGGAAGCTAAAAACGTATTTAGGAAGTTTATTACAAAAAGGATCAAAGATTATAATAATTGACAGCGACTGGGAAGCAATTGATACTTATTTTTTAGCACGGAGAAAGTCATTGGATACTATAGCACCACGAAAGACATTTTGAGAAAATATTGAAGGATGTCTAGTTTTTTAAACTACTTTATCTGGTCACAAAACCAAAACAAGATATTATCGAGAAAACAGTGACATTTAGAAAGTTCCTTTGAACTTGACACAGTTTCAATTCTTGTTTTCCTTTTGGTGCTATTTTATTATGTGTAAAGATACATATAAAGTACTAGAGTAAGTTAAAATATCTAAGACAAAAATTGTATCATATCATAATATTATTTTATATAATGTTATTGCTTTATCTTATTTTTTGTTCTGTTGATGAAAAAACTCGACAAGGGCATGACGACTTATATTTTAAAAAAAACCTTATTATACATAAATTATCATAAGAATGAAATAAAAATATATCAAACTTTATTTCTGTAACAGCTGAATTCTATGAATAATTTAAACTAAAAAAATATAAACGAGAAAAATGTATTTTATGTAGTTTGTTACCTAACAACCAAAGGTGTTTTTTATAATTTACTCGAATTAATTTAATGTTCGAAAAAATTACAGTCAGTAATTCTATAAGGAATTGAATAATAAAAATCAATTTGACAACAGGTTTTGAATTTTATTTATTGTTAGTTGTGTGTTCAGGTTAACATGTATGTACCTAAGCCAATGTTTATGCCTGTTTCTTTTTACATTTTTTTAAAAGAAGTGGTGAGAATAAGGTCTACCAAATATATGTATTTATGGCAAAAAAATAATTCTTCACGCGTGTAACACATTGAACAACAAACAAAGCAACAAAGGTGTAACCGTACCATTGCTCTTGTGAGATATATTTTTTTGTACCTGTTATCATGAACACGAACCTTAACTGCAGTATTACATAATGACAATCTATTAGAATGTTCCTCTGCATATGTTTTTGTCATTTCTTTTATGTACTATAGTCACCTAACTACGCTGTTTGCCAGGCGAGTTAAACAGCTTAGCTGGAAGAGGTCCGTGGGTAGACCACTCATGGACTCGGGAAAGAATAATGTTCCAAGGATAGTTCGCAAGGATATCGCCTTAATTAATTTCATTTAAAGAAATTGCCTGGACGATCTTAAATATTGAAAAGGACAATTGTTAAGTTTCTCCCATTTTATTTTAATTAGATGTTGTCAAAAATTACTTGCTTGTGTGAGGTAGAGCGAAGACCATTAGACGACGAAGACGTCTAATGGTAGTCACGGAACACACTGTAGCTTTTATTTTAATTATTAATTTTGTGTCCGATCTACGCAAAATTAGATTGGGCCTAAATTTATTTTTAATAATGATAGGATCGACAATACAAGCCTGCCACTCGACAACTGTTCTTCCTCAACGATTATTGTTTGTTCGAGCAATACAGCCGGCCCATTGCTACTTCAGCTTAGTAATCCTCTGAGTTATGTCGGTTAACTTTGTTCTACGGTGGTTGTCTTCATTGCGAACACTATCACGCAGAGAAAATACTTACTAGACTTAAAGTGTGGTAGCTGTACCTTAAAAATAAGGGCTCGATAATAATAATAATAATAATAATATGCTTTATTGTACATCAAAAAAAGAAAAAAGTACAGAACTAAACAAAATATTTATCAAATATTGGTCATCAAAAGGCGACCTTACTGCTACACAGCAATTTCTTCCAGGCAACCTCAGAAATTAATCAAAAGAAATTGTTTTTGGGTAGGATGTACATGAAATTAAGTAAAAAGAAAGTTGCAACAAAAATTAAAGTAATAAGAAAAACATACCTCTTGTGTGTGATCATCAAAGTAAGAGTGAAATAAAAAGGGAAGGAAAGAGACATCGAGAGATAGAAAGGAGCTAGATAGAGAGATAATGCTTCTTAACCTGTCTTTTAAACGAATCTAGGGTTTGAGCACGTTTAATAGCCAAAGGTAAAGAGTTCCAGAGTTTAACAGCGACAGCAGAGAAGGACGTAAAAACTAGTTGATCGCAAAGGATTTTTAAGGAAGAGGTTTTCATTTGAACGTAGAGGAAAGTTATGAGAGGAGCAAAGAAATTGAAAACGTTTCTTCAAATAATCCGGACTTGATACATTAAATAGGACGCAGTAAAGAGCAGAAAGAATATGAGTATTCCGGCGAAAACGAATCGGGAGCCACTTGAGCTTATTGCGATATTCTGATACATGGTCATATTTACGAAGTCCAAATATGAACCGTATACATAGATTTTGGAGTCGCTCAAGTTTATTAAGCTGCTCCTCAGTGATGTCGAGATAGCATATGTCAGCATAATCAAGAATGGGGAGCAGTAAAGAATAGGCAAGCGTAATTTTGGTCGAAATAGGTAAAAAGTAGTTCAACCTTCTGAGCGAACCACATGCTGCAAATAATTTACGAGCGACTGCATTAATTTGAGGGGTCCATGAAAAACTTGAGTCCATCAATATACCCAGATTTCTAACAATGTCATCTCGATGTTCGGCCTAACAATAAATTTTTTATGTAGTCCTTTAAACTTAGGGGTCGATGGTGAAAACGGGCATATCGGGTCTCAGTTCGTAGGTCAACACTGTCAGCACACGTTGATTTAAGGCTTTGGGCTTCAACATTGAAGAATATTCCACGAGAAGACAGTTTTTCGAACACCGATCGGCAAATCCGAGTTGGATTCACATGTTTGAGAGGACGATGGATGCAGGTGACTCAGTAGACCATGGTATATCATACCTGATATAGTTGTTGGGGTGATTTAAGACTGCAGACTTGTTTGATCTATTATTTATTTATTTATTACAAACACGGACACAAGTAACATTAAAGGCTGACCCAATGCTATAATGTAGCCAAAGGTTATAAAATAGTCGAAACAAAAAATAAAAATAAAAAACTATTCCATGAAACCAATTAAACCCAGTAAGAATATAATAACAAAATCATACTTATAATTTTATATGTAGCACGTAATAGCATACTATAATAAAATCATTTCTGTGGCATGAACACAGGTCAATTCTTATGTTTTAAGCAAGCTATATATACCTTCAGGCGGGTTTTTATAACTCTTTCTGTTTGTCCTATGTAACCCACATTGCTCACATTTCCAGTCCAATTATGTGCTTTCCAAAGGTTTACCAGTCAGATAGCTAACCACCGTTCATCCCAGTTATATAGAAGTTATACTTTTTGCGCCGAATGGTCACGGTTTAATAATTGTTACACTGTTTTCAACGAATGATAATGAGATTTGCTGCTTTGGTAATCAAACAACTTATTGGTGTCTAAAAAGTATCCTTAATCACATTCCAAGAAGTTCTTCGGATATTAACTCGGGCAAATAAATATAAAGAAACTAATATATTTTAAAAACGGTAATAAAAAGTGATATGTAATTGTAATTTTAATTATACAATTCAATAAAAAAGCAGTTACTTTTCTTAGAACTTATTTTAATTAAAGTATATTTTGCATTATCGAAACGCAATTTCTACCCCTAGTGTTGCTACATTTATTAGTCTTATTTTTAATTTTCTATAATCTTAACAAATTTTAATTTACTATGCTAATTGAGCTTAAAAAAATATAAACATTTTTTAAAATAACTACAACTTTGCACATTATATTTTTTTCAACTGGTATTTAATTTTAAGTTTGTTTTCCAACTAAAGACACGGTGTACAATCCTGTAGTTGCTGTGTATTTTTAATGTTAAGTATTTTGACACCGTGTCTTGAACTTGTGTCCAGAATCCCGCTTTGGCATTCTGTTGTCAGTCAGATATATAGGATTGAAGTCGTCGACATTTATAAAAGTTTCAAAGTTTTTGGTGTTCAAAAGTTAGTTTCAAAACTTACACAAGTGACAGAAAATAAAAATTAAAGAAAGAGCATTAATTCTACGTGAACTTTGCAAAACTAGATTAAGTGTCTTGTTATGAATTGTGAATAACTGTATTATTGTTTTGTGTAGGTGGCTACGTACGACGGATTGTCCTAATGTGAAAGTGTTTTTCGCATAAAATTTAACTTCCATTGTTTGAAATATTCCTGGTACTGTACAGAAAATGCCTTGTGATTAACTGGTGTGAGATATAGTTATGATGAAGTATATTGGTATGTGTTAAGTGTGTAGCCGAACTTATTGTGCGATTTACGAAAGATTGTGGTAAGTTTTATTATTATTATTATAAATGAAAAAAGTTTAGAAATCGGTTTATTATTTCACATAATTCATATTTTATAACTCAAAATTACCAACAAAACCTGAAAAGTTAAATTTGTTGCATAAAAAATTAAAACCTATAAATTCCGATCATGTGTTCTTAATAGGCAGTATTTTGGTTATTGGTAGCAAAATATGCAACATAATTATTAATAATAAATTATTTTATTGATTGTTTGTGTATTTAAAGCAATACTTAATACAAGAGTAATCAAATATTTCTCATTTGAGCAATAATTGAATGCTCTCATGTTTTTTTTTTTGTCATTCGTTCTGATTTTCTGTATTATAATTGTGTACAATAAAGTAAAAAAAAATTCTTTACACAGAGTTTTAGTCATAATTCAATGCAAATATTATATTTAACAATATCCATATTTAAGGAGTAAATATTCAGTTTTTACTGATGATAGAAAAACTTCTGTCTATGATAGTTGTAAAGCAATATTTAATAAACCTATGCGCATGTTAGCAATTTTTTGCACATCTTAGTGTAGATTGATCCCCCACTAAATGGAGTGATGACCTCTGCAAGTGTGCGGGAAGTCTATTGATGCAGGTGACTCAGGATCATGCTTTGTGTTGGTCTGTGGGGGACCTGTGGTCAGCAGTTGACACAATAAGGCTGATGGTATAAAAATATTATGATGGTCAAAAATCAAATAATATTCACTTCATTATTTTAACCATATTAATATAAAAAAAAAAAATTAAAAGTACTGTATGAACATTCAAACTTTTACGCCCATCTTCTGTGAGGTTGTGATTCTTTCTGGATGTACTTGCCCATTCTGTCAAAAGGCATGGCCCTACCACAGTTAATAATTTATACAAAAGTAAAATAAATGTAATAATATAAACACAAAATCATTTTACTTGTCAAGTCTCACCAAACATGCAAATTGTATCTCAAGTTAAAAATGCTCTCTCTAAAATAAATTAAAAATTAATGAAAATAAATTAAGTCTGACACTGATGTGTGATAATTTACAGAGTGCTTTGCTGCAAGGATGAGTGTGCCAGGCCAGGTGATTGAAGGAGACATCCTATCATCAGGTATTTAAGTGTATAGATCATTTTTATAGTTTCAGACTTCCCATAAATATAAGTTGTATATTTTTAAATATACAGAATTTTAAAGGACAAAACAAACAAAACAAAATACAATACAATCATCTATTAATTTTAATCAGAAAATAATTAAATATTTGTTTGTTCCTCAATTTCTTTATTCTTTATTGAAAAAATGATCATTTAAAACTTATATCAGATATTGGATTTTACACGATAATATCTGCTAAATGATTATAAGTTTACATTTGATCAGTGAGTGATCAAATGTAAAATTATAATGTTATATGTTATATGTTATTTTATATATTATTTCTTTACTTATTACAATTCTTGCAACATATTTATTATGTATGATTTACAATAAGCGCAACATTATTAATATAATAATTAGGACCCTTTTGGATCTACAGTGAATTTGGATTTAACCCTGGTAGGGCCACGCAACAGTTTACGCTGTTGCACGAATTGTCCGTCCGGGTTAGTACTACGACCTCACAGAAGACCGGCGTAAAGTAGAAGTGTTGCACTTCTGCGTTTCGTCTGGTGCATGAAGTAGCCGGGGCCCACATTTTTAAGAGGTGGCAACTCATCTGCAATCCTACAGGTGTTGCAAATATCATGGTAATAACCCGGTCGGACCTGCCCATTCGTGCAGGTCACAGTCAAATATGAATCTTAATCTGTGAGCTAAGAATAGTACAGTTCTAATTATATAAAAAACACTAAAAATGTTGAACAATTTAGTTGTATCTTGGCATTTTTCTTGTATCGTAGTGTGACAGGACTATAACATTCAAATGACAAATGACTTTTCAAATGTTATTTAAGTTGGTTAGGATGGTTAAACTGAATTGATTAGAATGATCTTAATGATCAGAATGATCAATTCAGAGAGATTAACCATCATTTTGGCAACTCAAATGACATTTGAAGAGACTTTGACAGGTGATTAGTTAACTTCTACGATGATCAGTGTTTCAGAAACCGGGCGGTTATCTCGCGCAATTTGCGTGTATAGCGGATTAGTTTGGGCGAATTGTGATAAAGGCGGGTTAGCGTCGGGTTAGATAAGAGCTGACTAGATACGTTCGCAGAGTAAACTGGGCAACGAGTAAACATTGCACCGATTACGTAAGAATAGAGCGGAATAAACCTTCGCGTCCGCCTATACTAATTGGGTGGTCGAACGTTATCACAGTTTTCTACGTCTTATCCACAAGCTTGTTGTAGATAAGTTTCTACGGTCGAAAACTTGTGTGTCTCGATTCGGTGGCGGGACGACACTCACGGCTACTGTGACGTCATGGCTTATGTTTTTTTTAAAATCTATTAGGCAATATAGCGTAATAGAGTGGAGCAAGATCTATAAACACGACCAATTAGTGAATTTCGATTATCAATAGTTAGATTATTAATTTTGTATGAAACTAATTCATTAATACTTTCGAATAGGGTTTTTTATGCGGGCAGAGACTGGTTGCTAGCAGCTACCAAGAAAAAAATTGTTTAGGATATATATGTATAAAGATCTTTGAAACTTTAAATCGTATTAAAAATTTTGAATAGATGAGTTTAATATGTAAATATTTTGACGATTATAGAAATATAACATATTTATGAATATCACCAGTTTCGCGTGATAATTCTCGTCGGTTTTTAGGTGAAAATTATTCCAGTGATTATTATAATCATATTGGAATGTAACCCTATCAGGACACTTATCCTATTTTTTTCTAAGGCGAGAAGTATCCTACCTATTGTACGCCGACACCTATGAAATTGTAAATTGTGAGTGCTGACTTATCAAGTCCTTGATAAGGAAATTATCGTGAGGAAAACTGCATAATTTCGAAATATCAATAAATACAAAACTTTCCGTTGATACGATAACACTACCAAAACGCGGTAGTGTACCAACCCTACCGCGTTTTGGTAGTGTTATCAAAAGGCCTCCCTGTACAGGTAGATAGTCCACCAGTACTATCTACCTGTACAGGGAGGCCTTTTCCCAGCAGTGGGACACATTAGGCTGTCACCTTATTTTACTATAAGGCGTTAAAGATCAGTTATAAGTAAACAATAGGATGTTAAACTATTATAACCACATTGAATGGCATCGTATACGTTGTGTGAGATAGCGGCGATGGTAAGCGGCAGTGCGTGGGAAAATAGTTTTCTCAAAGATAACACTATCTTCGATGACATACACTTGAGGTATTATGCCGCTAATTTAAAGCAACAACGGTGGTTTCCGACACTGCTACTGGATCTTTGAACTATGTGAATTGAGTCTAAGTCACCTTCTTGCTAGTATTGGTGGATTGACTGAAATAGGGTCACGCAACAGTCTTCACGAATGGACAGTTCCGTCCGGGCAAGTACCACTACCTAACAGAATAACGGCGTGAAGCGGAAGTGTTATGCTTCCGCTTTACGTCTGGTGAGTGAGGTTGCCGGGGCGCACTTTTTTGAAAGGTGGCAACGTATTTGCAACCCAACGGGTGTTGTGTCCATGTGAAGCGGTTATTGCATCACATCAGGTGAACCGCCAGCTAGCTTACTTATATAAAAAAGAGCAATAAACTGGGGCCTTCTTTCTTTATATTTATTTCCAATATTTTTGAACAAAACAATATAAGTCTAGAACTTCGCCGGTACGACAAACGAGTGTTCGGTGTAATAAATCTTCAGATATAGCGCAAAGGGGTATTTCCCGCTGTACTAGATGTTTTCCGCTGTACTACCAGTTTAGTAGACCAGTAATTTGTATAAATCCTTATTGCTCATTTGAAGACGCAAAAAATGTTCCAACCTTAGAAAAATAAGAAGACTCGTTATGATTGTGTCATTCATAACAATAGATATTTTTCCTTGGTTTGTTAGTAGGGAACAGGGTTTCAAAATATACACGGTGATCAGGTATTGCCGGTTTTACGTCGACTAATGGAACAGCCTGTGTACATCACATAAATCCATCAAAGTACATTGTGGGTTCACGATTAGGATTACGTCCCGATAGGGTGGGTGATAATAGTAGAGCTGTTCAATCTGCCAAGAAACTGTTCTAAGCGCTTGTTGCACTGTCTGTTGCACGTCGAAATATTGAAAATGTCTCGCCTGTTGCATAGTCCCTAGAGTCGTTTCTGGCCCGGTGCTTTGTATCGCCAGAGGTCGGGCTATCCGTCCGAGCGGCGGTCTCGCGATCGATTCCGCGCCTGCGCGTCGCCCCAGACCAGTACAAAGGCGAGCCAGCTCCCAAGCGGGCTGGCCCCGTCAAAATAATAGAGCGGACCCTCGCGATACGGCCCACAGTATCCCACAGCCCGCACTTTCAATATCTAGTGGATAGGCCAAAAGGAACGCGCGCTAATAACTCGGCCGCTCCGTTTCCCGATTGTTTTTTTTTTTAATTATGTGAGCTCGTCACTCCGAGCGGCCAGTCTCTTCTTTTTTCGGTTTTTGAGGAGTCGTCGATTGATTTATTCGTCGAAAATGTAGCTACATGCTATATAGGTGAGTGTTTGTCCTTTCTCTATTACATTCCCCCCTTACTTGTTGCGCCCCGTCTGTGGGCCGATTACGTAATCGCTAATGGCTCTAACGGGTCCTCGACATCGCTCGATGGCTTTCAAGATAGTGTCCGATGTTCATCCTTTTCGAATTTTAAATCGTCAAAGTCGTTTTTATACTAACCCTTCGCTTGCGACATCTTCCCAATAAAATTAGTTAATTGAATTAAAATAAAAACTCCGAATGTTATATGTTTATTACAAAAATTTATATTCATATCTTGAATTATATTATACATGAAAGTTTTAAGTTTATATTAAACCCTACTATTTTCATTCAAACCCTTTGAGTCATTTTCGAGTCTTTTCCAGACTAGAATTTTCATCTACTGACTAATTTCTGGAAGAAGAAAATAGATGAAAATTCTAAAAACCTCATCTTTAATTATTATGATAAACACTTAATTTTTATTTTTAATGTTTAGTGACTAAGTTTTTTTTGTGACAATTTTAAATACGTATGAAAATTGTAGGTACAAATTACTTGTTTTATTACATACTGCGAAGAGGAATTAGTCTAAATAATTTGACAATTCAATCACTTTTAAAATGATCTTCATGGGTGAATTCTTTAAAAGAAAGATATAAGCTGTATGATTTAATTTATTACAATTGAATGAACCAAATAATTAAAGTTTTTATGAAATCTTGGAAAATCAAGGTCAATCAATCATGTCTTAACAAAGTATAACTTAGTGTCTTTTTTTTTTTTTTAATGCGAAAAGTTGCCAAACAAGCAGACGGGTCACCTGATGTTAAGTGAATACCGCCGCCCATGGACATCTGCTACACCCGAGGGTTACAGATGCGTTGACAACTTTTTGAAAATTGGGCTCCGGCTACCTCACTCACCAGACGAAACGCGAAAGTATTTCTCATACTTCCACTTTACGCTGGTCTTCTGTGAGGTCGTGGTACTTATCCGGACGGGTCTGCCCGTTCGTGCAACAGCCGAGGCTGCTGCGTGGCCCTACCACCTTATTAAATGTTTCCTCTTGTATACAAGAGGAAACATTTAATATAAGTTTTTTATTTATTTATTTCTTCTATATTTATGAACTGAACAGGAGATTTTAGTAAAACAAACAAATGTGAGTTCTAAAGGACAGATGGAACTAAAGAATGCACCCGCGGCAAATTGTAACCTTTTGATGTTGACCTTTTACGTGCGATCGGCGAGAGTCCTTTTCATGTGACCTCACGCGGCATTTATTATAAGCATCTTATTATTTATGGACCCCGGTCAAGGTTCAGATGCGGGCGGTTGCAGGAGGTCCAGACCTCTGAATCTGTCAACAATATGATGTAAGGTCCTTTGTCTTATTGTCTTCAGACTAAACGCCACAGAAAAGACGAAACCAGGTAATGTTTTTGAAACTTGTGTAGGTTATCTGTACAATATGTGATGACTTTCACAAGTCGCGAATGACTATAATCAGGGCAACCCTTTATACATTTACATAATTTGTTAATCTCAATCATGTTTACTAAAGCTTAATCTAATCGAATAAATCGGAATTTTTCAGATATCAAAGAACTTTAATGAATTATAACATTAATCAATAATGTAAATGGCATATCAACATTTTCATCGCATAACTTGTATTTTATTCACGGCTTGCAATGTTTGGTCCAATTCCAATACCTCGGGGGTCGATGTAGTACCTCATCAGGGTGATGTGGTTCGGAAAACACGTTGGCTAGTGATGATGAAGATGAATAGATAGTGTTTTAGCGTAAGTCGTTGATTCATGTGAATATTTTTTTTTCACTTTCATGTTGAGTTATGATCGGTGTATTTTATTCCTATTCAGGATGTGTCCGTAAAAAAGGCTCAAACCTTGTAACCCCTCAATATACAAGCTAAATGTCGTAAACACGTTGTGTGGAGTATAAACGTTCCCTCCTTTACGGTTAGTTTTATGGCAGGCTTACAATGTCGCCTTTTATCCATTTATTCGCGACGTTTGCAACGTTATTGTGTGGCGTGCTTTTGTTTTAGTGTTTAGGTATCACTTCTTAAAATGGCTATAGACGTGAAGCAGGTTTAGCCCAGGCTTAGGGATTGTTATGGCAAAACTAAGCCAGCATTTGTACTCAAGCGATCCACTTCTTGTCGTTTGATTTATAACAATTGTTTTGAGATATATTCGGATATTTAAACATAGCATCGCGACTAGTGCTTAATGGGATAGCTTAGAAACTTGTAATAAACAGTATGGATCCCACATTTGTCCGCCACAATTTGCTGTTAATACAAATAATTTCAAAATAGTTTTTTTTAGTGTAACTATTTTTTGGATAATCTGGTTTCGCAGCAACCTTTCCGTTCAATCAATACGCTACCATTATTCCAATCGCGCTTAAATCGTTCTTCTTGAAATTATAGGCTCATAATTTGTAATTAAATCACAGTTTTAATATTCGATCGATTTCATTTTAACTTTTATAAAGCTTTTAAAAATAATCCTAATGTATCTTTTGCAGTAACTACTTAGCCATTGGGCTAGTATGCCGGAATTGAGATCTGAGGTTACGGGTTGAGATATTCCTGAGGCCTACTAATGACCCTCGCGTTTTTTAATTATATATTTGTGGTTAACGAGCCGCTCTGTCGGCCCTGTTAGGTTCTGAGAAGATTATTTTTATATGATGATAGAACTAAAAAGATGTTGAGAAGCCTTTGATATGTTATCAAATTTTTCTGTTTTATTACTTAATTTTTGTAATATATGTACAAAAATGAAATTTTCACAAGCTACAGAAGCACATTTGTAAAGGCCTAACAAAATTATTCCAAGTAATGTATGTTAACCAAAAAACAGGACCGGAACGATACAAGCAGTTTAATCCAATGTTTGTGCTCGATAGGCAATTGTGATTCAGTTTAATAATGTCTATTTTTATCTTTGGCGTCGCCACGCAATAATCTTCGCCACCAATGGACAGGTCCGTTACGGTATGTACCACGATCTCACAGAAGACCAGCCTGAACTGGAAGTGTTATATACTTCAGCATTTCGTCTGGTGACTGCGGAAGCCGGGGACCCACTTTATTAAAAGGTGACAATGCATCTGCAACCCTACGGGTGATGCAAATGTTGCAGCGGTGGCGGTTATCACTTGAACATCAGTTGAACCGCCTGCTCGCTTGCCACATTTTCACATAATAAAAAAGTTGTTTGTTAATGAATTTATCAGTTAACCTTAGTATAAAAAGACCTTACGGTTTTAAGCGCTAAAGTATAGAGGCATGCCGCAAATATGTCGCATTAGTTATGCCGATTCGTTTCGGCTCACGGCCGTTTTGCAATACTCCGAATGATTTTACGATACGCGAAAAATTTTACCTTCATATGTAGATATGTCTGACGTTTCGTATCAATTTCGTACGGCCACAAAGCACCGCAACTGAACGAAAAGAAATCGGTTAAGTAAGATTGCTTTATTTGGAGCTTTTTGCGTTAAATTGTGATTTAAAAATCTCGACGTCGCGAACAATTTGCGCTGTACGGTCTGTTTAAATGAAAAGAGAAGTCAGTAAGGTAGTTTTACATAGTCACAAGGTAGGAAACTGTTAGATGGGGGTTTCATTTGTATCCTTCAGAGATTTTAACTGGTAGAAATGGCGTCCCAAACTGCGTCAATTGATAGTTGAGGTATTATATTTATCTATTAAGTTGAACTCAGTATAAATTAATCTTTCTTTAAATAATAGATGACATGTCATCGTTACGTCAAACTTTTAAGTTTTCTCTATAAGAAAACATGGTAGCTATAAGGATTCCCTTTTGACCTTAATACGATCGCCGCTAAGGGATCACTTACAGAGTTACTTAATTACTTACACGGCTACTTAATTACTTAATTATGTATACATACAGGTATTAACTCGCTCGATACTACTTATGATTATATAAGAGGTTCAATTAACCTTGGGCGAAAGTATTTGGCACACTCACTGTAATTCAATTTTATATGGAACACTTATAGTAACCAAAAGTAAACGATTTTTACGCAATTCTTTTACGAGCCCTTTTTTTAGATCTATAGGCAAAGGACGCTTTGTCTCGTGGGTCGATGGGACAAATTGGGGCTCTTGCGTACTCTTGATCTTGTATTAACTGATGTTTTTGCTTTCAGTCCCGAGACTATTAAAGCTTCATCTGACGCAGAACCGGTGGGCTAGCCAGAACCCACGGGTTTGGGGCCTCCGCTGTAGGTAGGGCCGCGCATGTGCTCATGCGTGCGTTTAACTACGTCATGTCATCTAAGGGCCATCGAAGTTGCGGTGCGGACCGAGACCCCGATGGCCGTCGACTGTGTTTTTAACTAATCAGTTAAATAAATAATAAGTGGCTTGTTTCCAGTCGTCCGGAAAGGAGCAACTGGAGAGTAGAGTGTTGAAAATGGTCGCCAGTAAACAGATAAGCGGCCCAGGGAGAGCTTTGAGAATTTTATTACTTATATTATCTGGGCCCGGGGCGGATTTCGGTTTTAAATTTTTAATAATATCTTGGACCTCTTCGGGGGTCACTGAATTTAAAGGTTCGCCTTCCGGTGGAAGCGCAGCTCTAGTCTCGATTACGCGGTCCAGCTCCGTTAGGTGGACTGTATCGGTGTGTTCGCGCGATGGCGTACATTGCTGCTCTAGGTTGTCCGCAAGGCATTCGGCTTTTTCGGAGTCATCTAGGGCTACTGAAGCGCTATTAGGTCGAACTAACGGCGGTAGAGATTCGCGGGGGTCTGCTTTCAGACAAGGCCAACCGCCAGTAGGCGGTGTGCGATGGCTCGATGTCCTCTAGGAGAGTGTCCCACGTTTTATGTCGGTGTTCCGATACACGATCTTTGACTTCTAGCTGAAGGCGTCGAAGTAGGGTTCGGTTCGATTCCGATCGGTATCGGTCGAAGGCGCGTTTGGCTGCATTTTTCTGTCTAATTAGCAGTCTTAGGTCGGGCGGAAAGTTAAACCGTCGGTCGCCCGACAGTTTCACCGTCCGTTCCGAGTCTGTGACTGCGGAAGTAATAGTTTCTCGGAGACTCGCTATCGCTCGATTTGCGTCATCGAACGTAGCTATCGTCTCGGGTAAGTCTACTAAGTCCTGGGGGTCCAAGGCCTTGAGTTTGACCTCAAGACGATGCCAGTCCACTACGGATTTGGTCGGAGGGACCGCGCCGGCGTTCTGGCCCAGTTTACACAGGACGAGCCTGTGGTCTGAGTCTAGTTCATGGATTGTCTCTATCGACTCGATGTCGAGCGAGACATCCCTGAATAACATGATGTCTAGGACACTCGGTGACGCGTGTTGGTAGTTGTCCACCGTAGGATACCTAGTGGGAGTCGCGGGAGCGACTATGCTAAAGGTTAGGTTATCGGATAAGCTAAAGAGATGCTTTCCGTTGTTATTTGGGTCTTGCGTACTAAAAGTACCATTGCGACCAACAGCATATGGATTTTAATACGAGGAAGGAACGCAACGATATTTTCAAGACCAAAGTTTTGAAAGCGTTCTGGACTACTACCGTTCTGTTCTCCACGCAGATGGAGTTATAATTATTCTATTATGCTTATTGTGTGGTGTCTGCTACAAAATTTTAAAACATCCATTAAATATTCTATTGGGAATATGTCCAGAAACGGCATTAACACAAGAGTGTCAATAATATATTAAAGTGCAACTATGTTATAATATTTCAGGGCACATTTTACACAACCGTTTTCTAGTCTCAAACTAAGCAACGCTTGTACTATAGATACTAGATAACCGATAAACATACTTTTCTTTTGTAAATAAATGGATATTATAAATATGCATCACACCCAGACACTGCAAAAACACTATGTTCATCACACAATATCTTTCCAGTAGTGGGCATCGAACCCATACCCTCTGGCGCAAGAGGCAGGGTCGTCAATACTTTGCTTTGGTTCATAATGTTGTTGGATTTTAAGGCTATCCAGTAGCACGAACATTACAAGAAGTATACTGTGGAAGGGCCTCGCAGCAGCTTCGGCTGTTGCACTAGTGGGCAGGCTCATCCAGGGAGTTACCACGGCCACACAGAAGACTAGCGTGAAGCAGAGATGTCGAAAGTGAATAAATATATCGATATATAATTATATACATATATCGATATACAGTAAGGTGCAAAATTAAGTCAGTACCTTACATTTTATAAAAAGTTGCATAATAAATATAGGATTAATAGAAGAACATGCTTGAGCGAATTCAAAACTTAGCTATCAGATTTATTTTCGGTCTACGCAAGTATGACCATGTCTCCGAATATCGTACAAAGCTCAAGTGGTTACCCATCCGCCTTCGCCGGAATCTGCATATTGTTTCTCTTCTGTACTGTGTTTTGTTCAATCCTATGACTCCGAGTTATTTGAAGGACCAGTTTAAATTTCTTGGTCATGACAGACCAGAAAGAGTTCTGCGATCAGCCAGAGAACTTATTATCACCCCGCATACTTTCCGGACCAACTATTTTAAGAACTCTTATACGGTCAAAGCCATTTGCCTATGGAACGCGCTTCCTCCGCAAATCCAGCGCTCAAAAACGTTACGTAAGTTTAAAACTGACGTTAAAAATTATTATCTGTCACTGTGCTCAAGCTGATCATCACCGACGACATTTGTATATTTATTTATTTATTTTTTCTTTCTTTCTGTATATATTTTTGTAAGTTATTGTATAGTATATGTTTAGATTTATGTATGTCTATTGTATCTTATTTGGTATATATTAGTATATTAATATTATACAAAAATACAACATATTTCTTTAGTTTATTTAAATGTTAGTATGTACGTTTATCATTTACACCACCTACCGCTGTCCAGACTAAAATATTTTTAACCACAAGGTTGTCTGGAAGAGATCGCTCCTTAGCGATAAGACCGCCCTATTGTATAAGAGGTATAACTCTAAGTTTATAGTTCTGTAACATTTCCTTTTATGTTTTTTTGGTGTTGAATAAAGTATATATAATATAATAATATGTCAAATGCAGAGCAAAAAGATCGAGAAATAAAAATGAATGCTCCTAAAAACATACATTACTATTTATTATCTAATACCTTTAAACGAGCAATTCTTATATATATATACAAATATGTAGATAATGTAGATTCAGGGGCGAAAAATCGATCTAGCTAGGTTTCATTTTTAGAAAATGTCTTTTTAAAAGAACTAAAAATGAAAAATATTATTCGAATATGACGGTAAATTTCGCCGAAATAAAATGATAGCTCGGTCGTTAAGCGGGCGGCCCCGAAACAGAAGGCCGTGGTTCGTGTCACGATCATTTGCACACTTATTTTTTCACTTTCTTTTCGATTCCAGATCATTTTTTTCTTTATTTTTTATTTTTTGTTGATCCAGATGATTTTGTTATTTTTTCCTTTTTTTAAAGTTCTTTCTTTTGTGAAAAACACCAGTTCATATTTTCTTATTATTACGTCGGTAAGATCGAAAAATATTATGCATATTTTATTACTCAGTAATTTGTATCTAAATGTAATTTCCAAAATACATGATTTACCAAAAAAAAAACATCCTACAGGTTCTTTTAGTTAAACGCACAACCGCATCGCATGATAAAAATAATTAAAGTAACTCTTTATAACGTCGTACCTTATAACGAAAAACTCTATAACCTAGAAATTAGTTCAATTTGGTTGGTTTACCACGAAACATGTCAGTCAAAGAATAATTTACCTATTTATAGTAAGTAATAAAATTACAAATTATTGTGATTGGTTAAATTTGGCTTATTTTTCCCTTCCTCCGTATAACGAAAACTTTATACTGAAAAAAAATGCTCGCTCCCTTGAAATTAGTTACACGAGCTTACACTGTATTTCGATATATATTCTAGACATCTTTATACGCCTTCACTCTCTGATCTAAATTTTTACATTTTATTATGTATATCAGCTGTTCCGTTTCCGCGAGTAACGTTTCTGCTTCGCCCAATATGTGCGCCCCCTATAGCGTGATGTTAAATACCATATACCTTTCCTCACGAATCAGACTATCAAATTCAAAAAGATTTTATCAAATACCACTGCTAGTTCCAGAGATTAGCCCATTTAAATAAACAAACAAACAAACTCTTCAGCTTTATTATAATATAGTATGGAAGTGCGTATTTTGTCTAGATGCTAAAAATTTAAATAATATTTTAACAACTTATTGAAGTTGATCATAACCATCCAAACCAAACACTCCCCACAAAAGCTACCGTTTACCGGCCAAACTATTGTGGTCTGCAGTTGTGTGATATATCAATATTTATAAAAATGTCAATCTCGGTTTCGATTTATCGATATTTTCTTATTGGGCCCTCTTGTCAAAAAAAAACACGTATGTCAAGTATTAAAAGTTCGAATCTACGGACTCTTTGCCGGATTCGAATTTGAAAAAATACCGTTTTTGCTACGATTCCCATATTGAATATTTTATGTCGATATATCGGATCAAAAAACATCGTTATATTTAATCAAAAATATCGATATATCGATATTTTTTCGATATCCCTAGTTCATTTCCCTTTCAAAGTCAACTTGACAGCGGTCCATATAGGTTGGCCGTTTTAGGGGTGTCTAGCCTTGGCCCTGTTACAACTAGGTCGGAGGCTCGATCGTGCCGAATGGGGGAAGTGTTTACACTGCGTCGGCACTCCTCGCGAAAACGTCGCGCCGTTATCTGCAAACAAATGGCCCGCACGGGTTCTGTTTGGGCGACCGTCTTTAGGATTTTATTGCGATGTGATCTGTAAGGGAGCGAGTGTTTACAATTCGCATTTTGCTACCATGTTTAAATATGCGGAGCGGAGTTTCGGTTTACTCATCAGCCGTTACGTTTGTTACTTTCGTACTGCTTTGGTCGCTTATCTGAGTGAAAGATTTGTTGAAAAGCTTTCATAAACGAACTATCTAACCTCATTAGCAGTGTGGTGCACCTTGCCGACGAACCGCCTAGAATGACGACCCGCCAATCGGACCAAACCCCATATATCCGTTTAGAGAGAAATGGGAAGATGTTGTCGATCATTAGTCGTCAGTCTCGTATTTAAAAAAAAAAAGGCAGATGGAGAAGACCTTTGCGTAGTTGTAGGATGATCCAATTTGATCAAATAAGTATAGTAATTATTTTAATCTTTGCTCCCCTCATGATAAAAATCAATGTAGTATTAGCTCATTGAGTGCTGAACTTACCAATAAGTCATAACAAACGCTGCGAAATTAACTGCGGCATTAAGTTATCATACAAACCGGCAGTCACCGGTGAAGCTTTACATAGGCGGAATTCTAAATAGATATTTCGATACTTACTTCAATTACCACTAATTTCAACCGACTACAAAAACGGAGGAGGTTCTCAATTCGACTCTATTTGTTTTTCTTTTTTTTATGTTTGTTACCTCAGACCTTAAGACTGAGTGAACAGATTTTGATGATTATTGATGCTCCCATATGAATTTCATTGGTATTGGATCTTGGGCGCCGGTGATACTTGGGGAACTCCTGAAAATCAATTGTAAAATGATTACAGATCGAGGCATTTGAAGACAGGTAATTCTCCTTTGCAAATATAGAACTTACCGGAGTATATCAACCACCTGAAACCTACAAATCCTGATAGTGTCCATGATTGGGATCGATATTCTTCCGCAGACGAAGGCGGCGGGAGTTCAGAGTCGCGATCGGACAGCAGCGAGGACGAGGTGACCGAACACGTCCCCAGGGCCGCGCCCTCCGACAACATGGCGGCTGCTAGGGCGCAGGTACGAAGTCATCTCAGGTTTCCTGAAATAAGACTTTTATGGCCCACCAAATATAATGTGTTCGAGGCCGTCAACGGATATCCCGAACATACAAGTACAGCTAACAAGACGACAAGCAAAAGTATAAATTATAATCACTATTAACCCATTAACTTGTGAGGATGATACTTTTCTGGCCGAAAGAAACTCATTGACAGCAGAAGCCACCGCGAGCCGCAAACGCATTTCGTCACTATTTTTCTGATGATTCTGATTGTCAAATAAAATGTGTTCAAGGAACAAAGCTGATGACTCCGTGGCGCAGTCGCCAAGGTATCGGCTTCGGCGTCGGTGGTCGTGGGTTCGATTCCCACACGGGACAACTATTTGTGCGACCCACAGATGGTTGTTCCGCATCTGGGTGTTTGTCCGCGTGAAATTTATTTTTGTAAAAACGTCCTTACAACACAGGATAATGTTATCCCAAAGTAAGGGCAATGTTTATAAAAAAAAAAGAAAAGAAAAACAGCTAAACAATGAACGGTCTTGGACATAGTAACATACCTTGAGGCACTCCGGTATTATACATTACTGATGTTGCTTAAAATTTACTTCATTATTTTGTCATGACAAACTCAATCGTAACAGGTGCCGACGATCAGCGTGACTCCGCACAGTCCAGGCGTATTAGACGACAGTTTGCAGCAGTTGCGTAGACTGAACGCGGCTGTTCAACGCATGAGAGCAGCGCCTCTACCTTTACTGGTAAGTGCATCTTTTAATCTCTTCTTCTTCATCATCTTCAACATCAATATTATCATCATCATCATCATCCTACCCTTATCTCACCTTTATGGGGTCGGCGCAAGATGTGAGTAAAATAATGTTGTAACGTAGGCTAGTTTATTGACGACTGGTTGTCTGCCTGACGTCAGCCTCCTTGGGTAACAAACACCCTTACAATCCATCTTTCCAAAGTTTTCATAAGTCCAATTTTTAGGTCCGAACTTATTGGAAGGGTGGGTATTTAAAGTGATAGTAACATTTTTTTTTTATTCTATGAAACTCGCTTATCGATTCCATCTTGGATGCAGACGAGCACTAAAAATGTTTGACTGGGAAATTTGTATTAAAAACAAGTTGTTGACACACGATTGTCAATATCATTTGGCCACTAAACGACGCGACATTTCGAATTTGTATTGTTTATGGACATGGTCGTTTCATAAGTGATCGAAAGTCAACATGAATATGGACCATGTAGGTAAGATGACACGCATTTCGCCCCATATCGTGGCACCCAGAGCTTATGAAGTCATGATAGTGACTCAGTCCAACTCTCTGTGGGGACTAAGCCTAAAGTTACTCTCGTTATTCCTGCTCCCAAGGCCACAGGCACTAGCCGTCTGAGCACATCGTGCCCCTCCCTTTGCAAGGATGGAGTCGTCGAGCCGGAATGTTCCTCACCAACTCATCTCGACTTCTACCCGCAGAGTCGCAAGGGAAGCGGTGAGTATTCGACATCTAAACTATATTTATTATAATATAATATTATTAACGGACCGGGCAGACTTTGCCCTGTACACGCGACTTAAATCCGATAACTGAAAAAAACATCACTAAATTCGGTGCAGCCGTTTAGCAGGAGTTCAGTGACATATATATCTACAAAGATGAAGAGGAAAGATTTGATTTCTTCTTTGTTTCTTTGTTGCGATTTACTCAAAAACTACTCGACCGATTTTTTAAATTCCACCACCATTAGAAAGTTACATGTTTACCGAGTAACATAGGCTATATTATATTTAAAAAAAAATAGATATTCGTACCTAAAATGGAACAATGTAACCCACGGTATTAAAATATGCCTTTAAAATACATTATTTTGCGTGCACTGCGAAAACTATTAACGATACATAAAATAGTGTTCTAGCAGGATGATTTTATAGACGACGGACATATTAACGAAGCATATGAAGAATTTGATTCTAAATCTGAATCTGATGACTACTTGTGACCTCGTTTCTTTTTTTCAAAGATTATTTTTAATTTGTTCAAACATTATAGACACCCTGTTAGAAATACCTGCCTTACCGGCTCAATACAAAAATCTGTTCACGAGCACTAAAACTGTTTGCTGAACGCATAATTACTAAACCGCTTATCAATAGAGTGACCAGTCTTAACAGGATAAACAAATATTTTTCTGGTTATTTCTAGTCAAAATAAAATATTAATATTTTTTTTTAATTATGGAATGCTCAATTAACATTATGTCGAAGTATGTACTTCGTCCAAAAAACGACCCTTAAAATTATAGTGCTCATGTTTGCTTATAAATAAGCTATATTAAAATACGGGGTTAAAACCCCCTCTCTCTCAAAGTATTCTCACGGGAACGGGAACTACGTGGGTGAAATTAATATATAATTATATCATACAAATTAGCCGAACTATCACATTATTTTGCGGACGAAGCCGCGGGCGAAGTGCTACTATCGCATAAGCCCGTTTACATTCGTCAAAACCGAACCCGAGTTGATTCATCAATACAAGATACTCCGAAATACTACTAGCACAGTCTAAAACAGTTCCACGCGACTTTTCGAAGCGACACCTATGGTCAGCATAGAAAACGGTCGTAAACTCACCGGGAGTCGTCATCACGGAGTTGTTTTTGATACAGGGGACGCGCGCCAATGGGGCGGTTGGGGGGTGTGGGGGGCGTGGGAGAGGCGAGACGAGGGGCGGCGCAGTTCCTGGGCCGCCCTGGAACCTGGCGCTAGGCCGCCCGACGCGAGGAGGCAACGCAGGTGAGGTCGCCAGGGGAACTTGCAGGTGGCGTAAGTCATAGTATGCATTGGTGCCATTTATGTAGTTATTGACATACGGGTGCACCGGACGCGAGGAAGCGACTGAGGTAAGGTAGCCAGGGGAACTTGCAGGGGACATATCTGATGCTGGGGTGCTTTTTATGGAGTAAGTGGAAAACGAGTCACCGGACGCGACCGTGCGACAGAGGTAAGGCAGACAGGCGAACGGTTTTTTTTTAATCTGAAACTTGTCAAGCGATTACAATACATGTCACTGCTATTCAATCCGAGAAATTTCCTACTTGTGGCATCAATTAAGTATTTGTACCAATACGACCATTTTTATACCTTGAAGGCTGACGAAGCACTTATAATTTGATCAAAATTAAAATAATATTTCTTTGCATGACGTATTTAAGTATGGAGTCCAGTAGCAGGAGTATGTAGTAGGAGTCTAATGCTATGTTCCATTAAGTCCAATTTTCAAAGTATTGACGTGATGATAAATCCTTATGTCGTAACATTTTTTTTCAAAGTCGTAGAACAACATCAGACACAACATCACTCACTACTTGACAAAATAAGTGCATTACTGGATAGTCAACTGGAACATATGAAAACATCTATACTTTCAGATGTAACAAAAAACTGCCTATTGTAAGAATTTTAACGTTTCATTACTTTGATTCTACTATTGTAACTATTTCTGAACTTGAATATCAACAACTATTATAACGACAAACAGAACTAGTGGTTAACATCACCGTCCGGAAACGCTGCCGAAAAGCAACTGACCGCTGCTGCATGCTTCCATGTGTCCCTTCGCTCGAGTAGATGACGTCATATCCGGTGTACAGTGTTGCCAGCGACAACACTATGTAATAAGACGCTCACTTCAATTTCACAGCAACCTGAACGGGCACAGCGCTTCGTTGTCGTCGATGGAGTCGGAGAGCGAGGTGCCGAGACCAGTCCGTCACTCGACGCACTCCCTAAACGACAACGATCTCGCCGTGAGTGTTCAAAGTGAAAGCCAAAGTCTCCGCCTACAATTTCACCACTGTACTGATAGACGCCTCGCCGACGGCCAGTAAATAATAAGTAAAGAGGCTGGAGAGTAATACACTTTTACTGTCATGGACTACCCGATCTTTGATTAACCTCCCACTTAATGATGAGTGGCCATTTTTATACGTTGTTTTAACTGTCTCAATGGTCGATGGTACTAAAAAAATCGAAATTCGCAGTAACTCGAAATCGAATACAATCTGAAATGGGTCGTTCTTGCAATAAGAAATAAAAACCGGCCAAGTGCGAGTCGGACTCGCGCACGAAGTCTTCCGTATCTATAAAAACGGCAAAAATAGCCTCACCTAATTTTATTGTATTTTTTTAGTAATAGAACAAATACTAAAAAACAAACAATAGAAACAGAAATTCATCATCTGTGAAAATTTCAACTATTATAACATTTAACAACACAGAAATAAAAAAGACATATATATATGCAAATCATTTTACGGAGAATCCGTAAATGAAAATCACGTTTCCTCGCGGACGGCGTAGCATGTTTACAACCTCACTAGTTTAAGTTAAACACTTATCGAACAGAAGGACTTCGAGAAGGTGACCGCCGCGCTGCGGGCGGCAGCGGGGGGCGCGGGGGCGGCGGTGAACGGGGGGCGGTTGGCGGCCCGGCTGCCTCTACAGAAGTCCGTCTCTACGCCGAGCATCGTAGCGGCCGTGCAGCCGCCGCAGCCCGCGCCTCAGGCGAACGCGTGAGTGCTACGCCGACGGGCTACGATACACGCACACAGGCATTCACGCGCACTCGTCAAATGCGGTAGTGCGTCACTAGGATACGCACACACGCGCACTCGTCGAAAGCGCGAGCTCGATACTAGTATACGCACACTCACGTACGCGTCGAATGCGGGAGTGCGACACGGAGACACACACACGCGCACTCGTCGAATGAGGGAGCGCGACACTGGGACACACACACGCGCACTCGTCGAATGGGGGAGCGTGACACTAGGACACACACACACACGCGCACTCGTCAAATGCGGGAGCGCGACACTAAGACACACACACACACACACGCGCGCGCACTCGTCAAATGCGGGAGCGCGACACTAGGCATGCACATGCGTGCAAATTATAAAAACCCTCGTGAGCTAGACACAAATAAGATATTCTCACGCGAACATGTCTGCGACTAAATGTTTGTACATGCTGCGCGTGTGCGCGTCTGACACGCACACACGCTTGCCTTGCTATATTCGGTCACGTTACACACAAGTGCTTACGTGTACGCGGCGGGTATAAGGCAGGCTAAACTTGATTACGACAAGTGTGTATTGCCCTCTGGTTTTTTTTATGTGAAAAGTTGCCAAACGAGCTGACGGTTCACCTGATGTTAAGTGAATACTGCCGCCCATGGACATCTGCTACACCAGAGGGTTTGCTGATGCATTTTTGGAAATTGGGCTCCGGCTACCTCACTCACCAGACGAAGTATTTGTCATACTTCCACTTTATACCGGTCTTCTGTAAGGTCGTGGTACTTACCCGGACGAGCTTGCCCATTCGTGCAACAGCCGAGGCTACTGCGTGGCTCTACCACCGTTAGTGTAGTGGTGCGCGCCACCTTTTAAACCGCCTTCTATCTCGCTCTCACATGTTGTACAGTCGCGAACAACGACGGTTTTCGGTTTCTTGCTGCCATCTTTGAGCCAACTTCATTCTCCCGTCTATGTTTTGCAGGGCCCATACGGTACAATACACTTAAAAATTACTCATCGTCAGATTTCATGATTTTTGCGGTGACATTGTACACTTTAAACACTTGCATGTTTCGCTAAAGAGAGCTTCGGGCATAAATTTAATGAAAGGTATTTTCGTAAACTAAAAAATGTGCGTTCGCATTTACTTTAACGATGTGCTTACAAGATACGGGATGTTTTTGATTTTTAAATAGAGGTCTTAAACGTAATGAGCAGTGCAGATTAGCAAGAAAGCAGTACATTTAATTGCCAAATTACTTCCAAGTCCTTGTGAAACAGACATAATTTTGTAAAATAGGCCTTTAATCAAATGGTATAATGTTTGAAGTAAGCTTTGAGGTACTTATTTGTTGCTAATCTAAACTTTGTGTCACATCTCAACACTGAATATTATAATTGTAATTTTTTACTGTGCATGTGTGAAGTTTTCATTGCAATTACATTTATGTTGCACTGTTTCGCTTTCTGGTTATGTTCAGCACTGTACCAGTCAGAATACGAGACTGGTTATTCGGCGCACTTATGTTTTTGGCATATGATATTTTAAATATTGAAATAGGCAATTTTAATTGAGTCTAGTATAAGTTATATAGTACCTATATTTGGTACATAAAGAGACAGTACTGTCTACGTCAGATGTTAAAAAGAAGCATTGGGAAATAAATTCACGATTAAATCGTTCACGGTCAAAAGGAGGCCGAAGTTTCGGTCGTATCATCCAATTAGGAGCTCTAATCCCGAGCGATAAGGTCGCTTTTGGAACGCACGGTGATACGGCCCGCTTCGGCGCGTCCGCTGGCACGCATTTCACGTCCCGCTCGCTATCAGCCTGTCAGCCGGCGGTGCGAGCGAGACGGAGAGCGACGAAGATATGTCCGTCGCCACCGAGGGCGCTATCGGCCAACTGCCCGGCAGGCGGAACAACGCACACCAAGAGCACCTCGGACTGGACCGGCTGACGTTCTTGGAGCAGTGAGTGAACCCTGTTCAGTTGAGATAAGGGCCATTTTCCCCCGTCGGCCACCGACTATTTCGAACGTTCGATGATCCCGCTGCGGAATTGTTCTAGAAATGTCTATGATTTTTTTATACAATTTGGTGAGTAAGCTCTATTGCATTAGACTGAAGCTAATGGACAATTTTTTACACATGATACATTGACAAGTATCAAACATGTGTAGGAACAAATGTTCGATATTTGATTGTATGTGACATAGAGACACTATTTCTTTGAAATTTGAAGTTGTAGTGAATTCAAAATTTTAATAAACTATACATATGATTTTTTTTTCAATGGCATGTTCGACACGGCTTCGCTTAATGTTTTTTTGTTTGTATCACGAGTTGTTTTTTGGTTTTTGAGCACGTCAAGTTTATTTAGTATAAAATTTGCTGAACTAAACTCTATTTCGCATGCAATAAAGTTGTTTATGCTTTGACAGAGCCGCGTTCGACCATCACGCCGAGAAGAGGCGGAAACGGGGAAGTCTGTTCTTCCGAAAGAAAAAGGTGCGTTTATCGAAGATGTTTCTGGGAGCATAATTCATGTCGCTTTATATAATTGGCTTGAATCGAGGCAATGCAGAGCCTTCGCGGTGACCGAAGCTATGTGTACTATATTATTTCTTCAACCATTTCCCGATTACGATTGCAGTAAAGAAAATTAATAGCCTGTATATGTCCCACTGCTGAGCAAAGGCCTTACCTGTGCAGAGGGTATTAGGGTACATCTTATGACCCCACCGGGAATTGGCGGACTCCACATACTTTCGAAATATTTTTCTTTACTAGCACTCCGGTATGTGCAGGTTCGCTCACGACGTTTTCCTTCGCAGGAAAACACAGAGTGCCAGGAAGCCAATATCTGTCGCTTACGGTCATCAAACGCTTTAACAACTACCCTCCCGGCAGGACAAGTCGCGCAAAGCGGCGCACGTGTGGCAGGCGGCGGGCTCGGGCGGCCACTGCGACTGGTGCGCGCGCGCCGTCGGCGACAAGCCCGCCCTCTACTGCGAGAGTGAGACAGCTGCACAAATAAAATTCTCTTTCAACCCCGGTCGGCAGATATCGACGTGTGATGTTTATAGCAACCTTTACTGTGAGAGTGAGATAACTGCACGCTTTGTCTGTCCTCTTTCCGCCCCGGTTAGCGGATATCGACGCGTGATGTATAAAATAATATTTTCTGCGAGAGTGAGACAACTGCAAGCTTTGACTGTTCTCTTTCCGTCTACTGCGAGAGTGAGACAGTTGCACAGATAATATTCTCTTTCTCCCCCGGTCCGCAGATATCGACGTGTGATGTTAATAGCAACCTTTAATGTGAGAGTGAGATAACTGCACGCTTTGTCTGTCCTCTTTCCGCCCCGGTTAGCGGTGAGACAACTGCAAGCTTTGACTGTTCTCTTTCCGTCTCGGTCGTCAGATAATATATAGAAAATATTTGATTATATTTGATTATATTTGACGGCCCGATTGGCGTGGGGAGTAGTGACCCTGCCTCTTGGGCCAGAGGGTGTGAGTTCGATCCCCACTACTGGAAAAATATTGTGTGAGAATCTAGTGTTTTTCCAGTGTCTGGGTGTTTATATATGTAGTATATGTATTTATTTACAAAAGAAGAGTATGTTTAAGTAAGTTTATCAGTTTTCTAGTACCCATAGTATAAGCGTTGCTTAGTTTGGGACTAGAGAACGTTGTGTAAAAAAATGTGTCCGAAATTATTTATAATATTAATATTGTCCATAATATGGATTGATGTTAAAGCCAATACTTAACAGCTAATCCGGGCTAACGCCGAATTGTTGAAACTTCGCGTAACTAGTCTGCCTATTTTCTCCATCCAAATCCACGATGGGGAAAGCTCGACTTAAGTGACGGACATACTTCCATACACACATGTGTTCCTGGTTGAACTGTCTCACTTCCACAGACTAATTGATCGCTTACACTTGTATAAATTATTAAAAGTTAGTAATTTAAAAAAAAAAAAAGAAAATTACAGAATAGAAAACTCGTTCCTTTACTCTTATGTACTCCTAGTCGGTTTCGATTATTGTCTAAAAAGTTACGCAGGTGGTGGTAAGTAGGTATGTAAGCAAATATTGGAATGTCCTGTCCGCCGCAATCATTTTGACATTTTAGAGCTTCAGGAGATTTAAAATATCCAAATAGCTGTTAACACTAGAATTATTAATATTATCCGATCAATCAATCGGTTAATCCCACGGAGAATCAAAATTGAGGAATTTAGGAATGCTATTAAAAAAAGAAATTATACATTTCAGACTGCACGATGACCGTTCACCAGAATGTCTGCAAGGACTACATCGTGGAATGCAACAAGCCCAAATCGTCAAAGGTCTGTGTTTTTTTTATGTGAGAAGGTGGCAAACGGTGGCTGACTGTTCACGTGATGTAAAGTGATAACCGCCGCCCGTTGACATTAACACCCGTAGGGTGCAGATGCGTTGCCACCTTTTAATAATGTGAGTAAATGAGTGGGATATGTATATGAATACTATAGTAAATTGAAAGAATCTGTGTATATGGCCCACTGCTGTGCAAAGTCTGTACTCAGGCTATTAGTAAATCCGCCACGAGAGACCACACTGCCGTTTGGCGACTTCTACCTTCGGATCCCCCCGAGTTCCAGTTTCCCCTCCCGACGTTCTCCTTTACCTGGTGCGTTTAAAAATACAAATAAAAAAATATAGGTCATACACCAATTTGAACTTGATTTGAACTCCTACAAAATTATTGAAGTGAAACTTCTTACGCGGAGAATCGCCAAATGAACGAGAATGGAGAGTGAAATTTCAAGCCCATGCCAAAAGTGATACGTAATATCACTCGTGCGAACGTTGTAGATGTCGCATCAGACGCTGTATATTAATAATTATAGCAGAGCCAATTTCAACATATATTATAATTTAAAAATGTATTTATCACGTGCATTTTCTTTATTTTATACTATAATTAAATATTTATTTTATATTTATATAAAGTAATAATTAATTGCAAAATTTTCTTCATTTTTACAGACGTCAGTTGGCAAATCGCTGAGCACGAATAGCGGGAAAAGTTCGAAACGCAGCTCCGTTTCCGGACAATCGCAGAATGCCAACAGGTGAGCAACGTGACCACAGATCTACAAAAGAAATAAACCGGAAGTCTCATAAATACAGACAGATTATAAATAATAACGAATAAAAAACATCATTAAACAATGAATCATGCTTTAGAATTTTTTGATATTGATTTGTATGGCATATATTTTGCTGCTTTTTTTAAAATGTCGCAGTCGATTGCGCCGCTCCAGAGGATTTTACGTTGACGCATTTTTGGATTTGTGTTGCGCGCGATAATGTTAAGGATGCCGTTGGATTTTGCGAGCGTAGAGTCCATTTTCGCTTGCGGTTGGACCGTCGTCTGCATTTCTCATAAAGATGTCCTATGACGAAGATACACAAGTATGTGACAGTGCTTGCGCGGGAAACGTATTTATTTCAACGTCCACTGTTTTGTCTTCTAAACTTTTGACCGTTTTGCTTTGTATCATTGCCAGTTGTGTTCACTCGTTATCCGGCCCTATTGTTTGTTGCTCCACCCTTCTCGGTAAGCAATTTTTTTTTTGTTTTCACTTCTCGATCAGTTATGTCCTCCCTCCCGACGTAGCGTTTGAAAAAAATGTCCGAAAGTTCGCCCGAAAACCCGCCCAGAGTTAAGCAGTATGGCTACTATACGTGACGTGCAAAAGTTGCGAAGATTTAATTACTTTTTCCGTTTGTTTCTCTATCTGTATGAATACAGAATTATATATACTGAATATTTGTTCAATAAAACTATTTCGTGAATCTCATCTTATTTTGATTTTACACTACCGATGTTTCGAGAAATTCACAGCATCCGTGGTCAAGAAACAGATATTCAACGCTTTTATTTATATCTGATCCACTTTTCAATGAAAATAACTCCGTAATGAAATAGTTTTATTCAACAATATGCGGTATTCGCTTCAATATAGGAAATGATCGACTTATTTTTTTTCTAAGGACACTAGAATAGAAAAATGGCAACCCTTAAACTCATAAAACCTTCTTTCTGTCTGTTATTAACCAACTGTTAAAGAATATCAAAACTTCCAAATGTACCAGGCGAACATGACATTCAGGGTTCGTTGTCGCCTTTATTGGCTTTTGCTAGTGACGTATGTACCGCGCTCTCACGCATACTCGTAAAGTTGTGTATAAACGCACACATATGTACACGTGTGTTCGTGTCCGCTCACGCACACAGCAAGAAGCTGACGACGGGATGCTACTCGCCGTGGCGGCGCGTCGCGACCAAGCTCGGCGTGCAGTAAGTTTGCGGGAATGCCTCTATCTCTCTCATCCGCACACTCACCGTCATCGTCTCTCTCTCTCTCTATCTCTGATCACCTGCGCCGCAGCTCTGTATTCCTGGTCAATGGCGGCGGTTGATTTCTTCGTTTTGATTTTTTTTCTTACTCTAGGTTCGTTTTTTTTTATTCGTAGTAGGTTTTATTTTGGTTGTTTTTTTTTTCGCTTAATGGCCGTTCATTTAAAAATGACTTTTTTTTGTTGTAAAAATTAGAGGCACTTTGTTTCATAAACTTCATTTGTTCGCCATTTACGAATTCGGTTTTGAAATAAATTGTTATTTCTTTCTTTCTTTGCAAATATTGTATAACAACTCGGATATTCGAAAAATAACCGTCTGAACCCGGTTTTCTTACAAACGCTAATTACTCTTGTTTGTTAACGGTTAGATCCATCAGTCTTGGGAAATCATTTTAAATATCGATCCCGAAATGGAACATAGCGATTATATGCAAATAAACTTCGAATTTACACGTAGCTTTTAATTTAAACAAATTTGCTTAATTAAATAACAAATGGTTTTCAATACTGCCCATATAATCTTAAATTTAGAGCATTTTTTATTTAGGAAAGTTTGTTCGAATACATAACAATATAGTATACCACATAGGAATTTAAACTCAGGACTGGAAGACAGGTTCAGTCTATTTAGTTTCTATTTATCCTTTCAATATCAAAGTGCCTCTAAGGATGTCGATAGCAAAACTGCGCCGTCGTCGTCTATTCATTAAGCATTCGTTACAGAGACTCTTCTAGATCGTTCTCGTATCATCCACAACGCCTTACTTGTGTATCTTTCTATCTATTATGGAGGTAGTGTTGGAGTTTCTCTCGATTAAAGAGTGTTGTCGTAGATTGGTTCGCATTAAGATTTTTGTTGGTGACAGTTGTTAAGCGACAAAAACGGGAGTTAAATAGGAGTTAACGTTTAAACTGGTTTTGATTCCGTTGACGAAAACTTAATAGTGTAAGTTTGTTTTATCGCCGAAACGTTTCCGTTTTTTTATAGTTATTTTTTGATTGTTAAACGAAACTGTTTTACGAATTTTATCGCGTTTGATTAGAGTAGGACAAGTAGAACAAGACATCAATGAGACAACAAGACATCATCAACATTATTGTTGATTTCTCAACGAATAAAACACGCTATTGAAAGTTTAAAAAAAAAATATCAGCTCCCTTGTTGTTAGTGTACGTTGTCTTACAACAATGGTCAAACAGTGATAATATTTATTTCAAATATAACTATAGTTATTGCTATTGAAAAGGAACAGGATCTAGGCTTTTGGAAAATTGGTGGACATAAACTTGACCAATCATCATTTATAATTTATTTTAAATTCTTTGTATATATTCTTTTTTGAGATAAATTAAATAACTAATAATAAATAACAAAAATACAATACAAATGAAAAGACTATCAATTTGCAGATTATTTATTACTATTTTGTTTGAATTTGATAGGGTAAACAAGCTAAAATTAAATAAGTATATGTTCTGTCGTTGACTTTAAACACTGGTTTTTCTCCGTACAAGGGGGCGCAGGTAAAAAGTCAAGAATAAATTTTCTCTTTGTGTACTCGCAAAATGACTTTATAATATACAGCGTGTCGTTACCATCGCGACAATAAATGAACACACATATAGGGGATAACTTTTTAAAGTTGTATTAAACATTTAAATTCTTTAAACATCAATATTTACAGAGTTATTAAATTTTCCAAAACAAAGAATTTTAGAACACCCTTACCTATAAATGGCCTTGGCTACCTTGGCTTTGCATGTCAATAACAAGCAGTTACATAATACTGTGTATTTTAGGATTATAGCTTAGGACAGTGATTCTCAACCACTGTGCCGCGGCACTTTTGTGTGCCGTCAAATTTCAAAAGTGTGCCGCCAAATTTTGCAAATATATAATAATGTTAATATTATTAAATTATATCATTTAAAAAGAAAAATATTTTTAATATGAATATATTATACTTAAATCCACAAAAAAATTAATTATTTTATTATTTGCTTTGCAACGGGTTTTTTCTTAGTGCCAAATTATGATGAAGCGGCGTGCATAGCAATAGGAATATGTCTCAAGTCGGCGCACACTTGCCACTTCTGCGTACAAAACGTGTTGTTTTAGTGATAGTTGGGATTCACAAGGTGTTGCATAGTAGTTAATGCACCTTTTCTTTCGTTAAAATTGACAAATGTATGTGATTCGTTTTAATATTGATTTATTTGCATGTAGTGTCAATTTATAAATTTGTAAACTTATTAACTTTGCAGTACACCTATCCCCCGATTTACACGGTACTTGTTTTACACGTTTTCGCTTTTACACGGTTTTACAAATAAGTTTTTTTTTTTTGTTTTTATCGCACTCTACTAAATGCTACTGTGATGGAACACGTGCGCTGTGTACACATCTCACGGGGAATCCCGAGCTTATGTGCTGACTTGCTGCACACGCACACTGTATCTGTATTTCTTCGCGTATATATTATTCGTAGTATATATAAGTTTATTTCCTATATTTAAAATTTTTGTCATAAACTATTTATGCAGTAAGTAAATAATTTATATCTTTTTCTTTGTGTGCCGCCAAATTTTGAAATCGTTAAATATGTGCCGCAACAAAAAAAAAGGTTGAGAATCACTGGCTTAGGGTGAGGGTTTACTCGTGAAACTACATACAGCGTGTCGTTACAACCGCAACAATAAATGAACACGCGTCTAACGCTACTTGCCAATAAGCATAAACAAATGTAAAACGATAAAAAATACACAATTAAAAAATATATTTTTTTAAACAAACTAATTACTAAACACAACAACTAAACAAATTAAAAAAGACACAAAATTTGTAACACCTATACAACTACAACTGACTGATTCATACATTCAGACACTTTTTCATTCGTTGCCGCAGCGTCGCATTACAAATCTCTCCTTCTAACGGGGATGTTTTATCCCTTTCAAATTCTTTCAACCCATCATAATGCTTTGTGACCTTTACAAATGAACTTTACGTTACAGTTTTATACGTAAGGGTGTTCTAAAATTCTTTGTTTTGGAAAATTTAATAACTCTGTAAATATTGATGTTTAAAGAATGTACATGATTAATATAATTTTAAGTTGTCCCCTAATTGTGTATTGATTTATAGTCGCGTTAGTATCGACACGCTGTATAAGTATTATCGTCCGTTTGGATTTCGTCAAAACGTTTACGGGAAAAAAATCAGAACTGTAGAGCATATTACGAATGACGTTAGGTTCTTTTTAGATGTGAATCAAATTAGTTCTCTCTTTAAAGTGTATTTTTTCTCTATCGTTCTAATAATGTCGCTTTTTTCTTTTTTATACTTTTCAAAATTAAAAGTTAAATTTAAAAATTAAAATTAAAATTAAAACCTAACAACGAACACTGGCTGTCAACTGACTCCTCTTTAGCTCTTTTGTACGCTGATTGTTTTGATTTCGATGAAAATTGCTCATGACGTCATCATCATGTTGTTTATTTTTTTATTTCTCTAATCGAAACTCTGCATGAGGTTTATCTTTGCGTTGAAATTGTGGACGTGTCATTACGCTTTTTACTATTATTTAGCCTTTGCTGCGATTAATATGAGTGTACTGTTTATTTTTTATAATGGCAACACTGTTAAACTGGTAATAAAAGTTTTGCCGTTCCGTTTTACACGTTTATTTACCCGCTTTCGTTTACAGCGAATCGAAGAAAGCGGTTTTATTCGACCCGATGTCGTGTGTAAAGTCGGATGAACCGTGACCTTGTTTATCCTATGTATTAATGTGGAGGTCACACGGAATAGTATACGAGTGGATTTTTGACCAACTTTATGACTAATGTCCGTAATATAATACCTGCAATTAATGGTTACGTTGCAATACTGGTAGTGGTACCAACTGTTAAAAGAATACCAAAGCAAATCATAAACCCACTAAAACCCCCTGAAATTCACTAAACGTTTCTCATTTTGGAAGCTTTGGTTATAATTTACCTCCAAAAAACTTCGATTGTAAATTTTTTCTTCCTAATTTTAGGCAAAAACGCCTAAAGTTGGCGTGAAGACAGGTGTTATTGGCAAAGTCAAAATGCTTTGCTGCGGCCACCCTAATTTTCTTTAATTGATATGCATATTGAATCCTATCAACACATATTTAAGACTGAACCTTGCAAATGAATTTGATGCTATTGTGCTAATTGGTGTCTCTGTGGGTAATTTTAGTGGTCTTAAATTTATGGCTTTGTAACCATAAGTATATTACTGTCTTTCTAAATGTTTATGTTCAAGAAGTCTTCTTGTAAAAACTTAAACTTATTTTTATTGGTACATTTAAACTGAACAGTGCCCAAAAATATATCCTCTTTTTAAGATCGTCGATCAAATTCGTATGGTCATAGAGCCCAGGAACATATTATAGAACAAACTTGTATACTATTCTGTGTGTACTTAGTACGTGAATATTTTTTATGTGACATACTTAATAAAAGTTCTCCTCTACGCGTTTCCAGCACCGGCGTCTACGCGGATGACAAAGATGGCTCCGACCACAAGCACGATCAGAGCAAGTGAGTTATTGACACATTTATTTATTTAAACAGGCATACCAATTGAATACATAATACAAGTCAGTTCTTTTACTAACAAAAAAATAAAAACCGATTTTAATATTTCGCTCTGCATCCATTTTATAATTGATTTTCAGGAGTTACCTACGTATATTGGGAGCCAATACCAATGAAATTAATATGGGAAGCACCAGCTTTCAAATACAAAAAGGATCATCAAAATCGTGTCACTCAATCGGTAGTTGTGTAACAGTGTAACAAACATAAAAAAAATACAGTCGAATTGACAACCTCCTTCGTTTTGGAAGTCGAAAAACAGTTATTATTCTGATGTGATTCATTTAAAAATTAAGTTTAACATTGTACATATGAATTTAGATTAAAGGTAAACACAACATCGTATAAAATACTTTATTTAAGGAGAACAGTAAACTACATACCTATCACTAAAATAAAATGTGAAAACTAGAATGAAAAAAAAAAAAGAAACAAAAAACTTTTAAAATGAAATAATTATTGGGTTGTGAAATGCGCTAGCACCTTTGTCTTTAAAACATTTTATACGAGTAATAATATGAATCTTATCCTTTAAACAGCGATTTTCATGACATTTAGTATGTGCGTAGATTCGGGGGCGAAAAATCGATCTAGCTAAGTTTCATTTTTGGAACATGTCCTTTTATCCCTGTTTTCAGGGAATGATCGTATCGTAAATTTCGCCACAAAAAATTTTTATGATAGCTCGGTCAGTAATCGGGCGGCCCCAAAACAGACGGCCGCGGTTCGTATCACGATCATTTACACACTTGTTTTTTTTTTACTTTTTTTTCTATACCAGATCATTTTCTTTATTTTTTTATATTTTTATTTCCAAAATACATGATTTACCAAAAAAAAAAACGAGCAAAGCTCGGTCCTCCAGGTACTTAATCTTTAATGCTGATCCATCTTACTTGGTGGGTGCACTTGTGGTAATGTCGTCTTCATTCCTCCTCCCCTTATAGTTGTACCATAGGTGGGGTCGGCACATGCATACATAGTATATACATATATATACAGGGTGGCTTTTCTAAGTGTATGCATTTTTTTAATTAAATTCTAGACATAAATAATGTTATATAAAAATGATAAATATTTATCACTCGTAAATAATTAATTACATTCATTTGAAGTTATCTCAAAAAGTGCGTGATTTATAGGCAACTCATTTATTTTACTCGACGACCAACCACTATGTTCATAATACAATATTTTTCCAGTAGAGGGGATCGAACCCTCACCTTCTGGCGGGAGATGCAAGCTCACTACCCATTAGGCCAATCGGGTCGTGATTTTGTGTTGTGTCGAACGAAAGAAAAAAAATACATTTATTTACCAAAAAAGGAATACGTATACAACAAAAGAGAAAAAAAAAAACTAAGTTTAATAAAAATGCTTTTAAATAATACAGTGAGGCAAAAGAACATAAACACATAATTGAAATATAAAACCAATGAAAATAACAAACAAAAAATATTGTACGCCCTATTTCGGTAATTTGTTGTTGGGCTATAATGGTCTTTATAGTAATAAACTTAACGTTCATTTTCGCAGTGCGTCCGACGACGCCGGCGCCACCGAATGGGCGGAGGTGTACATAACGGCCGACCAGCTGGGCGAGGAGGCGATAGTCCTGGGCCTTGGCGCTTCGGAACCGGACACGTGGGCGGCAGGCGCCCCCAAGGGGCTCGCCAAGTGAGACTTTGTTTTTCTTTTTTTTATCTGTAGCCGGTGTGGCAACAGTATACATATTTATACAATTTAGATCAAAGAAAAAAAAATGGATCTAACATGTAGACCTATAAGAGGGATAACAACAATTACAATATTGTGACAACGCTTACAATAAATTATGAATAAAAAATTAAATAAAAAGCATAACCTAAACTACGATGAAATGAAAAAAAAAATCAACTAACTCTGAAGGAAGAGTATACTAGTGAAATAGTTTCAGCACTTTCTTTTTGAAAAAAACACTGGTATCAAAACATACAGTCATTTGTCGCTTATGTGGGGTACGATCTAGGGAAGGGAACGCACCGGTGTCCCTCGGTGCTATGCGTCGGACGCCTCGGAGAAGGATAAACCTTCCGCGATTCAGCCCGAGACCACTTCGTACTGCCGCAGTCGGCAGGGATACCTTACCCCCTTTCTTTTTTTTTTTTTTTTGATTGCGGGTCTTCCACGCCTACAAAGAAGATGAGGTTCTTACCTACTAAAACTGTCCGCGATACTCAGCCCCCCGAGACCACTCGGTTCCCTACCATGCAGCGCTCGAGACCACTTCGAGCTCTTCCAATCCGTGTCCCCTTTTAGTCGCCTTTTAAACAGGGGGATACCTTACCCATATTCTATAAGCCCGATAGAGGGGAGCCCTAGTCGCGATAGACTACAGGGCTGCGCCAAGCGAGAGCTATCCCCTTTTTGGCGGTGGCAGGGCCACGCAACAGCCTCTTCTATCGCACGAATGGGCAGGTCCGTCCGGGGAACTGATACGACCTCGCCGAAGACCGGCGTTAATGGGAAGTGTGATACTTCCGCGTTTCGTCAGGTGAGTGAGGTAGCCGGGGCCCACTTTATTGTAGGGCGGCGACGCATATGCAACCCTACGGGTGTTGCAAATATCAATGGGTGGCGGTTATCACTTAACATCACCGCCAGCTACTTTGCTACCTTCTCACATAAAAATATATATATTTATTTTACCGTTATATATTTATTTATTTTATTATTTTTTAATTAATTTGACTCCGTGGCGTATTGCCAAGGTTAATACTACACAAGGGAAAACTTTTTGTGTGACCCATCCTTCGCTGTGCCCTTACAACACAGTATAACTGTTATCGCAAAGTGAGACCTTCCACGTAATATAGTTATTTATTTAAATACTAGCTTTACCCGAGCACGTGCTTACGCACTTAAAATTAACAATTTCAATGGTGCCCGCACCAGGCGTTGAACTCAGGATGCTCGGATCTAGAATTAAAAGCGAGCTATCACGCTCTTCGTTCTTATCGCGTGCTCAGCGGTGAAGGAAAACATCGTGAGGAAACCTGCATATTTTCGAAATTGTGACAAAAAAAAATTCGATGATTTGTGAAGACCAAATCCGCAGTGGGGTCGCGTGGCTGGACAAAGGCCTCTGTTCAGATTCCTTTGCAGTAGGTCAATTTTTTAAGCCTCTACTCAGGGATTATGATGGATATACAGAAATATAGTCTCAATAGTACACTGGTTTATTAGCAACTGGTTTTAAAACGGCCTTTCCTATGATAAATTGGTACACACACATGCAGTATGCATCAATTTAATTAATGTTTTTTTTTTATTTTGTATTAATTTTATTCCATTGCAGATCGCTCGGAGACAGGGAGACCAAACGCCAAGAGCACATCTACGAGCTAATACTGACTGAGAAACATCACTGTCTCACAATTAGGCTCATGCAGAAGGTCAGTACTTTTCTCTATGACTAATAAAGTTACCATACTATATTTAAGGTTTCATATTTTACGTATATGTTGAGATCATGACTTACATGGAAGGGTAGTGGTATCAAATTGAAATGTATTACACATTCACAGCCATCCAATTTTTTTTATTATATAATATGTCCTTATTAAGTTATCATTAGACACGAGTATCCTGGTTTTGCGTCGTTAAGTTAAAATAGCCGTTATCGTATTGGTGCACAACGTAAAGTTATCGTATTGGTATATAGCATAAATCTCTATAGTCTCAGTTTAACTGTTTCGTTTGGTGCGTAACATTGTGATTCATCGGTTCTTACCGGATATACTCATTTCACTCGGTCACCGGTCGACTCTCTCGCTCGCATTCGATTCGTTTGCTGTGAGTAGTGTAGGTAGATGAGTGGAAAGAACGAAATAGATGTTAGTCTGATTGATAGTTATCGTTGGAGCCGTTTCTTCTAGTATATCACAAAGATATGTTTAATAATAATAATCATGTACTTTATTGTACAACAAAAAATAAAACACTACAGTAAAAACATAATATTTATGCAAAATTGGTCATCAAAAGGCGATTTCATTCAGACAATTTCAGAAAACCAAACGGAATTTTTAATGGGATAGGATATACATGAACACATACCTCTTGTGAGTGATTATCGAATTAAGAGTAAAATAAAGAGGGAGGGAGAGAGACATCGAAATATAGGGAGAAGCTAGACAGACAGATAATACTCCCTAATCTGTCCTGAAAAAGAGTCTTTTTTCGGTGGTAGGGCCACGCAGCAGCCTCGGCTGTTGCACGAATGGGCAGGCTCCTCCGGTCAAGTACCACGACCTCGCAGAAGAACGGCGTAAAGTGGAAGTATAATACTTTCGCTTTTCGTCTGGTGAGCGCGGTGGCCGGAGCCCAATTTCCAAAAAGGTTGTCAACGCTTTGTCGGAGGGTGCCTCCGGTGTAGCAGTTGTCCATGGGCAACCGTCAAATAAGGGCTTGTTTCGTATGCTCTGGCCGCCGGCGCAGATGTTCGCGGAGGGCATGGCGCGCGCGGGCGGCGTGTCCGCGGCGCAGGTGGCGCGCATGTTCCCGCGGCTGGACGAGCTGTGGGCGCTGCACGCGGCGCTGCTGGCGCGGCTGCGCGCGAGGCAGCGCGCCGCGCCGCGCGTGCCCTCCGTCGCGGACATCCTGGCCGACGCGTTCGCGCCGCCGGCGCACCAGCGCCTCAAGGCGGCCTACGGTACGTGGGGGATCGAGGCGGCTCGAGGTGCCTCGAGTTGGCTCGAGGTGCCTCGAGGCGGCTTAAGGTGGATTGAGGCGGCTCGCAGGGGCGTAAGGTGCCTCGAAGGGGCTTAAGCTGCCTCACCTTACTCACTCACTTAACTATGGTAGGACGACGCAACCGTCTTTTCTGTTTCACGAATGGGAAGGTCCGTCCAGCAAAGACATCAAGTCCATAAAAAGACGAGTTATAAATGGATTTCGTTTTATTCTATTTGAAGTAAATGTATTCTGACTCCTAATTTACACAAAACTTTGTTATCTCAATACTTTTATTTTTATTTTATACCAACTTATAAAAGCCAGAAGTGGTTAAACAAAAACCGATCATACTATCACAGTAATAAGATTTCACACCGATTTCGCCCTGATCATAGGTGAATTCTGCTCCCGACACCGCGAGGCCGTGGAGGTGTTCAAAGAGTGCTGCACGAGGGAGCCCCGCCTCGCCCGCTTCATACGCAAGTGCCAACAGAATCCGCTGCTCAGGAAAAAGGTGCGATCGATAGACCAATTAATTTGGAGGCGACGAGAGAATGCTCTAAATCAGGGGTGAGCAACCTTTTTAATCAATGGGACAATTTTAATTTCAAATTTTTTTGGCGGGCCGCACATCACAATTTACGAAAATTTTTTTAAAGTAAAGATTTCATATACAATTTTAAAGCAAGGTAAAAACAAGAAAACAAGAAAAGAACAGAAAAACGAACAAAAAATATTTCGGTTCAGTATTTACTACCATTTTATTATAATTAATTTTATAACAATAAATTGATGAGAGAAATTCGATAAAATAAATTCAATTTTAGAAATGGTTGGCGGGCCGCATAAACATGTTTAAGGGGCCGCGCGTTGCTCATCCGTGCTCTAAATCATGCTTTCAGCAACGCAACGGTCCTCAATGTGGATATGAACACAAAACTTTGCACTAAAATACAATACTCTCATATCATATCGCTACATTGTATAAAACAAAGTCGTCCCGCTGTCTGTCTGTCCCTATGTATGCTTAGATCTTTAAAACTACGCAACGGATCTTGATGCGGTTTTATTTTAATAGATAGAATGATTCAAGATTTAATACTAGCTGTTCCGTGCGAAACGTTTTTGCTTCGCCACCGTTGGTGGTAGCGTGACGTTTAACATCCTATAACCTTCCTCAAGAATTAGCAATCAAATGCCAAAAGATTTTTTTAAATCCGACTGGTAGTTCCAGCGTTTGGCACGTTTACAAAAAAAAAATTCAGGATTTTAATATTAGTATAGATTTGCATGGAGCACCTTATCCCGCCGACATAAGGTGCAATTTCCTTAGCTCAAGCAGCAATTGACGTTGCCAGGGCGTGCCGGAGTGCGTTCCGTTCGTGGCCCAACTCCTATCCAAGTAACAATTTTCCATCAGCCAAATACAGACTATTTGCATGAAGCACCTTATCCCACCGACATAAGGTGCAATTTCCTTAGCTCAAGCAGCAATTGACGTTGCCAGGGCGTGCCGGAGTGCGTTCTGTTCGTGGCCCAGAGGCTGACCAAGTATCCCCTTCTGCTGGAACCGCTGCTGAAGACGGCCGGTGATGACGTCACCGAGAGGGAGCTGCTTCAGAAAGCGCTGTGCGGCGTTAAGGTAATCTAAACTTGTTAGTTTATATAAAACATAATAGGAATGATTAGAACGTAATATGTACAGTCGGCGCCACCTAGTGTGAATTATTTAAGTCTTATAAAAAATAAACTCGCCTTGGTCTGCTTCTACTCATTCCAAGTCAAACTGTCAAGCACGTTGGTTTATTAATTCTTAAGGTTACGACCGTTTGGCAAAACGAACTAATGCCTTGTCGGTTGACAACTGTACTGCAGTCCTTAGTGGAAGGGAGATAACTGTGAATATGAATGAGAGAGCAATAGAAGAACCAGAGCATCGCGGGGGTCCGACGTGAGGTAGAAATGTTTGCACTTTTGCGTTTGGTGCAACGAGTGAGGTAGCAGGGGCCCTCTATCTGAGAGGTCGATCGTCTGCGACGCAACTTGAATCCTGATGAACAGTCCTTGCGTTAATGAGTGACATTATTGAATATCATCATATTTGGCTGCCACTCGGAAATCGTACATCGTTCGTTCCATTTCGCAGGAGATATTGGTGGACGTGGACAACCAGGTGGCGGCGAAGGAGCGCGAGGACAGGAAGCTGGAGATATACCACCGGATCGATGCGAAATCCTTCGCAAACTTCCGCGGGCGCAAGTTCAAGAAGAGCGACATACTGCAGGGCAACAGGAGTTTGAAGTGAGAGAATTTTTGTGTGAATTTTATTTTCATACTGGCTGTGCGCGCCATTTCATCCGCCTGGCATATAAAATAAATTAAATTTCTGAAATAGAAGTAGCCTAAGCTACTCCTCATTACGTCGGCTATCTGCTGGTGCAAGTACCAACAAGGACAAACAGACAAACAGACAGACAGACAAAAATTGTAAAAAATGTTATTTTGGTATACGTATCGTGTATACATCCATATTGCCAAACTATCAAACCAAATCAAAACTAACTAAATTAACCAAATCTATCTATAGATTGAATATTGAAACCGGCCGCGAGTTTATCTAAAATAGAAAAGATCGTCTGATGTGAACGTTTTGTGAAACTTAGCAATTTTGTCGTTTCAGATTCGAAGGCGTGGCCACTCTGATGCAGGGGCGCAGCAAAATGCAGACCTTGCTGGTGATCGTGCTAACGGACGTGCTCTTCTTCCTTCACGACAACAACAACAAATACACGTTCTTCACGCCCGAGAATAAGGTCGGTTTTACTTTAACGCGATAATTGAACGTCGACGAACTTAGAGCTTCTATAATTTTTACAGGAAATGTTTTTTTTCACTGTTCAGGAAAGAGCTAAGGGTCTGGTAACTCACCGGTCTCCGCCTTCCACTGCCTCACGCTGCTGGGGCTCGGCGAACTGGTTGGCCGATTCGGTTTCTCGAAAAGATATTATGACCCTGTCTCTCCGAATAGTATTTCCATAGGTCGCTGGCACAGTATTCTTCAGGAATTGTTCGTACTCGTAGTAATAGCGAGACACGCGGTAATTTTCAAAGGCAAAGGTGTTACGTTTCGGCGTACGGCGCGCAAGTATATACGTTGCTCAGCCAATCAGAGGTGAGCGCGGTGTTCAGCGTTGAAAAGGATTGTTACCAGACCAAAAAATAGAAAATCCCTATCGACTTAATCATTGTTGTCACTCGCAATTTAAATGTAAATAACGATAACGAAAAAAAATAAAGCAAATTATGAAAAATGGTTTCCGGTACGGAACATTCACAATTACATTCGGGGCCCTTTAATATATTATTTTTACAGTTTCACTTCCCTATATAATATGGTACTTTATATTTATATAAAAGTCGGAAATATTAGACTATTTATTTATGAGACAAATCTGCACAACAAATCTTTAATTATATAACCTTGAAGTATTTATGTGTGTATTATTAACTCACCAGACTTAGTTAGAAATTGCAATAATATATAAAACGTGCACTATTAATATGTGTGCACAGTCCGGTGTGGACAAGGCAGGCTTTAGTGTAATAAATTATGCCTTTTTATTACCCAATTAATTATGCCTTATTGGTGAGGTTCAATACTTAACACCCTAAAAATTTCCAGACATACGTTTTTCAGCCGGGCGGGTAAATCTTTGCCTAGCGAGACGAGCTCACAAGCCGTTTAGAAATCGAGCGATCAATAGATATCTCACCACGAAACTCCCTTGTGATGTTTCGTAATCTTTTCCGAACCCCCCCCCCCCCCCCCCCTTCGGGTCTCACGTGGCTAATGGACGATCCCTCGCGTTTCTGTGGTTCGAACGATGGTGATAATGTTGTATTCGCTTGCAGACCGGCGTTGTGTCGCTGTGGAAGCTGCTGGTGCGCGAGAAGGCCGGCGCCGAGGGCAAGGGCCTGTACCTGATCTGCAGCGGCCCGGCCGAGCCCGAGATGTTCGAGCTGAGGGTGCACCGGCCCAAGGACATCGCCGCGTGGATACACGCGATCAGGTGCGTGTGTGTGTGTGTGTGTGAGTGTGAGAAGGTGGCAAGCGGACATATGCCACACCCGTAGGGTTGCAGATGCGTTGCCACATGTTAAGGGCGTGTTTGCGAAATCTCGCGGAATCTGCAAAAATAGGGGGTTTTCAGGTACATTTTGCGGCAAAACGAAACGAATATAATGTAAGTAATAATTATCACATATAGATCCCTCCTTCATCTTCAAATGGTAGATAGTTTTTAATCGAAAATTTTGGTTTATAATATTGTAAATGAGAATTTTCGTGACCACTTCACTCAAAATGGACGATATCCTGTTGGGTTTAGGAACATTTTTCTCTTATTTAATAACATATTTTTTTTTTTTTAAATATTTTATGTAAGCACACATGTTCAACTCAAAAAGGTAGCTACATTACGTATCAAAATTGTTGAAATTAGTTTCAGAAAAAAATAAAGATTAAAATCTATTTCTTTCACATTTATATCTTACGCGTGAATCTTAAGTGATTGACATAAAGGTTATTTTACTGGTCACTTTTTTGGTTTATTCCACAAAAATATTTAAAGAAATATTAGTCGGCGCTCGGCTGCCGTCATGAGTGGTCACTATATCGCTTATAAACAGCAGCTCGTGAGGAAAAAGATCGCTGTACGAATACAAAATATTTGTCGTAACAAAGTTGATACTTTACACATCATGTTCGGACTTCGGACTACGAACGACAAAAGTAAACTATAATTCACACTTTGTCATATTTTTACTAGAAATTAAAAATTTTAGGGTTAAAAATTCATATTTCGTTACGGACTTGATGGAGTGACCTGAAGGTGTACTTTGAGAACTGCTACTGGAACTAACAGACGAGATGAGCTATGTGTGTCGAGTTTGGGCTTGTTTTGTTAGGTATGGTGAGATCTTGCCTTCTGACTAGATGGAGTGACCTGAAGGTGTACTTTGAGAACTGCTACTGGAACTAACAGACGAGATGAGCTATGTGTGTCGAGTTTGGGCTTGTTTTGTTAGGTATGGTGAGACCTTGCCTTCTGACTAGATGGAGTGACCTGAAGGTGTACTTTGAGAACTGCTACTGGAACTAACAGACGAGATGAGCTATGTGTGTCGAGTTTGGGCTTGTTTTGTTAGGTATGGTGAGACCTTGCCTTCTGAGTAGATGGAGTGACCTGAAGGTGTACTTTGAGAACTGCTACTGGAACTAACAGACGAGATGAGCTATGTGTGTCGAGTTTGGGCTTGTTTTGTTAGGTATGGTGAGACCTTGCCTTCTGACTAGATGGAGTGACCTGAAGGTGTACTTTGAGAACTGCTACTGGAACTAACAGACGAGATGAGCTATGTGTGTCGAGTTTGGGCTTGTTTTGTTAGGTATGGTGAGACCTTGCCTTCTGACTAGATGGAATGACCTGAAGGTGTACTTTGAGAACTGCTACTGGAACTAACAGACGAGATGAGCTATGTGTGTCGAGTTTGGGCTTGTTTTGTTAGGTATGGTGAGACCTTGCCTTCTGACTAGATGGAGTGACCTGAAGGTGTACTTTGAGAACTGCTACTGGAACTAACAGACGAGATGAGCTATGTGTGTCGAGTTTGGGCTTGTTTTGTTAGGTATGGTGAGACCTTGCCTTCTGACTAGATGGAGTGACCTGAAGGTGTACTTTGAGAACTGCTACTGGAACTAACAGACGAGATGAGCTATGTGTGTCGAGTTTGGGCTTGTTTTGTTAGGTATGGTGAGACCTTGCCTTCTGAGTAGATGGAGTGACCTGAAGGTGTACTTTGAGAACTGCTACTGGAACTAACAGACGAGATGAGCTATGTGTGTCGAGTTTGGGCTTGTTTTGTTAGGTATGGTGAGACCTTGCCTTCTGACTAGATGGAGTGACCTGAAGGTGTACTTTGAGAACTGCTACTGGAACTAACAGACGAGATGAGCTATGTGTGTCGAGTTTGGGCTTGTTTTGTTAGGTATGGTGAGACCTTGCCTTCTGACTAGATGAAGTGACCTGAAGGTGTACTTTGAGAACTGCTACTGGAACTAACAGACGAGATGAGCTATGTGTGTCGAGTTTGGGCTTGTTTTGTTAGGTATGGTGAGACCTTGCCTTCTGACTAGATGGAGTGACCTGAAGGTGTACTTTGAGAACTGCTACTGGAACTAACAGACGAGATGAGCTATGTGTGTCGAGTTTGGGCTTGTTTTTGTTAGGTATGGTGAGATCTTGCCTTCTGACTAGATGGAGTGACCTGAAGGTGTACTTTGAGAACTGCTACTGGAACTAACAGACGAGATGAGCTATGTGTGTCGAGTTTGGGCTTGTTTTGTTAGGTATGGTGAGATCTTGCCTTCTGACTAGATGGAGTGACCTGAAGGTGTACTTTGAGAACTGCTACTGGAACTAACAGACGAGATGAGCTATGTGTGTCGAGTTTGGGCTTGTTTTGTTAGGTATGGTGAGATCTTGCCTTCTGACTAGATGGAGTGACCTGAAGGTGTACTTTGAGAACTGCTACTGGAACTAACAGACGAGATGAGCTATGTGTGTCGAGTTTGGGCTTGTTTTGTTAGGTATGGTGAGACCTTGCCTTCTGACTAGATGGAGTGACCTGAAGGTGTACTTTGAGAACTGCTACTGGAACTAACAGACGAGATGAGCTATGTGTGTCGAGTTTGGGCTTGTTTTGTTAGGTATGGTGAGACCTTGCCTTCTGACTAGATGGAGTGACCTGAAGGTGTACTTTGAGAACTGCTACTGGAACTAACAGACGAGATGAGCTATGTGTGTCGAGTTTGGGCTTGTTTTGTTAGGTATGGTGAGACCTTGCCTTCTGAGTAGATGGAGTGACCTGAAGGTGTACTTTGAGAACTGCTACTGGAACTAACAGACGAGATGAGCTATGTGTGTCGAGTTTGGGCTTGTTTTGTTAGGTATGGTGAGACCTTGCCTTCTGACTAGATGGAGTGACCTGAAGGTGTACTTTGAGAACTGCTACTGGAACTAACAGACGAGATGAGCTATGTGTGTCGAGTTTGGGCTTGTTTTGTTAGGTATGGTGAGACCTTGCCTTCTGACTAGATGAAGTGACCTGAAGGTGTACTTTGAGAACTGCTACTGGAACTAACAGACGAGATGAGCTATGTGTGTCGAGTTTGGGCTTGTTTTGTTAGGTATGGTGAGACCTTGCCTTCTGACTAGATGGAGTGACCTGAAGGTGTACTTTGAGAACTGCTACTGGAACTAACAGACGAGATGAGCTATGTGTGTCGAGTTTGGGCTTGTTTTGTTAGGTATGGTGAGATCTTGCCTTCTGACTAGATGGAGTGACCTGAAGGTGTACTTTGAGAACTGCTACTGGAACTAACAGACGAGATGAGCTATGTGTGTCGAGTTTGGGCTTGTTTTGTTAGGTATGGTGAGATCTTGCCTTCTGACTAGATGGAGTGACCTGAAGGTGTACTTTGAGAACTGCTACTGGAACTAACAGACGAGATGAGCTATGTGTGTCGAGTTTGGGCTTGTTTTGTTAGGTATGGTGAGATCTTGCCTTCTGACTAGATGGAGTGACCTGAAGGTGTACTTTGAGAACTGCTACTGGAACTAACAGACGAGATGAGCTATGTGTGTCGAGTTTGGGCTTGTTTTGTTAGGTATGGTGAGACCTTGCCTTCTGACTAGATGGAGTGACTTGAAGGTGTACTTTGAGAACTGCTACTGGAACTAACAGACGAGATGAGCTATGTGTGTCGAGTTTGGGCTTGTTTTGTTAGGTATGGTGAGACCTTGCCTTCTGACTAGATGGAGTGACCTGAAGGTGTACTTTGAGAACTGCTACTGGAACTAACAGACGAGATGAGCTATGTGTGTCGAGTTTGGGCTTGTTTTGTTAGGTATGGTGAGACCTTGCCTTCTGACTAGATGGAGTGACCTGAAGGTGTACTTTGAGAACTGCTACTGGAACTAACAGACGAGATGAGCTATGTGTGTCGAGTTTGGGCTTGTTTTGTTAGGTATGGTGAGACCTTGCCTTCTGACTAGATGGAGTGACCTGAAGGTGTACTTTGAGAACTGCTACTGGAACTAACAGACGAGATGAGCTATGTGTGTCGAGTTTGGGCTTGTTTTGTTAGGTATGGTGAGATCTTGCCTTCTGACTAGATGGAGTGACCTGAAGGTGTACTTCGAGAACTGCTACTGAAACTAACAGACGAGATGAGCTATGTGTGTCGAGTTTGGGCTTGTTTTGTGAGTTTTTTTGAGACCTTACCTTTGAAATTGATGTATTGGCATGAAGGTGTAAGAATACAGTAAAAAAGTTATTTAAAATATGGAACTACGTATTCTACATCAATTCTGTGTATAAATATTTGTGAAACATGTTAATATAAAAAAAAAATTGAAATTTAGATTATAATTATGAGTCAATAGAGTAAATCACAAGTCAAAGTCAAGAATCAATAAATTCCGTAACGAAAATAAAACCTAACACCACCCACTCCGCCTACCACGCAAGAGGAAAGATTTGATTGTTTTTATGCATTGAATAGGCTCCTAAACCACTGAACAGATTTGAAAATTTCTTTCACTGTCTCGAAGCTACATTATCCCCGGATGACATAGGATATATTAAATTTTCAAAAAACTAGGAATCCTTACTAAAACTTGAATAATGTAAACCAAAGTGTACAAAAATTACCTAAAATATTGTTTGCATCGCGTGCGCTGCTAAAACTATTGATAATTGTATAAAATAATGTACTACGAATTTGCAGAACACATCATTATTTATAAAAAGTGTTGTGACAGTATATGTCTAATTATTATAGTTATGCCACAATAAGTATTCTTTTACTTTAAAATTTTGATTGAAATGCCGCTCTTTATTTGTATCTTGGTATTAATTCTTATAAAAATAAATTACTTTATATTTAAGACTGTTTCAATATCTTTATATAACTTTTTGAATGATTAAATTCGGACATTCCATTCGAAAGATATCACAAGTTTAAAAATGTTAGTATATTGTAATTTAACTATCCAGAGCTTAGTGACTGACTTAGTAGTTCTTATCATTTTTGTAAATAATATAAATTAATTATATATTATTAATTATAATAAATATTAATTATTATATTATTAAAATATTATTATTTATTAACATAAATATAAATATCAAAGAAAAAAATACTGCATAATTAAATAATTATAATCGCATAAGTTGATAAAAGATGTTATGCTATAGCTTTACCCCAGCTGAGCCGAGTGCGACAGGTTTTTTTTTATAAAAATGTTTTTTTAATTTTTACTAGTTTGTTTCCTTCATTTTATTATGTCATTTTTAGTTTCTAGATACTAGCCCGGCTTCGTACGCCATGCTATTTCCAATTCATTTACAGAAAATTATTTTTTTTAACATTTAGCATGAATGTTATTGAATCAGCAAAATGCATTCAGAATACCATACAAAGTATTTTACTCAATTCGTTAGCGGGTTTTACCTAATTATCTGCCTACATAGCTACCTTCCTACGTACCCTACCATTACCTACCTATCAAGCTATCTACCTACCGCACGCATAATCAAACATGTATAAAACAAGCTTCGTTTACTTCATAAAAATTAATTAAAACATAAAATTAAATTATATACATAATTAATTAAAACGCAAATTAACAACAGCTACGAGCTTTTAAATGAAATTTAATAAATTATACCTAAATATATAAAAAAATATTCAGTTTAAAAACTTGTTGAAAACAAATTTAACGTAAGCTTAAAAAATAAATGACTTCAAATTAAATAAAAGTATCAAGTTGCGTCAGTTACATAAAGTTTCGCTGCTTCGCGCTTGTCGCTGTGTGCGTGAGCCGTGCACGTGTAGTAGTACGCCTCTGTACCTAAAATTGAAGCGCGTGAATTCGTAAACGCGTCCTTAATGAAGTCGGTCCCGGTTATGTTTATGCGAGAAGGTGGCAAGCGCGGGCGGTTCACCCGATGTTGAGTGATGACCGCCGCCCGTGGACATTTGCAACAGCCGTAGGGTTGCAGATGCGTTGCCACGGCTACATCACTCACCAGACGAAACGCAGAAGTATCTTGCAACAGCCGTTGAGTTGCAGTTGCTTGCCAACTTTTAGTAAAGTTGGGCCCCGGTTATCTCACTCACCAGACGAAACGCAGAAGTATCACACTTCCACCTCACGCCGATCTTCTGTGAGGTCGTGGCACTTACCCGGATGGATCTGCTCATTGGTGCAACAGCCGAAGCTATTGCGTGGCCCTACCGCAATCAACCGTGACCGGACGTTTTTTTAGTTACACTTTCGGCGCGTTTGAACTTAGGTATTGGCACCGGGATTTGGACTCAGTCACTCTTACGACTTTAAACCGTATTACTTAAAGACTAGCGACTAATTTCGTCCGGAACTAAGGGTTGTTCGAGTATAACTAATAAAAAGCGAGCGCTTGGACACTGCACGACTTCGAACCCTATTACTTAAAGCTTAGCGACTAGTTTCGTCCGGAACTAAAGGTTCTAATATAATTGAAAGCAAGCGCTCGGACACTGTACGACTTGGAACCGTATTGCTTTTTTATTAACGATCAATTTCCTCCGAACAGGGCAGCGGTGCAAAGCTGCCCCGAGGAGGTGGAGGAGTCGGAGGCGGGCGCCCAGGCCACGTCCGCCGAGGAGCGCCAGCGCCAGCTGGAGGCGCGCCACGAGAACATAAGACTGATTACCGGTAAGCTATTCTGCGCCTTATCTTGTGCACATTAAGGTTCTTTCCACATTGACAGAGTCTACAGTGTTGCTTTTGGTGGCGCGCACATGTCTGGTTGTCGATTTTGCGCCTTATTTCGTACTAATTAAAGGTTATTTTCACATTGAAAGGTTACTGGTTCTCGGTCTATAGGGTTGTTTTGGATAGCACGCACATATCTGTTTGTCGATTTTGCGCCTTATTGAGTAAGATATCTTTCTTACCACATTGAATGGTTATTTCAATGTAGAAATTGAGGAAATTAATGTTCTTTCCATATTGATAGATTCTCGGTGAGGTCTTTCAACACTATCCGGTACTGATACGGTACTAGCAATATTGCACCTTATTTCGTAGTACTTAGGGTCCTTTCCACATTGTAAGCATATCTCGGTCTACATGGTTTTTTTATACCACACACATATCTGGTTGGTCTTTACTTACTTACTTTTCATGGTGGATTACTTTTTTCTTCCCTTAGCGGGGCCCCATGTGAATGCTACTATAATTTTTTATCTGTCTTCTTTTATTTTTAGAAAACGACTCCTTAAAACAAAATTTATTAAACCTCGTTTAAAAATCCTAGTTATCCCAGATTTCACTGGATGGATACATAAATAATATATATTAAGAGAATGATAATATTTTTATGGCACTAGGTTTTTAACATTTCGATATTTACATTTTAATACTAAGAACCCTTCAAGCTAATTTAGACTGCATTTCATGATGTTAAGGTTCAATTTTCTGTAACCGGAATTAAATGTGATTTTTTTTGTCACCAGACGAAACGCCATGGTGCCATATCGAAGGTGATATTATATTGATATAAATAAAATTATCATATACTTGTTTCTGCATGCAAGCATGTACATATATTATGTAACACGGTCACGACCTATAGAATATAAAGATGATAATTTTATTTGTTGTGTAAATAACTCATTTATCAATTTGGCATGAATTACATGTTATTCCATTTAGTTACTTTGCGCGGATGACTTCTCAGTGACAAAGTCTCGCTTAAAGAAACCCTTAACTGAAACTTAATTGCCAGCTACAGAAAAATAAAGTTGTAAGCGATTTCGATTATCGATATATCGAGCATACCTTATGGCTCGAACATCGTATTATACAGCGTGTCGTTACCATCGCGACAATAAATGAACACACATATAGGGGATAACTTTTTAAAGTTGTATTAAACATTTAAATTCTTTAAACATCAATATTTACAGAGTTATTAAATTTTCCAAAACAAAGAATTTTAGAACAGCCTCACCTATAAAAGTGTAACGTAAAGTTCATTTGTAAAGGTCACAAAGCATATGAATGGGTTGAATGAATTTAAAAGAGACAAAACATACTGTTAAAAGGAGAGGCTTGTAATACGACGCTGTGGCGCGAGTTATATAGGATGTTACAAATTTTGTTTCTTTTTTACTTAATTAGTTTGTTTGAAAAATATTTTTTTTTAATTATGGATTTTGTTTAACGTTAATATTTTTTTATGATTATTGGCAGGTAGCGTTAGACGTGTGTTCATTTATTGTCGCGATGGTAACGACACGCTGTATATCGATATATCGTATAGTGCTGCTTCGATATTACGAAATCGCTCGTACCGTATCGAGAATGCCCATGTGATGTTTGTCATTCGTTGTACAAGTGTTACGTTTCTTGTACTTCTTACTTCGCGTGACAACGCGCCTTGATATCAGCGGTCAAACTTGTGTCAGCTTGCGGCTCCGTTTTCGTGAATTTTATATTCGTTGACCGCCGTTGAGCTGAAAATATAGATTTTGATTTTGAAAACGCGACCTTGATAAAAAGATAAAAAGTCCATGATAAAAAGTAGACTAGGTCAAAAGGTACAAATCGTTTCAAAAACTAATTGTAATGAAAAAATGATGTCGATCTCTTTCTTTGTTCTTTTTTAAAGGCAAACCAACAAACACACTTTCGCGTTGTTTGTAGGGATGCTATTGTTATTTTACGCAAAACAAGCTAGAACGTTTCATTTTTTACTCCTTCTTTGCACCATAGACGTTTCCCATTCAAGCATTTCTATTCTAGAAAATTCTATTTCGATTTTTATCCTCTTACTTTTAAGGTATTACCTGCAATTTCTTCTCGATTTTACTCTCCTTCTTACTTCTTCTACTTCACAATTATAACACAAGGTATAATTAACGCTTTAACAGTACAATAACGGGGTTTACAGAGGCATTACGACTGAAGGACAGAGAGCACGCGGTCCTGCTAGAAGAGAAGATGGCGTTACACATGAAGATGGTCGGCCATAGCGGATCTTCTACACTGGACGTGCCTCATACTGGTAAGTTTCGGGACGCCATTTAGCATGTACCATCGCTTGCAAATTGCTTACCAAACTACCCATTATCTAAAAAAATATGACGTCCACCGAACCGGATAACAAAGCTATTCGCGATGGTTCCTCAAATCTTCAATTTAAATTAACCATTTCATTTGTGCCAACACCGGGATTTGACTCTCACTCGAGTATTGTGAATTAAAAGTGAGCGCCCGGACATTGAGCTGTCACGGCTCAAGCAATACCTAACGAACAATTGTATTGTCCTGTCTCATGAAAAAAGACATATTACCCTTTAGGATAACATTATTTTGTAAGGATGTTTTACAAACATAAATTACACAAGGACAAACACCCAGATGCGAAACAACTATCAGTGGGTCACACAAAACACCTGTTCCGTGTGTGAATCGAACCCACGAACCCCGCCAATAGCTTGGCAATCGCGTCACGGGGTATATTGAACGGTAATAGTGAAGAATCGCTGATGTTCAAATTAAGTCCTTTTATTTAATACCGTCATAGAACACAGAGACACTAGGTTTAATATACATATATATGTATTGATGTCCAATAAATAAATGTCCCGTTCCCGGGCAGGCGTGAGCGCGGTGTTCCCCGGCGGGCTGGTGTTCCCGGACTACGTGCGCCTGGCCGCGCCCACGCCCGACACGCACGCGCTCTGGCAGGAGGTCTGCCGGGTGGTCAAGGTACGGGTAGAGAGCGAGAGAGAGAGAGAGAGATATCAAGAGTGGGACAACCTCCACTCACTCTCTGCTCTTCTCGTGTTGTTTATTAGAAAAATTATAAGATCAGATAAGCGTTTGATCCTTTTTCATAATCATGTGCAGCTTTTCAAAATAAGAATATATAAAAAAAAAGTTTTTGTAAGGGCGAGATAAAAGAAAATTTTCGTGCATCTCTGTTCTCCATGTCTTCATCATCGTTTATATGTCTAAATTGTGGAGATCGTCGATTCTATATTCACAGGCCCTGCAAATAATTGAATGGGTACATTCACACACAGTTTTTTCTAAAGATAGGAGGTATATATTTTTAGAGTTCTATTCTCTGCACTTAACTAGAATTTAAACATTTGTTGAAAAATGGACGAAAGTTTTTCGCCGTTGCGACGATTTGAGCATACGTCCTCCGGGATACGCGGCCGACGGTGTAGCCACTAAGCTTAACGGTACTATAGTCTCTCCAAGGAAAATCTCAACGTATTTACAACTATACATTTTTAAGTTTTATACAGCGTGTCGTTACCATCGCGACAATAAATGAACATACATATAGGGGATAACTCTTTAAAGTTGTATTAAACATTTAAATTCTCTAAACATCAATATTTACAGAGTTATTAAATTTTCCAAAACAAAGAATTTTAGAACAGCCTTACCTATAAAAGCGTAACGTAAAGTTCATTTGTAAAGGTCACAAAGCATATGAATGGGTTGAATGAATTTAAAAGAGACAAAACATACTGTTAGAAGGAGAGGCTTGTAATGCGACGCTGTGGCGCGAGTTGTATAGGTGTTACAAATTTTGTTTCTTTTTTTTACTTAATTAGTTTGTTTGAAAAATATGTTTTTTTTAATTATGGATTTTGTTTAACGTTAATATTTTTTTATGATTATTGGCAAGTAGCGTTAGACGTGTGTTCATTTATTGTCGCGATGGTAACGACACGCTGTATATTACGATTGGCTCTATAGTCCGGTATTCTTTAAAAACACCTAAACGGACCAGTGTAAGAATTGATACGAAACATTGCTTCGATACGAAACATTATTTACGAAACATTCTTTCTAGGAGGCTCTGGAAGCGTCCAGCGGCACGTGGTGCGGCGGCATCTCGCTGGGGCGCAGCACCAGCTCGGCAGGGGAGAGACACTCCGTCGCCTACCAGAGCCCCGCGCTGCCCCGGCGCGCAGACACTTTCGCGGGCTTCGACGCCGCCCGCCACAGAGGTGACACCATGGGCTATGCTAGCCTGGTACTTTTCATAGTGACCGCTTGCCCCGTCTCCATAGAAGTGATTCCTCTAACTTATGCTAGTCTGTTATCAATCTGCGGAATCATTACCAATTGTTTTATGGACTTGGCACGCCTGGCAAATGCCTCAAATTGCTTACATTGTTCCTTGGCTGATACTCCCACCGCCACAGAGGTGACAGGATAGACTATGCTAGCCTGGTACTTTTCATAGTGAGCGGTTGTCCCTTCTCCAATAGAAGTGATTCCTCTAACTTATGTTAGCCTGTTATCAATCTGCGGCATCATTATCAGTTGTCTTGTGGATATGGCACGCATGGCAAATGTCTCAAATTGGTTACATTGTTCCATAGCTGATACTCCCACCGCCCCAGAGGTGACACGATAGACTATGCTAACCTGGTACGGTTCATAGTGCTTGTCCCTTCTCCAATAGAAGTGATTCCTCTAACTTATGCTAGCCTGTATCATTCTGCGTCATGGTCACCATTTGTTTTGTGGACTTGGCACGATTGGCTTATATCTCAAATTGTCTCATAGCTGACATTCTCACCGGTCAGGCTAGTCTGGTACTCGGTATTATGTGACCTGGTAATTTTGCCACGCTCAGCATTTAATGTAGCCATAGACAGACTCCCACTTTCCTTTGTGACTAGGCTTGACCTTGGCGCATCCGCCAATTGTCCCGCAGTCTTTATTGCTAATGTGACTCCCCGTCCCGAGCAAATAATGCTAGCTTAGCTCAGTGGACTTGGCCGAATGTTGTAATTCAAATTAGCATTCCCACTGCCTTATGATCCTGCGAAGCAATAAATGGCTAGCATCATTCATTTAATATAACCACAGAGATTACTAATAACCGACTTATGCACGCCTGGTAGTTGGCATCATATGATCTAGGCATGCTTAGTAAAAGTCCATCATTATTGCCATAGAGGCGCCTGCATCCAATTTTTTATTATAAGCCTCACAGCACATGTGATCTATATTTTACCTTGCCATCATCTTTGCACACTTTGTTAAAGGTCCCGGTATTTAAATGTAACTATATAGATGATAGCCACCTACTTATGCTAGCCTGGTATATTGTAACCTATGGCCATGGTGTGTGATTGGAAAAAGCCGGTATTTTCCCTGCTTTTCTTAGCCTAACCTACTTGCAGGCGTGGCAGTCCGCCTGTCCACCGACACCCCCACCGAGCCAGCGGGTGAGCCAGCCGCCGAGGGCGCGAGCCACAGGCTCAGGCCGGCGGCGAGCCAGTAGAGACGCGCCTGCTGGATCAGATCGGCGGCGACGCGGCCCTCAAACTGCAGCACGCCATATACACGCTCACTTGCATCGTGTGGCAACAGCTTACGACTATTCACAGGTGTGCTGTTAACTAAGATTTAATAGACGACAGACATATTAACAGAGCATATGCAGCATTTGATTCTAAGTCTGAACCTGGTACGTAGTTGTGCCCTCATTTTTTTTTTCGAAGATTATTTTAAATTTTTTCAAACATTATGGAAAATTCCTGTCTTACGTCTCAATAAAATAACCTATTCACGAGCACTAAAATTTTTCGTTGAACGCATAATTACTAAACCGCTTATCAATAGGGTGACTACTTTTAACGGCATAAACAAACAATGTTTGAATTGATATTTTTCTGGTTATTTCTTGTCAAAATAAAACATTAATATTTTTTTGGAATTATGGCATACTCAATTAACATTATGTCAATTATGCACTTCGTCTAAAAAATCATCCTGTATACTATTCATATTATTTTTACCGTTAAAGAACATAAATTAATTCAATAAAATTATATAGTTTCGAACCCATCAGAGCTCCTGAGGGCCGACTGCTAGTAGTCGATACAGACGCCGGTTCAACGCGAGTTCAGCCGTCTTGTCATATCTACCTCGCATTTGTCGTCGGCTCTATGGTTTTCAATATCACCGGCCGACCGGCCACGGCCCCCAGCCTGGAGGCGCAGGTGTGCGCGTGGCGGTCGAGCGGCGGCAGCGCGGCGCGCACGCACGACGCGCAGCTCGAGGAGCTGCGGCACGCGCAGGCGCGGCTCACGGCGGAGCGCGCCGCGTGGGAGGCGCAGCGGGCGGCGGACCGCGCCGCGCTCGCCGACGGTGAGGGCGGGACGGGGCGATGGGGGGCGTTGCGTGAGCGATAGGGACGGCGTGCGAGTGGACGTGCCGCCCCGGTGGGCTGCGAGAGCGGGACGGGGCGATGGGGCCGCGGCGCGCTCAATAGGGACGGCGTGCGAGTGGACGTGCCGCCCTGGTCGACTGTGAGAGAGGACGGGGCGCGGCGTGCGCGATAGGGACGGCCTGCGGGGAAACGCACCTGCCGCCCTAGTGGATAACGGGACGGGGCGACGGGGATCGCGTTGCAGAGATGCCTGCTAGTATGATGAACGGTCAGAGCGGGACAAAGGAAGTCTGACTGTGGTGTATAGAGTGACAGAAATACGGGAATACGTGATTTACTGAATAATGCATTTACTGAATATAGGCGGAACGCAGCAGGCTTAGAAGTACTAAAAGTGCACTGTGTTAGGGCCACGGCACAGCTGTTTTCGCGTTTTCTCCCAATGATTGAAGTAATTGAGGTCCACTGAGGTCCACTGTTTAAAGACGCAACCGCAACAACAACCCGCAACCTCTCTGTTGTTATAGATGCCCATGCGCTCCTTTGCCAACTTTCCCCCAAAAGAGAAATATACGTAGAAAAATAAATTCAAACAACGGCAAACAAATTCAAACAACAAACAGCACAGTGCCTAGTGTGGGGCCAATGGATATCAACAGCTTGTAATATTTTCTCCTTGTCGTTGAATATAATTTTTCATTTAATTTTCATCTCGCCAACAGAGCGACGGCAGCTGCAAGCGGCGCGCCAGGAGTTGGAGGAGCAGCAGAAAGACGTGGAGCAACAAAGGGAGCGGCTCTACCGCCGTCTGGAGAGGCTACAGCAACACGGTGGGGACAGAGGAACCCATTTTGAACACCCGATTGTGTAGGGATGTCGAAAAAATATCGATATATTTGGTTCCGATATATCGATACAAAATGTACAATATCGAAAATCATATCAAAAATATATTTTTTCGGGTGTCATGTTTAATACTTGATAAACCTTGTTTTTTGGACTTGGGCCTAAAGAAAAAATATCGATATTTTCTCTTCGATATTCTTATAAATATCGATATATATATTTCTTCACTACCGACATCCCTTTCGATATCAACATAATACATTTTTAATTCTAGCAATATCATATATTATTCAAAAAAATTAGCAGTCTAAATTCTTTTCTTTCGTGTGTTTTAATGTGATGCGTCCTTGAAATAAACTCTCTATCATCTTTCAATTATCGAATCGCCTAGGGTTTCACTTCGAAAACGGTGGCTTAGTGGTTAGTTTCAATGCTAATTGTGTGCTATAAAAGAAGCACCTTTAAACATTTTTGAATTCTTACCTTTCAGGTGGCTCACAAGAGGAAATTGCGAGTGTCGGCACTCTGTCACCGGATTCGAGCGTAAGCGATATAACTCGCCGGAAAGAGCCGAAATGGCGAAGTGAGTTGATTTTACAGTAGTTTTAATTTCACGAAGCGTTATTGATATCGAATTCTAGAGTTAGTGATAGTTAAAATATGACTATGAGCCTGACGCTCAGGCCGCGAATGCCGAAGACGTGGGTTCGATTCCCACAGCGGCGACAATCTTTTCGCACTTTTTCTACATATTTTAATGTTCAATCTTAAGTGCAAAGATTAGCACTATAAACAATTTAAATTAGTGATAGTTGTCTTAACAAAGAAATCTATTTAGAAGATATGTGATTGTTGCCCTATAGCCAGATTCAATGTGTTCGAAACAAAAAAGAAACCAAAATTAAAAGTACATTCCGCTTTATTTAACAAAACATTTATTAAAAGATATGGTCTCGGAGCACGAAGAATTTCGTACGTTGACCTGTTATTTCTTGTCTCTACTGCTAACAGTGTAATAAACAAAGAAATTACTCCATGATTAATCAATGATTAGTCAGCTAATAGTCATCGAATAGTCAAATTTTAGTTAAAGAGTAGTCAAAGATTATTCAACGTTCAGTCGGTCATCGACGATTAGTTAACGTTTAGTCATCTATTAGTCATCGACTAGTCAACGATTAGTCAAAGTTTAGTCATAACCTACCAGTCAAAGATTAGTCACCGACCAGTCAAAGATTAGTCACCGACCAGACAAAGATCAGTCACGTACTAGTCAAAGATTAGTCACCGAACAGTCGAAGATCAGTCACCGACCAGTCAAACATCAGTCACCGACCAGTCAAAGATTAGTCACCGACCAGTCAAAGATTAGTCACCGTACAGTCGAAGACTAGTCACCGACCGGTCAAAGATTAGTCACGTACTAGTCAAAGATTAGTCACCGACCAGTCAAAGGTTAGTCACCGACCAGTCAAAGATTAGTCACCGACCAGTCAAAGATTAGTCACGTACTAGTCAAAGATTAGTCACCGACCAGTCGAAGATCAGTCACCGACCAGTCAAAGGTCAGTCACCGACCAGTCAAAGATTAGTCATCGACCAGTCAAAGATTAGTCACCATACAGTCGAAGACTAGTCACCGACCGGTCAAAGATTAGTCACCGATCAGTCAAAGATTAGTCACGTACTAGTCAAAGATTAGTCACCGACCAGTCAAAGATCAGTCACCGACCAGTCAAAGGTCAGTCACCGACCAGTCAAAGATTAGTCACCGACCAGTCAAAGATTAGTCACCGTACAGTCGAAGACTAGTCACCGACCGGTCAAAGATTAGTCACGTACTAGTCAAAGATTAGTCACCGACCAGTCAAAGGTTAGTCACCGACCAGTCAAAGATTAGTCACCGACCAGTCAAAGATTAGTCATGTACTAGTCAAAGATTAGTCACCGACCAGTCGAAGATCAGTCACCGACCAGTCAAAGATTAGTCATGTACTAGTCAAAGATTAGTCACCGACCAGTCGAAGATCAGTCACCGACCAGTCAAAGGTCGGTCACCGACCAGTCAAAGGTCAGTCAATGACCGACGACGGCCGCAGGCAACCGCGGCTCGACCGGCTCCGAGTCGTCGGCGTCGGCGTGCAGCGCGCGCGGCGTCCCGCTGCCGCCGCCGCAGCTGCTCTCCGCGCAGAACGAGAGCCGCGCCACGGTGCGCGCGCCCGCCATATGCGTGAGTGATACGAATCCAAATCATTATAATGAATGCGATAAGTACGCCGGTGGGGCCACGCAGCGGCCTCGGCTGTTGCCCGAATGGGCAGGCTCGTACGGGTAAGTACCACCACCTCGCAGAAGAACGCGTGAAGTGGAAGTATGATACTTTCTTGTTTCGTCCGGTGAGTGAGGTGGCCGGAGCACAATTTTCAAAATGTTGTCAACACATCTGCAATCCTCGGGTGTCAGAAATGTCCCTGGGTGGTTCTATTAACTTGACATCAGGTGCTCGTTTGGCAACATTTCACATAAAAAAAGTAAAAATGTGTCATAAAATAAAATATTATTATACATATCAAAATCATAAAATACTTCTATACTATTCGTCTAATACTACTATATTTTTTATTTCTTTTTATTTTAAAAAACATTGCCCTTACTTCAGGATAACATTATCCTGTGTTGTAAGGACGTTTTACAAACATAAATTTCACGCGGACAAACACCCAGATGCGGAACAACTATCTATGGGTCACACAAGCAGATCCCATATATATATTTGTGGGTCACCAAATAGTTGTCCCGTGTGGGGATCGAACCCACGAACCCCCGACGCCGAAGCCAATACCTTAACAAATGCGCCACGGAGTACTCAACCATATTATTATTATTAGTACTACTAGTATATTATTCGACAACGTGTCATTTTACGTGTCGTATTATTTCGATGTTCATGGGCGGCGGTGATCACTTACCATTAGGTGAGCCTCCTCCTCGTTTGCTGCTTTTTTCCCATAAAAAAAAAGACGTAGTCGGCAGTGAACCCGCCTCTTGCGAGTGGACGTGCGTTTATTGTTTTCTTCTTTTACGAATTATTTCTTCAAGATCGGCCTACCCGAAATCAACCCCCCTTGGGTACAAACACCCAGACGGAATAATTAATCTTTGGGTCACACGAATGTCTGCCGCCGAAGTCAATAGATTAGCAAATGGATGACTTCGATCCCAGGGGTCGTGGGTTCGATTGCCACACGGGACAACTATTTGGTGTGACCCACAAATATATATATCGGATCTGGATGCTTGCCCACGTGAAATTTTTATGTTATTCTACAGTAAGGGCAACGTTTAAAAGTTTTTTGCCTAGCAGATAATGCCTAAGGCATTAAGTCCGCCTATTTTGTTCCGTATTAAAGGAAATGCAATATAGACTAAATAAATGTATAAAGATAAAAGAAATGCGCTAAACATTGAGTCACCAAACCAATGTCAAGAGTGAACGATCGAATGACTGAATGATTTCGATTTCAGCAAATGGTCAAGCAACAGCTGCCCTTGAAACTGGCCAGCGGTAAAAACCAACAAGCACCGCCCGGTTACCATAGGTTGCACGAGTCGCCCAGCGAGGTAAGCGAAATTAGCTCTTAATGCCCCTGACATAAAGTTCACAGTAACATTTTGTACATATAACATTGCCTAATTCATATTAAGCATGTTTTTAGAGGTTAGTTGTGGTTTTAGAAATTAAAAATAAAAGAATATGAACAGCCTTGAAAATGGTCATGGTCTAAGATTTTCTCCAATTATCACGAGATACATCAATTCATTGCTAAACCGTCATTGTTTGACACATTCAATAATTAAGACAGTTAAATTTAGCTTAATAATTTATACCCAAAACATAAAATTATGTAGTGTTATATGATGTTATAAAATAAAAAAAGTAATCAATTTGTTTTTGTTTGTTTACATATTTCTTTAAAAGTAGAAAGTCTTTAGAAGTAGTTGTTCTAGCAAATATAGTTCATAAATTTAAAAAAATTAATAAATATTATTTGAAAACACGAATACCGTCTTAAAACTTCGGTGGCCACCTTTTGTCACGGCAAAATATAAAATATAAATACAACTTAAAACTGGAATAACTGTGTGTATTTTTTTTAAATGATTTATTCATAGTATGAATAATTAAAATCACAAAACACTCTATTATACACTAAATTGCGAATGGCCTATTTTATTTCTGGAAATTGAAAACGATAATATATTTAAAAATTATAACGTCACCAACGTCAATGACAAAACACGTGACATTAGCACATAGATGAACCAGTGAATTTTGCCCAAACCAAAATTGCACAAAGTTTTCATTTTATAAATATATTTTAATAAATAAATGTAAAGTCAATTGACATCTTTCATTCGAATTATCCGTTGTAAAACTTTATTCGAAATCGTCTGTGCGTCTGTGTTAAAGGACATAGAAAAAGATGCGCCAAGCGTTTCTTATATAGCGGAAAAGAGACAAAGAATGTTCATTAAAAAAAAACAATGTCACACAAAAAAGAATGTAATAAAAAAAAACAATGTAGATAAAATATTTTGTAGCTTTAAATTGGCAACTCTTTATTTTTTTTTATGAATTCCTTCACATGAATATGATAAAATTGTTTGCAACAGATCAAATGGTTATTTTACAGGATGCAGAGTATCCGAATGTATTTTAACAGCCATAATTATTTATTTAGTGTAAGTAACGATTGGTTGTTCAGTAGACGGTCTTTTTCAAATTTCTCTGTGTTATGTAGGCTTTTAGAGCACCGATATTTATGTTAACAGCCCTAATAGATTGTCTGTGTTTATTGTAAAATCGTCTATTATATGTCTTAATAAATTTGACATTGGAATTGAGCAATTAGAGAAAAATAAAAATTATTTTATTGAGAGTGACACAGCTTTTGTCTATAGTTATTTTCATAAACGAAATAAAATCTACCCTCCAGAATCCTTAACCAACACATTTCTTTGACAAACAAAGGGTGTCTCTTGACCTACTCGTAGTGTGCATACTTAACACTATTCAAGAATGCACACTATTTGGCGTCAAGCATAGCTAAAACTGCAATAAAGAAAGTGGATAAATTTCGAGATTTTCGCGTAAGGTTGCTTAGTTCAGTTGGTAAAGCGTCTGGGCGAAAGTTCTTCATTTATCTACAAAAACTTCACATTTTGTGTTACAAACGCTTCTGAGATAAATCTATAATAATTATTTTATATTTGTATAAAAATGGAAACAAAGGTTTTCACCGCATCAGGACGTCTCCCGGATTCGCGCCCTTTAACCACTAACCTAAACGGCTGATGGTCGCACATCTTAAGTTCATAGATTAGCACTATAAAAATGTACATAATTCTGTCACTTTATTCTTTGACCGTAATAATTCGTAACTGCGATAAAAAATTCTGAAGTAATATCAATGTCAAACTATTTGTAAATAATTTAATTTTTCTGCTTTCTGCTTTACAATTTATTCGCGTTTTGCTATCTTGTCATTGTTCTCAAACTGTTCATGTTACAACAGTAATTCTCAATTTTTATTGGTGTTTATTCTCACAACCATTTCGTCTGTGGGACTTTCGTTGTTAGCGCATGTCTTTTTTGCATCCTAGACCTTCTGACTTGTTGGGTTCAGAATAGTAGAATTTAAACCTCTACCTTCGGTCGATAATCGTGATGGCTTAAACTAGTGTTTTTTTTGCAGTTAGACTTTTTTCTTTAATTCAAATATTCTGGGTACAATATCTCACTTTGCAATGGTATAATATGATCGTGTTTATAAAGTTATATCAGTAACGATTGAAATGTCCCTAATATATTCGTGTAAGTTTTTAGTGTCGATATTCTCAGCAGGTAGCCACGCGTTCAACCACCGACTGCCGCCTTGCGAACTGTCATAATGTGAGGGAGAGAGATAGAGAGAGAGAGGAAGAGCAAGAAAATTCCTCCCTATCTCTTTCTCTTTCTCTCTCTCGCTATGAGTGATTGCGCGAAGACAACGGAAGAACGAAAAGGACCGTCACGTACAAAACATTTTATCAATTCCTCTATGTAAACTTATCGATGTAATTGCTGAGCGTGCATAACTTATTGTTACATGTTAATTGATGTATCGCTATCCCTTTCCAGCAAAGCCACGGCTTAGTGATACACCATACGCGTACCGGAAGCTCCCCCGCTCCGTTGCCATCGCAGCAACAATTAAATAACAAAGCTACCAGGTAAAAATAAATCATTTCATCATTTTAATACATTCATAGCTCCAGTGAGGAGGAAAAATCTTTCAGTGTCTTGTGTTGTCCCCATTTCATGTACACATATGTTAATTAATTTTTGTTCCTTTGTAATTTCCCCAACAAAGTGTTTATGATTAAAAACTGTCTATATTTAATATAAAATGAGTCGAAAACTTTCTCGCTGCTTTGAATAAAGTATTCATCGACGGTAAGGCTACTGTTGCACGAATGTGCAGGTCCGTCGGGGGGAGTACCACGACCTCACAAAAAAACGGGATCAAGTAGAAGTTTTACACGTCTGCGTTTCGTCGGGTGAGTGAGGTAGCCGGGGCCCACTTTATTAAAAGGTTGCGACGCATCTGCACACCTTTTTTTTACGTGGGAAAAATCCTTTATGGATCCCCTGCCACCGGATGGGGGAAGGGCAGCGTTATGCGGGAGGAGTCCCAGTCAGAAACGGGTACCCACTAAAAACGCACGTTTGCACCTATCTCTATCGCATCAGCGAGGGACACGGCAACACGAAGACGCAATCTTCCGCATCTGCACACCTCCGACCGTTGAAAATCCAGTTGAACCGTCAGCTTGCGTGCGATCTGCTTACTAAATGAGACGTCCGCACAGGACCAACACCTACCCCAAACTGCCGGAGAAGTTCCGCGTGCGCACGCCCGAGTCGTGCGTCGCCCCCCCTCCCGCGGCCCCCGCCGGCCCCGCGCCCCCTCCCGAGGAGGAGGTCATCTACTTCTGACACGAGCGCTCGCCGCCCGCGCACACGCGCTCCTGAGACTGCCGACTCTCCTAGACTGCTATGGGCTCCTGGTACCTTCGCCGCCACCCAACCACCTGGACGTAATATATGCAACCACCCCGGCATGGTTTTCTTTGCTCCTGGTTCTTTAACATGACCGTCATCCCCCTCCAACCCTACCCTACCCACCCTCGGATCCTGTCTGACACCGTCAACGCCCCTTCATTTTTCATTCAAGATGTGCCTCTGATACCTACCCCTATCTTCCCTTAGATCCCTATGTATGCCCATTTAACCTCTATATCCTCCCCCAACACCCAAACACGTGGACGTATATTCAACCACCCAGCATGGTTTTCTTTATTCCTGGTACTTTAAGATTATCGTCAGCCCCCCCCCCCCCCCCCCCCCCCCCTACTCCCCTGATCCTGTCGGACAACGGTTAACCCTCCGTCCCTTCATTTTTCATTCAAGGTGTGCCTCTGATACCCCTATTTTCCCTTAGATCCCTATGTATGCCGATTTACCCTCTATATCCCCCCTCTGTTTGTCTACCTGTGAAGTATTCAACTACCTGTGAATAACCTGACCAAAAGTAACGATTTGATTCCTTTCGGGTTTGGGTTCTCCACTGGTAGCTTCTCTCGAAGTGGTAGGTTCTTCTGTCGAATGCTTGTCCTGGTACTTTATAAACACATCGATGTCAGTGTAGTTTTTCTGGATTATTTTTACAAACCAAAATTCGTGTGTTGAGTTATTTTTTACAAGGAACTTCGATTGATTTTACTTCTCTTTCGCACGCTCATTGACATGTACTCCTGGTACTTTAACTGTGTTAGCCTTATTTGCTGAAACGAATATTATTTAATTATCTGTCGACAGATAATTAGTTTAACCGCCTTTTTGTTCTTTATATACGTATTAATGGTTTCAACGTCTTGAGATATTTTTAATTCAAATTGTAATAAAACTTTCTCACGATAGACGAATGTTGTAATACTAAATTCAATTCGCCATTTTAATTTACCACCTATAACCTAATTGTTCATTTTAAAATAAACTAAGGAGCCGAAAAGAGCCTTTATAAAATCATTATTACCTTAATCGGTTTTAATGTAATAATAAAAAAGCACATATAGAAGAATCCTGCTGGGTTAATTATGTGCTTTTTAGTATAGTACTATAACTTATCCATGGCATCTAAATTTTGAACTGTGGTAGTAAATGTATGAAATATTTTTTATTTAAAATTAATATTCCTTATTCCATATCAAGTGATGTTAACAAAAGTCATTCCATTGATGATCTCTTCTGAATTAATATCATAAAGTATTTTACGTATTATCCCAATTATTTTTATTAGTTAATTATTTTATTTCTTTATTTAATAACAATCTTATCAGTATTTTGTGGCAGCTAGTGTAAAATAAATTATCTATTATTTCACAATTATAACCTAAAAGCAGTCTAGTGGAGTCTTAGTCAAGTTAATTGTTAGTTTTAATGTTATATAAATACATTCACTAGTGTTAGTTAGTTAGGACTTGGATATGATATAAATAAGACTTCCTTAAAAAACCGTAACAACTTATAGGAAATGCATTCCAGATTATTAAAATTAATGAAATGTTTAAAAGGATATATCCATACAACATCTACTTAATATGGTCTATGAATATATTAAAGTTGTTGAAATTAGATGTTTTGAGGGATGTAAATATTCTATCGTTGGTATATATGTTGAAATGTTGATGAAATTAGTACTGATGATATACAAAATATGTTAAATGTAACATCAATCGTGCATTTCAAGTTGTTTCTATATATAAAAGATTATAACTTAATAAAACTTTTTGTGAATCTATTAGTCCTGAAGTATAATGCAACATAATTTCTCGATTATAAAACGCCGAACATAGTGGTCTTTCTGTAAATAATGAGGAAAACTAATGATATTTTTAAAGATCAATATACATAATTATGTTATTAAATTAATCGTTTGTACAACTTATGGTGAAACATTATAATTTGCAACTAAATGTATTTTTAATGGCAACACCGATACTATAAATCAGTGTTACCATTAGTAATATGTAAATCAATCTGAACGTCTTCAATTAATATTATAAAAAATTAATTTTCGCATAAGTAAGCGATTCTTAAATGTTCAGTCGAAAAATATATCTTAAAATTCTGTATATATAATTCAAATTTGCACTATGTCAAAAGCATCTCCAATGTAATATGGTGCTAAAAGATGTTGGACTCTTTTTGATTTGATTTCACTGAAATTTTAAAAAACACGAAACACGGAACACGGAACACTACAAGAAAGCAATATTATATAAAATAATATAATAATACACCACGTTTAAAAGGAAATATTTTCATTGATATTCCGACACATAGTATTTTAATTACTACTCGCACCATTTGTCGATGATCTAAATGTAAAGCTTATGTACTTACCTATGTTTTCTGTATTGAAGAGGTTTATGAAATATTATTTCCACTAAAAGTTTAAATTAACAGATATACTGTACTCGACTATTTATGTAAATATGTTAAAATGTTTGAAAGGATCGTAGCGCTGAGTTTTTTAAGAATGTAACTGATATTCTCCTTAGTTATCATGTTCATTTTAGAAAAAATAAGCGTGCTTTGACCACAGGACTGAACCAAAACTTTTTAGCTCTATCTGTATGTATGTATTTATTTATTTATGCTTTACTGCAAAACCTTAAAAAAAAGGATTACAAAGGGCGGATATAAATTTATGTATGTATAATATATATATATGTCTTGTTGAATGATATACATATATTAATTTTCTACAAATATTTAAATTTATTATGGGTTTTCATTGATAAATTATTAATCAAGAAATCACCGTTCGGTTAACCTTTCCGTTCGCCCCGCCCGACCACACTTTTCGTCGCGCATTCACCATCTTACTTCCCAAGTCAAGCGTGCGCAACGAAGTTTTACTTCAAAATAGCAAAAGATAACTTATGTGTGATTTAAAATTAACCAATTACTTATATTCTTATTGATGCCTGTCTTGGAATGCTCGTCATCACTCCGAATTAATAGCGGTTTTGTTTTCCACTTTCCCGGATTGTTTTTAGTTTAGAAAACGACGCCCTACGATCCTTTATTGTATTGGATATAATAAATGTTACATTCGAAATCACAATGTTATATCGCGGGCTCGTCGAAGAGTGGCAATTGCATGGCGCCGAGTGTAGAAACATCGAGTTGAAGGAAAGAGAAGGGGAGATGCCGAAAACCGGTGAAGTTCGTTCCAAATCATTCGCAGTCCCTTTCTAGCAACGGTTTCAACTGAGATATTACTCATTACCCGTATCGTAACCGCCCTATATCTAAACAGACAATTCGCTCCCTAACCACTAATAATATAAAATTAATGTGACCCCTGAAATTATAGCAACACTTGAATAACGCGAGCTTTGAAAAAAAAAACGCGCACCATAATCTGTCCATTCGTTTAAAAGGCACGATGCTCCAGACGGACACACAGATACACGAAGTCAATTAAGTGTATTTGAGTTTCATTCTTTTACGAATGTCTTCAAGTGACTGAAGTGTCAAATATGGGGGGGGGGGGGGGGGGTTGTTGAACTGTTTTTGGGTGTCATTGTCTACGAGTGTCTTCGAATGACTAAATTGTCAAATAATGGGGCGGGGACACAATTGTATGCCAAATTATGTCATTTATTGCAACCTCGCCGTTACGAATTGTTTCTGTCACCTCTGAGGAATGAGAAAATTCCTCGCGAACTACACCGGTTCCGTACGGGTTGGGCCTTCGCATGTGCGTGAATAACATACAATTGCTAGTCTCGCGCATTTATTCTAGGCTCGAGTGCGAATGTTTAGTGGTCCCAAATTCATCGTAGTAACAAAATACGTTTTCCACGATTCTCATATATTATTCAGAAATAAATCTTAATAGAAATAAACCTGATAAGCTAATATGAAGATTTACTGAAAACTGTATCTAACAGTATAGACGTTTTTGTATATTATATATATTAATTATATACGCAAATACATATGGTAAAATTATCATTCCCATTGTTTCAAAGTTCTACCAAGAGGCTTAAAACAACTTTGCCGTGTCACCGACGGCTAATATATCCAACTTAATTGATATAAACTTAACATTCGCACTCGAGACTTGTTAAGATAATTTAGAATACTGTTGTTATATGAACTTATAAGACTACTCGACTATTTTTCGTGCATTTACTGTAATCCTTTTTACTATTATAGTCTCTAGGGACGGTGATATTTTAATAACTATTGTCTCGTTTAGGACAGATTTTTCTTAAAATATGTATGTGTATATATATGATTAATGTTGACACTAAATCGTTATGGAGACAAATCATCCTTTATCGAGGTTTACGTCTACGTAGTTTTAATAGCAATTTTAAATCGCAATAAACTTTCGTATATATATAATTTTGGATATATGGCAATCCTTTTTATTAGATAGTATTAAAATTAATCAAGTCTGCGGAATAGAGATATCATATTTAGAGTGCTTAATTGTTTCAATTTATTTACAATCACCAAAGAGCAATACTTAATTATTAATACAAGCGATGTGTGAACATAGTTTATTGGAAACTGGACGACTGTATTTATTCCTAACACAATAGCTCTTTATATAATATCTCTATATATAATGAATATAAAATATCATGACAATAAATTATATAATATTCTATTATCTCCCCGATTTATCAATGCATTACCAGAATGCTATTTTCGCAATAAATATATTTTAAGTCTATATTTACGCACGATTACGATATGACAGAGTATAGAAACTGATTGAATTAAGCTTTGCCTGTTACTTCCTACGCATGATGCATTTGTAATAATTGTTCCTTCCTAACTGTAATTAACTTCTCCTATGGTTGAACTAATTCACTATTAGCAATATGATATTGTTGCATTTGGCCATCGAATGTATCCATGTGCAAATTGTCTACGTTTTAACAAATAGAATGGAATAATTCTAATAAAAATGACAGTAGAACCGTACAGTAGAGAATGTATGTTATAAAATCCCGAACTGTCGAATGAATTCGTTACGTTTTCGGATAGGAGAGATTTAAATTGGAATGAGAAACTGAAACGGCTTAAATTACCTTAAAAATTAGGCATAAGTGTTCCAATTGTGGAATAGAGTCTGTAATTAATGTAATTGGTTATATCCATGTCATTAATTGTAACGTGAATCATGACGCCGAACTTTTTTTGAATCCGTAATTTAAACGTAATCGCGTTGTTTTTTCTCTTGGGCCAGACATGCAATACTACAGAGTCTGCCTTGATGCCTTTAACTTGACACATTTAAAAGAACAAAACACATTGCAATATAATTTGTATGTATGGTTAAATATATATTGGGACGGTGATCCTTTTTTTATTAAAATTGGTATAATAATTCGGTGGCAATATTAAAATATTTGTTAGCTTTAATTGGTGTTTCCTTCGTTAAACTAGCGATGTTTAATTTTTATCTGTGGCAACGACAATATGGCTATGTATTGCTCAACCGTATGCTCATTTGTCCCATAAGCGGAGTTTAGATTGGCAAAGAAACCTGCAGGAGGTGATTTCTGCAAGCAAACCCTACATGGATGCAGGAAGTGACATAATATCGATATATCGATATTTATTATAAGGAAGTGACAAAATATCGATATATTTATTTATTTACAAAAATATCAATATAAATATAAAAGTCCCAGAAACTTTATATCGGCTAAAAATTTCGATACATCGATACTTTTTCGACATTCGCAAGTGCTCAATTCGCGTGTCTCGTAATAATTATCAAATTTAAGTATGAAAAGCTCTGGGTGGTCTAAACTCTGCATGAATTTTCTGTACATCTCACCATTGATATTAAATGTTTAATTGTTAGTGTATAGAGGGTTATTTCGATTTGTGTATTGCGTTGTAGCTCCGTTATAATTTTAACGATTTATCTGTGAATTTGGCGGGTTCCGCCTCGATTGTATTTAGAATAGATGGATAAAAATAAACATTTACTTAGAATCACTCTTGTCTTTTTTATTGGGTGTTTCCCTCAATTTTTTTCCTAATGCCGGTTTGTGTTTTTGTTACAATTCACAAGCTCATTAAATTTGATCAGCTTGATCGACTTTGCTTATGTTTTAACTTAATTTGAAATGAAAGGACATTGTCGAAAGTTGCCCCAAGACCAACACAAAAACAACGTTCATATTAATTTTTATATTATTTTATTATACTACTTGCGGATATTAGAATCAAACGGACACCTGTAAATAAATAGTATATATTTAAAAGTACTGTAACGACTAAACATCAACAATTCCACCGTTTGTACAACTTAAATCAAGATGTCATTTCAACTAGGGACGTCACTGCATAATTTTAATCGATTCTTGATAATAATGCACCATAACAATAGTCAATATTGTATTGACATTATAATGTATTTTTAAATCTAACCAATTCTTTTTCTGTTTGTTTATTACCTATTTTTCTTAAAATAAAATCGGCCGCCATTTCTACTCGGATCAGCGCGCGCGCAGCATGGCGTCTCAGAGCTACCTTGAAGTTTTTATTAAAAATAAACATTTTGTAGATAGTTTGTAGTTTAGACATATACAAAATATCAATATACATACTACCTACGTACTGGATAAGATATATTTTTTTAAATTAAATGGAATAAATTGATTTTTGTCAGCTCGACTCGAGGCGTATTAGATAGGTAATAATAGTGATGTTGAATCGTGATGTGATATGGCGTTCGAGTTGATTCGCAACTTTCTAGTCAACTCGGACTGTCCGATGGTTGGGGTTTCAAGGACCTCGGCTCGATCGGTAGCTATTATCTGACTGGAATTTATTTCAAAAACCAACAAAGGTCTATAATATTCCAACGTAAATCTCAACATCGTGTTTTAAAAAAATACGGCAAACAAAACACCGCCATCTATAGCCTCAAAATCGTACTTATAAATCAATTGTACATAGTCGATTGCATAACGAAAAAAAAGTTAAAAAGAAGTTTCTGTTTTTATAGCAAAAAATTCCTACGCCACACTTCTTTTATTTGACGTCATTACAAACAAAACACAACAGATCACTAACAAATCAAAAAGGTCAGTTCGCACGCGGTTCGCCAACGGTCAACTAATAAAATTAAACAACAAAATGTCAATCAAAAATCAAAATAAACTTTTAACAGATTGACACATGAATTGTTTTTGATTATACGTTAGTTTCATAATTTTTATGATTATAAAATTGAGAAGATTTTTATGATTATTTAATATTCTTAGATATTTGAAACCATTTGTTTCTTTATCACAATTGTGTCATTGGCGATATCATATGGACCGCCAACTGCCTTAGAAGAAGAAGAAACTTTTAACGCCGTTTTTCATTCGCGCAATTCCGTTTCCGATCCTGGCCGAGCGAGCCCGACTCAAACCGAGTTCTATTCGAGTCGATGCGAGTAAGATGCAACACCTTACGAACAGCGTGTGTAACGTAACTTTGCATTTCGCTCAACTCGAGTTGATGCGAGTTGCAACGTGTAGTGAACCGCGCGCGCGAGCCGCGTGTGTAACTCGCAACAACTCGTGAGGCGTTCGGACGATTTTACTAAACATAACCTCAAAATAATAGTTATTTTTTCAAATAAATATTTTCTCCGAGGTGTTTTGGGATTCTACTTGTCATTTAAAACTCAAAAAGTAATTTTCCTTCGCTGTTGGTTCTGGGGCAATCAATGTATGGATAAAGAACATTGTCCTTTTCAAGTTAATTTGAAAATTTCGTTTTAAATTCTTGGATGCGATGTCATGCGAAGTCACCTGAAATAGGATTAATAATAATTCTAAGAGCGTAGGTTGAAACATAGTTTCAGTGATAACCAGTTCAAAAATGATTCAATAAGTAAAATGAAATCCCTTATAAAATTTCATTTGAATATCAGACTAACATAGCTAGAGACCTATCTAGATAATCTCCGCGTTGTGTAGATATATCAATTATCTACATAACGCGGTTCATTGAGTGTTAAAGTACTTTTTGTTTACTAATATCTGGCTGGCTAGGCCTACGGATGCTCATTTAACGGACTAACGCCTTTCGAATTGCCTTGTGGTTCTAATCGCAGACATGGCCTTACGAGCCCATAATGCTCTGGCACAGTTGCTAAGCTTTTAGTTTCGGCACCGGGGTCAAATCAAATCAAATCATTTATTCATCGAAATAAGAAATATACATTTCATTTATCGATAGTCATTTTTTTTAAATCTACCACCGTTTTGTAATGAGGTTCCTCTAACGGAGAAGAAACAGGCGAAAGAAACTCCGTAGGTATCTTCTTTTTTTTTTTATTAGAAACATCTTAGGAGCGATCTTCTCATTCCCAGGGTTATTTATCGTTAATGTATTATATTATAAAAACCCTTTTTTTTAATTTACTTTAATAAATTTCTTAAACCTGTTAATAGATAGGCTTTGCACATTAACTGGGATTTTGTTGTAGAAGCGTATACACCGTCCCATGAATGAGTTACTGACTCTATGGTGTCTAGTAACTCTGTCGTAGTTTGTACACAGGACAATGTACAACATGGTGTTACAACCGCAACCATAAATGAACACACTTCTAACGTTACTTGCCAATATTCATAAAAAATATTAGATAACATACGTTTAAAAATCCATGGGAAGAAAATATATTTATAACTAATTATTTAATTATTTGTATTTACAAGTCCATATTTTTACTAACGAAAAACAAAACCGAATTCCAATATCCAGCTCTGTATTTATTTTTAATTGATTTTCAGGAGTACCAATACCAATGAAATTAATATGGGGCCACATGCGAAAGCACCAGCTTTCAAATAAAAAAAGAATCATTCAAAATCGGTTCACTCAGTTGAATTCAAAAACTCTCAATATACATTCTCTATTTGATTTTGGAGTTCCCACGTGATCCCTCATGTATCTCAAGAGTCCAATACCTACCCACGAAATTAATATGGGACTATGCCGGCTAAATCACGTAGCAAGAGTAGCAATTGCTACGGGCCCCGCATATTTAAACCCAGTCATCTCTCTCTGAGCGTAATATTTTAAGTGAAACTTATTAAGTACTAGCGATCCGCCCCAGCTTCGCAACGGTGCAATGTATAATACATATAAACCTTCCTCTTGAATCAATTATCTAGTAGAAAATAAACCGCATCAAGATCCGTTGCGTAGTTTTATAGATCCAAGCACACATAAGGACAAATAGACAGCGGGACTACTTTGTTTTATACTACGTAGTGAAGTAAGAGTATTGAATTGTTTTTACACTTTATACTTAAGAACCCATTGCAGATCAAAGGCTGTTTGAAAGAATTTGAGACGGGCCCCGCGCTTGTTTAATCCGGAAATGTACAAAACCGAACATTCATAAATGACGGAGGTGTGAGGTAACAAACATAAAAAAATTACATCCGAGAATATCGTACTTTTTTGGAGTCAGTTGAAAGATCCGACATTTCATGAGCACCGACCGTATAGTATTAAGTTAGCCAAAGGAAAAAATAATACTAAATTTTTATCTTAAAGTAATGTAACAATCTATACAGATATACGGTGTGCAAATTGTGGTTTAGATCCGCACACGGTACAATAATTACTCTTGTGGGCTGTGATTATTTGTTCAGTGTCTGTGAAATGTACATACAGGGTCTATGTATATCCCACTGGTGGGCAACGGCCTCCTCTGTACAGAGGGAATAGTCCGCCATGCGACTCCACTGCGTATTGGCGGACTTCACATATCATCCAAATATTTTTTATTATTTCAAAAATATGCAGGTTTCCATACCATGTTTTACTTCAACAAATGGCACGTGATAAATCAACAAGCACTTAAAATTAACAATACCTTTCGTGTCGGCACCTCGAGTATATTGAATTAAAATCGAGCGCCCGGAAACTGAGCTATCAGAGCCTTTATATTTTTTATCTTAAACAATGGAAAATATATTTATACGATGATTGAAAAATGATACACGATTTATGTATTATAATTCATAATTTTTATTTACGTAATAAAAATGCATTAACTATCCCAATTCGTAGTCTAACCACTAAACAACAAGTTAAGATAAGCAGTCTTATTACACGAAGCATAAATCTCTTAAACAATAAAGATTATTAATTAAACCTAGTTCACTAGTTCCATGACCCTCATACTTTCAAGGCACATCCTTTTTTTGCTCTCACTCTGTTGTTATCCGACTTTTCTTTGCTAGCAACTTTTCCAAACTAACATGATGACTAAGCAAAAACTGAAATAAAAACAGTGTCCAGGCTGAGTAGGATATTAAGAATAATTTCACGAACGACTTAGTAATGACAGCAAATAAATAACGATTTAACGATAAATTATTAGGTTATACATTTTATGAGAAGTATCACCAATGCAAAGTGATGGTATCATTATACATTTGCATAGAAATACTGTTCTTTTATAGGCAGAAAACTATAGTTAGGCTCAATGGAATTCTCCTATAACATGTCCAATTTATGACGGGTTATTTCACTGCAGTAAAGTAATTATTATACATATTAAGAAATAAATCACACATTTGTATCAAGTTATGTAAAGTAACATATAATTCTCAATGCTGAGCAAAGGCTTCCTCTATAAAGAGGGAATTAAGACTTCACTAGGTACCTACATTTAAATATTTCTTACTATTATTTCAAAAACATGTTGGTTTCCTCAAGATGGTAAGCAGCACTGAAAATAATGCATTCATTACAATTATCACTTAACAATTTTGATGAATGAAATAAATATTTAATTAGAGCCTGGAGTTTGAGCTTTCACGGCTACTTGACATTTTTAACATACTAAAAGAAATTAAATAATAAATATACATTTAACTATGAAGAGTGACCAAATGAAAAGTTCAGGAACAATTATAGTTATTTTATAAATACACAGAAATCATGATCATTAGACCATTCAACTTTCTCTTGTTTAACCAAAGAAATACATTTTTAATTAATGGAGCATAGAACTTTTACCAACAATTTTTTATTCAATGTGTAATGTGTAATTGCAAACTGCACTTATAAAAGGAGTTTTATTGACTAGATGAATATTTAAAAATAAGACTTTAATTTTACTACTATAAAGTAAAATATGAGTTGCTCTCAACTTATCGGTCCACATCATTTGCATTAATATTGTTAAAAATGAACCTCATAAATACCTCCTATTAGGGAATCACTTATTTTAATAAATTAACTGGCACATAAGGTCTAACAACATTCACACAATACTACTTTACTAGTCTTTATATTGTTGACTATAAAAACGATATATATATATATATATATTATAACAGAAATAACATTTTCTACTAACAGAAACATTAATATAAAAGTTATATTGAGTAATCCCTAATAATATGATATTTATATACCAGCCATGTATGTATTTTTGTATATTTGTGTTTCCATATCCATCTAGTTCTCTCATCCTCTAATTTTCAAGCATGCTTTAATCTTATAAATAGTTTTATAATTGTTAGTAAAAATGTAAATGTTTTGAGGTTTACTTTACAAGATATCTCTTATACTATTTCCACTCGCAGTCCTTTCCCAAATTTGGCCCGATTTGTACAGCCTATAAATTTTGTTGCTCATTAAACTCTGAGCAAACTGAGTAATTGCACCTTCAAGTTTATGCTGGAACACTTGCAATTGGGTTTCATTATAACCACTTGGACTGTATTTTTTAGAATCTCTACATTCTGTGTATTTGTGTACGCCAAGAATATCTAAAGATACTTCTTTCACACTGGATGACAAATTAAATATATCATCAAATGTTATCATTGTGTCTAAGTTCCTTAAGTTAATCAATGTTTTCTTCTCAGGTAAAATATAGTAGTGCCTTTTATTTAATATATTAGGGTACCCAATTTCTGCATTGTCATCATCTGGTTGATTCAGACAGAATAACAGTGGTTGAACAATCGCAGTTCTTATTGATCTTGTAGGGTCAAAATCACCTATCACACCTTTTATGTTTGTATGGTAACGTGGAACAAGTAACTCATCCCAAGATAGCACAACTACATGACTTGCTTTATCAGAATCTTCTTTATCATATTTAAAATGTCTGAAAAGGCAATCCATCTCCACTGCCTGCCTTACAATATCATATGACTTAGAAAATATAAATGGGTAGTTTAATGGGAAAAATTGTATATTCCATTGTGTAATATCAGCTGGCAATAAGTTCAATCTTCTTATAACATCTTCGGATATCATACTGTCGTATATGGTGAAATAATGGACACCCATCATATGGTGGAACACTAAAAACTCAATGAAAGCATCCCTTGACACAATTGGAACAGAATTTGGTATCACGCACACTGCTGGCACAATGTTGTTCACAAATTTAATATTGCTATTTTCTCTTGCTTTACGTTTTGTATTAACTTGAATAAGTCTATTAATAGGAGCATGTATTGGATTGATGTTATAATCATTAACATAAAAGCTTATACCCCTGGGTTTGCCAAAGTCCTTATTCATTGCACATTGGAAAACATACAACTTGAAGTTGTTCATAGGATTGGAGACAGTTTTGAATGAAAATCGCCCAGCTTTAGGCTTAGTATCATTTTCTAGCCAAATGTTACAACGAAATGATGGTTGTATGTTAGCTTTGCCAATAACAATAGAGTCAATGCTGTATGCATTTGAGGGAGTTAACTTTTCATATTTCTGATATGAACGCAAGAACGATGAGTAAGAGTAAAAATTTTCATCGATCTGCTGAAACAACGGTGGCGTTTCACGCACTTCCATTGACGAGTTACGTAGTATCTCCGACAGCATTGTAGCATTGAATCCCGGCCCGCAAAATTCTATTTCTGAGAGACCAGGTTTGCCAAAAAAGTTGAGCACTTCGAGCACATAACGTAATCGGTAATATTCGTGACGATATATAAGTAGAGTTACTATGCTAATAAAGCTTATTAAAATCAAAATTAGTTGGTAATATTTTCGCATGATGTTCGCTGATGGTTTTCGTTGAGTCTTCATTGAGTTGATCGATGACAAACATAAAATTTGCACCAAAAGGAATAGTTCTTAAGCGACACCATCTGTTATAAAGTAAGCAATTGCGATTTGTTAGACAGTTTACAAGTTCTCAATCACTTTAACTTTAAATACCTAAATATATATAGGTATCTCTTCGTTTCTGGGTTATCAACAATGACAGATGTGACAAAGAATGATAATTATTGACATGTGAAAAGACAACATTGACAAATCCAGATTATACTATTATCGTTTAACGTATTTTTCCGTACAGACAATACATGATATACGTGGTATAGCTAATACCGCCATTTTTCTTCTATTTATTCGGAGTTCGGAGAGATCCAAACAAACCTTGCTATCAGTTGTCACCTAAATTACTTTTTTTGTGGAGCATAGTATTTATGTTGTGAGCCCGGAGGCTTTGACAGCTTGGTCCTGTTGCTGTGTCGACAAAGGTCAATCAATAGTTGAATTTTTCTAGACGGTAGAGGAATTAATATGGTTAAAATTGCGATTTAATTTCGAAACATAACACTCGAGAAATAAAAAGTACCAATCACCATTAATGAGTGATCAGGTTGGCCGAAGCAAGGAAAATATGTTCAGGTGGGGACTCTCAGAAAACTCAGACCTGGACTGTATGTGTAGAGCAGTGCAGTCCATGGCCCATCTGATGTCTTGTCCTGCCTGCCCTTTCACCTGTTCGCAGCAGGATCTGATGGATGCCACAAATTGTGCTGTCGAAGTGGCTAAGTTCTGGGCTGGGAAGATATGATTTGTCATCGACACGTAAAGAAGAAGAAGTGACCGGGCAGAGGCAAATATCGTGTATAGGCTGTGTAACACGACTAGCATGGAGTAGAAGTTTATTTTGTGAGAAGGTTGCAAACGAAGCTGGTGGTTCACTTGATATTATGTGATATCCAACACCCATGGAAATTTGCACACCCATGGGATTGCAGATGCGTTGCCACCTTTTTATAAAGTGGGCACGGCTACCTCACTCGCCATACGAAACGCAGAAGTGTAACACTTCAACTTCACGCTGGCCCTACCGCAGTAGAAAAGTTATACGTCTGCATTTCATCCGATGAGTGAGGTAGCCGGGGCCCATTTTATTAAAAGGTGGCAACGCATTTGCAACTCTACAGATTTGGCAAATGTCTATGGGCAGCAGCTATCACTTGAGATCAGGGGAACCACCAGCCCGCTTGCCAACTTCCCACATAAAGAAAGCAGTGTAATATGCCTTGCTAAGCGTGGTGGCGCTGAAGCTGTCACTGACCTGTTCGGGCTGCTATTGCTGCATCCTTGCGGCGCGTTGCTTTGTCACCTTGTTAGGTAGCTTTTAATTTATAATTGTATCACACAGGGGAATGAGTTGGCTTACCATTTAAAATAGGAATATAATTTTTCGTCTCACTAGAATTCAAAGACATGAATTCTATTATTATTTATTATTGAAGTTATACTTCTATTGGCGCGTTTGACGAAAATGATGAGAGTGAGTTTTTACAATGCGCGACATCTAACAATTACACCAACTTCACGCTGGTACCATGGCAACCAAACTAATTGAAATATTTTACCCATTGAATTAAATTGCATTTTATCGGTAAAATAAAAGATTAATACTCTCACCTCTGTTTTAAAAACTTGTTTGTAAGTGTTGCACATCACTACTTTGGCTTGTCAAATGTGATAGGATAGGTACTCAATTTGCGGATGAAAACTTAAGCAAGTCATCAGATATTGTAGATTTTCAGAAGGTTTCTATTTAGAGTCTTTTAAATCCTAATAATGTCGGATAACAAAGATGAAACATTGCGGCAGTTTCGTGATGTTACAGGCGCTGACGAAGCGCGAAGTAGATTCTTTTTGGAGTCGGCTAATTGGCAACTAGAGGTAAATTTGCCAAACCTATTATTTTCTGTTTCTATATAATATATATGTTAAAAGATATTACTGTTTTACATATATTTTAAATCATAAACAATAATAATTAACGATTTATTCCAAAATATGTGCCTGCCTTTTTCTAGAACGCTGTATAAAAAAACAGCATGCTTTTATGGTGGTACAGTTATAAATCAATGTTTCTTTCAATGGTGTAGTGTAGTTTTTTGTTAATTCTTGTGTGATTGATTTTGGTAAAATTTTTTTTGCTTCCCATCAGGCCAATATTAACCATTAATAATAGTATTACTCTAAAATGCTTTTTTGGTTGGTTTACTTTTTTAGATTATTTATCAGTTGAGTCAACATGTTGATGTCAGGTTATTCAAATTATAGTTCTGTGCTGTTGTACACTTCTTAATAATCTTCGTAGCCATTTAATGCCAATAACAGGCTTACAGTTAAATATTAATATGTGTAATTTATTATAATTTTTTTCTAGGTGGCTCTATTTAGTTTCTATGAAAATGGTGGCAATAGCGATGATAACCCAGTAAATCCTACACCAGCGCTGGCAGCAGTGCCAACTTTGTCCGACAGTGATATGGAGTCACCTCCAGCTTCACCTGTGCGCCCGCAGAAAAAGGAAAAAAAGAAACAAGGAAGCTCTAAGTTTGCAACACTAGATTCATTGCAACAAGACAGTTCGAGTGAAGAAGACGAAGGCAGGTGTATTGTTTAAGCACACATTATTTTTTTCTCAGAATAAAAAAGTTAAACATAAAGGGACCTAAGATTTAATTGTATAGAAGTGTATGGCATAAAATCTTAGTTATTAGGATTGTAAGTATAAAATCTTTGGTTACAGGTCAAGCTTTTTATGCAGGCGGATCAGAGAGATCCGGTCAGCAGATCTTGGGCCCTGGTAAAGGGAGAAAGGACATTGTCACAGAGATGTTCAAAAGTGTCAGAGAGTGAGTTTAGTCATTTTAAATATTTAGTTAATTGCCCAGTGTCACTGCAGGTATCACAATTATGAGAATATTTTAACCTAAACCACTCTTAGGATTTGAACAACAATTTATGGAGATTGTGATCTACTTTTGTTCTATGGTGGTGTTTAAATACTTTAAGAAATAAATTATGGAAAGCATCCTGGTCTCAACCCATTGTAATTGTTCTCAACAGTTCTGTTTAACCTCAAAAACAAGGACCGTAACATATGATAAATAGAACAAGAATTAACTTAAGGACCTGTTTCTAGAAGTTGTTTTATTGTTGTGCGTATTTGTATATTGAATTCTAAACCACGAAATAATATTTTACCACTTTTTGGGGCATGGTACAGTTCATAGACGAAAATGAAACACCCCTATATATGCGATAATTTCTTCAATGCCCTTCAATCTAAAATGCAATCCTTTTTTTATTAGTATCCTAGTTTAATGTCAGATTTATCCATACAGACAATTCATTAATAGTTATACAGCAATTTTCCGGCCCTTTTTACAGTACTTTTAGATCCATGCCTGAGCCTGTCACATGGGTTTCACATTACCTGCACGGATGTTGCGATTTCTTCAGTGGTTACTTAACGAGCTGCTATCGAAATGATTTTTTTTGCGTGAATACAGTAGGGTGATAAGTTTTGGCATGGCATGGCACTCTACCAATTTACGATGTGCAAATTGTTGTTTAGATCCACACAGGGTACAACAATTCGTGTAGGTCGCAATTAGTTGTCCCACATCTGTGTAATGTACATACAGGGTATAAAGTAACAGCCTATGTATGTCCCACTGCTGGGCAAAGGCCTTGTACAGAGGGTAATAGGGAGTTCACCACCCGAACTGGCGGACTTCACGTATCTTCAGAATACTTTTGTTATCATTTCGAAAATATGCAGGTTTCCTCACGATGTTTACTTTCGCAGTTGAGCACGCAATAAGGCGGCACTTAAAATTAATTGATAACAGTTTTTATTGTTGTCAGAACTTTGGCTGCTCAAGTATATTATTTAATTTTAGGACATATTTTTACACAACATTCTCTAGTCCCAAACTAAGCAACGCTTGTACTATGGGTACTTTTCTTTAGTAAATAATTACATATTATTCATATATAAACACCCAGACACTAGAAAAACACTATGTTCATCACACAATACGTTTCCAGTAGTGGGGATCGAACCCACACCCTCTGGCGCAGGAGGCAGGTACACTACCCACTACGCCCCTCGGGTCGTTATTTAAATATTAATTTGCAATTGAAATAGAGGGTGTTACTTGCTAAAATCTTAAGTTCTCGTGTTTGAAGGCAAGGCGCTGTCGTATTCGACAACGAGCCATCGTCGACATCGAGTAGGGGATGTGGGGCGTTTAGCGGCGTTGGCTACAGGCTCGGTGAGTGGTCTATTTTGCGGTCATTTTGAATGTGAATTTTCATTTTTTGAAGTTATACTTCTTTTGGCGCGTTTGGGAAAAATTGTGAGAGGATCAACTAGAAATTCGTGCCTTTACGCGACACCGACTTCATGGTGTTACCATAACAAATTTGTTATATTTATGTACACACACCTAACTCTAACGATAATTGCCAATAATCACAAAAAAAATATAAACGTTAAAAAATCCTTAATTAAAAAAATCTTTTCAAATAAAGTAATTAAATAAAAGAGAAAAAAAATTGTAATAAGCTATACAACTGCAACTGATTGAATCATACATTCAGAGACTTTTTCATTCGTTGCTACAACGTCGCATTACAATTCTCTCCTAACAATATGTTTTATGTTTTTTAAATTCATTCAACCACTTCATATGCTTTTAAGATGAGTTTATTAACTTCTAAAAAAGTACCATTTCGGTAACATTTCGAATGAAGAGGTAGTGAGGTGAATTATTTTTTTGCCCGACAGGACAAACTGCTGACGACCATGAGCAAGTCGCGCCAGCCAACGCACAGCAACAGGTAAAAGAAAAAAATTACTTAATACATTTCATACAGTATGTATTTCATATAATACCTTATACATGTATAGCGTTTCCGATCTGAGTATTGATTTAATGCACGATCCATGTATTAATTTTATTTGTTGCACCTAAAAAACTAAAACAAAAGAATTCGAATATATGTGAAGTCCGCCAATCCGCAGTGGGGCCGCGTGGTGGAATATGTCTTGATAGCCTCTGTATAGAGGAGGCCTTTGCCCAGCAGTGGGACATGTATAGGCTGTTACTTTTATTGCACCTAACACGATATCCCCTCACGCCCCGGGTAGACTGGGAAAATGCCAGGCATTTAGCCCGTAGGCTACATAAAGTGATCATGGTGAGTAAAGTGAAGTCATTCGACTGTTGCAGGAACAGTCTCGCTTCGTGCGGCTGCGCTTGTACCGCGAGGGTTTCACCGTAGACTCGGGACCGATTCGCTCTTACGCCGACTCCGAGAACGTGGAGTTCCTCAACAGCATCCGGCGCGGGTGAGTTCGATTGTTCCGATGCGTTCTTTGGGAAATTTAATGCAGTGCATGAATGGAGATGTTTTGACTTTGACGTGTTTGAGTAGAGAAATGTTGACTTTGACGTGTTTGCATAGAGAAATGTTGGCGTTTGACGTGTTTGAATGGAGAAATGTTGGCTTTGACGTGTTTGAGTAGAGAAATGTTGACTTTGACGTGTTTGCATAGAGAAATGTTGGCGTTTGACGTGTTTGAATGGAGAAATGTTGGCTTTGACGTGTTTGAATACAGAAATGTTGACTTTGACGTGTTTGAGTTTGTTGTGAGAAATGTTGAGTCTGAAGGATGTTGAGTCTGAATAGAGAAAAGCTTTCTTTCTTCTTCTTTCTTCCTGATTACAATCTCCACTACTCGAAAAAAAATTATGTGTCGAAAACTGTGTTTTTTCTGGTAATAATTTTTAAGTACGTTTATCGGATACTTAGTACTCATAGTACAAGCAAAGCCCTAAGTGTGTCACAATCAGCCGTTCTTCTTAGTGGTTGCAAATCCGGAAGACGTGGGTTCGATTCCCGCACCGGCGAAGAACTTTTCGTTAAAAATTTTAACATTAAATTAATGTATTTAATGAAACTAGTTTACGGATTTTATCGCGTTTTTTTATTTTGTTTGGGAAACTCCCGACGTTTCGAACGTTTCTGCGTGGATCGGAATAACAATAAACAAAATAATCGACGGTGGCCGGTGTTGTTAACTACGACATCGAGACGTATAACAACTCAGTCTGTCCCGTGACCACGAACGCCGGCAAGGGTTCGAAACTTCGGGAATTCCAAAAACAAAATAAAAGAACGCGACAAAATCCGTGTAAACCGGTTTCATTTAACATGTATAATATTCGCGTAGGATCAAAAAGCCAATATTAAATTAACGGCCGCGCTCCAGGGAGATCCCGAACGAGCTGAAGCGCGGGGGCGGCGAGGTGCGCGTCAGCTTGGAAGACCGCAGGCTGGAGGAGTGCCCGCGCGGAACAACCTCCAAGCCGCAGGCGTTCTCCGGGAAGGGACACCTGCTAGGAAGGTGGGTTGTGCGTTCTCTTGCCTAATAGTTGTACCCGGCCACGCTTCGCTGTGGTTTTTTTTCTCGTTCACTCCGAACTTCGCAATAAGAAGTATATGCAACACTCTTCTGTTCAATAGCTAAGTGTGGACAAATATCGAGTCGATCCGTCGTTGGCTAGTTTTTCTTAAACGTTTCTTCTTCTTTCTTTCTTTCTTCTTATATAAATGTTCGTTAAGCTGAAGCCCAAAATCTTATAATTATATATAATATTATAAATACGAAAGTAACTCTGCCTGCCTATCTGTTTCGCTTTCAAACCAAAAATACTGAACGATTTTAAACGAAATTTGGTACACAGATACTCTAGAGCCTGAGAATAGACATAGGCTATTTTTTAACTGTAAAAAAGTGTTGTTAATGGTTGAAAGATAATTCTTCTTTAGCTTCATATTTATATTTAGCTTCAACGCGAGCGAAGCTCAAAATATATGAATGTTTTAAAATTTGCTTCAAATGCTAGAAAAATATGTGGCAATCAGCCGTTTAGCTCAGTGGCTAAAGCGTCAAGCCGCGAATGCCGAAGGCGTGGGTTCGATTCTCACAGCGGCGACAATCTTTTCGTACTTTTACAAATTTTAAAGTTTAATCTTGTGTTATTTAAATTTTCACATATGAACGTTAATCAACGTGCAGCCCCACGCCGGCGACGGTCGGCGCCACCGCGCCCGTGGCCGCGTCGCCCGCCGACCGCTCGGCCAATCAGCGCGCGGCCCAGGAGGCGGTCGGCCTCGACGAGAGCAGCCCCGTCACCACGCTGCAGGTGACGGCGCTGCAGCAACGGAGCGCGCAGTTGCGGAACGTGTTCCGCCTTCTCGGAACACGCGCCGCCACTTTGACGCGCGTGTTCCACATTCTCGGAACACGCACCGCAACTTTGACGCGCGTGTTCCGAATTCTTGGAACACGCACCGCAACTTTGACGCGCGTGTTCCGCGTTCTCGGAACACGCACCGCAACTTTGACGTGTGTTCCGTATTCTTGGGAAATAAACCGCCATTTAAAAGTACAGTTCTCATCGTCGGAGGAACACGCAATGCGTCATGACATTTGTCTCAGTTTTTGAGCACACAACAACAGCACAAACGCTCGTGTCTTTTCAAACGCGGTGGTTTGCCGAGTTTACTATCTCAATACAAACACATTGCATGGCAATGTTCACACAGAGCACAACTACTCAAGAGACTAAAAGCCGAAAGTTGGCAGTTCCGGCCCGCCTGATGATTGTATTGCCAACTACTCTAGACTTACACTTGGTGTGTTAAGACAACGCTGAAGCAAGAATGGGTAGGTCAGTCCGGGTAAGTACCACGAACTCACAAACGATCGGCGTGAAGTGCAAGTATTACACTTTTGCGTATTGCCTGGTGAATGAGACAAACGGTGGCCCACTTTATTAAAAGGTGGCAACACATCAGCAATCTGGTGTTGCGAATATCCATGGGCGGCGGTCATCACTAAGCATAAGGCGAACCGCCAGTTCGTTACCTGACTTACAAAAAAAAAAAAAACAAACACTGATGACTCCGTGGCGCACTTGCTAAGGCATCGACCTCGGGGGGGTCGTAGGTTTCATCCCCACACACACCCCCAACTATTTGTGCAACATATTTATAACGCCTGGGAAAGGTCACAAGATGCAATAGGTGTCTTTTGCGACCTTTCAAAGGCTTTCGACTGTGTAGACCACGAAACCCTCCTTCAAAAGTTAGATTATTATGGCATTCGTGACATCGCCCTCAATCTCATTGCCTCTTACCTTAATAATAGAATTCAAAAAGTATCTATAAATGATGTAAATTCCACAGGGTCCCCCATGAAAATGGGTGTCCCACAAGGATCAATCTTGGGTCCATTATTATTCTTAGTGTATATAAATGATCTCCCCTTTTATGCCAGTGAGTTATGTGATATTGTACTGTTTGCTGACGACACATCGCTCATTTTTAAGGTTGACCGAAACGTGTCGGATTATGACGACGTGAATAGTGCACTTTCGCGTATCCTCCACTGGTTTACCGTTAATAATATGGTGTTAAATGCTAAAAAAACTAAATGCCTTCTTTTTACCCTTCCCAGCGTAAGAAGGCGAAGTTTTAGCTTAACATTAAATAGCGTAACCCTTAATCCTGTTGAGTCCGCTGTATTCTTGGGAATTACAGTGGATTCAAAGCTCCAATGGAGTCCCCATCTATCATCTCTTGCGAACAGGTTAAGCTCCGCTGTTTTTGCAGTTAGGAAGGTTAGGCAGCTATCAGACATCGACACTGCCAGACTTGTTTATTTCAGTTATTTCCACAGCATCTTGTCTTACGGCATTTTGTTGTGGTGCGGAATACACTCAGAGACCTTTTTAAAGAGATTAATATACTCACTGTTGCGTCTCAATATATTTATTGTAATATTTTGTATGTTAAAAATAATATTAATAGTTATCTAAAGAATAGTGACAGACATAAACTAAATACTAGAAATAAGGACAAACTAACTACGCCATTGTTTCGTTTACAAAAAGTAAACAGGTCGTTCATGGGGCAAGGTGTGCGCATGTATAATAAAATCCCACAGTCGATATTAAGTCTGCCACTTGATGAATTTAAACGAAAAATTAAAAGTAAACTTATGGCTAAAGCCTATTATTCTATTGCTGAATATCTTGACGACGCCAATGTGTGGGGCTAATACTGTTGATACTCACGTAGGCTAAAACAAGACTATTGTACATGTACTATTATATTGTAAACTGATTTTTTTTTTTAAAAAAGAGCAACTGTTGAGTTTCTTGCCAGTTTCTTCTCAACAGAAACTGCTTTCCGAACCGGTGGTAACTTACGAACGTGTTCATTTCTTGTAAAATTTTGACGTTTCATAAGAACGCGCAAGCGTCTATGTGAATAAAGATATTTTATTATTTATTTATTATTATTATTGTGACCCACAGACAGTTGCTTCCCATCTGGGTGTCTTTCCACGTGTAATTTATGTTTGTAAAACGCCCTTGCAACGAGGGTAATGTTATCCCAAAGTAAGGGCGATGTTTTTCAATACAAAACACGAACCGCTCCAGTTCCGGCTGGCGGACGGCAGCCGGCTGACGGGCCGCTTCAACCACGGGCACACGGTGGCCGACCTGCAGCGGTACGTGGCGCGCGCTGAGCCCGCCTACCAGCTGCGGCCCTTCGCGCTGCTCACCACCTTCCCCAGCGCCGAGCTGGCCGACCCCGCGCTCACGCTGGCGCAGGCCAACCTGCTCAACACCACGCTCCTGCAGAGGCTCAAATAATACCGCCCCCACCGTCGTCCACGGCTCCGGGGTCAGCGACCGACGGTCGGCCGTGGGACCGGCTCTCGACTCCGCACATAATAATATGCCCCCTTCCCCTTCCTGCCCCTCTCCACCTGTCATCGTCCACGGCTTCGGGGTCAAAGACCGACGGACGGCCGTAGACCGGTTTTCGACTCTGCACCGTTTTCGTTCGAAGGCTCAAATTATTACCCCCCCCCCCCCATCCCCTTCACTACATCTGCAGTCATCTACGGATTCGAGCCGCGAGTCGTCGACCGACGGAACGCCATGCGACCGCTTTTCAACTCTGCACCTTGTTTCGAAGGATCAAATAATACTCTTCTCCATCCACCAGCGGCAATCTACGGATTCGAGCCGCGGGTAAATAAACGACGGATGGACGTGCGTCCGCCTTTGAACTCCGTAACGCGTTTTAAATAGTTTTCTAGCGCTGTTATGGTTGAAAATGGCGTGGGTTGGCGTTGTCGATCGTGTTTCGGATGAACCGTTTTAGACTACGCCATGGTTATAGAGCGGTCGAGCCGTTTCTGACCATTTTTAGGGTTGACAATGGCTTAAGGTTGTTTAGCGATCGGATGAACCGTTTTGAACTCTATGCCTCGGGCTGTGGGTTGAAAACCGCTCGGCGTGGATGTGAGTTTTGGTTTTGAGCTTTTTTCAACCCGGCCGCTCAGAGTTGAATGGTTGCATTTTGAACCTTCTCCGCCCCGCCTCGGAGTTAGGTTGAATATCGCTCGGCGAACACTAGTATTTAGTTTGCGTAGTCATAATTTTACGCCTTTTTCTATTCTATTCTTAACGATAGCTATATAATTAAAGCATCGGTCGCACGACCATCTTCATACACTACTCGGATTATGTCCGTTTGTCGAACACGTTTATATACAATCACTTGGTCACAATTTCCTTGCTCTTATAGATAATGCTTGTATTACACGTTTAGTTTGAAGCTAACTTTTGCTTCAACATTTTCCGTCAATAAAGTACCGAACATTCCAGCCAAGATAATGTAATATGCAGGTATGTTTAAAAACGATGTATCGATGATTAGTATTTCTTCGGCGTATAAGATTTTAAACCATTGTTTCACGACAAGTTTGTTCGTAGTATATAAACAAGATTTTGTAGAACTCTTGAAATTGATTTCTAGAATAATTCCCAAAAATACTATTGGAAAAACCATTCTTTCGACTCTTAGCGCGATCTGAAACTGTGACTAAAGCGACTGTGAATTAATTACACATTATTACTGTGAATTAATTACATGTGTTGGACGTTTCAATAATATTTGCTCGTAAAAATGGTTTTCGTATACAATATACCGTTTAGTATTTGGGGCTTTAATAAAAAAACAAATATCGTAGACCGTCTTTTTATTCAAACAACCACTCCTAAAAGACCATAACAATGTAAAAATAATTTATAAATTAATTAATATGAATAACATATTTAATAACATGACATTAAAACTGATTTCTGCATGAGCAATAAAACGCTCACTCAAACATGGATTGTGGCGACGCAGTTTCCCGCCATTTCACGCGGGCGCCATTTGCATTTGGAACGCGCTTCCAAAATGGCGTCCTCAGCTGCAACACGCCGCCCTTGGGAAATTGCACGCGCAGGGATCCGTCGTAATGCATTCCGCGGGACATTTGCATTCGCACGCTGCAAACAAATGCACAAACAATTTTTGAACAAAAGAACATTGAACCAGGTTTTTTTAAACTACACTACGATGCCTACGTGGTGCAGTTGCCAAGGTGTTGCCTTTGGTGCTGGGGGTCGTGGGTTCGATTTCAACAAGAGATAAGTGTTTGTGCTATATTATATGTTATAAAACAAAGAATAAAACAAAGTGTATTTTTCATATTTATTCGTAAATGATCGTAGTCGTTTTGGACGATACGATTGGCGTAGTGGATAGTGACCCTGTCACTTGCGCCAGAGGGTGTGGGTTCGATCCCCATACAAAATTGCCTATCGTCCTTCATAGCTGAAATAAGGTTGTCAGTGACCAGCAAGAATTTAACTACTGCACTACAACTGAATGAGATCTCACGTTTGCAGTCTCCATAAGCGCAAGGGTCCATATATTCGGAGCAATCTTCTCCAGGCGGCAGGAATGAAGAGCGATACACAGTGGTGCTTTCCAGCTGAAAGACGAAATTCAAGCCCTATAGTTCAAATTATGGACGCTTGTAGGGGCCTTAAAGTCGCTGGGGAGACTAAGGCATAGCTGGTTAAATGACATGAATGTTATTTAACCAGCTATGCCACGAAACACTTCTACCCTTATGAACTTCAGTTCATAAGGGTAGAAGTGTTTCGTCCTGTAGAAATTATAAACTTTCTTTTTTCGTTGTGTTTTGACTGTGGTACGGCCACGGGGCAGTTTTGACTGTTGCACGAATAGGCAGCAGGCTCGTGCGATGAAGTACCACAACCTCACAGAAGACCGGCGTGGTATGGAAGTGTTGTAATTCTGCGTTTCGTCTATTGAGTGAGGTAACTGAGGCCTACTTTGTGGTAACGCATCTCCAACCCTGCGGCTCTTGTCCATGAGTGGCGGTCATAGGCATGGTGGTTTATCGCAATGATTTCCCGTGACGCGACCTTTACTCTCCACACGTGCAATCAGGTTTTACTTGATAAAAATTAGAAAAACTCTACCGACCCTCTGGCACGGTTTCTGGTATTGGCCTTTGCAAGCCCAGGGAGGGCGCTGGGGTGCCGGCGCGCAGATCGGCTGGTACGACATCTTCTGCACCGTCGACGACTCCATTTTGGCTGAAAAATTACAAATAACTAAATTAACAAAGCCTCGAATGGAATGGTAATATAAATGTTCCTACTGAAAATGTTTATAATGTATTTCAATGGTGAAGTGTAGTGATGGCTGTTTTGCGGTGTCTTGCGTTCTTCAAGGTCTTGGCTTTTAATTCTCGTGTGCAGGAATTACCTTATCAGTTCGACCTACGGGTCGATAGTCAATGATACGATTAGTGGCGGATTTACTTTGCCGCTAATAGGCTGTTCTATTTTTGCCGCCCCTACTGACCTCTAAAATTCGATACCCCAGTTCGCAATCATATTAATACCATTTATACTGTCAATAAAACTGCAACTTAATGATTTATGCTCTATCGTCTTCATCACATCAGTTTTTTTCTTGTTATGAGCATGATTTTGAACTAGGGTTTCGTTGTGCCAGTTTCTAGATTATTTTTATAAACCACGATTTTATGAAGATTACACGAAAAATAGTTTTTGGGTGGGTCAGAAATATTTCTGTCCTAAAAAAAAGACAATCATGTTCCAATCTAAGACGGGGTAAGGATAAGGTATGCCTCAGAAATAGTGTTAAAATACTTAAAAATATTTCTGTTAACCAAAAATGGCCAAATTTGCCGCACCTAAAATCTGCTGCCGTAGGCTCTAGCCTACTTAGCCTGCTGGTAAATCAGCCACTGGATACGATCATACATACTAAAAATATATTTTTCAAAAAGGATAATTCTTTTAGCTCTAGTCTACACTCAAGATGAAAAGCGCACATTTTTTTTCGATGCTATTAAACTCGCGTTCAAATTTCTTCCGTGCAATAGTACCAAAATAAAAAAAAATATATATTTTTTTTGAATCCAAAAAGTTATTTCCACCCTTTAAGTCTTTTCTTTAAGTCGGTGATTTCTGTTATGTTTAAGTTTAAAAGTAGCAATTTCAAACCAGATGGTTTCTCGTAGCACTTTGCGGGCGCGTAGGACTGCGGCACTGGTGCGCGTCCAGGGTCCAAATACGACATGCGGTTTACGGTTCGATCTGCAAAGGATATATCACTGATCTCTAAATGGCCTCTTATCGAGAGTAGCTGGTGTACATTCTCGAAACTCATTTTCCTTAGCGAGCTGTAACACATTGCACACAGCTGTAATGCATAATACATTGCACCCGTGCGAAGTCGGGGCGGTTCGCTAGTTAATAATAAATTTTCCCACATGACTGGATAATTTAATGTCAGTAGTGATGTGCAACACTGACTCTCGAAAGGCTGCTCGACGCAGTGGAATCACGATACCTTATTTTTGAACAGATTGCGAACTTTCATAACATACCTTCGTGCGGAAATGGCACAGTCTAATAAATCGTCTGACATGACTAGATAATTTAATGTCATTAGTGATGTGCAACACTCACTCTCGAAAGGTTGCTCGACGCAGTGGAATTACAATACCTTATTTTTGAACAGATTGCGAACTTTCATAACATACCTTCGTACGGAAATGGCACAGTCTAATAAATTGTCTGACATGACTAGGTAATTTAATGTCATTAGTGATGTGCAACACTCACTCTCGAAAGGTTGCTCGACGCAGTGGAATTACAATACCTTATTTTTGAACAGATTGCGAACTTTCATAACATACCTTCGTGCGGAAATGGCAGTCTAATAAATCGTCTGACATGACTAGATAATTTAATGTCATTAGTGATGTGCAACACTCACTCTCGAAAGGTTGCTCGACGCAGTGGAATTACAATACCTTATTTTTGAACAGATTGCGAACTTTCATAACATACCTTCGTGCGGAAATGGCACAGTCTAATAAATCGTCTGACATGACTAGGTAATTTAATGTCATTAGTGATGTGCAACACTCACTCTCGAAAGGTTGCTCGACGCAGTGGAATTACAATACCTTATTTTTGAACAGATTGCGAACTTTCATAACATACCTTCGTGCGGAAATGGCACAGTCTAATAAATCGTCTGACATGACTAGATAATTTAATGTCATTAGTGATGTGCAACACTCACTCTCGAAAGGTTGCTCGACGCAGTGGAATTACAATACCTTATTTTTGAACAGATTGCGAACTTTCATAACATACCTTCGTGCGGAAATGGCACAGTCTAATAAATCGTCTGACATGACTAGATAATTTAATGTCATTAGTGATGTGCAACACTCACTCTCGAAAGGTTGCTCGACGCAGTGGAATTACGATACCTTTTTTTTGACAGATTGCGAACTTTCATAACATACCTTCGTGCGGAAATGGCACAGTCTAATAAATCGTCTGACATGACTAGATAATTTAATGTCATTAGTGATGTGCAACACTCACTCTCGAAAGGCTGCTCGACGCAGTGGAACTTCGCAGGTGGTTTGCACGACTCCCTGACGGCGCAAGGCTTCGGAACAAAGTCGTGCCGCTGTGTAGTGAGGTTCTGCATCGGGCCCTGGCCCCACATGTCGTGGTGGCACGGCCGGATGGGCTGCGTCACGCACACCGGGTTCGGGAGGAACGAGAGCTGAGTGATCGGGAAGGAAGGGGAATTAATTTGTGGCGCATTACAACTGCCATTATTAGTGAGCCGTGGTAGCCCAGTGATAGGCCGCTCGCTTTTAATTCAATATACTCGAGCAACCTGAGTTAGATCCCCGGTGCCGGTACCAATGAAGTTGTTAATTTTATGTGCTGTCTTATCACGCGATCAGCGGTGAAGGAAAACTCCGTGAGGAAACCAGGAAAAAATAATAATAACGAAATAAAAATATTTCGAAGATACGTGAAGTCAACCAATCCGCAGTGGGGTCTTGTGGTGGACTATGCCCCGATACCCTCTGTATAGGACGCCTTCGCCCAGCAGTGGAACATGTACCTATAGGCTTTTACTTACTTACAAGTTACATTCTCGTACGGCGAAACAGTGAAAAGAACAGTTCTGTTTCTGTGTAGCCCTGATAAAGACTGTCAGAAACATAATAGCAATCAGCGTTACAATGATTACATCCTCAGCAGTTTTAGAACGTACGACGCGAATCTTCTATTTTCCTTATATTTCGATCTTCAAAATATTATTCAATTTTCGTTTCATTCTTCACCAAGAACAAACATCGCCACGCGAAGACGAATTCGCCACAATATCAAAGCACAATAGCGTTGACTGAAATCTTAACTTAGTGGTTAAAGCGTCTGGGCGCGAATCCAGTAGACGTGGGTTCGATTCCCGCAGTGGCGAAAAACTGCGTCCTTTTTTCTACAAATTTTGACGTTTGGATTTGTACTACCTAAAGTTATTTTTATACTGCTCATTTTTAGCACTACTTTTCTTCTGGATAGAAGGCTGCAAACAAGTGTTTGCAGTACAAAAGAGAAATGTATTCGTGAAATACGTTATTATTGTTTATAAGACATAAATTAGTAATTAATTTATTATCTATGTTATTCAGAGGCTCAAACCAGACTACTAGATATGAATGTCTGTATCCGAAATAGGATTCCACTCGCAGTGGTTAATCATAACTTTTTAAAGAAGGTGGTAGACGAGTAGACAGCATACAAGCTTTCAGGGATTTTGGTTACCCGACTCACCTGACAAAATGTAAAAGTATAAATACTCCTAAGTGATGTAGCTTTTCTGTAAGCCCTGTTACTTCTCCGAACGAGCCGACCTACTCGTCTGCAAGCTGTTTGGGTGCAACGCTATACCTTATGGACCGTGTCTCCGTCCATCAGAGCTGTGGACGGCACGAGATTTGGCAACGGCTTCGCTGGCGGTGGTCTTGCGGCCTCCACGGGTAGGTAGCTGAACAAAACTTACCACTTTAACCAGAAGCCATGAATTTGGCGATAAAATAACTGAAAGTCACACACTAATTCATTTTATAAAACATTTTCTTGGTGTGAAGAAAGTTTTTCAAACGCATTCAGACGCTTTGTAAATGATGAAACGCAAACAGATGAAATGGAGTCATTACGTCTTCAACTATTGTTTTCAATCATATCATTAACTTTGTATAGCATCTTAAAGTACACCGCAGAATTAGGTATACAAGAAGGAAGTTGTACTTTAGATATGTTAATGCATGGTACAATTTATTTCAAAAATCACTTGAGACTTTATCAAATGCATTTGCTTTACCCGTCTAGACTTAGTATTGCTTCATAGAAAGTTCAAACTATTTATTCCATGTAAATAGAAAAAAGTAAAGTAAATTAACAGCCTATACATTTCCCACTGCTGGGAAAAGGCCTTAACAGATGCTCTGATCAGGGCATAGTCCACCACGCGGCCCCACTGCGGTTTGGTGGACTTCACTTATCTTCAAAATATTTCGAAAATATGCAGGTTTCCCCACGATGTTTTCCTTCACCGCTTAAAATTAAAATTGTAAATTTTAAGTCAGCACTTAAAATTTACAATTTCTTCGGTGCCGGTGCCGTTCGAACTCGGTTTGCTCGAGTACATTGAATTAAAGCCGAGCGCCTGGACACTGAGCTATCACGCTCTTATAATGTAAATAGAAACTAACCTGTTTTTGTACACGGTCTGAGTTTCAAACCTCTTCGAGGGGGTGACCGGGTTTATGCAGCTGTTCGGGATTATCGCACGCCTGCGGCAGTCGCTTTTGGCATCCAAATAACTGCCAAACAACAACAACACTTACAAAACTGCAGTAACAAATGTAGAAAGGCAGTTAAATTATCGAAGACGTCCTTAAAATCCAAAGTTAAATTATCCTAATCTCAAAGTTGATGGTTAGGTCGTCTTCTTTCTGACACTATACTCGAACGAAAAAATCTGTTAATTTAACTTAACACTTTAGACAAAAAAAATTAAAAAGTACTACAAAATGACGTGGTAATAACACTCTCGATGTATTTTCTGATCGCTTCTTTTTGCTTGGGTTAACACGTGTCATTAAAAAATAGGGCACACTCGCGCAAATAAATCGTGTACATGCTTAGTACAAGCACAAAAGTATGTTAGTTTCGAAAAGATGTCGCTAAGGTATTTTACCGCGATAGAGCCACACAGCAACATCTGCTGTTGCACGAATGGGTAGATTCCTGCGTAGAAGGAACACGACCTTATAGAAAACCAACACGAATTGAAAGTGTAATAATACTTTCGCGTTTCGTCTGATGGGTTACCTAACCGGTACCAGCTTTATTAAATAGCATCTGCAACACCTTCGGTTGTTGCAAATGTCTAATGGGCGGCGGTCATTTAACATCAAGTGAACCGCCAGCTCGTTTGCTACCTTCTCAAATAAAAATGTAAAACTAAAAACATGGAGCATTGTCTTTGGACTTTTCCACATCAGCGCAGTCTAGTGATGTTTGTTTCACCTAGTTTGTTTATTTCCAAACGTGATTGACTTATAAATGGAGTAAATATAGGAAATCCTTAATGTTTAATTTGTAATTCTTCTCTTTACTTGCCTTTTTCGCAAGACTAGGCACAGCATTAGCGTAGAACGTACTGTAGTTTTCGACATGGACCGCTTTCGACGAAGAGAGAGGTTTGACTCCTCTTTTGTAATGCACACAGTAAAGCAATGGGAACAATTTGCTAGCGTCAGTTTTCCTTTTCGAGTGTGATGTGTCTTCAAGGCAAGAGTGCACAATCAGGGTTAGACTAAGGTAAGTCTACCATGGAAGACTACACGTGTGCATTTATGTGCATGACTGCATGCTACGTGGTAATCCTGCACTGATGAGATTTTGTATTAAAACTATCCGATTAGGAAACGTATAAAGTTTACCGTTGAGATTTGGTGGAACGCTACCATAGCAACATATATGTCATTAGTAACATTGTGACAAATCTTGGATATTAATTTAATAACACAATATCTATACAAATAAATTAATTGAGTCCCATTTGATGTTACCTTCATTAGCAGGTAGAGTAACTTTCAAAGAGCAATTAAGGCTGGTTGTTATAGGAATTATGTAGACGTGTTGTTATAATCCTAATCACGTAATTAATTAATTAATGATCGCTTTTTGCTTTACCGAAACAATGAGATGTGTTTGATTTTAATTGTTCTTTTAAAAAAGGAGAGCTATCAAATTAAGGTTGATATAATAGTGTACTTTAAAGTAGTTTTACTCACTCTGAACTACGGAAACAAAATTTTGTCAACGCATATTTTATATCGTTAGGTTTTAGGGTTCCGTACCCACAGACACGATTTTTTTGCCTTTTTTTATAGATACGGGTACGGATATAGGTACGGATATAGGTACGTAACCCTACAACGTTCCGTACGGATATAGATACGGAATCCTTCGCGACCTGACCTCGCGGTTCTGACTCGTACTTTTAACTTGACGTTACGTTTTTTTTTTATTTGACTCCTGAAAACTTTTCAACAAGGGAACGGATGTCTAATCGATTACCGCGTTTATGTCACTTAGTTCAAGATTCATCAGTTCAGTGAGTTGTGGTTATAAGCTACTCTATTCATTGAATATAGGAATTATGTGGGAAAAGGTTGAGAGTTTATGAGGTTCCATCAGAGTTCGGAGCTGTTTCATAGGGGCTGTTTTATACCTCTACCCTAGTGATAGCTATTTGTGGTTATTTTATACCCTTACTATATAGGCATATGAACATACCTCTACTATACAGCGTGTCGTTACCATCGCGACAATAAATGAACACACATATAGGGGATAACTTTTTAAAGTTGTATTAAACATTTAAATTCTTTAAACATCAATATTTACAAAGTTATTAAATTTTCCAAAACAAAGAATTTTAGAACATCCTTACCTATAAAAGCGTAACGTAAAGTTCATTTGTAAAGGTCACAAAGCATATGAATGGGTTGAATGAATTTAAAAGAGACAAAACATAGTGTTAGAAGGAGAGGCTTATAATGCGACGCTGTGGCGCGAGTTGTATAGGATGTTACAAATTTTGTTTCTTTTTTACTTAATTAGTTTGTTTGAAAAATATTTTTTTTAATTATGGATTTTGTTTAACGTTAATATTTTTTTATGATTATTGGCAAGTAGCGTTAGACGTGTGTTCATTTATTGTCGCCATGGTAACGACACGCTGTATATACCCTTTTTAAGTCCTTATCCCACGTAGGTGGGTTCGTAACGACACGTGAATCATATTGTTAATAACGTTACCTAGGTTGTTGTTTTTACGACCGCCTGCCTGTGCGACGTTAACGCTCCTTGGGAATAAATACCCGGATCTGTTAGCTGTGCGTCACACAAATACTTGTTCCCGCTAAATTGTAAGCGAGTCACAAACAAATAATTATCTCACGTGGGAATTGAACCCACGACCTCAATGTCAAAGTGGAGACCATACACGTTGTTTTAAAAGCGCACATCATCTTGGATCGTGTCGTGCCCCCCTCCCCCTCCCTTAAGTCGAATCCATCTTTCAGAAAAAAATACGTACCTCATCGTATACGTCGTATTGTCGTCTATTCGTTGGCAGGGCTTTTGGTACTGGCCCTTGCACGCCCAAGGTACAGGCTCTTTCGGCAAAACCTGTAGATAAATTCCTAAGATTCATCCCATAACTCCTTTAAATGAAAGTTACAGCCAGGCCGTACGGTTTCAAATGCGTTGCCGCCATTGAATAAAGTGGTTTCCAGCCATTTCACTCACCAGATGAAACGCAGAAGGCATAACACTTTCACTTCACGCTGGTCTTCTTTGAGGCTTCATACTTACCACAGTTAAGCGTAAAGTAAGTAAAGTAACAGCCTATACATGTCCCACTGCTGGGCAAAGGCCTCCTCTAGACAGAGGGTATCAGGGCATAGTCCACCACGCGGCCCCACTGCGGATTGGCGGACTTCACATATTTTCGAAATATGCAGGTTTCCTCACGGTGTTTTCCTTCACCGCGGAGCACGTGATAAGTCAGCACTTAAAGTTAAAACCTTCATTGGTGCCGGCACCGGGGATAGAACTCAGGTTGCTCGAGTATATTGAATTAAAGGCGAGCGCCCGGACACTGAGCTATCACGGATCTCAGGCTCTCACAGTTAAGCGTAATCATTAAAAATTAAAAAACTGTCAGACTTACCGGGTTCGGTAGATAGCTCATTTTGTGCGTGGTGCAGCCATCCATCTTGGCCGCTGGGCGCTCGTAGCACCTCTCCGGCGCGTATGACTTGACCAGCTCGATTCTCTCCGGAGGCAAATATGACAGCTTGTTGATAGTGCGGTCTGTAAAGAAGATTGTTTTCGACACCTGATTTAGATCTAGATTTAAGAATAGACAATTTACTTCTCCATTGAGTTGTTGATGAAAATACTAATGCCTATGATATGTACAGGCAAAAATACTATGTATGGTATTTACTGTTTCATCATTATTATAATTTATCTTGTAATGTGGACATATTTGAAGGTATTGTTTTTTCTAGAGTTCATATAGATCCAAGATGATGAGCGCTTTTAAAACAACGGGTATAGTCTCCACTTTGACATTGGGGTCGTGGGTTCGATTCCCACGTGAGGTAATTATTTGTTTGTGACTCGCAGACAATTTAGCGGGGACAAGTATTTGTGACGGACAGATAACAGATCCGGGTGTTTATTCGCAAGGAGTGTTGACGTTAACCTTATTACTAAAACTCCACTGACTGTCTGTCTGTCTGTCCGTTTGTGACCACGCTGTATCTCATGAACCGTGATAGCCAGTTGGAATTTTCACAGATGATGTATTTCTGTTAGCTTTTAGTCACATTTATCATAACAGCCATATTGATTAATAAGTAAATAGAGATTTTATTTGAGATCAAATTGATCAAACCTGCCAGCATGGTGTAAAACCCATTATTGTAAACGATAATCGCCGAGCAATGACGTCCATCACAGAAATTTGGCTGCGCTGATATTTCAAGAGCTTGGAACTCATACACAAAACGGCAGTAAAATAAACTATAAAAAACGACGTGAACTTTATCAGGCTTCTGTAAAGCTTTGGTTGCTGCATTGCTTTACTAAGATCAAAGGTGCGAAGGCTTCTGTAGGGCTGTGGTTCAAAGGTTGCTTCGCTTTTAAGATCATAGGTGCGAATACTAAAGAGGCCAGTCGTAATTAGTTTACGGGTGAAGTTCTTACTCTCAAAGGGTTGTTCGACACAGTGAAACTTTGCCGGCGGCTTGCAACTCTCCCGCATTACACACGGCTTCGGAACAAAGTCGTGCCGCTGTGTAGTGAGGTTCTGCATCGGGCCCTGGCCCCACATGTCGTGGTGGCACGGCCGGATGGGCTGCGTCACGCACACCGGGTTCGGCAGGAACGAGAGCTGGTGGTCAGGGAAGAGGGATAATTATATGTAAGCACACTAGACCACAGCCTAAGTCACTAGTTATCATAGCGACTCTAGAGCTGTCAGAGAAGTGGGATAGTGATGTATTAGCATATAATCGTAGCCTAAGTCGCTCTAATAGTTTTGTTATTTTAGCGACTCTATTGGTTATTATCGAAGTTGATTTACTTTTAACCCGGTAGTTAATTTCATGTGTGGATTTTCCAGGAAGGTAAATGATTCCTTCATTACAATTAAGTTTTGTCGGTCGATGATTGGCAGAGAATCTTTACGTATTTCTCTTTTGGTATTAAGTAAAGACAATGAATACGTTTTCTTTGTTTTAGGTTGATGATTAAGAATCCTTTATAATTTTAAAAACATTCTATCAAGCAATCTTGGTAACAAACACTATTTTAAAATACTATCCGTTTTAATGCGCTCATAGTTTCAGAATTCTTACATGTTTTATGTGCGAAGGAGGCAAATGAGCTGGCGGTTCGCGAGATGTTAAGTGATAACTACGGGACCGACCTACACATTCGTGAAAAAGCTAAGATCGCTGCGTGGTCCGAACTTAGTTACTCCATTCAGAAGTAATTTTCTTGATAGATTAAATGGTTATCGGACGTCGCTTCCCTTGGAAAGCTTACCTTCTGGACGGTGCACGATTCCATAGGCTCGCAGCTTGGGACCAAGTTAGGCGGAGGCTTTCTGGGAATCCCCCGAAGGTTGTTGCACCCGTCGACTGGCAAGTAGGACATCTTGTACGTCGTGCACGACTCCACTGGGGCGGTGGGTTTCATGTAGCAGCGCCGCGGCGCGTACGACTCTGGTATCTTGGGCTGCTTGTAGCACTGAGGGAAGGCGAGGTAATCGTCGTACATTTGACGGGCGTCAGTCATGTTTGCTCAGTGACCTCTAGGGTCAAAGGAGAGGCACCGATAAAACTGTGATTTGTGCAATTTTCAATTTTGAGTGCCCATTTCCCACATGCTCGTCGGCGAAAGAGCACTTGCATATATAAAAGATAATAGTAATATGAAAATTATCCTATCGAATACGTAAAGTCTTGCTTCTGCCCAGCGGATGGAAATATTATAGACGTTTAGGCTACTTTACTTTACTTGTACCTGCAATATTATTGCAATATTATTCCTTAGGTTATTTTAAATGCATCAAATGCCACATATTGAGTTCGATTCTTATTTCCTCTGTTTTGTTATTTACATCACATCGTGTAGCTTATCTAAATGGCAAATAGATATATAAATTATTATTTACTACTCGTGTACATGCGTTCGGAAATGTACTTCACAACACATCGTATACAACATATAGCATACTTGAGAGAGTATTTTGGTTCTCATCAAATTTATTTCACTAAAAATATTGACAAAATATGCGTTACCAAATAAACGGAACCCAAGGGGCATGGTGCCAAGGACGCTAGTTACATTTCGTCATTGAGTAAATATCGACATCAGAATACATCGTACATAAAATATTCTATTTAGTTCTCATCAAATTAATTGAACAAAAAGTATTTACAATATAGACAAATACTAAACAAAGTACACGTTATCAAACAAACGTAGCCCACGCGGCATGGTGCCAAAGAAGCTACTTACATTTCCTCACTGAATACTTAACATTCAACTGAAAAACAAACCGGCCGTCTTATCAACAGCCGCAAAAAAGACGAAGAGTTCTTATAGTCATAAATTTTTAAACACAAACCGCTTTTATACTCATGCAACCATTCGCCACATCTCGTCTACCGTTCGTGTACTAACCGGATTGAGTATAGGGGTTTTGCCGCAACAGCACGAGCGGCACGGGCAGGGCTGCTCCTGCTTGCCGTCGATCGGAGTCCCATCTTTAGGGCCCGATTTGATGCCGGCAGTTGGCGCGCACGGCGCAGCCGCCGGGCAGGGAACACACCTGCGGACCAATCAATCAACAGGCTTTTTCATCCGTGTCAGATGTTAAACAGTGATGACACCTGCGTTCGTGGCTGTACAGGCCTATGCGGGAGGGTATTCCCCGAGCGCACTTGCGACAAGTGTACGCTCTCCCAGGTGGGAGCAAACACCCTGGGCCGAGATCAAAACTCGATTGTGAGTATGATAATAACGCATTCGCATCGGCTTGTACGGCCACACGAAATGTTGTACAATACAATGACTAACTGTGGTAGGGAAATGTAACATCAGAAGATGTTGAGTGGACGTATTAGGATTGGCTAGTACGGCCATACGAAATAACGCACTATACAATGACTAACTGTGGTAGGGAAATGCAATATCGGAAGCTGTTGAATGGACAGAATCGTCCGGGGAAATACCACGGTCTCACAGAAGGCTAGTGTGAAGTAAATGTTTAATGCTTCGCGTTTCTCTTGGTGAGTGAGGTAGGCGAGTGCAGTTTTTTAAAGCATGCCAACGCATCTGCAATAGCCCCAGGTGTACGTTGATGTCTTGTAGGTGTTGTAGTTTTAGTTCCTTCTAAACATTGTACTGTGTACTATAACTGTGTTCTGTGAATTACTTATCAGATTCTGCTCTCGTACTTCTTGCAGGCTCGACTATCAAAGTACTACATGCTTCCATACAATCCTACTTACATATGCAAATTCATAACTGCAAGTCACAGTGGTTCAACAATAATAGGTCAACGATAAATCACTACATAGTATAAAACAAAGTCATCCTGCTGTCCGTCTGTCCCTATGTATGCTAAGATCTTTAAAACTACGCAACGGAGCTTGGTGCGGTTATTTTTAATAGTACCCACTGTGTAAATAACTACGCTGTGGCATTATTGGATTTGGTTATCCTTGGAGAAGGTCGGCGTGAAGAGGAAGAATTATTACTTCTGCGTTTTTCTGGGGAATAAGGTAGCCGCGGCCCACTGTTAAAAGGTGTATCGCATCTGTAGCCCCATGTGTGTTCCTGATATCACTTAACATCACTTAGCATCAAGTGAAACGCCAGCTTTCATTCTTTCTTTTGCCACCTTCTCAAATAAGTAAATTAAAATCCCTGTGTCATGTTCATGGTGCTACTATCTCGATTATTTTATTTGATAAATGAGAATGTTTTAGCACGAACACTAAAGAAACAACAAAAACGACGTAAAAACAATTCAACTCCACGTTTTAATGAAAAATCACAATCAAAAAACTACTACAATCATCTGAACGAATTAGTGAGAGTTTAAGGCAAGGTAAATTTGTACAGACTTCATTCAAGTTCTTAGTCTGAAAAACATGAAATTCAACTCACTCTGGCATAATTTCCTCGTGGGTCCGTAACCGAAAATTATTTTACAAAAATAAAATAAATCTAAAAACTAAATGTACTAAAAACGGGAAAAATTTTCAAAAAAGCATAACTATCTAAAAATGATTACTAAATAAAGTGACATTGACAAGGTGCTCTTTTGTTAATAATGCAATTATTTTGCGTTTCCAGTTGGTTGTCGTTCACGACGAAATATAAAAGTGCAACTAAAAAGGTAATATAATCGAATGTGTGTGAATTACTTACATATAACAAGTTGGTGCACTACGATAGATTGTAGGGCCACGTGACAGTCTTCTCTGGGGCACAAATGGGCAGGTCCGTCCAGGAAAGTACCACGACCTCAAAGGAGACCGGCGTGAAGACGAAGATTTATACTACTAAGTTTCGTCTGCTGAGCCGGAGTAACCGGAGGTAACCGGCGGTAACCGGAGGTAACCGGAGCCCACTTAACTCTATGAAAAGGTGGTACAGCATTTGCAAATACGGGTATTGCAGATGTCCATGGGCGGCGGTTATCACTTAACATAGGTGGACCGCCAGTTCGATGGGCACCTACCCACAAAATAAATGACAAAAAACAAAACAGCCTTGAAATATCTCACTCACTATACATTTCCTTTTTAATTTTGATGAGTTTGGTCATTTCATTAGGCCTCCGGAGATACATTAATCTCCGGAGGCCTAATGAAAATGAATATAGGACTACATGGGAGTTAAAGCGAACTCAATGCAATAAGGATTTTTAAAATCGGTTCATAAATAACGGGGTTTTGAGGTAAAAGACATTAAAAAAAATTACAAACTAGTTGAGAGTTTTCTCCTTTTTTGAAGTCGGTCGAAATGAGAACTTGGTCCATTTTGTCCTATGAAAAACCCGTTGCTGTCTCGTCAGCAGCAGTGGCCGATAAGTCGTGTTGGTCAGGGTTATAGCTGATCGTGAGAGGTTATCAAAAACAAATTAATTATATACAGCTGCTGTGATAATTCATTGTTGGAGTGTTAGATGTATCATTATTGGTGTAATCGTTATCTACGAGTCAAAGATCGCGGTGGATACCAAGGATGTGGGGCAGTGACATTAACTTCGTTCCATACTGTATCTGTAACGTACTGTACGCGAATCAGGAAGACGTGGCTTCGATTCCTGATTCTATTTTTTCTAAGTTCTAATATTTTCATTTCTTTCATCGTCATCATCAGCCGCACTTAGAACGCCGCAACGAACGACACTTTGCCATTTAATTTCATTAGATAGAGGATTTAATAAAATAGACGGTTGGACTTATTTGCGAAAGGAATAAGAATACTTGAAGTGAACGTTGTTCGATATAGTGATCGTGAAACCATCAAAGATATTAGGGGAAAAAGGGGTAATGGGGGTCACTTAAGCGAAAACTTAAATAATTAAAAAATTTGAAACAGAATCCTTATTGCAACGGCCTCATAACAAAGTCTACTTACTTGGCTATCGTTTGAGATCAATGGTCATCACATTAATAATTAACTTTGGCAAGTAAAAGAGTTAAAGACTCCAATTGCACGGAGGTAATTGTGTTCACATTGTGGGCAATGAGGATAAAACAAAATCTAACACTCATCGCAAACATATCCCAGCTCGCAGACCAGGGCCTAGGTAATCAACTGCGCTAGAAGTTGGTGATGGTGATGGTGGCTTCAGTGAACCAACATGCATTGATGTGCCAGTTATTGAAGATTCTCCTTGACCTGATGTTGGGTCATCAATAGCATCTGACTCATCATAGTTTTGATTGGCAGTAGTCTCCGATTGGAGCAATTCGGCTGGCAGAAAATCTTCTTCAGAAAACACGTCGGGGTTTATTGGGAAAATATCAGTAGCCCTAAATATCGATTCCCCTTTACTAATAGGTGAAATGTTATTAAATGTCTTCCGCAATAAAGATGCTACTTCGTAAGGCGTGATCTTCTCTGCAAGGTAAATGACAACAACCAGTCACGTCCAGCCATTTTCGAAAACTGATTAAAATTGTGTTTTAAGTAGTCTTCAGCATATTCACTTGCCATTTTTCTAATTTCATTAGCTGTAGGTAAATCCATAAAAAATATTGGCCATCTTCTTTATGAAGTGGGCCAAATCTCTTTCTTTTTCAAGGCTGAACACAGTCAGCCGTCCAAGACGTGATGACAAGTAAGATTTTTTGATAAATCAAAAAATGTAGTATACGCCAATTACAATGCCTGTAATAGTGGCCCTAGTGGGCAATGGGGGTCACCCGATTCTCATTACCCACAAGTACTCTAAGAAGAAAAAAAATTAAAAGCAAAATACATTTTTGCAGCACACGTGTTATATGTTTGAAATCGTTACACTGAATGTCCGAATAAAGGCGCATGAAAGTTACAAACAAGTAGATCAATAAATGTGATACTTACCGTTTATTTTACGAGAGAGGAAATTTATATCGGCAAGCCGCAGAAACAAAAATGATCTCTCGTTCCCGATGCCGTTGCCATACAGGCTCAGACGGCTCGCAACGATTGTGAGGGACACATAGCGGAGTAGGGAGGCCATTCACGCATCTCTAGTGATTGAAGTTTTGTATATATGTGGCTGACCACTGTTACCCACTGACTCCCATTACCTCTTTTTCCCCTAAGAAGGTTAGATTTTTTAAAAGTCACTTTTATCATCGATCTTTTCCTACTCAACAGTATTCTGTAATATTTAGCTTTAAACTAATCAAGTCATATAAAGGAATGTTTGCTGCAAAAACAATATTGAATGGTGACATTGGCTTAAGTGCGAAATAGCTCGCAAATTCCCATAATTATGCAATGAATATGTTTTTTTTCTTAAAGCTTGTGTTAATTTTAAAGCCAAACTTTTTCACCCAGACGTATTGTTAATCAGTATTATCTGATTTGATCAGATTCTTGAGTCAAAAACCGGATCTATCCGACTTATATAAAAACCAGCCAATTGCGAGTTCGACTCGCGCAGGAGGTTCCGTAATTTATCCGTAAAATCAACAAAAAAATCAAGTCTGTTGTATGAGAGCCCCATTTAAATATTTTTTTTATTCTGTTTTTTAGTATTTGTTGTTATAGCGGCAGACAGACAGACAGCGAAGTCTTAGTAATTGGGTCCCGTTATACCCTTTGGGTACGGAACTCTAAAAATCAGTGAATTATTCTGTGCAGGGGAACCCTTTGCCCAGCAGTGGGATATGTATAGGCTTTTGTTACTTTACTTTCTATACATTGCTACTTAATAAACGTGGTAGTAGTTATGTTAGTCCATTCTTCAATTCACATCGGCTGACCTGTTGCGAAAGAAATTTGATAAGGAGTTTTTTCTTATGTAAGATGATGGCAAACAAGCAGGTGATTAACCTGATGAAGGTGATAACCGCTACTCATTTCATTAATAAAACCTGTGGATTTACAGGTTCTATGCAAACGTCTGTACGAGTGGGTCTGGTTACCTCGCTCTACACAGGAAATCCAAAAGTCGAAATTATTTATGTTGTAGGTGTGATATTTCGGGTGAGCATGTCACAGTAAAATAAAATAAAACCGTTTAAAAACTTTAAAGTTAAACGGTTTTATTTTATGTGCTCTGAAAACTACAATATTGTATTGTCATCTAAATTAAATGTGTGTACCAAATTTCAGATCAATCTGACAACGGGAAGGTGCTTAAATTTCAATTTCTAACTTTGAACCAAATAAATAAACAAATAATGTCCGTACGGGTCGAGCTAAATAAAATCGTTTAATAAGAGATAGCTTTTACGGCACATTGACACACTGGTCTTTTTATAATGTAAACGTTCGTTATTACAATTTTAATGAAACGGAGCTAGTGAATCCGCGTGTCAAAGTTGGTTGAAATCTAAATAATTTACGGCCAAGTGTTATTCTGTCAAGGTCGACTGCTTTGTTATATGGGTCACTTCATAATCGCTGTTCTACTGTACATGTTCGGACGTTCATTAGCGCTTAGTTTAAAATAATCATTGTCATTAAATTATTGATTAGTTTGTGACTGTGTTTGTAAGTTTTGTGGCCTGCACCGTAATTAGAAAAGGCTGGGTACTCTTTTATGCTAATGGTGTTTATACTTGTCATACACATTTTTTAATACAGGTAATCCTTTTGTATATTAATACAGATTTTAATACCAATTGTGGTACAATAAATTTGTTAATTGTAATTTGTATTTTCTAAGTATTTTTAAAATAGTTAAATATTATTTGTTCTATAAAATCCTGGCTTATGTTATTATAGTGTATTATGTTTCTTTCCTTCTAAATTCTACATTAAATGGTAGAATTAACCGTTTGTACATGCTAAGAAATTCTGGACGGATTTTTGTTTACTTCCTCGGAATAGTAACGTAATTAATTATTACGAACGTAACGCAAAATAATTACTATGTTCTAATGAGGTGGATTATAGGTTTATTGGAAACACTTGCAATGTTGGAACGAATCACATGCTTGTTCCAGCAGTATGCTTTCTTTGCTGCGTATTAACTCATTGTCCAATTAACGATAACTTGTAGTTTGCGAATAATACATCTTGATGCATAAAACTATTCTACGCATTTTAATTTAAGTGTGCGGATGATCAGTCTCGATATTTCCTATATTTTAAAACGTACAAAACATTCTAAGCGTCGGGAGTCTGCAACAAGAATTGAGCAATTCGATTAAAATACCATCAAAATTTGAAATGGAAGAATACTAGTTCATCACACTTGGGTTGAGATTACAATCTTGGATAGGTATGTATATTTAATTATTATGCTTATTGTAGCTTATTATGTTAACGGTGATTCATTAAATTAAGTGAAAACTACACACATCTTTACTGAATTCTGACCCGCGACTATTGGCATTGTCTGTGAAGCTTGCGGTGTGTTGGATTTTTAATTTAGGTAAGTTAGATATAGGAAAAGAAAGATACGTTTATTTTTCGAAACGAATTGTGAACATTTTTTAATCAGCTATATTTTTTAATGCAGTTATATAATAACTTTTTAACTGTAAGTTTTCTGAAAATATATGAAGTATCGTGGTAAGTTATGTGTCTTAACAGTATTCACGTCCCTTATTTTATACCGAAATGGCGTTAACGAAATCCACAAATTAGTTTAATTTATCAATTATTTACTACATATTCCACTGCTGGGCAAACGCCTCTTTACAGAGAGTATTAGGGTATGGTCCACCACGCGCCCTCTCTGCGGATTGGTGGACTTCACATAATTATCTTCGAAATAATTTTTTTATTATTTCGAATATATGCAGGTTGCCTCACGATGTTCTCCTTCACCGCTGAGCGCGTGATAAGTCATCACTTAAAATTAACAATTTCATTGGCGCCGAGCTGCCGGCACTGGGGATCGAACTCAGGTTGCTAGAATATATTCACGGCTATGTGGCAATGTTATTATAAGTGAGGACGTCAGAAGATAGTTTTATATTCCGTTAGCCGTGGGCTACATTTCTGTTGTATGAAAGAACACATGATCTTTTCGAATCTATGCATGTATTGGATGTTATACATTTCACCAGTGCCGTATTAACCACGTGTCAAGAGTAGCAATTGCTACGGGCCCTGCGCCAAAGGGGTCCCCGCATATTTAAACCCTGATCTCATCTCTGCCTGACTTCATTTGTTGAGTTAAACTTATTAAACAAATGAGAGTATTGAGTTGTTCTTTTACCAGTTTATACTTAAGAACCCAAAGCAGATCAAGGTCTGTTTGAAAGAATTTGCTACGGGCCCCACGCTTACTTAATCCGGCACTGCATTTCACTATTATTTATCTCTTTTTGGCAACGTAATGGTGTACCGTGTATTTAACGTAAACATAACATACAATTCATGTCGAACAATCTATTTGCGAAACCAATTGCAATAAAGTGATTTTATGAGTTTATTGCACTCTGAGCTGTCACTTCCAATTCCTTGGTCCATCATTCATATTTATTAATCCATCGTGATGTTTAATTTTTTTTTTACTTTCTTATACTTGAACTAAAGCAATCCTGTGTCTTAACAGTGTTTGCCAATGACCGTAGATTGAGAATAGTTAGGTTTTAAAGGCTAGTTCTGAATTTAAGGGTACGTGTACAATCATCAGGATTACTTAGTAAAAGTTTGTTTTTATTTATTTATTTGAAAACTTTTTGCACAAATGCCTAAAATGGCGGACTGGTAAAGAACACCTAATGGTGTCAAGCCTTTAAAAAATTCATTAGATTAAACATTGAAGCGTGATTACAACATGATAATCGTGATTACAAGCCAATACATAAATTAGGTTCACATATTAATATTCCAAAGCACTTTCGGCTTGATATCAGTAGAATAGATTTGTGAAGATACTGGTATTGAGTAAAAACAGAAACTTTTTATTCCAATTTGACAAAACCTAGTCCGATCGAAAACAATAGCGATAAAACCTTATTCGAAATTCTTTAGTATTCGCGTAAATGCAAGGAATCATTATGTTTTATAGGTATTAAAACTATTATAAAATACTAAAGGACCCGACAAACGTCCTGTACACACGTCGTAAATCTGACAAAAACTTATAAGTAACAAAAAAAATTGTAGTGGACCGAATTGTTAAGCCAATCTCGAATCCACTTGAACACGCCCAAAAAATTTCATCAAAATCGGTCCAGCCGTTTAGGGGAAGTTCAGTCACAAACACAAGCACAGAAGAATTGTTGGTTCCAATGTTTGTACTCGTTTCCAATCTTTTTATACGTTATACAGATTTATATTATAGCAGCATCTGATGCTGTTGTATAGGCCCGCTAGACACGTACATACTATAGCGGTAAACTCTGGAGTACAGTAGAAGTGTTAGTAGAAGGTAGAAGGGGTTTTTAATAATTGTGAAAAAGACCAAATAGGCAAAATATGTAGAGTTAGAGTAGAGTTTCTGGAGCTTTTATTAAATTTTTTCTATTCCCCTATATTTTTCCCATAGTATAGAATATCATCGTGAATGTAATGAAATTCATTTAATTTTTAATGTAATTTCTACACTAATCATTTTTATCAAGAACTAATTTCCTAATTATATCCATAGGATCATTACATAGTCTGTCTTCAACATTCTCAATCTGTGGCTAGACAATTTAATTTTCAATGGATATTCCAATCAAAATAACTGTTAAATGTCTTTCTTTCTTCTTCTTCTTCTTCTTAATAATGGCTTGCTTTGTGAGTTATCACAATTCCGCCAATGTCAAGTTGTTAGCCATTACACGTAGGGGAATGACAGTTTTAAAATATAAATTTAGTTATCGGAGGTTACTGCTTTAAGCATGTTTTACTTGAAATAAAAGGACGTCATATACAGGACAACACATACATCTTTCTTTCTTTTTTAAACGTTATAAAGTATTATATTGTATCTTATTGTCAATAGCCACTTGTCATAACGGACTACTTTGTTGAAAGTCAAAGACAAATAAAAATCTAACACTTTATCTACTATAATATTAAATGTTAAATGAGGGTTGCAGTAATGTAAATAGACGTTTTTTATAGGATAATAATTTCCCTAAAAGCAACCGAAAGATTGTTGGGAGAGTTAAAACTAAAAGTAAGTAAGGCGCATTAGAATCTACTGAAATAATGTTCTTGTATCTTGTATTAACTGATGTTTTTACTTTCAGTCCCGAGACTATTAAAGCTTCATCTGAAGCAGAACTGGTGGGCTAGCCAAAACCAGGTTTGAGCCCTCCGCTGTGGGTAGGGCCGCGCATGTGCTCATGCGTGCGTTTAACTATGGTGTGTCATCTAACGGTCATGGAGGTTGTAGTTCGGACCGGGACCCCGATGGCCGTCGACTGTGTTTTAGCTAATCGGTGGCTGGGGGCGGTGAGAACCATCCTGTAAAAATGTTACTTTGTTGTAACTATTTCAATCGATTTCAAAAAAGGAGGAGGTTTTCAGTTTGGTTCTATTTTTTTATGCTTGATATTTTCTGAATATCACACCGTCATTTATGAACCGATTTTAAAAATTATTTTTTTTGTTATGTTCGGTTTAGCTCCTATATGGTCCCATATTATCTTCCTCCTTCTACCTTCGATTCCTGAACTGCCTCAAGAAACTCTTCAAAATCAAAGAGAAAATATAGAGTGAGTGAGACATTTGAGGTTAGTTTTGTTTTTGTTAGTAAAGATGTAATTGTTATGACATGAATTACACGTTTTACACGTTATTTTACAGTGTATTACCTATTAGAAAGAAAGAAAGAAACACGGTAATTAACGGTCTAACCACAATAGATACATAATAAACTTAAAAGATAATGGAATGACACAATATAAAATAATGTTCAAATTTACAAATTTACAAATTACTTTATAAATATAAAATAATGTTGCACAAATAAAAACAAATTAAAACAACAAAAAAATCAATGAGTCTGTGTTGCAGCATAAGAGAAATGGACGGGCCTCAGTAAAAATCGAGATACAAAAACTAAAATTTTTCTGATTCCGATACTGGATTACTTGTGTTCGATTAAATTAGCACTTAGACACCAGACTTACATGGACTAATATGTAAAGTCGGTACATAGAAGAGATTTTAGGATCACAGGTCTTAGGCTTAAGCTTACATTAATATTTAGTCTTTTTTAAAATTTTACTCCAAAAAACAATCTCTTCATGCACTGTGTAAAGAATGGGACTTTTGTGATTGAGATCCAATGATAATATATGCTATATCTCGTTTTAAAGCTGTCCACTAAATAAACGACAGGCAAACCTTTTGTTACTAAGAGTATACGACCTTTCCGATTCTTTAAGTTTAAGAGTGTTTGAAACCAACGGAATAAACACTGTTATATGTTTTTTTTTGTATTTAAAAAAACATTGCCCTTACTTTAGGATAACATTATCCTGTGTTGTAAGGACGTTTTACAAACATAAATTTCAAGCGGACATACACCCAGATGCGAGACAACTATCTGTGGGTCGCACAAATAGTTGTCCCGTGTGGGAATCGAACCCACGACACGGTCAACGACGGAACAGTTACAGTAAATCACCGCATCTTTTGTTTCAGTCGGATCACGAATGGCGGAATGCGACTGTGACTATATCCTGCCAAATAACAAGGCGTGGGAGCAGCATTACGATAATTGCTCTCATGTGTGGAGCGAATGCTCCGGAATGCCATGTCCAAAGTAAGCGGAACAGTATATAGGGTTAAGTATTGCACATCGACCTTTGGAAAGAGACAATCGGCCAATTTCTACTTCGCAGAGCGTTATCTCTGTTGCACACTTGAACACCGACTGATATACGTTACAATGTGTACTTAATGTAACGTGTCAACCAGTCAACCAGTTGAAATAAATCTCAAATACACCGTTGAACATTGTTTCTAACGGCTTTCTTTTATCTTTCTGTTTTTAAAGCAAAGATCATTTTGAAATGATTTCGGTAGCTTTTGATTTAACTAAGGTAGGAACACGTAGTAGCTTCGCTGTTGCAAGAATGGACAGGCTCGTCCAGAAAATAACTCACAGAATACTACCGTTAACACATTAAGTGGAAGTATTATACTTTCCCGTTTCGTCTTGTGAGAGAGTTTAATGGTGCCAGCTTCTTTAAAGATAGGTAGCGCATCTGCAATTTCTCAAGCGTTGGTAAATGTTCATTGGCGGCGGTAATCACATCGCGTCACGTGAACCCTTTGTTTGCTTGCCAATTTTCAGCATAAAACACCGGTATTATTGAACCATATATCACAAGTCTTCAATGTACGCAGACTGATTTTGGAATCAGCGCGAGAGAGCTGGCGAAGATAGCTGGTAAAAGATAAAGTTGACAATAATATAATCCAGATTCCCAACTGCATAGTTGTTGAAGGCATCATGCTCATTCCAAGGCCGGCAAATATTTGACCAATCAACCTGAGCAAATGTTTGACCAATCAGCCTGGGCAAATGTTTGCGGCTGCCGAACGTCGGGTAGGTCGTGTACACGCCAATAGCATTAAGCAAATCAGCCATTTTTGCATCAGCTTTTATAAATAATAGCATTAAGTTCCATTATTAAATTAAGTTAGTTGTAAACTGTACAGGCTTACAACAATACTTCGAACGAGAGATGTCACCGTTTTTATTTAAAAAAAAAACGATATTTGAAATTGTCGTTGTTTAATATGCGAAAAAACAATGTAAACAAACAAATTCCATGGGCGGCGGGTATCACTTAACATCAGTCGAACCGTTAGCTCGTTTGCAACTTTATCACATAAAAAAATCACTTAGGAGAGTATTTGTACTTCACAACCTCTAGTTCGGTTTATATTGTCCAACTAGAGATCATGCACAAATTAACTCCTTTTCCAAACCGTATTTATTTCTAGATGTTAATAATGTTCAATATATTAATATTAAATATTCAATACCATCTTTAACATCAATTATATAATGATAAATTAATTTAATAATTATAAAGTTACAATAGTTTACGGTTAAGTTGAAAGATTTACCTCATTTCGAGATTTATGAGAAAAAAATTAAATGAATATATAACACATAAGATACGTAGCTTATTACTACTAAAACTTTTGTAAAGTAGAAACAAAATGATATTGGTGTAGAACAATCTTTAACTTACATTGGCCATTATCTTTCTGTTAAATAAGATGGAATTAGAGATCCCAATAAGATTAAATGATGTAACATACGCTTATAGATATTGATAAAATTGAGTATACATATCATGTATATTCTACTCACGTTGCACGAGACATGACAATATTTACGATTAAATTATTTTTATAAAATACATAGTCGTCAAATACATATTTATGACAATATTTATGCTATGACGACTATGTATTTACGACTATGTATTTCAACCGTCGATATAGAGTATTTATACTTAAATACTTTTATATTTAAACAATTATTTGTATGATTAAATAATTTATTAAAAAAATCTCTCTTCTCTTGCAGGTCTAGTTTATTGAACCGGTGATAGTTTTTGACGTTCATTAAGAGCTTAAAATAAGCCTATTTTGAATAAAGAAATTTTGACTTTGACTTTGACTTTGATGACGTGTACACTGCTTTCGTTTCACAGAAACAGAGACGGGTCCCTTCGCCTACCAAATGGAAACTTGGCGAAATTGGAGCCAGACGTGATTTATCATCTCGGCCTTGACACCGCCAACTACGATCTGCCGGCCTTGTTTGGAGATGTGAAAGTATTAATTTTTTTTTAATTTATTGTTTTGGGCCGGATATGTCGATAAAACATCCCTTCAGGCCCCTTCATCTAGTTTTTTAAATAGGTGACTGTTGGTCAATAAAATAACTTGCAGTATATAACTGATTTACTTATTATACTGGACGTTAAGGCAATCCGATGGCACAGTATATGCTATTGTTGCAATGAAAATCTGTGAGCCATAACGGACCAGAATATTCCCTTTTTTCTGAGACGTCTGTAAGGATCCACGCCAAGTGTCAGCGAACGTGAAAAAGAAAACGCGTCGACCCACAGATTAACAACTTACGACGCCACAATTGTCAGCTCATTTATTCATACTTTACGAGTCCTTTGTTTAACTCTTCCTAGATGGATCGATTGAACAGTTGTAGCTCAATGTCCGGGTGCTTTTAATTCAGTATACTCGAGAGTTGAAATCTCGGTGCCGCCATCAATGAAATTGTTATTTTAGCTGCTGACTTATCGCGTGCTCAGCGGTGAAGGAAAACACCGTGAGGAAACCTGCATATTTTCGAAATAATACAAAAAATATGCCCTAATAACTTCTGTACAGAGGAGGCCTTTGCCCAGCAGTCGGACATACATAGGCTGTTACTTTACTTACTTTTACTTCACAATCAAAACTCAATCCACAGTTGGAAAAGAGAATTTTGTGCCCAATCTATTTGAAGAAAAGAAATTGTCGCATTTCAACAGCTCTCGGCTAAATTTGGCAAGGCATGTGAAACCTAAATTGGTACCAAATTTTATGATCTTTCAGTGAAAATACATAAACAATTGTTTTTGTATTTTGTATGTAAAGTAAAGAAACAAGCATTTATATGTCCCATTGCTGGGCAAATGCCTCCTCTCTACAGAAGGCATTAAGACATAGTTCATCACATGGGGTCTTACCCACTCCACCCATTATTAATAATGTAGAATTGCCAACGTGTTTAGAGATTTTATATTTCATAATCTGTGTACACACCATATGAACATTTTAAATTTGTTTACATGACTTAAAACAACATATTATCATTTCGAGCAAATGACGATATCATACATTCTTGCACGCTTAGAAAAATATTGTACGCAATACAAATATTTGCCCTGGAGTTTTGAGCCTTGTAAATAATAAATGAGTGGGGCCTATTGTTATTTCTTTTGGACCTTCAGTTTCGGACTTTATTACAAAAAAGACACAAAGACATATAAAAGAGTATCAAGTTCTTTTATATTATTTTTTTATATTCCATCTTTTATATTGCAAGTTCATGAAATAAATTTGTTTTCATTATCTTTTCACTACTACGTTCATTAGTGTAATTCCGTTTTGGAAGCATTGTACGGTTTTTCCATTCGTGTAAGTAATTTTCTTGCACAAAGAGCTAAGGTTGTTGGCGCGGTTTTTATCATTCGTAATTGCATTCTATTTTTTTTATGATACATGATTTAAAATTGTTTAAGGAGACATCGACATGCGATCTGGACGTAAAAATCTTAGGACTAAATAAGCTGGGTAGTACATATCTGGTGACAATTATCTCTGCCTGTCCTGGAGGTGGTTTGCTCTTGTTAAGTGTGATTTTCATACTGCTATGATATAGTAACCCGATTGAGGCAGTGGGTAGTGAACCTGCCTCTTGAGTTAGAGGGAGAGGGTTCGGTCCCCACTACTGGAAAACTATTTTTGCAGCCTCTGGGTGTTTCTACATCCTTACTAATATTGTATAAGAAAGTTTGTATGTATGGATGGATGTTTGTTACTCTTTCACGCAAGTATTGCTGAATGGATTTTAATGAAACTTTACAATAATATAGGTTATATATCTCGTCTAAGGTTTACAATATCTGGGTATGCCAGATGTGTTATAAGGCTTTGGAGAAGTGGGTCCCAGCTACCCCACGCGCCAGATCAAACGTGAAAGTATTACTTCCGTAAGTAGTACTTCCACTTCGCCCCGGTCTTCTGCCGGCCAGGATGAGCCTGCCCATTCGTGCAACCATAGAATCTGCCGCGTACCCTTACCGCAGCAAAGAGTCACTTCTCCTTTTCCCAGTTTGTTTGCATGGGCGGTACGAAACAGAGAATGAGGGAGTTCGCACAGCACGTGGCGGAAATACTGAAAATCGAAAACGTCCCGTTGAAGAATTTGACGAAACATTCTCACAGATACGCCATGTACAAAGTGGGACCCGTATTATCCGTCAATGTGAGTACTTTTCTTTACCAATGAACATATCTATTGACAGTAATATGTATGTAAGTATCATCTATAAACGAAACTTTTTTGTTTTTTTTTTTTTCGTCAAATGCTATACAACTTTTGTTATAAGCTGTTTGACGAAAGAATGAGCCCAAATTACGAGTACCTCACTCGCCAGACGAAACGCAAAAGACACATGCACTGACTAACATGTTTAATCTTGTAACTTCAGAAGCGACTTCGTTTTCCTATCACAGTGTTCATTAGGTTGTGGTATCTTTAATATTTACCGAAAGGGCCGCGTACTTGTTTGTAGAAGCCGAACAAAACAAAACGTGTCTTGAATATGTCCGTTTTACTTTTGATGTATAACTCACCCTGTTCTTAATAAAATAAAAGGAACATTAAAATTTGTAGAAAGACAACTTATAAAAATATACAACAGACTGTCCACCAAAATATATGTACTTTACATGCTTCGATATCAATATTAAATTACAACGCCCAAACGCTTTAACTATTAACACTTCGCGAATCCGGAAGACTTTTCCTTTTGAAACTTGTCTTTTTCCTACAAAAGACATTAAGTCTTTCATCTTCGTCGTTTCATCTAAATTGCAGAGATTAGCAATATAAAAATTTCAATAAGAACATAACTTATCTATATATATAAAAGATTTCCACCGATAATTGACTCATCACGATATCTCTGGAACCATAAGGCGTAGAAGAGACCTGAAATTTGGTAGGAATATTCCTTTCGCCGAGTAGAGGTCAGCTAAGAATGGATTTTACGAAATGTTACCTGTTGGGTCCGCTAGTAGTTGTATATTCTTTTATATTTTCCCCTTCAGCACGGCATTGGGATCCCGTCGATGACGGTTCTCCTACAGGAGATATTGAAGCTCCTTTACTACTCGAAGGCGAAGAACCCGATAATATTCAGAGTAGGCACGAGCGGTGGTCTTCAAATACCCCCGGGTTCCGTAGTCATCTCTTCGTGGGGCCTTAATGGCACGCTGGAGAAAAGTTACAACATTGTGAGTGCTTTCTATTTGTTACTACCCACTTTGCGGGATTGCTTTTTTAATCAAGTTTTACCCGTGTACTGAGTATTTTCAATTATAATTAGGTTACTTGGTAGTTTTGGTGGCAAATTCGATTTTTTCTTTATAGTGATGTGAGGCAAACAATGCAGTATATAACATTTTTTCTTACATAAACTGGCCGCTACTCGATTAATAATTTACTGTCCATAATAATATAGCGAAATAATATAGAATTACATTAATAAAAAACAATAATGATTTGAATATCACGGCAGTGACCGATGAAACAAAAAGAAACTTCTAAGTGTAAGTAAAGATACTTAGTGTTGCTTCTGTCAACAATAATAGTGGATGTGTTATTTTTAAACATTTCACAACATATTTGTTGTTTGCCCGGAATTAATTTCAATAACTACTATAATTAAAAACTCAGCAGATGTTCCCCCTTTACAGCTAATATAGCACATTTTGCCTACTGAACTTTACGTTTACTAAGTAGATAGTGTCTATTGTTTGGAAAAATTATGCGAGTAAAATTTTTTACGATTCGCGCGCACACAAAAAGCATCATGTCGCTTTTTGAGGGTCGGAGTGCGGGCCTATAACAACTTTTTGACATTTACCAATAAATCCAAGTCATTTAAATAAATTGTTATCGATTGCATTCAATGGCTTTACGCTTTACTTTTTTTCGGACAAATTATTCCTTCCAGCCAGTGCTCGGAAGTATGCGGAAGTTACCGTCGATATTCGACAAGCGTTTGAGTCAGGAGTTGCAGTCTTTGGTGACAGAAAACGATGGCTTCGAAACATTCACCGGGGGTACAATGGCCGCCGATGATTTTTATAGAGGTAAGGTCTATGATTTATAATATCTATTTTTTTTAAATGATGAGAGATCGCAGCGGGCGAGGTTGTAGTTCACCTGATGCCAAGTGATATCCGCCGCCCACTGATAATTGCAACGCCCGTAGGGTTTCATATACGCATCACTCAACCTTTAATGAAGTGGGCCCCGGTTACCTCACTCATCAGACGAAACGCACGCCGCCACTCACGCCGGTCTTCTGTGAAGTCTATATGGTCGCGGTACTTCCCCGGACGCCTGCCTGTCCATTCCTGCTACGACGAAGACTGGCTGTTCCTATCACAGTAACACCAGAAAAATACAGTGCTGATACGGTAACTGGGGATCTACGAGTACTTTGTTTATCTCTTCCTAGATGCGCCGATTGAGCCGTGATAGCTCAATGTCCGGGCGCTCGCATTTAATTCGCTATACTCGAGCAACCTTAGTTCAAGTCCCGATGTCGGCACCATTGAAATTGTTAATTAAGTGCTGAAATGTAACGTGCTCAGCGTTGAAGGAGGACATCATGAGGAAACCTGCATATTTTCGATATGTGAAGGAAAATATTTCCAAGATATGTGAAGTCCACTAATCCGAAGAGTGCGGCGTGGTGATGGCCAAATATACTTTGCCCAGTAGTGGAACATGAATGAGCTGATATGATGAAAGCTGATATGATGAGCTGACAATGATGATGATACACTGATGCATCGATTGTACAAATTAAGAAAAAGTAGTGTATTAAGTAGTAGTAGACCATGCGGCAGGAATTAATTACAGGAATGTGAAATGGTTATAGTAATTATAAAATTACTGGCGTATTTAATAACGTGCAGAGTACTTTAATTTTGAAACGAAATAATTTCGCGCTCCTTTATATGTTCCTGTGCGCAACTAATTACAAAGGTAGATTTAAATGTAAGACCACTCCATATTTTAAAATGAACGCCGATTGCGCAAATTAAAATATGGAGTGGATTTTTATTTTTGAATTTAGTGAATTTTTTTTATGAAGTTTATACATTCGAGACGTGCTGTGTGGATTCTATAAATAGAGACAAACTCTATACGTTAAAGGTGTAGATAGAGATATGCTATGATATTGATGTGTTTACACTAAACACTAACCTATAATCTATGTATGTCCATATTTTACTGTGGGGCCACGCCACGCGACAGCTTTAGCTGATGCACGAATGGGCAGGTCTATCCGGGTAAGTACCACGACCTCACAGAAGACCGGCGCGAAGTGGAAGTGTTATACCTCTGCGTTTCTTCTGGTGAGTGAGGTAGACGGGGCCCACTTTATTATTAGGTGGCAACGCATCTGAAACGCTACGGGTGTTGCAAATGCCCTTGGGTGGCGGATATCACTTAACATCAGGTGTACCGCCACCTAGCTTGCCACCTTCTCACATTTAAAACACTCTAAGCAAAGGAATAAAGGCGAATAATTGAAAGGAAAACGCATTGGATAGGTCAGGCGAGATTGGACGGCCCCTTCTGCGATCACACCGAAGAAGATAAGTTATCTTTCCTCCGAAAACTATCCGACATGGGAGTGAGAAATATAGAGATGGAAGCCACAGCTTTCGCGGCCTACACGAGAGAAGCCGGAGTGCGCGCTGCGGATGTCTGCGTCACGTTATTAGATCGACTGAAGGGAGATCAGGTAAGAAATAATGAAGTCTGAAGAACTGTAAGGGTCTCCTTACAATAGTGCGATTGAATCTGATGACTACGTCGCGAACTCACTAAGGTATCGCCTTCAGTGCTAGGTTTGTGGGTTCGATTCCCACGCGGGACAACTATTTGTGTGACCCACAGATAATTGTTTCGGATTTGGGTGTTTGTCCACGTGAAATTTACGTATGTAAAACGTCCTTACAACACAGGATAATGTAGGACTATTTTTCTGCCTTAAAAAAAGCTACTACTAATTGTCATTACATCTGTCTAAAAAGTTTAGGGATGGCTTTTGTGATAAGAATATTTAACTCATTAGAACACACTGTTGCAAATTTAATCTTCAAAAGCTCTGAAACATGAAACGTTCCTATGGTTCTAATAATATTATCTTTATGTGTTATATTGAGGAGTGAACTAGTCCCATCGAGATTTAGGGATTTATTGACATGTCTTTGTGAGATAGGAGGAAATCAATTTATAACCGACAAGTACAGATAGGAGAATTTAAATTTCAGTAGGTATTTACCGCAGGTGTAAGCTGATGAAATATACGAGTATTGAATTGAAAACACCAGGTTCGATGATAAGCCATTTATTGTTTTGTATAAGACTATGTTCCAGTGTAAGATATTTATTTATTTATATACGCACATATTGAACATAAAATTTCATAAAAGAAAACTTAGCACAAAGGTTTTTAGCTTTTTGTGGTAGCTATCAAGGAACTTTCGGAATAAAACCTTTTTGAAGATCCTTGATAAGTATCGATTTTGTTTTCAGGTGAAATCAGACAAGGCGACACTGATACAATGGCAGCATCGTCCTATAACGCTAGTTGCTAGATACATTGCCAAATATTACGAAGGAAATTCCACTCATTAAATGGAACAAAACTGAATCATGACACATGCGATCGAATTTTTAGTAAAAAAAAACAATTTTTTTTTAAAGTTTCAGATTTTTAAAATTAGTTCAATGTTTAAGTTTCGGATTCAGTTACGGAGTTTTACAATTTGCTTTGATTTTAATTAACGGGTACATTTTTATTAACAACGAAAGTATTTATAGTAATTTCTTTTTCATGGTTTATTAGGAAAATCCACAAAAACATCTTCAAAAATAAAAGGAGTTTTATGACGCATGCATGAAAACAGTATTTGTGGCTATTATTGACTTTAATCATGTAACATATTAATGTTTCAATTTCTGATTATATATGAATATGTAGAATAGACGAATGTCACATGTACAAACAAAAATAAATAAACTGTTTTTAAAACTACTCGTGAACAATTTCTTTAACTTGTAGTTGTAATATAGTACGGTTGTAATGTTTGCGAACGGTGACATAAGCAAACCTGCCACCTAAGATCCTGACCGACTAATTTATATACACAGTCTTTCATTATCACACATTGGAACAAGATATTTTTTTACACATTTTAACTATTATTATGATTATTACACCCTGATCAGAGACTACTGCTGATTATTACTCTTCTTTAAAGATAGCACAACCAGCTACCAGTATTCATCGATCTCCACCATCGTTGTATAGGTTTCACTTGTAAGTAGTACTATGTAGAAAATTGTGATGTCTAGATATGAGAACTTTTCTTCTTTAGTATTTCCCACTTCTATGTGTTACAGCCGGTAAATCATTATTTCAGCTCACTGACCTGTTAGTCTATACTCTGTGCATCATGTATGCTTCTAACAAATATATTTCTTACTTTACGGTCCGCTTCATTGTTACAAATATTTTTTGACGCAGTTTAGTACTGGAAACAGTTTTGGAGGTACAAGTAATTAATTTGAGAGATTAAAACAATAATATATATGCGACGTAATATATATTTTTTATTTAAATGTATTTTTATTTTACCTTCATTTTATATGCGTACTTTATCCAAAAGAATGCTTTCGGCATTAAGCCTATTTCAACCAAAGTAAGGACGATTAAGGTAGCATGGAAAGAAATAATTAAAGTTATTTTATGATGTTAAAATTTACATAAACCCACGCGTCTTCGAATGGCTTTGAATCTGGCTCGGGACCTATGCGCAAAAACATTTCCCTCCAAATGCGTGTCTACGTCAGTCCGTAGCGGCGCTCCGTAGAGGGCGGTCGGCTACGCCCCTACGGAAATAGCCTATTGTTATGAAATTACCAGTAATCCTTACTAAAACCCTGTCCGTTACGCACGGAAATTGTGTCTGTGATCTTTAATATCTCATTTGGGTTTTCAGCGTGTGAGCACAAGTGATTTTTGTGCACCGTGATATGCGGTGCATGTGAGTTAGTTTCGCTGATAATCGTCACGTGAGATTAGCCTGTTTTTTTGTGCAGTTTTTTGTGCGTTTCTATTATTTTACACAAGATTGTGATTTGTGTTCATTTGTTTTGTGCGTGATGGTGATAATTGGGATAATATGTGAGTATACAATTTATTTTATAGATATTTGGAATAGCCACTACGGGTCAGGTCTTTACAGCTTCCGCATCTCTTAAGATGAATTCGGTCAATGAGTTGATATAATTTTCCATCCAACCTTAACGTTACATAATTTTTGGAATTATGCTTGTTTTGTTATTTAACTAATATATACGAGAATATTTTATTTATTTATAAACTGTGTATGATGTTTGAAGTACATATTCTAACGTATAAAGTTAAAATTTAGAAAATAAATTTAATCTTTTCTTTTACTTAAATAATGCCAAATAACATTTTCATAAAATGCAGATTTTGACCGTTTACATGATTACTAGCCCAGGTCCATAAGTTTAATTTTTTTTTTATAACACATCAACGGAAACTTGCATTAGTTTCTCGAATAAAGGTGACTTACTTACGAACTTTGTATAATTTTTTCTGTAAAATGTGACGTTTCATAATAACGCGCCAGCGTCTATTCGATTAAAGGTATTTTGAGTTTGAATAGGACACTAAAGGCATTGATTAATTGAGGTTTTGGGCTCACAATTTGTCGTTGTGAAATTCCAAGCCAAAATACTGGATTAATTACAGCCAAAACCTTTTTCTTCATTTTGTTTACGAGGGAGTATTGTCAACGCATACTCTCGGTGGGGCAAGAATGGGTTACTTTGGTCTTTCAAAGACTTAAGGGCCCACGATGTACCTAGGACGCAGGGCGAAAGTTAGACTCGGACACATCTGCGGGACTGTTTTCGTTGGCCACCTGAACATGTGGTCTATGCAGGTTCGGCCAAATTCTCTGTCTGTGCGACCTAAGAAGAGGAAGATCCTCTTCCTCAGTTATAGCGGTACTATTCGGTCCCGTTTAAGTGGGTATCAGACTCCACAAGTTCGCTGCCCAGAGAAGCCACGAGAGCCAGTGCTTATAAGCAGCAAGCCTAAGGGTCCACGGCAGAGGACCTGGTCTTTCGTTCTGGTGTTTATCAAGTTCCTCTTCCTCCGTAGCTCCACCTCAAGTCCTAAATTTAAGAATATAGGAAGAGTCTGGTTAACGGTGGTAGGACCACGCAACAGTGTTCGCTGTTGCACGAATGGGCAAGTCCGTTCGTGTTAGTACCACGACCTCATAGAAGACCGGCGTAAAGTAGAAGTACACTTCTGCGTTTCGTCTGGTGAGTGAGGTGGCCGGGGCCCATATTATTAAGAGGTCAACGCATCTGCAACCCTACGGGTGTTGCAAATGTCCATGTCCATGGACAGGCGGTTATCACTTAACATCAGATGAACCGCCAGCTCGTTTGCCACTTTAAGCCCAGGTGGTTTCACTCTGAAAGGAAATTTTTGAGCTTATGCCTTTTCTGTGTATATATTAATGTCAATGATGTTTTGATAAAGATGACGCGTGTCCATACTGCGCTACGTTTAAAATTGTTCCGCTTTACATTATATAACATATATAATTGAATGTTAGATCATTCTGTAGAATTGCTATCTATTTACACCAATTGGCTTGATTTGTGCACCTCAGTTTACTGTGCCCTAGTGTCAAATCATCCTCTTTTTTGGAAATAACGTCATAAATTAATGTTATGAAATGGGAAGGCAGTAAAGTATTAAGTCGAAGACGGAATGATTAATTCTTAAATCGTTTTATTTTTTAATTAAATGAAATAGACGTTTCCTTGTATAATAAATGCCATTAAATTAATTAGGTAATCATTAATGTGTATAACGTAAGTCACGCGTTAATTAAATAACGTCATACGCCACGCTGTCTGCCTTGCTAAATAAAATAACGCGGTAGGGAAAATGGTTTATTAATATTTCTGGCACGCTAGTTTTCAAGCGTGCTTTGAATTTCGAATGTTTCATGGTTATTTACGAGCGTCCGCTTATTTAATATTGCGCCTTAGGCACGAAAAGTGTAATTTTGTGTCGTATATGTAAAACTTCAAGTGCTCAAGGACACGCAATGAAATTTGTTCGTTTCCTTTGCACGCATACGAAGGCTCTTATAGAGTTTATAGAGCTTAAGCATGCTAAGGAATGCTTCTCTGACCCGGATGTGATCTCGCGGGGAATCCCAGCTCAATTAACCTGCAACATACATAATGACGTTGCCGGCGTGAGTCTTTCTACCTAGTTACGGTTATAGCCCTCCACTGACCTGATTGGCACCGTGGATACTGAACCTTGCGTCGGACTACTGGAAAAAAAAATTGCGTGATCGAAATGTTTATTGCGTGATGAAAAAGGGTTTATTTATGTAAGAGCGTGTTTATCTCTTTTTGTGTTTAAGATGATAACGTTTTTCAGTCCGTTCATTTTTATATTAAGCTATCTTTTTTTTAATTTGAAACTGGCCAGCGTTTGACTGCCAACCCGCCTGATGGTAATAATGATTTTATAGTGGTTAGCACTATATTATATAGTTCAGTTATGTCTTAAACTCATAATCTCTTTTGAGTACTAATGTTAACATAATTTGTAAATAAGTACTTATCAATAGAAGGTGTCTTTTTTTGAAGAATAACGTTTTTCAGTCTATTTCGCTATCTTTTATTTAAGCAAATTGTCTATACATGGCATTATCATATATTGTTTAAAAAAAGTTGACTGAAAGTTTTCTTTATGATAACTTTGACTTTAGTATTTCGTCAAAGTGTACTGAATCATTAAATTTGATAAAGAATTATGGAAGTTATGGGTTAGTGACGAAAAATATTTGAGAAATAATATATAGAAACAAAACAAAGTAATTTACTTGGGGTTATAATCTATATTATTTGTGCAAGTTGATTGCCTTTCTGTTCACGGCGTTCTCAGATAACGGGGCCTGTTTACTTTGTACTATATTCTTAGAGTTGTAAAGAAAGGTATGATGCTTGATTTGATGCCCTAAGGCATTCTCAACTTGATAAAGTTAATACTCTTATTTAGAACATGTTTAAAAATCCTCACAACATATATCTGCAGTTACATTATAAAGAGGTATAATTTGTTTGTTTCTTGAAATGTAAAGCTTCATCGTTTTGTACGATTTCATTTAAATAAAAGTGTTGCTTCACGAGTTCCCCCAAGATTCATAGATCAAGCCTTAAGAAAAAGTCGGCATAATTTCAGTTTCTGTGAAACGCTGTTGACTTTCTATATACGTGTTTATTCAGTATTAGGTATGGTAAATACTTACATAGATAGTTTGACGCACTTTTCTCAGATTAATCTATCCGTGCTAAGCTGTTTATTAGAGTTATAGTTCAAGTAAAGTAAGAAGAAAAGTAAAGTTAGGGCCTATGTTTGTCCCGCTGCTGGACGAAGGCCTCCTCTGTACAGAGGGGATTAGTTTCATAGTCTATCACGCGACCCCACTGTAGATTGGCGAACTTCACATATTTTCGAAATATTTTTTTTATTATTATGAAAATGTGCAGGTTCCGTCACGATGTTTTTCTTCACCGTTGAAGTGATAAGTCACCACTTAAAAATAACTATTTCACTTGTGCCGGCCGAGAATCAAACTCTGGTTGCTCGAGTATTTTGAATTAAAAACGAGCACCCAGACAGTGAGAGATCACGACTATATATAGTACGAGTGTATATTGTAAAACGTAACATATCTAACCAAACGTAGCGAAAATTAAAAAAAACCCGGTCGAGTGCGAGTTCGACTCGCGCACAAGGGGTTCCGTACCATTATCTATAAAAACGGCATGTCTGTTGTCTGGGAGCCCCATTAAATTTGTTTTTATTCAGTATTTTAGTATTTTTTGTTATAGCGGGAACAGAAATGAAAACTTAAATTGTCTAACTATCAAGGTTCATGCCTAGTGACATACGGACAGAGAAACAGCGGAGTCTTAGTAATAGGGACCCTGTTTTACGCTTTGGGAATGGAACCATAGATATATTTGCGTCGGGGGTCGTGTGTTCGATCCCCACACGGGACAACAATTTGTGTGACCCACAGATAGTTTTTTCGTGTCTGGGTGTTTGTCCACGTGAAATTTATGTTTGTAAATCGTCTAACACAGGATAATGTTATCTTAAACTAAGGGTAATGTTTTCTACAAAAAAAAAATGTCAAGCCAAATTTAGCCATAGCTACGTTAATCGGATTGATGTGAAGAGCATCGACATGCTTGTTTATTATACAGATATAATTAACTACCTATCTAGTTAAGTCTAATTGAAATTAGCTATCATAGCTGTCAAAATGATGTGATTCTCGACTGGGTCAGATCAGAAATATTTAGAAACCGACTTTACAAATTTACATTGGTTTCCGTTTAGCTTCCATGTGGTCCCATTTTAATTCATTGATATTGAACTTTGGATTCGGGAGGTAAAATAATAAAGAAAATGTCGTTTAGTTTTTTTTACTAGTATTTTTTACATACGTGCATTTGTGTTCGGTAATCTACTAGGGTCTCTAGTGTGGCTATAAGTTTAATTTTTGATTTGCTTCTTTTGTTTTAAATGTCTATAAGTATTCTTTGGATGGTTAAAATTACAAAATAATTTTCATTCCTACATTTATCGAAATATGCTGCAAAATAAATTTATTTGTGTATTGTTAAGGTTCTCCAAGAAAGGCTACGATCAAACATTTTTAAAACAAGAAAAAAGACCTTAACCTTATATTAGTGCCGCTTCAATTGTAGGGGAAAAAACTTTGTTCTAGCTTGTCTAAAACAAATAAGGGAACTAACAATAAAACTACGCACAATTGTATGAAATTCGAAAGAAAAATTTCTCTATAATTTGACCCTAAAACTTGTCCTTTATCTGTTCTGTGGAAATTTTTAATACTGAAAATATAATATTGAATAATCTGTCCAAAATTTTTGGTACAAAGTACACGTAGTACAAAATACCAATAGTTAGTTATTAATTCAATTAAAGTAACACATTAACAGTTCAAACGAAACGCTTTCTTACGCTTAGCGTTTATCTTTTTCCTCTGGCTATTTTTCCGTTTATATATTCGTTACCATTTTTAAATTGGCACAATTTTATTCTTTCGCCTGTGGACAGCAATTGACAAAACTGCAACTTTGATGTAAATGAAGATAGAAGTACAGTAAGGAGTTTCGGTTCGGTTAGCTTAGTTTATTTTCAATCGACTTCAAAAAATGAGTATCGTTTTTTTATATTTGTTACGACAGAACTCCGTCATCGACATCAGCATACCGCCGTCACATAGTACGCCAAAAATTCATTTATGATCCGATTTTGAATTATTTTTTCCATTAGCTTCAGTTTAGCATCCATGGGGCTCTTAAATTATTAGTAATAGACCTTGGACTCCGGAGATACATCAAGAAACTTCTCAAAATGAAATACAAAATGTATGGCGAGTGAGATATTTGAAACTTCTCTCTGTATCACCCCAATGACAGAGAGATAATGGCTTTGGCAAGTCAGCCTTTGTACTCTTTAAATAAAAAATAAATAAATAAATAGGTTTTGTCAATTAGAATGTCTTGTTATTAATAACAAACTAGTGAGTGCTTGAATATATTTCCACTATAAGCAGTGACGCAGTCTTAAGTGGGACCTATTCACTCTTGCATTGAAGACACTCGTCGTTGTATTTGAACGTGCTAACATGTGGTTTCTTATCTTAAAAATCCCAAATTCATCGTCACTTAGCTCTGTCTAACAGATATTTTACGAGCCAAAATTTCAAATTAAAGCAATGTTTGCCAATAAATGAATAGCAAATTTCGCTGACTAAGCGCACGCGTATATATCTTTAACCTTACTTTATTCATGTAGGATGCAGTAAGACTTCACCCACTGTTGTTATGTTTTGTTTATGCATTATCTACTGACAGATACGGATATGAGATAGTTACAGAGTTCTGTTATCTTCCGTTTGCCTCTTTCGACAATCATCTTAACATAAAATAATTTCCTTCAACAATCCATTACGCCCTATTAAGTCTTAAATAGACGTTAATGAAGATGGATGCGTGTAATTTAATTGTTACAATTATTCGAAATATTTTGCCCGTTTATATTATTTAATTTTATTCCACTTGGCACAGTTTTATTTGAAACCCCGCCGTAAATAATCAAATATATATTTTTCTTATTCTTTAGAGCTTTGCCAATAAAACGATGATATTATAAAAGCTTTTTTTATTCTAGTTCTGACGACTACATCAGTTTTGTCTTTGTTTAATTTTTAATAATTATAATCAGCAAGTGCATGCACTATCTTTAACGAATATTTGACGATCTATTTGAATTATTTTAATACGTCACATCAGTGTCTTGAAAATTGAATACGTACTTACGTATCACAATAATTCAAGTAATTAATTCCAGTAATTAGTATTCTTCTGTTAAATTTTCAGATAATTTATACTATGCTTTTGAATTTAGCCTTCGGTGGGTGACAATTTGACCTAATTTATACTTTACTTTCCCAGGTTACTTTCAAATGTTATTTCTCTTCTTATTGAAATTTTCTTTTACTCGAGTTAAATTTTTATGGCCCTCGGCGTGGCAGTTTCAACTTTCCTTACAAACTTATAAAGCAGTTATTGTAAACTCGACTGAAATCTTACTTGATACTTAAATAATTACGCTTTATTTTTGATGCAGATTTTTTTCCATTCGGCAAAAATGTAAATTGTATAGAACTCAATGGGCTTCCCACTTTCACACGGGGTGTTTGAGGTTAATACCAGTTAAGGTGGAAGGTCATAGTTTAATCTTTTTGATATGAACCCGAATTGTAGATTGATTGTAAACTGAAACGAAGTTTCTTTCAAGTTAAACAGATCAAAATATGTATTGGATTAAGAAATTGCTCATTCAAGCAAGTTTTTTTTTTATTCAGCTACAATTTACTTCAATATTTAAACGACTACAATCAGTACCCGTCCTCTACCCTTAGAAAATAATAACGAAATAATATATTGCTATGTGTACATATTATGTATATGTGTCATCATTTTATTCGAAAATCTCATTTATTATAGGCACTTTTTATTAAAGTAAATTAAAGCTAGCTTGTCGGTGTACATGTCTGGTTCAAGGTATAAATCATAAGCTGATAAAAATACAAGAGATGAAAATTGAATTAACCACGGAATTTTGAATTAATCTGCTCGCCCTGTCTTGTTGACAACCTGTCAATAAAGCCACTAAGTCTTCAAGTATTAAAAGAATAGACTGTTGTATTTCACTGGAAAGCCCTAATATAAAAAGCCATTTGACAGCTGATTAGTTGACTTCTACGATGATCGGTGTTTCAGAAATCGGGCGTAAGACAAGGAGTAACGCCCACATGTTTCTGTCGGAGGTTTGGATATGAACCTTATTACAAAACACGTTTTATATTTCCGGTTTCTTGTATTTAAGTTTTTGTTTTTTTGTTAAAATTGTCATTAGATTTTAAATCTAGTGTGTGTCAATTTTGATACATAGTTAATAGACGAAGAAAGCGTGTAAAGTAGTGAAAATTACCTAAGGTTTTATTGCAAAATACCCCGCTCGAATAATAATGCAAATACTGGTAGAAATTATTTCGTTTTCTTCATACGCAGATGTAGACAGTATCTGGAATAGATAGAAAAAATATCTTTTCGTCAACGAAAGCTGGATGAAGTTGAATGAGCCTTTGAAACATACTTTGAGATTAAGCAAGCTTTAAGTGATGGGATTATTCAAAGGCGCATAACAATGAGAAGGAAAATCTTCTATCTTCATTAAAGATAACAGCGCCTTTCTAATAGTATTAATTGGTATCGGTCTTTCACTTTACGTACAACCCTAACAACCCTCCATCGCAAATTAACATCGTACTAATTTAAGAATCATAATTATGAAGTTGTATAAAATATAGATGTGTAATATGGATGTTTGAATGGGGGTTTTATATGAATAAATAGAATAGCTAATATGACGAATGTAAGAAGTTTTTGTTTAAAAGTGAAAAAAGTGTGTAAAAAAGCATTTATTACAATTCTCTCGAATGTCTCATTTATAATATACTAGCTGCTAGCCGCGACTACGTCTGCGTAGAATAGGCTGAAGGCGTAACATTCAGACAGACGGATAAACATAAAATATGTATATAAATTATAGCCTATGTCTTATTCTGATGTATAAGCTATATTATTGTAGTTTCATTCAAATCCATTCAGTAGTATTTGCGTGAAAGAGTAACAAACATGCATCCATAAATACAAACTTTCGCGTTTATAATATTAGTAAGGAAAGTGAGGATTTGGGCTAGCAAATCAGTCGTATATTCATTGTAATTTAAGGAAAAATCACCAACATCGTACCTTCGGTCAAAAACAAGATAAGAAATGAATACAAATTTCATTTTTCCCGAATCGAAACAAGTCGGGTGCGTTTATTCGAGTGTGGGCTTTTGTCTGCGTGATGCGAATAGAAAAAACATAACGAGTGTTTTCTGAGCTGATTCGCCATAAAATAATTATGGATAAAATTGATAGGACTACAAAACTAAATGGATAGTTGTTTATTATTTTGACCTATGAATTATCTATCATGTTTGTTTCTTCTTTCTTCTGCAATTAACCCACCAAGGTCGGGTTGTAACATATAAATCATGTTGTTAATGGTATTGGTTACTTTTTTACGACTGCAGCCCTCCTGACGTCAATGCTCTTTAGGAATACACCCGGAGCAATTATCTGTGGGTCACATAAATACTTGTCCCATGTGGGAATCGAACATTAGCTTAGCAAATGCGACAGCGAGCTATCTTTTAATTATGTAAACACCAAAGCCCTGATAGCTTATTGTCCAGGCGCTCGGTCTTAAGTCCGTATACTCGAGCAACCTGAGTTCGATCTCCGGTGCCGGCACCAATGAACCTGTTAATTTTAAGTGCTGAATTATCACGTGCTCAGCGGTGAAGGAAAACATCGTGAGAAAATATTTTCGAAATAATACATAAAAAATATTTCGAATTTATTTGAGGTCCGCCAATCCACAGTGGGGCCGCGTGGTGTATTGTGCCCTAATACCCTCTGTAAAGAGGAGGCATTTGCCCAGCTGTGGGACATTTATAGGTTACTTTACTTTTTACTTTTATGTAAACACTGATTTTTTATGACGCGGTCACGTGTAACGTCAAGACCTCTACAACATCTGTTGGGTTGGCAGATCTTAGTAACTATAAATTATTTCACTCGTAAATAACACTGGTAGAAGTAAATCCATTTTGAACATTTTTACATGCACGCCAGGGAAGGCTTTAGAAACCGTAAAAATAACGTACAAACTAATTTCAACGGGTATTACAATACGTGCCAACGGGTACTTTATTAATAATAAAAACAACGGCTTCATGCGGACATCTGATACTGTTCTATTTAATACTAGCTATGCCCGTGACTTTGTCCACGTAGAATTTGAAATAAATAAAATTTCTAAAATAAAAGTAACCCAAGTTACTGCTTATTAGATCAGCTATCTGCCAGTGAAAGTCCCATCAAAATCGGTCAAGCCGTTTCAGAAATTAGCTGGAACAACAAAAAACAAGCACACAGACAGACAAAAGTTGTAAAAAAATGTTATTTTCCATATGGGTTTAGTAAAAAACGGTTATTTTGATATTACAAACAGACACTCCAATTTAATTTATCTGTATAGATAAATAAATCGTTTAGTTAAATATTAAATAAGCATGTTATTATAAAGACATCGATCACAAAGTTACTATCGTGGCGCCCTCGTTAGCTGTTGTGCGGTGTTGCTGCGAGCTTTATCCGATAAAGTTGGAAAATCATTGCGGTTTATTAATATTTGCTATTTTATTAAACCGCAATGCTTTTCAAACTTCACAGACAACAAGCAATCGCGAACCACGAAGCGAATATGCAGATTTAATCGAATATAGTTTTAGGTAAAGACAATATTAGATGCTAGCCAACTATAAACCTTAAATTCTAAGACGGCGAAGAAGAGATTTAAGTTGAGTACTTATTAGTAGCAATGAAACATTATTAGCAAACAAACACCTATATAATAATAATAATATATCTTTATTCACATAGACGCTTGCGCGTTCTTATGAAATGTCAAAATTTTACAAAGAAATTAACACGTTCGTAAGTTACCACCGGTTCGGAAAGCAGTTTCTGTTGAGAAGAAACCGGCAAGACACTCAACAGTTGCTCTTTTAAAAAAAAATCAGTTTACAATATAATAGTACAGGTACAATAGTCTTGTTTTAGCCTACGTGAGTATCAACAGTATTAACCCCACACATTGGCGTCGTCAAGATATTCGGCAACAGTATAATAGGCTTTAGCCATAAATTTACTTTTAACTTTTCGTTTAAATTGATCAAGTTGCAGACTTAATATCGACTGTGGGATTTTATTATACATGCGCACACTTTGCCCCATGAACGACCTGTTTACTTTTTGTAGACGAAACAATGGCGTAGTTAGTTTGTCCTTATTTCTAGTATTTAGTTTATGTCTGTCACTATTCTTTAGATAATTATTAATATTATGTTTAACATACAAAATATTACAATAAATATATTGAGACGCAACAGTGAGTATATTAATCTCTTTAAAAAGATCTCTGAGTGTATTCCGGTTATATATAATATAACCTATATTATATACATATATATATATAATATAGGCATATTATTAAGTACTGATAGCAAGCGAAATAATTAGTTATTTCGTTGATTACGCATGTATATACTGCGGGGCGTTTAAAAATTGCTCGTATCTACCTCGTGTTTCTCCACCGACTTCAAAAATGGAGGAGTTTCTCAATTCGACTGTATTTTTTTTAAATGTTTGTTACCTCAGAAGTTTCGATGGAGTGAACGGATTTTGATGATTCTGTTGTTATTTGAAAGCTGGTGCTTCCCACGTGGTCCCATATTAATTAATTTTACTCGTATTGTTGATCTTCGGCTCCGGAGATACTTAAGGAACTGAAAATGAACACAGCGAGATATTTGAGATCGGGTTTTTTTTTCGTTAAAAAATGTACTTGTTTGTATATCATTGAATGAATCCCGTGCCGTATAAAAACTGGGCCTCCGATAAAGTTCATTGAATAGAGAGATATCGCCAAAAGGACAAATATTCATGAAATGTTATAACAGGATTATGTTCACTAGTGAGTGAACATGGGGGAATCTGTTTGAATACATTTTCGAATTTTTCGCTCCGTTTCACAAATACATGAGAATTAATGTATTAATGAACATATATATGTAAACATGTAGTGTGATTTGTGTGTATTGTTATCCATAATTATCATCGCGGTTGTTATCATAGTGAAAAAAAAAAGAAAAAATTGTATTGTCTATATAGACATTAAATCCCACGGTGTATTTCTTCATGGCGTGTCTAACTCACACATTTTTATGGCGAAATACACCACTCAGTTAATTTTAAGTAAAAAAGTAAAGTAAAGTAACAGCCTATACATGTCCCACTGCTGGGCAAAGGCCTTCTGTATACAGAGGGTATCAGGGCATATTCCCCCACGCGGCGCCACTGCGGATTGGCGGACTTCACATATCTTCGAAATATATATATTTTTTGTTATTAATTCGAAAATATGCAGGTTTCCTCACGATGTTTTTATTCACCGCGGAGCACGTGATAAGTCAGCACTTAAAGTTAAAAAATTCATTGGTGCCGGCACCGGGAATCGAACTCAGGTTGTTCGAGTACATTGAATTAAAGGCGAGCGCCCGGACACTGAGCTATCACGGCTAATTTTAAGTGCTGCCTTATAACGTGCTTAGGGGTGAAGGAAAAAATCGTGAGGAAACCTGCATATTTTCGAAACAATAACAAAAAACCGGCTAAGTGGTAGTCGGACTCGAGTACGAATGGTTCCGTACCAATATCTATAAAAACGGCAAAATCATGTCTGTTGTATGGGGCTCCCACTTTAAAATTTTTTTATTCTGTTTTTTTAGTATTTGTTGTTATAGCGGCAACAGAAATACATTATCTGTAAAAATTTCTAATGTCTAATGATCTCGGTTCATGAGATACAGCCCGGTGACAGACGGACAGAGAGATAGACAGAAAGACAGCGGAGTCTTAGTAATAGGGTACCGTTTCACCCTTTGGGTACGGAACCCTAAAAACCATAGTTATATGAAACCTCTGCGCAAGAGAAACTTTTTTTCATATCGTAGGCATTCAACTGAACATTTTCAGTTTGAATATTAATTATTTTTTAATCTAAATTTAATATGAATGCTACACGATTAGCTGATGCGTGCCATGGGCGCCCACCATATTGGCTTGGCTGATCTGCCGGGCGCCTTACTTTACCCCTACTCCGCGGCTGTAATGCGACATGCGATAGATGAACAACAAATTTCGAGAAGATGAAAATAAAGTTTCATTTTTAAAAAAATCAAGATATGTCACGGCCGCCAATCACCACTAAGGTCGCATGCTGGACTATGCCCTAATACTCTCTGTACTGAGGAGTTCTTTGCCCAGCAATGGGGCATAGATAGGCTGTTACTTTACTGTTACTTTTTTTTTACTTCATAAGAAATTTTTGAAGGAAAGTTTTCTTACGAAAACAGTAAATTATTATTCTATTTTGCGTCAATAGCGGTGAATAGTGTTCGCATCATTAAATTTGTCGAAGACCTACGAAAGGTATGACGTACCGACAAAAGACGCTCTTGAGATGTTATATTTAGAGTTCTATTGTGTAAAGAAAAGGAAATGGAGCATTCGAAGTTGAGTTTACAAACTTTTTTATACGAAATATCCTTATATCCAACTTCTTCGCTCGAATGCGCCTAGCGCTTTTGTGGGTATTAGGGTTAAAGTTTTTTTTAAAACTAATTTCACAAGGCAATAAACTAATGCAAATGTTCAGTTGTATGTAAGAAGTTTGTGTTATTACTCGACCTAATACGTTACAGAATTGGCATTAGCCTATATGAGTTGTGTACCCGTCGTATTTTATATCGTGATTGGTGTACGATACGTATCACGATATAAATTGTGTTTTTAAGACAATGTCCATTTTCCCGATCTAGTATTTGAATAACTTTCGCTCGATTTCAAAGAAGTATTCCTAACATTTCGTAAGCTTTGACCAAATCCCGGGGTATTTGCGGCAGCGCAGACTTAATGTAGTAATTAATGGAACTAGTTTTCTCCCCTTTGTCATTTCTGCTAGATCAGATTCCATACAGAATATAGAACGTAACTAGTGAAATTCTGTATGGAATCATAAACTTAGAGGTAAGTCTCTAAGTTAAGACGCCCCGAATGTGCATGTAAAAATATTGTTAATATAATTTTAGCTATATATATATATATATATATATATATATATATATATATATATATATATATCCTAGACACGGCACATACAGAATGTCGATCTCTTTGTTGGTTATTTATCCGGCTTCTATAAGCGTTTAGTAGGGCTTCAATTACAGTTGTTATTTTGTCATCAAGCTGCGGAAACACTATACATGCAGTTTCTAAATTTATCTAATGTCTTTATCTAATTGTTTTCTAAATTTATCTTATACCTAATATATTTTTTTATGGAGAAAAGGGCAACCAAGCAGGAAGCTCACCTGATGGTATGTGATTACCGCCGTCCATGAGTGATTATCACCACTCATGAAATTTTCATTCCCAATCCATTTTTTGATTATAAGACATGTACTTTACTCTGATAATTTATATTGTCAACTGATAACTTTATCAACAAAATATCCTATGATTTCTATTTAATCTATGTCAAGACTAAATTTTGTTTAAAATCGGAGCAAAAGCAGATTTGAACAATCCAAGTGAAAATATTCAGTTTCGTTTTGTTTAAAGTGCAAACAATTTGAAGTTCGTGGCATGTTCGATAACTTTCTGTTTAATAAATAAAATTCGTAATGGTGAACGCACAATTCGTCATTAGGAACTTTATAATATCGAGGAATCGAAGATATAAAATTGCTAGGAAGCGTATTGAAATCCGCTTCACGTGGGTAGATTCGCTCGAGGTCATACTTTGGCCATGCGTTAGTCAAATTTAGTTAAGTATCATGCCGATGGTAAAAGGATTGCCAAACGAAACGCTAATTAAGTTTGTACGCTTGATAATCGCTAATGGAAAACTGCTTGTAAATCTAATAAACATTTTTAGGATTCCATACCCAAAGGGTAAAACGGGATCCTATTACGAAGACTCCGCTGTCTGACAGTCTGTCTTTCACCAGGCTGTATCTTATGAAACGATAGTTTGACAATGCAAATTTTCACAGATGATGTATTTTTTGTTGCCGCTTTAATAACAAATACTAAAAACAACAGTAGAATGGTTTTTTTTTGCATAATAGTACTGAAGCCTTTGTATGCGAGTCCGACTCGCACTTGGCCGGGTTTTTTAAGCTTCGTAGAAATGGAAGAAAAGTCTTCGACACACCAGCGTATTTATTTTGTTTTTTCTAATTGAATTTTAAGCAATGCTTGGTGCCATATAGTTTCCTAACAGCACACGAGCACTTAATTGTAATATATATATATATATATATATATATATATATCTCTTATCCTTTAAACGAGCAAGTCTTGTATATATATATATATAATCGGAATCTCGGAAACGGCTCCAGCGATTTTCATGAAATTTAGTATGGGCGAAAAATCGATCTAGCTAGGTTTCATATTTAGAAAATGTCTTTTTATCCCTGTTTTCAGGGAATGAAAAATATCATTCGAATATGACGGTAAATTTCGCCGCCAAAAAAAAAGTTATAATAGCTCGGTCGGTAATCGGGCGGCCCCAAAATAGATGCCCGCGGTTCGTATCACGATCATTTACACACCTATTTTTTTTACTTTTTTTTTCGATACCAGATCATTGCTTTCTTTATCTTTTATTTTTTGTCGATTTGTTATTGTTTTTTTTCCCTTTTTTTAAAGTTATTTCTTTGTGAAAAACACCAGTTCATATTTTCTTATTATTACGTCGGTAAGATCGAAAAATATTAGGCATATTTCATTACTCAGTAATTAGTATCTAAATGCATACCAGATCATTGCTTTCTTTATCTTTTATTTTTTGTCGACTTGTTATTGTTTTTTTTTCCCTTTTTTTTAAAGTTATTTCTTTGTGAAAAACACCAGTTCATATTTTCTTATTATTACGTCGGTAAGATCGAAAAATATTAGGCATATTTCATTACTCAGTAATTAGTATCTAAATGCAATTTCCAAAATACACGATTTACCAAAAAAAACAAACCGAGCAAAGCTCGGTCCTCCAGGTACTGTAATAATTATTGGTGGAATGGAGTATTGCATTTAAGCAAAATCATACTCGTATTTATCACATAAGGCGCGAATAACATGACACAAAGATATATGATATTAAGATTAAATTTTCAGTAGCATTCGTTGATATGAAAATGAATTTCAGAATGAAAATTATATGTTGAGAGAAAATATTCAATGTATTCGTTCTAAAATATTTATCATCTGCAATTTTGTTGGAGTATTTCCGCAATATAAGTGAAATACTTTCTGGTAATTGATATTTTCAAAATATTATACATTAAAAAAGAAGCCTTCACGTCTTTTATTTTCGCTGTTAACAGGGATTTGTTTTTTAAAAGAGATCGTGGCAAAACGAATTCATTGATTTTAAATGATAACCATAATCCAAGGACATCAACACACATCAAGACCTCAGGGGCAGCAATGGCGTTGCCAGCCTCTTTGGTTGGGTTGCTTTACTCACCAGATGGTCTTCTATGCCGCGTGATAATTCTCAGCTTATTACTCTACTATTCTTGTACCACTTTTCGATCCACTCGCTACACGGAAGTGTATCCAAGAGCTGTTGAAATGGTTTCCTTAGAATAGACAGATAGTACTGAAGTGCATGTAGTTGATATAGCTAAATAATATGGATACCTTTAGGGTAGGCAGTTTGCTTCAAACGCTACCGTACTACTAACTGCTAAGGTTTATACAGATGATACTTTACATTGTAACTTTCGGGCACAACTAGTGTGTAAGTTTTCCATAATTTTCAATTAAAGTTGATTTTCTTTACAGAAAATTTGTTTTTATTATGACAGAATTAATCTTACACGCTATGTTAGTGTCAATAGCGAACAAAATGACGTTCGGTCAAGTTCCCGTGTTATATTCCCAGTTGAAAATAGTATTTTTGGGTTGAAAGAGATAATGATATGCTTGAACAAGTGTTCATATGAGATTTTACAATTAAATACTTGAAAACTGGGGATATCATATTAAAAAATAAAAAAGTACCTTAAATGTAGAGAATTAAATGCATTATTTAATTAATAGCATTCAAAAATCTAATAAACATATTGTTCCTTTCATATTAGGTCACTTTCCTATTTGCACTTTTGTACCCTTAGGTGAAATGAAGACTAAAAACCGAAATTTATTTTTTATCATTTAAATTTTTTACATTACCGTTAAGAATATGTATGTATATGTTTAATTGATAGTTCTGACTTTAAAGAAGGAAAAATCTTCGGAAACGCTTACGCTGTTTTAAGGAAGGAAACCCGCCATTTTATTGGTTTCAATCGTAAAAAGTCCTGACAACAAACGTTATAAATGGAACAAAATGTTTAGATTTTAACTTCAGTGTTAATTCATGAATACGATTTAGGAATGAAAATATTCAAATACGTGCTGTTCTTGTAGCGACTCATTTGTTAGGTAATTGTTTACTTCAAACTGCTTGGTGAGGTTCGTTAGGTTCTCACGTAGCATACAAAATATTCGCGACCTCTTAAATTAAAATTAAAATTTAAAGCTAAATTAATTCGTTCTTATGATGACATTAAGACAGCAGACAAGACATCACTAACAAGTAACAACTAAGCAAAATTGTATACGTGTACGTATTTCATACGTCATGAATTAAATTAAACAAGTGTTTCATTTCCTCGAGGACGGTAGAAAAGCCAGAATAATCCACTTAATATTGATGTTATAAAATTCTAATCGCGTCGTCTTACATTTTTGCCGATAGGCAGACACAGCTTTCTTAAATCAGATAACAATGATTTAATAAATATCCGATCCAGTGCTAAGCAAGCTAAGTGAGAATACGAACGCTGGTCGTTAAATTGTAATTTAGAGAATCGTGAACAGTTTCCCTAACTGTAATTACGTCGCAAAGAGAACAGGGAGAGAGAGAAATAGGATATATCATCAAAGGATATCCCCTCCGCATTTCATGTGATTTTATTTAAGTACAAAATATGTGTTAAAGATGTGGGCCATACAACCTCACAGTGAGTTAATTAAGCTTAAAATTATTTTAAGCGGGCTTCACGAGATATATTTAGCACTATACTTTATTCTATTGCGATATAGCAAAGGCATTGAGGTGTCTGATATTTCCAATCTTTCTGTATGGGGCTGAAAAATGGTCACTTAAATTACAAGATCGCCTGAAAATCAATGCCTTGGACATAATTATGGTGTCGATTGTTGAAAATTCCGTGGACAGCGTTTCGGACTAATGTTTCCATCCTCAAAGAACTTCGTATACAAAATACGACGACTGTTCATCTATGAATACTTAAGTTCTTTGGGCACATCTCAAGAAAGGAAGTTTCCATGGAGAGACTTGTCGTTCAAGGTCATGTAGAAGGCAGAATATCTCGAGGTCGAGCCCCCACGCGCAGGGTTGAACTCATCACCAGTAGTACGAAAGCCACCGCAGTACAATGTGCTCGCAATTCTATCAGCCACCTCCAATGGTGGAACACCCTAGCGGCTTGGAAGCGAGCAGCGACGACGAGACGCAATCCTGTCTATCAACAGCCACGACCACTCTGCCAAGAGTGTCCGACTAAGAGGAAGATAGTAAAGGATCATCTATTCGGAAAAAAAATCCCATCGATTATACATTCAACTTGACTTTCTTGGTATTACCGCCATGGGACTATTAGGCGCAGAGGATGGTCGTCGCTATCTACATGCCAACAGGTATAGCTTCGTACCTCATGGGCTGCTGAGACACCGAGGATGGATATCCTCTGAAATACACACAAACTCCGGCCCGAGGTACAAAGGAGTTTTCCAGCATGTATCAAGGGTAGGAAATGTGTAAGCAGGAGAAGATATCTGAGTCTTGGTCAGGAAAAGCAAGGTGGCTTTGACATCTGCAGGTGGACTTCAGTTAGAGTGAAGACCCAAATGATGTTACACAAATACACGAAGAACGTGTTAGTTTGCCTGCTACGTTTACGTGATCAGGTAACATAGAACATGCAATTAAACTTGAATTAGTAGCTTTGTCCATAGTAACGTAAAAGTATCATCAGAACATTAGAAATTTGAACGTTAAATAACTGACTGGATGCAAATATTTCGGCTTACGACAAGTATGAGGAACCTTTCGTGGATCTGAATTCAAATTGAAGTGGGATGCTTTAAATACGCGCCAGAAACAAAGGGTTTAAGTGCAGTTAAATGCGAGCATTGTTAACTGCGCTAGAGTAAATCTTTTGTTGAAGGTTTTATTTATTCGTATCTAGACGTACGTAATAAGGTCTATTTTAATATTGGCCAATAGAATACTTCTTTTTTAACAGGTATCGTTTATTTGTTTATTGAGTTATATTTCTAAGAATTCAATTATTAATAATTTATTTGAATCCTTACTAATATTATAAATTTGTATGTATGGATGGATCTTTGATACTCTTTCACGCAAATACTACTGAATGGATTTTAATGAAACCTTACAATAATATAGTTTATACATCAGAATAAGACATAGACTATAATTTATATACATATTTTATGTTTATCCGCCTTTCTGTCTGAATGTTACGCCTTCAGCCTATTCTACGCAGACGTAGTTGCGGGCAGCAGCTAGTTATTAATAATTTAATTCATTTCTAAGAAGAATCTAGTTATGCAACCACAAGGCCCGAGGGTTATTAGCGTTCGTGTCTAAAAGAGCTACGCAAGCAAAGTAGAGTTGCAAGTGGAACTTTTCCTTATAATTCTGCGACAGCACTTTTGGTTGCATCTCGAGAACCGTGGCAATAAGCCATCAGATCGGACTGACATCCAACTCTGTCAAGACGTCTTAGTTAAGTCAATTAGAAATAAAGTAATTTTTAATTAGTTTTTAAAAAGTTATTTTACGTTCCCGCAAACTTGACTATCTTGTAAATATTATGTTTAGTGTCTTTTCTTTTGTAAATATTTACTTGTCAACATATTATTTTAAATTATTATCTTAAAGTGATCCATGATTTAAGTAATTAAATAGTTAACGTGTTAAGGGTGGTAGGGCTACGCAACAATCTCCGCTGTTGCACAAATGGGCAGGCCCGTCCGGGTAAGTACCCCAACCTCATAGAAGGTCGTCGTGAAGTGGAAGTGTTGTACATCTGTGTTTCCTGGTGTTGCCCGGGCCCATTTTATTAAAAGGTGGCAACGCAGCTGCAACCCTACGGGTGTTGCATAACGGATAAACGCGAAAACTGAGATCAATTAAGGGACAAAGTCGTGAACTTATTTATTCTCTAAACGATGGTTATTATTTTGTAATAACATCACGTGATGTTTATATTGGCCACTCAAGTCTACGCCGCTACATCAATAAAGGCAACGCCCGTTGATAGCATTGTTTTGAATTTGTTTCAAATTAGATTTATATTAGGCCCAGGTCCGCCGGGTAATTAACTTGTAACATCGATTGCTCGCGTTAATTGTATCTTAACTGGAAACCGCTTATTTCAAGCCACCGCAGCTACATAACAAACTTATTCGAGCTACCGCAGCTAATTCATAATAAGTTTTATTTTGAATGCTAGCCTATATATCTCCCACTGCTGAGCAAAGGCCTCTTCTGTACAGAGGGTATTATTGCATTTCTAAAAATACTTCTTAAATAAAAAATAGTAAAATTATTCCCACAGTTATTTATCTATCAACAAATTTTAAACATCGCAACTAAATTTAATGTTTTTTTTAAATAAATCATTGATCTTAAACTATTTACTTAATGTCCGTCGACCTTAGACAAGATTTGTGGTTGCCCTGGTTTTTGGAACAGCCAAGATAAAGATCTAAATAATTTAATAAATCAAAAAATAAAGTAAATTGTCTGGTAAATTTTGTCACATTCGTATTCTTTTACTGCGTTAATATTGTATTAGCCACTTGTATCTAACACAATAAACAATATTAATATAAATAATAATATAATAAATATTAAAAATTAATACAATAATCTTGAGAATAAGAGCCGTGATAGCTCAGTGTCCGGGCGCTCGCCTTTAATTCAATATACTCGAGCAACCTGAGTTCGATCTCCGGTGCCGGCACCAATGAAATTGTCAATTTTAAGTGCTGAATTATTACGTGCTCCGCGGTGATTGAAAATATGGTGAGGAAACCTGCATATTTTCGAAATAATAACAAAAAATATATATATTTCGAAGATATGTGAAGTCCGCCAATCCGCAGTGGGTCCGCGTGGTAGACTATGCCCTGATACCCTCTGTATAGAGGAGGCCTTTGCCCAGCAGTGGGACATGTATAGGCTGTTACTTTACTTTTACTTTACAATAATCTTCCGCGTGTTACTATTATTTTTTCAATTCGTGTAATTTTCCCACTAGATTACTTTGACCTTCCTGCCTTAAATGGTACCACCCTATCCACCCATAGTAGTGGTGAGCCAGGTGATTTCTAAACATTTACATATTTTATGCGTCAAATAAAGATTTAGTTTAAAAGGGAAAAATAAACCGTTACTTTAGGTAAGAATTTGGTTTGATTGTCATTATAAATTTGTTACCGAATGATATCTGTCATATAGAAGACAATAAACATTGAAACAAAAGTAAAAAGAATTCTTAAGAAAGAAAAAGGTTTAAAGGAGACCTTTGGAGGCAACAGAATAAGAAAATATAAAATTTCTTTCTCGGAAAGTTCAGTCAATCTATTTTTGTTTAACACATAACACCCCCAAAAATAATAAACTCTTTGGTTGTTTCATTGATATTTACCACACAACACTAACATAAATTCACAAAAACAATTGAGAAGTCGAAATTATTTATCCACAGTCAATTGTGATTTAGAATGATATTAAAATAGACCTGCCATAGTAGGCAATTGGTGCCGGCACCGGGGATCGAACTCAGGTTGCTCGAGTATATATTGAATTAAAGGCGAGTGCCCGAACACTGAGCTATCACGGCTCGGACAGTATAATAAACGGCAATTTTCTACGTATCGTAGTATCGTATATTTGATGTTACCATTGATTGTGCATGTAAAATTATTCTAATGTATTATCAAACAATCATTTGGACTACCTTTTAAGTAATGAATATCACAAGAGCTATAAGACCTGTATTATTAATACTAATATATATTTCATAATATCTTGTTTGTATTATTATTTAAAACAATTGCACTTCTGTTTGTAAATGTGTACATCACATGTAAGATTGCTATAAAGATAATAGTAAGCTACGCCCTCCTCGCGATTCCATCGGAGTATTGGGAATGAAGGTATTGAATAACTTTTCTTTTTAAGAGACAATGTTTAGGCTTTAAGTTGCCTGCGTTTTTTATAAATCAATGAGGTTGTTCGTAACGTAACGTCTTTTTCTAAAGTATTCCTTAATCATCTTCATTAGTTTGTAGTTTAAATAAAAGAAAAAATCATTTTCATAAGTCAATCATCATTTTGGCTTTAAGTTGCCTGCGTTTTTTATAAATCAATGAGGTTGTTCGTAACGTAACGTCGTTTTCTAAAGTATTCCTTAATCGTCTCCATTAGTTTGTAGTTTAAATAAAAAAAAAATCATTTTCATAAGTCAATCATCATTTTTAAAAAACAAAAAAGATCTTAAAAATTTTTTTTGTTAAAAAAATCTTTTGTTAATTTATATATTGTGAATGTAGAAAGTTGCCATCGGTCTTCAAAATAAAATTACTCATTGATGTATATACTTATATATCAATATTCCCTACAAAGAAAAGTACTCTGTTATATACTTAGCGCCCATTCCATACCCTAGTGTATTAGATATAGACTTGTTATCGGTGACTATTGTATTGTATTTTGTGTGGAACGGGTTGGGTAGTAAGCTCCAAAGACCACTGTGACCTAGAAGATCTTTTAAAGTCTTCCCTAAAACATTGCTCCTTAATGTAGGATAAGGTCTTACGAGTACGGACTAGCAACAGTTCATAAAAAATGGCACTGGTAAATTCACTAGTAATTATTCATATAAGTATTTTTTAAACGTAATGGAAGTCGATGGATTGCAGGTGGCTCTAGGTTTAGGTTATATTATGCTCTCTAGGTGTGTGGTCTATGTTAAGCAGTGGACTGTACCAGACTGAAAATGGAATGATAATGACGATGAATTATGAATATGGTTTAAAAAGGGTTTTTTAATGGTGCATGTTTAAAATGGACCTATTAAATGTCGAAATTTGTGACTAGTGAATTTACTTTTTTTATAACGTTGTCGGAAAGTCGTGGAATCGGTTTTCGAAGCCGAAAGCAACGCTAAATACGAAAAGTGCGGATCTGTTTTTTATGGAAATAAATTTTATAATTTCAAATTGTGTACGTTTCCATTTTCTGGATTTGGCATTTAGATACCTTATTTCATTAATTTTAATGTGTTCTGTGGAGTTAAGAGGTAGTTTTATATACGATTGTATATTAATTATTTATAGAATATACTTAAATATATGTATACTGTGTATGTACGTTAAATAAATAAAAAGGCGAAATTAGTCGAGAAGGAATACGGAACTTATAAAAGATTTAAAAATTAATGACGGCCACTTGGTTTGAAACTTATTTTTTTTATGAATTGCAAACAATCGTAAAACGTAAAAGAATTGAAATTTAAGGAACAAGAGTATCTTTTTATATTAATTCTTACAAGAAAACTTCTTTTGAAATTTAAGTTTTTGATAATTTTTCATGTCGCTTTTCTATTTATTTTTGGTTTATAATTATTAAAGTGCCAGTAAATAGTTTCTAGTGCCGTTTAGACGGTCTATTTACTGTCTTATGATTTGTCAGGGCAACTTAATATGGATCTCTCACAAAGAAAGGCGTGTTAGCTACTATTTTATACTGTTGGCACATTGTTTACTTTCTGTGTCTTAAATAAATATCTTTAAACCCTTTACAACACTTTTTCCAATTAAAAAATAGCATATGTCCTTTCTCAGGCTCTAGACTATCTGTGTACCCAATTTCATTTAATTCGGTTCAGTAGTTTTTGAGTGAAAGCGAGACAGACAGACAGAGTTACTTTCGCATTTATAATATTAGTATGGATTGTATTGAATTACCGTAGTTACGCTACCTATGCCACTAACAGCTTGCGTACGTTCCATGGGAGCCATTTCTATAGAGAACACATTCCGATGCAGTTTATTTCTATCGAAATTACTAGATTTTTTAACCAGAAAATGTTCTCTAAGGTTTTATAACATTACTTTCTACCATAATCGAAATGTAAAAAAAAAGTAAATCCTTTAACATCATTATTATTATGTATAAATTATCATATTAAGTCTTGTCCACTTCTCTCGAGTAATCAGGAGAGAGTAACAGGAGATAAAGACAAATTGTTTCTGTTTATATAGTAATTTGTACTTTCAAATTTGTAGAAAAAAGGAATGATAAGTTTTTCTTCTATAATTATTAATAATGATAATTATTAGTAATTATTAAATAGTAATTTGTAATTTCAGTAAGTAAGGCCACCTGATTAATTTACTTAAACAAACATCTGTTTCATAAAAATAAATAAATGAATATTTTATGAATGTGATACACCAAAATAAACATCAAACAAAATATTAATTATAAATTACATACACTGTAAAAGTCCCTTGTATTGTGTAGAATTTTCTTATCGGGCCATGTTCTTTATATTAAACTTGAATCCCTTTGTTTTAAACACTCGTGATAATTTGTTTTACGAGGGCGCAAAACGTGAAAGAATGTGATGTTAAATGTTTAATGAATTTTAATTAAGGATAGACAGTAAAACATAAACAGTAAAGTAACAGCCTATACATATCCCACTGCTGGGTAAAGGCCTCCTCTTTTTGACAGAGGGTATCAGGGCATAGTCCACCACGCGGCCTCACTGCGGATCGGCGAACTTCACATATCTTCGAAATATTTTTTTTTGGTACGATTTCGAAAATATGCAGGTTCATTCACGATGTTTTCCTTCACCGTTGAGCACGTGATGAAGTCGGCACATAAAATTAACAATTTCATTGGTGTTCGCACCGGGGATCAAACTCAGGTTGCTCGAGTATATTGAATTAAAGGCGAGCGCCCGGACACTGAGCTATCACGGCTCACAAACAATAAAGGCAAACAGTAAATAAAAAAAAAACCATCCGGTTATTTCATCCTATAATAAGAGTACAGGAAATACGTAAGCAGTGTAATAAATATATGGCCATTAAAATGTTGGAATGGGCAGTTAGAGAAATGGGCTGTTCATAGGGAAGGGTTGATTATATTTCATCAATCAGAGCTTTTCAGTAAAAAAAAAGTGATTTAGTTTTTCATAAATTATTTTTTTTATAGAACTGCTTAGATTCATATTTCTTACTGATATCACTACCCGTTTTGCTATTTTATATAATGCATAGTATTCTCTAAGCAGTAAATTACAGATGGAACATACTTAAATATTCAAGAGCCGCGATTCGCCAAGTTTTAATTGCATTCGGGCAATCTGAACATGAAAGAACATGAGGTCATGAACTTGCATCTTTTCTTAATGTAAAAGACACGAAGACGCGTTGCCACCTTTTAATAAAGTGGGCCCCGGCTACCTCACTCACCAGACGAAACGCAGAAGTATAACTCTTCCACTTCACGCCGTGAAAGTGAAGACTGGTACGTGGCTCTACCATCGATGTGGGAAAAGGCAGTGCCTGAATAACCGCGTAGCAAGAGTAGCAATTGCTACGGGCCCAGCCTCCTCTTTGCCTGAGCGTAATTTTTTGAGTGTAAAATATTAAGTTACTAAGAGTATTGAATTGTTTTTTGAACTGTTTACTTAAACCCATATGCAGACCAAGGGAGTTTTGAAAGAATTTGGCCCCACGCACTTGCTTAATCCAGCACTATTATAAGGACCAATCGAAATATTGCAGCAGTGGTAGTTAATAGCGTCGGTCTTCAATCTAAGTTTTCGGAAATATCAGCAGCATGTAGGTGTGTAGGTATAGGTCTATAGATTTCCCATTTACTCGTATGATTTATGTGCGACGTAGTTATAAGCGATGATAGCTCAATGTCTGGGCGCTCCTTTTTAATTCAATATACTGGTCAATATAATTATACTTTAATCTACTTTTTTATGTAATTTAATACACGCTGATCCCGTGATAAGTTAATACTTAAAATTTTCTATTTCATTGGTGCCGACTGCCGACAACTCTGGTTATTCGATTATATTAAATATCGTAACGTATTAATAACTAGTAGCTAAAAATATTAAAGATTCATGAAGTCAATCAAATATTCGCCTCATCGCATTTACTTATAATAACTTGACGTAGCAGTAAGACGAAGTCAGTGAAGGAAGAATTAAATAGGAAAGAATAAACTATTGCTATTACACACGTTCCGATTACAACCTACGAAATAAAAGAAACCATTTTTTTTATTATCCATGTGTAATATTTTCAAGTCTCTGAAACTTCAGCTATTCAATTCTATTTTAGAGAAGCGTTGAATAATGGAATACATTTTATACCGATTTCACTTTTTTTTTTTATGTAAGAAGATGGAAAGCGAGCTGGCGTTCACCTAATGTTAAGCGAAAACCATCGCCCTTAGACATTTGTAAGACCCGTTGGGTTGCAAATATCCACTGTATTTGTATTTCTTATTTATTCCAATAACTTAAGTATGCACGCGCAAGAATCCGCAAAAGTAGCTATTATTAAAAACTTAATGTTGAACAAATTGCCTCATTAAACATGTGTTTATAAAAATGAGAGACAGTGTATATTAGGACAATTTTAACACGATCACCGTAATACGGCAATACAAGTGCGGTTTACAACATGTTAGTGTGATGTGAATACTGTTAAAATAATCACTGTTGATTGAAAACCAAACAAATATAAAGTAACAATATAAAGTAACATTACAAAATACGTATGTCCCACTGCTGGGCAAAGCTTCCGCTGGACAGAGTTTACAGGTTATAGCCCATCCACCAGAGTCCGTATGGGCGGACTTCATGTATCATATAGACTATTTTTCTCCAGTGGGAGAAAACCTGCATATATTAAAAATCTCCAGTGGGAGAAAACCTGCATATATTAAAAAATATTCCGTTAAAATTACGCTCAGTAAAAAGTAAAGCAGTGGCGCACTGAGCGTCATTTTAAGGGTTAAATTGCATTTAAAAATATCCCTTTTTAGTTTAAGCCTCATACCATGTTCTTGAAAATGCCCTGTAAATACGAATAAATCAGCTGGTAGGTATATTTTTATGAGTTGATTAAGGAGTGTAGTTAACGAAGATTTATCAATAGACGAAAGTTAAAATTCGCTAGTTAGACGTAGAAATTTTGATAGTGTGGATCCATCAGTGTTAAAGTGGGTTACCTCACTCACTGGACGAAACGCAAATGTTTAAAAGATTCGTGCAACAGCAAAATCTGCTGTGTGAACTAAATTTTTCCACAACATTGACTAAAATTTACTCAAAACGCCCACCTGAGACTGACAGTGTTATTATATATTACGTTTTATCAGTGTTCTTATAGTAGTCTGAGCCCACTCTACAACTTTGTTTACTGTAACGACTTTTCTCCTCGTGGATTCTTCTTTATGTTTAATATTCGTCGGGGAGCATTTTGATCTTTGCCAAAATATTGGGTACATTGACCTCGTATTCTCAATGCACGATTTTATTTAAGATAATTTCCTTTCTTGCTAGTATTGCTATCGGTGACGAGAAGCAAACTAATAAATATGATTGAAACTCTAGACACGGCTAGCAATCAAAAAGGTTTACAAAATTAACAGCCATATCCGATATAGAAAAATCAAATATAAAAATTGGTAATGAGGCATTAGTTATGTTGAATAATAGATTTATAAAAATTAAGTTTTGAATAATTGAAAATTGACTTGGAGCGCAGTTTATAACTTATTGGCTTTGGCAACGGGGCCTTGGGTTCGATTCCCACACGGGGCTGATATTCGTGTGACCCAAAGATAAATCATCAGTAGTTATTGATATTGTATATTATTTATTTAAGTATTCATGAATATTACAGTATAATATGTATTCTATATTGAATCCTTATATAATGTAATATATATTTGTTATATTGGATTTAATATGTGTATATACGTAATATATTTTGATGAGTGTTTTTTTTTAATTCAATTATAAATATGTAAGTAAAAATGTTGTTTACTTAATATTTCATTTAAATTTCTTTACACCTGACTCTTTTATCTCTGCGTCGCCCATAGGTTGACTGGGAGGGAATCTTAGGCATTAAGTCTGCCTATACACAATGATTATTGCTTTGTGTAAAAGTTTAAATAAATAAATAAATAATACCTGGAGGACCGTTTTTTTTTTGGTAAATCGTGTATTTTTTAAATAAAAAAATAAAAAATAAGGAAAGCAATGTTCGGGTATAGAAAAAAGTGTGTAAATGATCGTGACACGAACCGCAGCCTTCTGTTTCGGGGCCGCCCGATTACCGACCGAGCTATTAAAACCTTTTTTTTTTTCGGCGAAATTTACCATCATATTCGAATGATATTTTTCACTCCGTGAATGCTGCAATGTGTATTAAGATATATAATAAAATTCCAGATTTGCCAAAAAATAGGTTTAACATATCATTAAAAAAGATATTATAATATAAATGAATTTTTAAACTCTTAATTTACATAGAATACAAAATCCCACGAATATTATAATTAGAAATAAATTTGTCAAATTGAGTTCTGGATTCGAGTCGGTCAGTGAACATTCAATTAATTTCATCGATAATACTTTTTATATTATTAAAAATGATAGTTCTAGAATACGCTAATTATATAAAAAATTGAATAAATTATATTTTTATAGTAAGTATAGGCTAATTATTGTTATTATTTGTTTATTGTTATATAAATTAATTTAGAATCTTTAATGAAATGACTTAATAGCATATATTTTTTGTAATATTGACTGATTTATATTTGGATGCTATTTATAAGTGGGTATACGAGTGGAACTTAAATAATTATAATTGTACCATCATAAATTGTACCTTGTGTAATGGCAAATAAATAAATAAATAAATATGAAAACAGGGGTAAAAGGACATTTTCTAAAAATGAAACTTAGCTAGATCAATTTTTCGCCCCCGAATCTACGCACATACTAAATTTTATGAAAATCACTGGAGCCGTTTCCGAGATTCCGATTATGTACATATATATATGTACATAATATAAACGAGCAATTCTTGTACATATATATATATATATATATATATATATATATATATATATATATATAATACAATGCTATTTTTATATATATATATATATATATATATATATATATATATATATATATATATATATATATATATATACACAAGAATTGCTCGTTTAAAGGTATTAGATATATGCCGGATCTTAGTTTTTATTTTTATGTATAATTGGCTTCATGCAGAGAGTGTAGGAGGAAACCAAATTGTATATTGTATTTTACATAGAACATTGTCATACCTTAATATAGCGGCATGGATTACTACCAAATTACCGCCAAAGAATTTTTATTAAAATTACTGCTACATACTTGGCGAGTCAGCAATTTATAATTTTAAGCTACGGTTTAACCGAGGAGCAGTACTCTTAATTTTTTCACCGAAATACTGGATTTCATTTTAATTTAAAGTCCAGAGATTTGCATAAGTACAAAAATATATTTTTAACTTAATAATTTTATTAAATTATACCGGTGACGTTGATATTACAAAACAATGTTGCATGTTCGTTCTCATAAAAAATACTCATAAACATTATATATCGCCTTTTAATATTACTGATACATTATTAAAACTACTTACTAGACAGCTGTTTAGAGTTTTTCTGAGAGATATTGCAAAACAAACATATACGTGTTGTGTGATTCGCTAATTACGGGTTGCGCAGCGGAGGATCATAAAAAACGTATTAATTTAAAAATAGACTAAATAAAGGTTTCACAAAAGTTCTTAATACTAATTACTTACGACTAGGGCCACGCAGCAGCCTCGGCTGTTGCACGAATATGCAGGCTCGTCCGGGTAAGTATCACGACCTCACAGAAGACCGGCGTAAAGTGGAAGTATAATACTTTCGCGTTTCATCTGGTGAGTGGGGTTGCCGGAGCCAAATTTCCAAAAAGGTTGTCAACGCATCTGTAAACCCTCAGGTGTAGCAGATGTCCATGGGCGGCGGCAATCACTTAACATCAGACGATCCGTCTGCTCGTTTTTCAACTTTTCACAAAAACATAAATAAGAAATAAGGGATGTCCGTTTTGGCGGTGGTCGATTATATTGAAGGAAGCACCGGTCACTGCGCAATTGATGCAGGCACAGTACAATGGTGACTGGGGATGTAACACGCCTCAATTAGTGAAGTGAATGAAAAACAAGTCTCTATAAATAGATGTGTTCTACCTGTTATAGGGTAACAAAACATAGCTGCGGAGCATGTGTCATTAATTTGCAGAGCTGAACTAGTAGAAACTTTCGTAGTGAGTGCATCTCAGAATAAGGCCACGCGAAGACTTAGTAAGTGAGAATGCCAGGAAATTAAAGCTTTGAATTTACATCGTTAATCGTGATAGAACATTTTATTTTTCATTTTTAATAGACAACCGTTTTTAGAATTTTTTATCGTTTGGTTTATGTCCCTTTAAAATAGTTATATAAATATTAATCGTATATGTTTAGCGTGACGTGCCCCACCGTACATGTGCCACGGGCACTATTTGCAAAAATGTCCGTAATGCGTAACTCTTTTTGTCTTTGGCAAAAATATCGATAAACGTATGAGTTATTATTTGTCTTGAACTATTTGCAAGTGATATTCCCAGTAACATGGGAACATTCTGATCATTTACCATTGGTTGGTTACATGTAATCCAAATGTAGTAAGAAATGAAGAAAAAATTCATTTTTCCGTATTCGAAACATTTTGAACTGGGGCGCGTGTGGTTTGAGTGCGTAGATTGTGTCAGCATTATGGGATTACAAAAACTTTGCTTTGAGCGAATTCTCTTCAATATTAGAACGAATAAAACAGTACCGGCTTCTTAAACGAGTGTTGTTTTTGTAAAGCAATTAGTTTGTAATATTTGATTGTGTGTAGAAAACTGATTTTTTTAAAATCAAATTACGCTACAATAAAAAAGACTTCTTACTTGTGAAAGCGATGACCTTTTTACCGCAATAGTAATAAAAATTTATTAAAAAAATCTAAATCAACTTTTCTTTAAAGATTTTTTTGAAAATCTCTAAAATAAGCAGCCTTAACTTTTGGCCATTAAAAGAATCGGAAGAAATTTGGCTTTGCGAAACCAACTTAAAACTTTATCCCGAATTACACTTTCCGTATATAAAACGAGTCTAGTGATTTTTTTAAAACCATACGACTTTGGACATTAACGATTGGGAACATTGGGATCCCACTGTAATTTATTATCTACTAGCTGACCGCCACTCCGTCTGCGTAGAATAGGCTGAAGGCGTAACATTCAGACGGAAATACAGATGTACATAAAAATATGTATATAAATTATAGCCTATGTGTTATTCTGATGTATAAGCTATATTATTGTAAAGTTTCGTTAAAATCCATTCAGTAATATTTACGTGAAAGAGTAATAAACATCCATCCATACACACAAACTTTTGCGTTTATAATTTTAGTATGGATGCAATATTAAATCAAGGACTGATCGTTTTACGGCGTCCTTAAGAATACATTTTAAAAATATCGGCTTCAGCAAATATCTATCCGCTTAATGGTCGTTATGTAAACGCTATGAGCGACAAGTACATACATATATTTACAAATTTAAAAAATTTCTTACGTTTTTTTAGTAGACATCTGCGTAGGGAAAGATTTAGAGAAGACAGATGGCTACGAAGGATTGAAAGCTTGTACTTGATAAAGGAAAATGAAATGTGCGACCGCTATTTTCAAAAATGATTAGCTAATCTATATATTAATTATAGACGGGATAGATCAGTGTCCGGGCACTCGTTTTAATTGAATATACCCTGAGTTCAAAGCCCGTCGTCGGCACCAATGAAATGGTTCGGTTCAATTTTAAAGTGTGAAAGGTGAATGAAAATACCGCGACGAGGCACGGTTTCGAAATAATAATATTTCGAAGACTTGCGAAGTATACCAGCGGTGCCTATGCCCTTATACCCTGTACAGGGAAGGTCTTTGCCCATCGGTAGCTGTTACTGTATTTTATTTAAATGTTATTGATAAATATCTCTTGAAGTAATAAACTCTAGTTTAACGGGTTAATACTATATCATTTACCATACCATACTTTTATAACTTTCTGAAAACGATTAAAAAAGGGCGTTATTCTCCTGTAGTCTGGAGGTAAACCATTCAAATAAATGTACAATAGTAGGAAAACGACACGAACGGTACAATGAACAGCTATTGTACGAATACCGTGGTATTATATACCTTCATATTACCTTTGTACTATTTGGTAGAATCATGTTAAACTATGTATTTCAGTGTACACATTATACATCCATTGGGACTGGTAACTTTGTTAGTAAATAATATAATAATGCCCGGATGAAATGTAACTACGAATAATGTAACAGCTATAAAATAAATTATATAAATAAATATTGTAAAATAATTAAAAGCGAAAGTGAAATATTAATGCCTCTTGCATAACGTTTTAACAAAATTCACAATACAGTAAACAAACAATCGTCTCAAGATCGAGGTTATTATATGAATCTTGAGACAATGCTTTTCACCCAGTTGAATATTTCAAGATATGAAAGAAAATTGCTCACTCGAGCACAAATGTAATTTAAAACCTTCAACCAGAAACGTCGTTTCAACCTGAAGTTTCCGTCTCATTTTTACATTCGAATAACGGAATACTCATTTTATGCTAAGTTACTATTTGCATTTCACAAGTATTTCTTTAGTGTAGTCTGTTGGGAGGCCTTTTTTTAGGCCTTTTTGAAGAACCAAGCCATGTTGGACGCACACTGACTAAAACCCAATTTCCTATCGATCTAGCTAGGTTTCATTTTTAGAAAATATCCTTTTATCTTTGTTTTCAAGGAATGAAAAATATGATTCGAATATAACGGTAAATTTCGCCGCAAAAAAAATGTTATAATAGCTCTGACGGTAATCGGGCGGCCCCAAAACAGACGGCCGCGGTTCGTATCACCATCATTTACACACTTATTTTTTTTACTTTTTTTTCTATACCAGATCATTGCTTTTTTATTTTTTTTTTATTTCCAAAAGATTTACCAAAAAAAAGCCGAGCAAAGCCCGCTCCTCCAGATAGTTAAACATTTAAGTGTTAAAAGAATTCGCTTAAATTGAAGATTTAATATTCATACAAAATATTATTTGAACAATTTCAAATACAAAATACCTTCTAATAACTTGCGCGTCTATTTGTCCACATTGCGAGCAAGGCACATGTAAGATAGTCTTATAGATAAGAACAGGCAACACTTTCATAATTTTACCGGAGTTTTGGGCATGCAGGATTTAAAGCACATTTTTCTTAGCTTCACCATGTTTCCCTCAAAGAGTAAAAAGGGACCCTATTACTAAGACCGCTGTCTGTCATTCTGTCGGTCTGTCTATCCGTCGATCTGTCTGTCTGTCCGTCTGTCCATCTGTCCGTCTGTCACCGGGCTATAAATCATGAACCATGATAGTTAATTGAAATTTTCACAGATGATGTATTTCCGTTGCTATTATAACAACAAATACTAAAAAACAGAATAAAAAAATATACAGCATAAATACAATAGAAAAGATTTTTTTTGCGCTCTGATTTTGATAATGGTACGATTTTTTTCTATGCTTGAGATCCCATGTTTCTGAATTTGTAAAAAAAATTAAATTGTTTATTATAATATTTTTAGGGAAAAAATCTTCAATTCACAAACCTCATGAACATGAAATTCATCTTTCTTATGTAAATTTTAGACGTTTCAGGACAATATTTCGCAGCTGTCAGTATCAATATTGGTATTTTTATTAAGACAATGAGAAAAACCGAAGCAGAATTTTGAGAGGGACAAAGTATTAAATATTAATGGAAAACTCACCAGACTTTATGTTTTGGGCCTGTTATTAAAAGACGTGAGCATTTAGGATAAGTGTCCTAATTGGTAATGTCTTTTATTGGTAACTCTATGTAATAAATTGTTAAATTCTTAGGTTCTTAGTTATATAGGTTAGGTTCTTAGTTATATAGGTTAGGTTTTCAAGATTTGAATATATTAAATTTACCTTTAATTTTTTTTATTAATTTTTTAGTGCTGTTAGAGTTTTTTTTGAAGTCGGTTCGTTTTTCTTGTTAAATTTTTTTTATAGATTTTGTAGATAAGTGTCACAAAAAATTTTGATGGCATATCCTGGCGGGGCCGAAACATTAAGCGACGGTTATTTACTTTTTTAAATTCTTTCTGTATAGGTACTTTTGTTTAAATGTTTTATGATGTAATCTGAGCCCACTCTCAACACTGTCGTCGCTGTAACGGCCGTCTTTTTATCCTTATTGTGTCCTCTCTACGTTTATTATTCGAGGCCCTCCTCGATCCGTGCCAAAGCATCGGGCGCATTGACCTCATAAAAGCGCCGCATACATTTTAGTAGACATTTGATTTTCATATTTACACGTCTCGATCGATTTATTTTAAAGAAAATGTAATAAATTCCTTAATTTTTGTGGTACACGTTATTTTTTTACTTACAAAAAGAGAAATACTAGTAAAACTAATTGAACCATGTTCAACATAATAGCCATTTTTAATTTCATATATAAAACAAAAATGATACATTCTTGTACAGCATTTGCGGGTTAAGTTAGGTCAATGCTTTTAATACTCTTTGGCAGACTTTCTGGAATAAATGGCCATACAGAAATAATATCGTCAAAATAATTCGTCCGTGACCAATCTAATATTAAAGGATAAAGTCATTCTATATACTTTATATACTTGCATTGAATCGTAAACATTGTGTAAACAAAGTCTGTATTCTCTCCATAGCTTACTAGTATTATTGCATTATTCATTCGAGACAAAAGGGTCGAGTTCGTACACTTCAGTGCGAATTGCAATATCCGCGGTAGAGAGAACCTCTTGTTGACTTTCTGAATGTTTCATTCATTAATTTCATTGCGTTCGTAACTGTTTATTGATAATATTCACGATACTGCTAAATTAACAGAAACTAAAGAAAACAAAGAAAAAACGTACTCAATTATCTTAAATTCTACCACAAGTGATTAATCAAACAACTGTAATAATTTTGGGAGTGTTGAAATTTGAATTTGAAAAGTGCAATGTGATTTAAATGAAGTAGAACTTTCCAAGGCTTCTGGCCTTGGACAGTTCTACTTCTAGCCAGAAAGAGGGTTATGTTTTTTTGAGTGAGAGTATGTATGTATGTATGCATGTATAATTGTTTGGCACGCTCTGCAGCCTGAAGAGACTCGTGAGATTGACACTGGGGATATCAAAATAAAAAATTACACAGAAACGCGGTCGGATTTTTTGGTTTTTTAAATTATTATCTGTGAAGTGTGGAAGCTTGTGTCGTATTAGTTTGCACGCGTACCTAAACTTAATTCTAAAAAAAAAAATCTTTGTCTTTTAAATCGTTATGTTAGGGAATGTTAAATTCCTGAAGATCTGGAGATCCCTGTTAGCATTGCTCTCCACAAAGCGACGGAAGCTAACAGATGGAGACAGCTCATCGATAAACTTAGAAGGAATCACGCTCCTTAGAAATGAGGAAGATGTAAAGAATTTTATGCGCGAATTTTGTTAAATGCGAAATTAAAAAATAGCAGAAAAGTAAAGTAATAGTCTATTTACGTCCCACTGCAAGGCCTTTGTTCCCTGCGATATGATATTTTCTTTTGAACACACTTGAATGCTTCGATGTATGAATATGCTTTATTTTAAATGTAACAGGTTAATGTATCATATTTCAGCAATTTAAAACAATTTGAATTTGATAGTTACGAAATTAAAAAAAAATAAGGCGCAAGACATAAAGTCCGTAAAATATTTTTACTAAACCAAATTCTTAAATCCGCCAATAATAGCTTAATTTATAACAATCTCGAGGGAAGAAGAGCGGTTAATGGATAAAGAAATTAACGCATTGAATGTCTTAACAATACCCATTATTTTGTAATGAGGGTCTTGCCGTAGTCGTTTGTTTTTGACGAGATTTGGCATTTTAATAAAAAAAAAAAATCAATTTTGAAACTGGATATTTTACATTAATTATTTAAATATTTAACGAAAACGTGTTAAGACTTACGTTCCCATTTGAAGTTTATATCTATATATAGATATAAACTTCTAAAAACTTAAATGAATCCCTATTTCCCTTGGTCACGCCATCACGCGTGAACGGCTGGACCGATTTCGCTAATTCTTTTTTATAATATTCCTTGAAGTAGGAAGATGGTTCTTACGGAGAGAAAAATTTAAAAAAAATGCCTGAAAAAGTCTAAAAGCAACACTTTTCTATATTCCCGTACAAAAGATTCGTAATAATACTTAAAAGTCAATTCAAACTTTAATACCATACCATAAAGTTTAAGTGTTAGTGGAGGGGTTCCGGGAAGGCAAAACAAGAGTGTGGTAAAATGTCACTTGAAATGTAAACGTCTCTTTGCTGTGCATCACTACATAGTATAAAACAAAGTCGTCCCGCTGTCTGTCTGTCTCTATGTACGCTTAGATGCGGTTTTTTTTTACTAGAGTGATTCAAGAGGAAGGTTTATATGTATAATACATTGCACCCGTGCGAAGCCGGGGCGGGTCGCTAGTTTGTCAATAAAAGTTAACGTAACGAACGTTATATATATATTGTTATAAGTTAATTTATAATTATCAAAGGTATTTTTTTATGTGAGAATGTGGCAAATGAGCTGGTGGTTCACCTTATGTTATGTGATAACCGCCGCTGTGGACATTTGCAAAACCCGTAGGGCTGCAGATGCGTTGCCACCTTTTAATAAAGTGGGCCCCGGCTGCCTCACTCACCAGACGAAACGCGGAAGTATAATACTTCCACTTTACTCCGGTCTTATGTGAGGTCGTTACTAACCCGGACGGACCTGCCCATTTGAGCATCAGCGAATATTATCGCGTGGCCCTACCACAGTTCGTACCGCAGTTCGTACCCTATCAAAATGTAGCGACATTCAATAGTTTATTAGGCGTGGTGTGCGCTCCTTTTCAGGATTGACTCTGAGGAGCACAAGCTAAGGTATTCTCTTCGGCGCCGGGTTCCATAATAAACTATTGTTTCGGATTTGGTTGTTCGTCAACGTTTAATTTATATATGGAAAACGTCTTTACAACTCCTAAGGTTATCCTACCTACAGTAAGGGCAGTGCTTAAAAATATATGGAAATTAGAATCACAACCAGTTCGGCGAAGATTAAACCGTGAAATTATTTACAAAGTTTAATTAAACACAAATGTTTATCCCCTTTTCAGTTAAAAAAAATATGTTAAGCTCTTATTGAAATGGCACAATTGTAGGTAACACAGTCTTGGAAAAACGGTTCCACTTACCATCTTTTCTCTATCACCTATTCCATCATTACTTAAATGTATATGCGAGAAGAATTCTGAAAGACATCTTGAAAAGAAAATTCCAATGTCGCAAAATTGAACCGTTATCGGACCAATACTTTAGACTGAGTCAGAGGGATGAGGATTCGTTGAAACGTGGGCAGCAATAACTACTGCCTTCTACTTCTATAAAGTAAATGACGCTAGAGTTTGTTTGTAAAATACAAAGACAATTATTCACGACTCAAATGGCGTGGTGGGTAGTGTACCTGCCTCCTGCGCCAGAGGGTGTTGGTTCGATCCCCACTACAGGAAAAATATTGTGTGATGAGCATAGTGTTTTTCTAGTATCTGGGTGTTTATATATGTATAATATGAATTTATTTACAACAAAAAGTATGTTTAAGTATGTTTATCAGTTATCTGGTACCCATAGTACAAGCGTTGCTTAGTGTGGGACTAGAGAATGTAATATAAAAATTTGTCTTAAAAATATTTTTTTATTTACTAAAAATAAACTAACGCAAAACAAAGACAATAGGCATACCGCTAAAATGAGTAGCTATTTCTAGTGAAATTGACTACTGTCAACCTCTAGGGGCTTTGCCTAATTTCTTCGCTCCGAGCACGTAAATAATTCATGGTATTCTTAAATAATTTACTTCATTCAGAATGCAAATTCACTGAAACTATTGTAAGTTGTAAACAATACATTAAGAATTTTATTCGATGAAATCTAGTAAACTCATTTATCAATCAGTTTACTGTTTTCAATAATACAATCAGCTTAAAAGTAAAAATTATAGAACACAACTAAAACGCTTTAATAGAAGCATAGATAGAATGAAATGGATGTCGAGAGACTAAAATTGAAGAATGTCTGGTGCTTCATAATATTTTTTGTAGACGCTCGGAAAACAAGCAGGATAAAGACATTATAAAATTCGTAGCTTGATATAAGTAAAGTATCAGCCTATACGTCATGGCCAACTGTTTGGCAAAGGCCTCCTCCCTCTGTACAAAGGGTATCAGGGCATAGTCCACCACGTGGCCCCACTGCGGATTAGAGGACTTCACATATCCTCGAAATATTTTTTTTGTTATTATTTTAAAAATATGCAGGTTTCCTCACGATGTTTTCCTTCACCGCTGAGTACGTAATAATTCAGCACTTAAAATTGACAATTTCATTGGTACCGGCACCGTGTATCGAACTCAGGTTGCTCGAGTATATGAAATTGAAGGCGAGCGCCCGACACTTAGCTATCACGGCTCTTGTTATAGCACAATTTGGTATAGGTGCGGAGTAAATGTTTATTACATAATCAAATTAATGCTACAGGTGAACATATAAACCAAACCAAAAAATAAACATGTACATGCCTGAAGACGTTGAAATATAAATAATATATTAAAATAAACTTCAATTGTCAATTAATTAAACAGTAAAGTAGCGTACGTTTTAATGGTAAAACTTAAAACGTAATCACTTTGAACCGCCAACGTTAAAGTCAGAATTTACGTTGAAAATGAATCGAAAATTAGTCAGAAACGTAGTATTCGTTTCATCACTCGGTCGAACTCTAAAGCTAAACGGTAAATAAATTACATGGCATTTAAGTCAATCAGGATAACCCGACAAATGAATAATAGATAGTGTGTTTTAGTCTAATAATTGGGTCCATTTGTATTCATTGTCGTCGATACTGCAACCTTCCATCGATCAAGAAGCATATATTATACATGAAGACAGCAAAATGACTGGTATACTTGTAATTCAATCTTGAGTTACGATACTCGATCTTTCAAAGTGAGAGCATCTTTCACATAAAGCAGTTATTTTTTATCTACCGATACATCGCGACTCATCTTCAGATGCGACAGGAAAAAAATGTTACAAGTTTTTTCACGGCTTTTTTAAAATTATAATTAAAACCATCGTTTATGGCCACAGATAGAAGTCACTTTTAATTGCATAGCCACGTGGTAGGGCCGCGTTCGGGGAATTACCACGGCCTCGCAGGACACCGGCGTGACGTCAACGTATTAAACCTTCGCGTTTCAATTGATGAGTTGTGAAGAGAGCAGGCAGTTCACCTGATGTTAAGTGAATACTGCTGACCATGGGCATCTACAACACCCGATGGCTTGCACATGCGTTAACAATCCCGGCTACCTCACTACGTCAAACGAAACGCGATAGTTTAATACTTCCACGTCACGCCGGTTTTCTGTGAGGCCAGTCTAGGTCCCAAGATGAGCCTGCCCATTCGTGAAACATCAGAAGCTTTGCGTCGCCCTACCACAGAACCTCTTCCTCACTTCTAACCTTAGGTCTTATGTTAGGTTGTTATACTTCCATAGTATATTAAATCAGCTGATCCGGCAAACGTTGTTCTGAACTGTTCCGTACATAATAATAAATAATAATAAAATATCTTTATTCACATAGACGCTTGCGCGTTCTTATGAAACATAGTTTCTCATAGCTGGGAATAAAACATGGCTTTATTTAAAAAACAAAAACACTCGTTGGCGTTAATGACATAAATAACAAAGTAGCTATCATGACGCCCTAGTAAGCTTTTTGCGGTGTCATTCGGGCTTAACTTGATAAAGTTGAAACAACGTTTTTCTTTACTGTTGAACTTCTCTAAAGTGACGAACACGAATAAACTTTCATAAATTATAATTCCTAGTTTGCCACTTTATTGGAGAGCCGTGATAATGCGTGTTATATACGCGCATGAGAAGTTATAACTATTTTTAATGATGCCAAAGAAGTCTTTGGCTTCATTAAAAATAGTTTTAATTGCATGCTAATAATTAATTACAATAAAATAATAAAAAGATTGGAAAAGGATATAAATAATAAAATTATGAAAGCGCCATCTACATTCTTTATTGAGAACTATAACGGGCGAATATAATTGAGAATATGCTGCCATCTATAAAAAATAAGCAGTTAAGCGGGCAGTTTCAAACGTGTTACTTTTGTGTTACAGTATGCACGCGTATCTTAAAATTTCACTTTCATCATTTTTTTATAACGCGCCTAAAGAAGTATAATTTCAAAAACGTCTCTAATAAACGTCTTTAGAATTATCTTTCAAGTAGTAGCTGACTCTGTTTACAGTTTAAAATAAAAACGTTCCGATGAAATCAATTACAATGTCAGGGAAAAGTTAATAAAGCAATTTACAGTCACGTGTAGTGTTAACGAATCAAAGGTAAGGCTCAATTTATACCTTCCACACGTAGTGAATCTCGTTTCTTTTTCATTCATCTATTTGAGTTCGGTTTCGTCTTATTTCACGAAACGAAAAGGGGCTCGTTATTTGATGAAAGAACTACTTCAATGACGGCTGTTTGCAATGAGTGGAAGAATTCCCTTTTAAACAATTTTTAGTTAAATATATTTTGCTTTCCCACATCACATGAAAACATAATACCATTATGAATCTCCGGAAGTTAAGTTTCACAAAAAACATGTTATCATTATAAATATTCAGTAGTTAATTTTTTGTTCAGCATTTTTCATTAAAATTATGAAACGGGCTTCTGAAATCGTACACTTCGAACTTTTTATACGTATAAGTTGTTTAACGACAGTTGTTGCAAAGTTTTACGAGTAGCTATTGCCACGAGTTCGCAAATAACAGAAGACAACCGTTTCCTTAGCGAATTTTGGTGAAACGATAATCAATAATGACGTCAGTTATGTTGGTCCTAATGAATGATGAGTTGTCTTATTTTTGGTTTATTAACCGTTCCGACACCGAAACGGTTAATGAACAACCGTTTATTGACCGTTTACGACGACCGAAAAAGTAGTAACAGAACAGAGAATAATATGTTTTAAATGTTAAGTAAATAACAGATTACCTTTACAGTCATAATCATCAGGCTTGTTAACGTACTTCTTTCTCATCTTTTTTTATAGAATAATAATATGTAAACAGAATATAAATTATAAAAAAAAATATACCTTAATTCATTGTTAAATACAGGTGACCAAAGACTAATCTGCAATTTTTTTTTATTAATAGAAGGCGAATGATGTTAATTGGAAGAAAGAATGGGCTCTAGTTACTTGATGAAGTAAATGCAGTACAAGTGCTGAATGCAGCAAACTCATAAAAAGGACGAAATGCATAAGTCCTTAAATGTATAAGTCCTTTTACTGTACGTCGAATTGCTATGAATTTTTGCAGAAGCTACTTCATGGCTGTACCATAGCGGTTTAGATCAATCCATAAATTTCGCTGGGATAAAAAGTCAATTTGATATCAATAAGCTGTCTCTTAAATAACCAATGCTCCGTTATTACGAGAATTGAGGAGAAACCAACAAACACTAAATAATCTGGATTGTATACACAAAACGTATGAGAAAAGTCAAGCAATATTATCTGGAAGCAGAAAAAACCTAAGTAGGTAGTCTTGTTTATTCCAACATAAAAACGTCATCGCAACCACGCTTGAGAGTCGATCGTAAAATGTGGGTTTCATGTATATATGTCAAGTCATTCGTAAATTCGAAATGAATTGGGCGGTTTTCATTGTTCTCCGGACACAAAGAGGCCCAAGAAATGCTATTTGCAAGCATTGTCGCGCAAAAACAATCCTTTTAGACATTTTTAAATGGTCAATTGGTTTAAAATAAGAAACATTTAGTTTTTAAATAAACACATATAATAATGTTAGTTTATTCTTTAGAAATTACGGTAAGTTTAATTTATGTTATGTATCCTCAACATTAACAAATTAAGAACGGAAACACATTAACATTTCACTATTGCTTGTATATTATGTTAGCTATACTTTGTTTTTATCGAGCTAAGAAGGTAGAAATGTAAATACTTTTATCAAATCACTGTAGTATCATTTTGCACAACAATAACACTGGTATAATTACTTATTTTATCACTTTAATATAACTAATGAAACACCACTAACGATACATAACTAACATAACTAACGATTTAATTTATGATATCGATTGGACAGCACTATCGTGTATACTACTGGTTTGCCAGCCAAAGAAGAAGACGAAGACGACCATGAAATGCTTCGTGCAGCTGCATTTATACCTCATAGAATGACACTTCTTTTAGTGTTGCCATCGACCTCAAGGAACGACTTCTTTTAATGTTGCCAACAATTAATAATATAAAAATGTGCCGTGATAGCTCAGTGTACCGGACGCCCGCCTTCAGAGTTCGGTCCCCGGTGCCGGCACCAATGAAATTGTTAATTTTAAGTGCTGACTTCTCACGTGTACCGTTTGAAGTATTAAGAAAAGACATTTTTGTATTAGAATATGATTGGTGGTTATATTTTTGACGGCTATAATATATAAATGTGTGTACAGAAGTTTTGAAAATAGTGGAGGATAGGAGCGTTTTCAGTCGATCCAAATTTTACGCTAGCTTGAAGTGTACCAATTAATTTTCAATTTTCTCGAATTGTCTGCGTGTAACAAACACTATCTCCTGTAACGTGACACGTTTTTTGGCTAAATTGAGTCGGTGAAAATTCGGTAAAGTAACCTACCATAGAGCCTGCTTTAGCAACGCCAAACCTCATAGCTCATGCCCTTGAAGACATACCTAAGTAAACATTATCATTACATTTGAATTATTATTACCTTGTTAAATTTTGGCAAGTTAAAACCTGTATAATATATTTTGTATGCCGCAATAGCGGCATGGATATAACATACTCGAGCGACCTGGATGAAATTATTAATTTTAAGTGCTGACTTATCGCGTGCTCAGCGGGAAATGTAAATATCGTGAGGAAACCTGCATGTTTTCGAAACCATATCATAATAAAAAATATATTTCGCAAAATTAGCAGTGGGGTCACGCTGTAGATTATGTCCCTATATACCCTCGGCATAGAGGAGGTCTTAGTACATCCAGCATAAATTGTTACCTTACTTTTTGCATTTATAACATATGTCTTATTGTGCCGGTACACAGAGATAAACTACACAGAATTATTGTCTCTATTTACTGACTTCATATAAATATTTATCATTGGATAAGATTTATTCGTCACTCGCGGGTAATTAATTTATTACCTACATTCATTAGTTCGGGAATAAATTATTCCGTAATTGGAGACATTTAGATCGTGAATGAAATATTTCTTTGTGTTTTATTTCAATTTTTTTACGATCCGAATTAATTGCTGAAACTTACGCTGACGAAAGTTCATGTATCTGTACCTCAAATATCTTTTACCGCGATTTTTATTGCAGTATAAATAGACTTTTTCGGGGCCGGCAAGTCTTTTTTGTATCGTATATGAAACATCTTACAAAAAAAACATACGATCTTCTGCACGAATTCCTATCACACCGATCCGAACTCTCCAAATATCTAGCTTGGGTCTGTGACAAACGTATTTTAATTCATTTAGGTTAGAATCCTTACTAATATTATAAAGGCGAAAGTTTTTGTGTATGGATGGATGTTTGTTACTCTTTCACGCAAATACTACTGAATGGATTTTGATGACTCCGTGGCGCAGTTGCCAAGGTATTGGCTTCGGCGTCGGGGGTCGTGGGTTCGATCCCCACAAGGGACAACTATTGTGTGACCCACAGATAGTTGTTTCGCATCTGGGTGTTTGTAAGCGTGAAATTTATGTTTGTAAAACGTCCTTGCAACACAGGATAAATTTATCCTATAGTAAGGGCAATGTTTTATCACAAAAAAAAAATGAAACCTTACAATAATATAGCTTATATATATCTCACTTTCTGTCTGAATGTTACGCTTTCAGCCTACGCAGACGTAGTCGCGGGCAGCAGCTAGTGGTATATAAAAGTAACATTCATATTTTCCCGCCCAAACTAAAACTATTACGCATGACACGATAAAAGTTGGCAAGCGAGTAAAAGAAAAGTTTGATACGCAAGACGATTTAAAAGCGGAAAACTACAGTTCAATAATCATTAGATCATTTCCTACTTGACAAAAAGGGTCTTATTAGTTTTCACAGATCAGATTGATTTTACTGGTACTTCGATGATATTTCCCAGTCATGCAGGCCTTGAGCTGATGCTGGAGCATCAAATGGTCTGCGGGGTGCTCAATTCCTCAGAAACTAAGAGCAGATATGGTGTGTTGCGGCTCATACGAATAGGTTCAATGATAAGTTGTTAGACAGGTAATGATCGAGGCCTTATGTCCGTGGTAAGGGTACGCAACAGTCTTTGCGGTTGCGCGATTGGGCAAGTCAGTGCGGGGAAGTATCATGATCTCACAGAAGACCAGCGTACTGCTCGCTGAAGTGTTATACACCCGCGTTTTGTTCATTGAGTAACGGGTGCCCAATTTATTGAGAGGTGACACGGCATCTGCAATCCTACGGCTGTTGTAAATGTCCATTGGCGGTGGTTATCACTTAAAATCAGATGACTGTCCAGCTCGCTTGCCATCTTCTTACATAATATTCTTTAAATTATTTTTTCTGTCGAGGGGTTACTAAAAATTTTTAACTTTGTATTATTACAAAACGAGAGTTAGCACGTCATAACCGCGATTACTGCAGACTCAGCACGGCGAAGGCGCATCGAAGGAACGCTGACACCATTAGTTTTAGTTCATAAGTTTTTGTAATTATAAATCAGTCCATTCCAAATTGTCATACAGTAAACACCTTGTAATTAATTAAATAAATCTTTTTTTATTGGAATACCGATCGCCGATTACTTAACTCGAGATAAGTCATTTTATTAGGATAGTATGAGGAGATTACGTTTATAGATGCAAGTGTGTACTGTTTATCTCCTTCTCAGTTGTTTTTCTTTCATTTCAGTTGATAACGGATCGTGTCGTTAGTGAAGATTTATGAAGATGTAGAACTTAGCTGTTTACGAAAAGGCGTACAAAAATCACAGCAAATAACGAAAGTCAATGTAGATAGAAACAAGGCATTGCTTATTAATGAAAGCTCGCCCAAGTCCCTAAACCAATTTAAGGGGCTCCAACAGAGTTTGATTCATAATTTATCATGTCTAACTATCACGAGAATACAGAGCTGATTGAGTGTTTTCTGATCGAATTTGTCATAACAATCCACAGTGGGGCCGCAGGTGGTGGACTATGCCCTACCACCCTCTGTACAGAACAGGTCTTTGCCCAGCAGTGGAGCATATATAGATTGTTTTTTTACTGTTACTTTACTAAAATTAAGAGTTGTAACTTCAGGGAGCGATAACAATATAGAGACACTAGAAGTTAGTAGCAAACTGTAATTAATTAACAAAGAGAAGGGTGAGGAAGATAAATTGGATAAGTCATTAAAGGCTAAACTGTTTTAATAAGTTCGTTTAACTGTTTTGTGTAACTGTGTTAATAATTGGATCATATGTCCTCGAATCAACCAATTAAGATTTCACAACACTAACGGCGGACACAAGCGGTGTTAAGAGAGATGTTTATCAATCCCTTTAATACCACGTTTCAACATGGCATTTAATAAAAGTTTGTCTTTTGCGTAAATATTTTTAGAATGAATGGTAATTTGGTATTAAATTGAAATTGCAACATGAATATTTTACAAAACTAAGATTTGAGAAGGAATTTGTAGTGGAAAACACAATCGCTTCAAATGTTATCTCATTAGTCTATAAGTTGATTTTCGAAATCAAGGTGTAAAAGATAAATTCTAGTACCACCCAATAAGGTGGTACTAGAATTTTTGAAAGGTGACTATGAATTTTTAGAACAAGCAGTGTGAATTAATACTTCCGTACTTCATGTGAAGTACGGACGTCTTTGTTAATATCTGTTATACCTGTTTCCGATATAAAATTATGAATCTCGATTTAAGTTAAAAAGCTCTAAGGATAATTTTTGTGTTACATCTGTTTCCGAAATAAAATTATGAATCTCGATTTAAGTTAAAAAGCTCTAAGGATAATTTTATATTAAACTTGTTACGGCAACACTGAGCGCCGCTTCCGCAAGGGCGCTAGAGGGCACCCAATTCCTGCATCGTCACTTACAACTCCAATGGCATAAGTTTAACATCCAAAATTAGCACATTATAAATCATATACCTGCATTTCATTGTTACGTCCACTTCTCTACAAACTACATGATTACCTAAACCTCAAATATATTTTATTGTAATATAACAATAAACTATAATCACAATTATATCCATAACATTTTCGTGAACATTTATTTTCATCCAAATTGTGACAGGACTTAACAAAGGCTCCAATCAAAGGATTACTGTAGTGTCATTAGCATTGTTCGCAATTAAAAGCTTTGAGGACCTTTGTTTCCGGAGAGCAATAAAAGCCTTCTTGTTCAATTTCAATACTCGAATACGGATACAATCAACATTAATACATAAAGGGACCCTTATTACTTACTTTCTTCAAATCCATGTAAGTACATCAATCATATACTTTACATTCGACCCTTGATTGCGGATCTGATGTTGTATTATGTCGACGTCATATACAACATACGTTACGTTACATACGTTACGTTATACGTGACGTTATCAGTCAAAAAGACTACCAGTTGGAGTTCATGTTGTCCTCTCCATTTTATTCACGTTGTTTTGATTTGAAATGTTCATTATAGTTCGAGTTGCATGATGTTAGTAATATTATTTGTGGTGACTTTGCCGTGTTTCCCTTGAATTATAATAACGTCTTTATTCTCCCCTTCAAGCCAACTAGATAATATTGTATCGCTGTAATACAATAAAAGAAAGTATTCGCGATGGTACAAGCCTATGAGCCAATGGACTAGTAGCCAGTTTGTTTTCTAAGCTCGATACATTTACCATCTGCGGTCATGACTAAGGTAATTACCATTTCTAAATGAAATATATCCTCATTGTAAGCGAACGGCCATTTATAATTAATAAGGACAACGTTATTTATTCCAGTGCGTTATACACTCGATAGTAAGAAAATCGACTGACCGAATAAACGCTCGAGCTACTTCTTCAATAGTCGTGCCCATTTTATTTTCGGTTGGAGTGTATTTGTATTGAATTTGCAGTTGTATTTAAAGGATAGAAAAGTCACAAGTTAGAATATGCGCATTTAAGTTTCCTAAAATCAACTTTCAAAATTGCAACCCACCACGAGACCAAAATTTTAAATCTTTTGTATAGAACTGTTTTAAATAGCTCAACTAACTGTACCGCGTAGTTTGGCCAAGCTTGAAGATATGTTAAAGAATAGTGCAAACAAATGTATATCTTATCCTTTAAACGAGCAATTCTTGTATATAATATATATATATCGGAATCTCGGAAACGGCTCCAGCGATTTTCATGAAATTTAGTATGTGCATAGATTCGGGGGCGAAAAATCGATCTAGCTACGTTTCATTTTTAGAAAATGTCCGTTTATCCCTGTTTTCAGGGAATGAAAAATATAATTCGAATATGACGGTAAATTTCGCCGCAAGAGAAAATGTCATAATAGCTCGGTCGGTAATCGGGCGGCCCCAAAACAGACGGCCGTGGTTCGCGTCACGATCATTTACACATTTATATTTTTACTTTTTTTCGATTCCACATCATTGCTTTCTTTATTTTTAATTTTTTGTCGATTTGTTATTTTTTTCCCTTTTCTTTTTAAAGTTCTTTCTTTTGTGAAAAACATCAGTTCATATTTTCTTATATTATGCATATTTCATTACTCAGTAATTTGTATCTAAATGTAATTTCCAAAATACACGATTTACCAAAAAAAAAAAAAAAAAAACGAGCGAAGCTCGGTCCTCCGGGTACTGTTATATAATGTATGTAGTCTTATAACGGTTAACTTTTAACAGCTTTTGATTCTTGTAATGCAAGATGTACCTAAAAAGCAACAATGAAATTACAATTGCAAAGTAAATGACGCCTAAGCATGCGAAGTAAAGTAAAGGAGTCAGGCTACTGTGCTATACTTCAGTGGCATCGCTCAACGTCGATTTAATTTTGCGGCTCGGGTTTAAGTATGGTAAAATAAAGTAACAGCCAAATAAACAACAAAATAATGCAAATTATTTTGTTGTTTATTAGGCTTTGTTTATTAGGCACAACAAAATAATGCAAATTATTTTGTTGTTTTGTTAAGTTGAATTGTTTGTGAACTCTATACGATTGATACATGAATATATTGATGTCGAGTTTCTGTAATCCTACGTGAAGTGTTTTCCCAAGAAATTAACTTACGTATTTCGATAATGTACTCGAATTATATAAAAAAAATACAATAAGATTACGAGAATGTTGAAATTTGAAGCATGGGACCGATATCAATTCAATCATCTAATTCTATATCGAGGGACTGGAATTGGATGAGATCTGGTGCTTCATAAAAATGTTTCTAGATATTCCAAAGTTATGGACATATCTTGGATAAAAATATTTTGTTATTTTCACATAAATAATCGCGAATTCAATATGTTAATTGTGTCATTACTGAACACTTCAATGAGGTTAAATAACTTTCTCTTGTAGATCTTTTAAGTATTCCATAAAATGGATTTATGGATTTATTTGTAGCATTTCCATAACACAGCTTATTTTATCAAAATTTTTATAAACACAGTGTGGAAATGTTATTGGAACAAGAAATTATGATCATTGTTGTCGCTGCGAAAAGAAAAAAAAAATGTTTAAGGCTTCTGACCTGTGTGAATGACTCAAGGGAATTTTCCTTCCTTTATTTTATTTCGGAAACTTCGATCAGTTCTGTGCGCAGGGTATGCTGATAAATTAATCTGTTATCTTATACATCTTCCAGACTCGACGACAGAAAAAGGAAATCTACTGATGAAAGCTCCGCATTGCATGCTCCGATCTGAAACTGTTTTAAAAGCCCAACTTTATCATTTTTTTAAACATTGCTCTTACTTTACGGTGGTAGGGCTAGTCAGCAGCCTCGGCTATTGCACGAATGGGCTGGTCCGTCCGGGTAAGTACCACGACCTCACAGAAGACCAGCGTAAAGTGGAAGTATGACAAATACTTTCGCGTTTCGTCTGATGAGTGAGGTGGCCGAAGCCCAATTTTCAAAATGTTGTCAACGCATCTGTAACCAGGTGTGGCAGATGTCCATGGGCGGCGGTATTCACTTAACATCAGGTGAACCGTCTGCTCGTTTGACAACTTTTCGCACAAAAAAAAGAAAAAAAAACGATAAAATTATCCTGTGTTGTAAGGACGGTCCGACACCCAGATCCGAAACAACTATCTGTGGGTCGCACAAATAGTTGTCCCATGTGGGAATCGAACCCACAACACCCGACCCCGAAGTCAATACCTTGGCAACTGCGCCACGGAGTCAACATATATATCATTTAAAAAAAAAATAAGATATAGTTTGTCCACCTAAGTTATTGGTTCGTACATATGTGTGTTCGTACATATAAGTTATTGGTCTTACATGTGTGGCAGTAATGTATGCAGCTGTTAGCAGCAATTTTAGTGTTGAAAGCCTCCAAAGGCGATGACCCGAATGGCGTGGGTTCGTTCCCTACTACTGGAAAAACCTTGTGTGATGAATATAGTGTATTTCTAGTGCCTGGATGTTTAATACGTATTTATTTAGAAAAGAAAAGCATGTTTGAGTAATATCAGTTATCTAGTACCCATAGTACAAGCGTTGCTTAGTTTGGGACTAGAGAGAACATTGTGTAAAAATGTGCCCTAAAATATTTATTGTTTATTTATTGTTTACCTATGTTTTTCTAACTCAATCCATTACTAAGAAAATAATTGTTTGAGGGGTTGTGTTATATACGCGTTTTCACCATCGATCCCTAACTTTAAGGGATACCTAAAAAAAATTTAGTGCTAGTTTCGTTTTCAGCACCGCTTAACTGGCACCTAAAGTCTTAAGTGTCGCGTTTTTAGGTATCGCTTAAAGTTAGGGAACGATGGTGAAAACGGCCACTATACTAATAATTTGAGAACCTCTTTCCCAATTCACCTATTACTTTAATATTAGCGAAATCGGTATCGTGGGCTGAATATTCTTCAGTTCATCATCATCATATCAGCCGTAGGACGTCCACTGCTGAACATAGGCATCCCCCATTGATTTCCACTTCGACTGGTCGGTAGCGGCTTGCATCCAACGCCTCCCTGCGATCTTTACTAGGTCGTCCGTCCACCTTGTGGGAGGCCCTCCTACGCTGCGCTTGCCGTCACATTGTCTCCACTCAAGAACCTTTCTGCCCCAATGGCCATCGGTTCTCCGAGCTATGTTAGTTACATTCAGTTATCTTGATGCTTTAAACCGTTTCTTACTAATATTATAAAGAAGAAAGTTTGTATGTATGGATGGATGTTCTATTACACTTTCACACAAAAACTACTGAATGGCTTTTAATGAAACTCTACAATAACATAGCTTATACACCATAATAACACATAGGCTATAATTTATATACATATTTTATGTATATCTGTCTTTCCGTCTGAATGTTACGCCTTCAGCCTATTCTACGCAGACGTAGTCGCAGGCATCAGCTAGTTATCTATATTACACGGAGCATTAAGTAATTATTTCAAATAAGTAAAAAGAAATGAGTTGTTGATGTACACCTTTTTTGTTAATCAGTTGTAAGCATTGCACGCCCAACTGTATTGCCTATAACTTGAAAAGGTTTTAAAGTTACAAGAATGCATCGGTAAACATATTGTGTTTCCGAACTAGCGGTATCGATAGATCACAAAAGCCCACGAGTGCTTTCGTGACCAAAAGCATTACATTAACATTTTATTACGGAATGCTTGAATGAACGAATGAATTCGAGTAAAGGTAATCGAGTGAAACGAATGACTTGTAAAAGTAATTATAATAAAGTAAAAACTTTTACTTTTTCATGTCTCACTCCTGGGCAAAGATACGGAATGTATAAGAGTATTGTCCACTAATCCATCACCCAATGGATTGGTGTACAAACTGACTTGTACTTGATTATAATTCAAATCAATTTAAATCAAATCAAATCATTTATTGATCAAAATAAGAAATATACATTTATATATAAATTTACATTTCATGTATCGATAGTTTTTTTTTAAATCTACCACCGTTTCGTAAAGAGGATCCTCTAACGGAGAAGAAACAGGCAACAGAAACTCCGTAGATACACTATTTTTGTTAGTCTCCGTTTTCTCATACAATTACATTGTTATAGTAGTACATAATTTTTTTTTAGAAAGAGCTTAGGAACGATCGTCTCATTCCCAGGGTTTGTTATCATTAATGTATTCATTTATATTATAATGAACCTTTTTAAAAAGTTTTTCTTTAATAAATTTATTTAAGCTGATAATAGTAATAAATATTAATTTAAAATTTACGGTAGCAAATGGGTATTTACAGTTAAGGATAAAAACTTTAGGCTAGAAGGGGAAAATCAAGAAGTCGTACTTTTGGACCTTCTCATATCAAATAGCAATTAAAAGAAGTCGGCTGTCTCCGAAGAAAACATCATTTGTTGCGGCAAACACAAATATTGCCAAAAGGATCTTTAACTTTTTTATTTATATTAGTTTCACAAGCAATGCGTGGGGTGCTTTTTAAGATATTCCACTTTTTCATCTATTTTTACAAGTTTACTGTATATACTGTTATTTATACACTAAATAGACTGCAAGCACCCCGCCGTTTTCTACAATATACATTTTTTTTAATCACACTATAAATAATTTAAATTAATTTAAAATTATTTTCTGCTTTTTAGTTCAGTTATCGACAAAAGCGTTGATGCGTGTTTTTTTTTATTTAGCACATAAACGTAACATCAATACAGCCAGTTCTTTTACAGGATGAGGGCGTATAACATTGGCTTACGAAAGCTAGTCTGACTAGTGTTGAAATTACTTAAAAGTGAAACGCGTACTATACTTCCGATTCACGTCGTTCTTCAGTGAGGCCGTGATGCTTCCCGGACGAAGTCTGCCCATTCGTGCAACAGCCGAAGCAGTTCTGAAAAAAAAAATTAAAGTAAATCAAACGATTCCGAAGTGAATAATGATCATTACGCTGATAAAACCGTTACTCAGGTCAAATTGTAGTACTTAAAATAAATTTTTGATAAAATATTCTGCCATAAAAATAATTAACACGTGATAATTAAGTAAAAATAATAGATCTTAGTCGAACGTTAGAGGCTGGTAATTCCTTTGCTACTCACCTAATCAGCGACGTGATGGTGACCAGTTAGCCTTTTTTTTCACTTTCTTCAAACCTATATATTTGTGTTGTGAACTGAACAGACAATTCAAATGGAAATTATACGTCCTAAGCTTTACTTGGCTGCGAAGACATTTTTTCATAACAAATCAAATGCCTTTCTAAATTCAATATATAAGCATTACACTTTCTTATTGATTGTCAAAACGCTACCACCAGTTCGGAAAGAAAAGCCACTGACCCGAAAAGAACCGGCGAAAGAGACTCAGCGAGACTTTCTTTTTTTATACCATTGTTTATCAAATAAAGAAATGTTTACAAATGTGTTAAAGTCCACTTGAAAGAGCCTGGAGCGATCACTTCTTTTCCAGGGTGTGTTATCATTTTATTGCTTCTATTGCTTCCATTTACCTGCCCCAATGGCTGGCGTTTCCGATGAGCAAATAAAGCTGCCACTGTTTTAATTTGTACGTCATAGGTCATAGGCTCATAGGCACGTATACATAGGAAGAACTCTTGGTATCTTCATCAAGTAACGCGTTTTACGACCGTCCCTCAAGTGTTGTTACGACACTTTAACAGTACAATAAACGTGATTACCTATGCGGGTTTTATACCGTATTCCCTGCGTTCTACGTGTTCGTGCGTCACGTAATGTTTAAAAATAAATATCCTTTGTCTGTCCGTATTTTATGCCCTGCCAGTATGGCCTTGTTCATCCGATTGCTAAAAAACTTTGTCAACTTGCAGTTGCGTAGCGCTTGTCCATGCATCCCCATTCGCTTCCCGTAAATATTACAAGACAGCTGTTTTAACAAGTCTGGACTGGCTAGTTGTATTAGAAAAAACGGCCAAGTGCAAGTCGGACTCGCACACGAAGGGATCCGTACCATATCAACTTTGACGGTAGAAGGTAGAGTGATTCAAGAACAAGGTTTACATGTATAATACATTGCACCCATGCGAAGCCGGTGCGGGTCAGTAGTATTGATAAAATAGTATTATTTTAGAGTAGTAGTAGAGTAGCAGCCAGTACAACGGGCTCGCTTTGCTGAGAGAGTTGTTAAACCGGAAAAGCTTTCTCCCAAATGATATGCATAAAATAAGTGTAAATGTGTCTTTGATATGAGACACACTCCAAAAATAATTGTAATTACAAAATGTCATTGATGTGTGTTCCTGAAAATCAAACAGTACTACAAGCCTTCATTACTAGTGCGGCAGCAAATATCAGCGCGATGTATCTCCGTACAGCGCCATCTGTCGGAGGGTTTCTTAAATGAACGCGCGTGAACCATAGGAAATGTTTTTATTGCTTTTGACCTAATTAATTTTGTAATCTAATTATAATAATTGTAATAAAATCATTCTTTTATTACAAAAAAACGATATTTATTCAAGGGCTTCAACGCGAGCGAAATTAATATACGTTTTGTTCAAATATTCAATAATGAATATTGGCCAAGCTCGCTTGGGGCATTTACGGCGTGAAGTGAAAGTATTAACTTTTGCACACTGTCTATGTCTGTAAATGCGGTAATGGTACCCCATGTGCCTGCTCTTTTAAAGATTGGTAACGTTTTGCTCAAAAGGTTGTGAACACAGCTACAATCCAAAAAATGTTTTAGATATGGGCAGCGGTAAACTCTCTATGTCTCTATACAAACGTTGACACGGCTAATCAAACAAAACAAAGTCTAACGATAGGAAGGATAGGAAGGTTTATATCTGCATAATATTATAGTATAGACAAGCCAAGAAATTGTGAAGTGTTGGCAACAGATAGAGTGATCCAAGAGGTTTGTAGATCAATGGATGAATGAATAAATAATCTTTCTTGCACATACCATGGTAAAAAAAAAATTAAAAATGACAATTACCACCTGTGCGAAGCCAGTGCGGATTGCTAGTTTCTTATACATTTATAATTCACCGCGTGTTCTCATTCAAATTGGCAAGGAAATCCCACTTCGAACACATTCTCAGTAACAAAGCCTTTGTCTAGCCGAATTCTAAGAGTCCCTCGTTGCGAAAGTGTCTCCTACTTTCGTAAGAACACAAAGAGAAGTTCTAACTTTCATCACACATACACCATCGCTGTTTCAAATTTGCGTAGAACAATCTTTAGAAATCTGCTCTCATTTCACATGATCAATTAAAGTTAACTCAAGACATACTCGTATGTTCATTCTTTTTCGTATGTTGTTCATTTTTTCAATAGAGTAACGCTTACTAACAAATTTAAATTAATCACTCTTTTTTTTTCTCCTCACCTAGGTGTTGTCGACACTACTTTTGAACCATACCGTTAACGGTATTGTATGATAGGCCGCCTGCCTGACGTCGACGTTGGGAATAAAAATAAAAATAGAGATCCGGAATAATTATCGGCCTCAATACTTGTCCCGTGTGGAATCGAATTAATGACCCCCGGCGCCTGAGCCAATAGCTTACGAGTCCTTTTAAATTTGCCACTCTATCGATTGAAAATATGAATTCCAGTGTGTCATAATTTCAGTGCTTGCTTTCATGGAAATGGTAGTAAACATGGAAGATACCAACCTAACATTACATTGTTTAAAACTTTAGTTTAGTTTTTTTCTCGAGTGCAGATTGAACTATAAATAAGTTAATCATAAACTTCAATAACGAAGGCGTCTCGTTCAATTGTTCTTCGTAAAATATAATTTGAGAGTACAGCATTTTTTTAAGAACATTCCGTCCGTGTTAATATGACTCCGTGGCGCATTTGCCAAGGTATTGGCTAAGAGGTGGGGGGTCGTGGTTTCGATTCCCACAACTATTTGTGCGACCCACAGATAGTTGTTTCGCATCTGGGTGTTTGTCCTCGTGCAATTAATGTTTGTAAAACGTCCTTACAACCTATGTTCCTGTGATAATGCTATAATGCTAGAGTTTATTTTCAGCAGTACTCGAATCTGTATTCAGACATGTGGATTGGGAAACGAAAGGAGTAAATATAGACGGTGAGCTACTGAACCATTTGCGATTCGCGGACGACATCGTAGTATTTGCCGAAAGTGCGATAGAGCTTGAGAACATGGTCAAGGAACTAGCATTAGAAAGCCATAAAGTAGGACTGTCACTCAACACAACGAAAACTAAGATCCTAACCAATGGACCCCCGGAAGACATTGTTGTAGAGAACGAAAAAGTCGAATATGTAACAGAATAAATTTTCTAGGGCAGTATCATTTGAGCAGAACACCGTAAAAGAAATACAAAGAAGGATAACTCTGGCATGGAAAAAATACTGGGGTTTCCGTGAAATAATGAAAAATAAAACATTTAGCCTAAACATAAAGAAGAGAATTTACGAAACAACGGCCTAACATATGGTTGTCAGACGTGGTCAATAAGAAAAGAGGACGAATTGCGATATGTCAAAGAAAAATGGAAAGGAGCATACTGGGAATAAAATTATCAGATTAAAATTCGTAACAGTGACATCAGAAACAAGACAAAAATAATAGATGTACGAAAGAGAATTAAATTATTGAATTGGCATTGGGCGGAAAAAGTTTGCAGGATGAACAATAGATGGACAAAACGGTTAACAGAGTGGGTACCAGGGGACAGGAAGAGGAGAAAAGGGCAACCTGGTAAAAGATGACGAGCCGTTTTCAGCCACAAGTGTGGTAACCAGTGGATGCAAATAGCTCGGGAAAAGATGTTTGGAAAGGTTTAGGAGGGGCCTACGCCGCAGAGGCGACTACTACTAGCATATTATAATTATAATATTATTATTAATAAGGTATGTAGTTAAAAAGTAGTAAGTAAATAAAGGCTTTCTAAAAAATATATTTTTTTTTGTTTTTATTTTTTTTTATTTATTTATTTAATGTATATCGTATATATAATATAAATAATTGTCACTGTGTGTTTATTAAAATGTGTCCTAAATGTATCATGTGTTCTAAAATTTATTAAGAAAAAAAATTAAATTATTAAGAAAAAAATTACTAAATGCATTTGAGTTTTGCAGCCCTTAATTAAAAATTCGATTATAGCTTTGTTATAAATTAATACATTAATGATAATAACCCTTGGGAATGGGTTTCTAGTTTTTAGAGTTTTCTACATAAATACATTAACTTGAATAGATAACCTTGACAGGTCAGGCGTAGCTTTTAATTTAATATACTCAGAAACCTAAGCTAACATTTCGGTGCCTGAACAATTTAACTTTTAATTGCAACTTCAAGTTCTGGTATATCACCTGCTCCGCGGGAAGGAAAAACATCATAAGGAAACCTGGTCATTTAAATAATAATACGAAAGAAATGTTTATTCAATAAATATGTGAAGTCTGCTAATCCTCAGTGGAATAGCCTGGTAGACTATGCCCCAATACACTTTACTGAGGAAACCTTAATCCAGGAGAGACATATAAAGATAAAATTTATTTATTAGATTGCATCAATTTGATTATTACTTCTTACGTACTAATACTGTAAAACTTTTGCTATGTTAGGGTCACGAAGGCACTCTTGCTGTAACAAAAAAGCTTGTTTGGGGAAGAACCACGGCCTCACATAACACCGCCGTGAAGTGGACGTCACTAGACGAAATTAAAATGTATGGTATTACCCACTCTTTTAACGGTTGGCAATCCATCTGCATATTTACATATTTTGACAGTGTCCATAGGCACTTAAGATCAGGTCAACCACTTTTACTTTGTCACCTTCTCAAGTAATAAAAAAGTATGCTGTAGTATAATTAATTGATTGACGATTCGATTGACGTGGGGAGTAGTGAACCTGACACTTACGCCAGTGGGTGTGGGTTCGATCCCCAATACTGGAAAAATATTGTGTGATGAACATAGTGTTTTTCTAGTGTCTGGACGTTCATATATTTATATTATGTATTTATGTACAAAAGAATAGTATGTTTAAGTATGTTTATTAATTTTCTAGTACCCATAGTACAAGCGTTGCTTAGTTGGGGACTAGAGAACGTTGTGTAAAAATGTGTCCGCAAATAATTAAATATTTATTATTTTATTAAAAGCAACAGTTCATAGATCTTATTAATTCTCCTGCCGCTATCACACATAGGTGGGGTCCGTAGAACATGTGAATCATGTTGTTAATAGTAATGGTGTTTATAGACGACGGACATTTTGAAAGAGCATATGCAGAATTTGATTCTAAATCTGAAATTGATACGTACTTGTGACCTCATTTTTAATCAATAGGGTGATCACTCTTAACAGTATAAACAAATAATCTTTTAATTGATATTTTTCTGGTTATTTCTTGTCAAAATAAGATATTAATATTTTTTTGAATAATGGAATGCTCAATTAACATTATGTCGAAGTATGTACTTCGTCTAAAAAATCACGCTGTATTTTAAGTGTTTTCACGTAGTTTTACTTTAAATGTTTTCCATTTATAAGTTTCTATGTATACGATGATATAGTAAACAGCGATGTGGACGCAAATAAACTAGAATGGAAATATCCAATAGCTCTGTAGCAGTCTTTATTATACAACTTTATTATGACGCATGGACATTTGCTTGTGTATCCAGATAAACAGTTCAACTGGAATGTATCAATAGCAAAATATTCTGATATTCTCAAAGCGTTAAACAATGAAATGGAAATGGCAGTCAGGATTTCCTTCAAGAATACATTTTCAATTTATTTATTTAAAGTAACTACCACATGAAGCGATTCTCTACCAGTCGACCTACTGGGTGATACAATGATAAACGCTACAAAGACATAATTGGTACATATTAATGTATAATGATACTGCAAACAGATATATACACATTTTAGCCACCTACTGGAAAGCTAATCGTCAATTACGTAAGAAATATTATCAATAGGAAAATATACATGTGTGTTTTATTGCTGTTTTCTTTACGAAAGGATCTTAATCACGCTTAATGGAGGATAATGCGTTGTCTAAGAAATGTATCACACTTATTCAAGTAGTTTTTTTTTTTTTTTTTTGCAAAAAGTACTACATTGGCAAAGCCAGTGTAAAAAGAAGGCCACGTTTATTTTTGATATCTACTAAAACTACTACCGAAACTACTGGTAAAATATAAATAAATCATTCAAACTAAACAATTCGCTGCCCTGTGCCTGCAAAAATTGTTAATTTCATTGGTGAAGAGTATATTGAATTAATACCGAGCACCAGGTCACTGAACTATTCCACTCGAAAATATAATAATCAAAAAATATCTCAGAGATATGTGAAGTCTGCACATCTATGGTGGGGTGAGGCCTTTGTTTAAGAGTGGGGCATATACAGGCTGTTATTTAAGCTCGAGACGACAATATGTCGACTAGAATTTTTCTAGTGCTAGAACAGGGTCATTGGCCTCAATATTTTGGCATGGATGGAAATATGCCTCGACGAATAATACTGTTTGTGAAGGGTATACTGCTATATAAAGACGGTTGTTACAGAGACAACAATGAATAGGCTCAGATAATGTCATAAAGTCATACGTTCTGATAGAGTTACTGTTTTATTACAATCAAAGTTACTGTTACAATTCATAGCAATAACAAATACAATTAAATTATTATTTCGTTGGCGCTATTAATGACGTGAATAGTTTTGTAGACTACGTTAGTATCTTCTTTAAGGCCTGCAAGGTCTATAATGATAATTTTGTTTTATTCCTATTATTTATTATACTTTCATAACTCTTGTTTATATATCAAAATCTAAAACATGCATAAGATAATATTAACAGCACAAATATTTATTACTAATGAACCTAATATTGAAGAAAGAATTACCCGATTGGCGTGAGGAGTAGTGAACCTGCATCTTGCGCCAGAGGGTCTGGGTTCGATCTCAACTATTGGAAAAAATATTGTGTGATGAACATAGTGTCTGGGTGTATATGTATAATATGTATTTATTAACAAAGTAAAAGCGTTGCTTAGTTTGGGAAAAGAGAACGTTGTGTAATATGTGTATGTGTCCGAGATTTTCAATCAATCAATATCAGCCTATTGCCGTCCACTGCTCCAAAGCCTCCCCCAGAGTGATAAGTCCGAGATTTAACTCCTATTAATTAAATGAATATGTATACTCAAGTAAATAATGCTAGGATATGTTAAATTATCGTTATTGGCGTTAAGGGAATTAAATTTATTTAAATATTCTGCCACAATAGCCTCTTTGTTGATCCACATTTTACTTTAGTATTTCCGAGCCGAGACGGCTTAGGTACTTTTAAAAAATCAAATAAACAAATCAAAATAAATCAAAATAATTTATTCATCTACATAAGAAACTACAGTGACTGAGTTGAGATGCATGTTTTGTAGCACTGGACAATGCTGGACTTTTTTATGTGAGACTAGTTACCCGCCCTGGCTGCGCACTGTTTTGTAGCACTGGACAATGCTGGACTTTTTTATGTGAGACTAGTTACCCGCCCTGGCTGCGCACTGTTGCAATGTATTATATATGTAAACCTTCCTCTTGAATCACTCTATCTAATAAAAACGCATTAAGATCCGTTTCGTAGTTTTAAAGATCTAAGCATACATAGGGACAGACAGACAGCGGGACGACTTTGTTTTATACTATGTAGTGAAGGTGGCAGGCGAGCTGGCGGTTCACCTGATGTTAAGTGATAACCGCCGCCCATGGACATTTATAACACCCGCAGGGTTGCAAATCCGTTGCCACCTTTTAATAAAGTGAGCTACAGTGCCCTCCCTCACCAGACGAAACGCAAAGTGTACTGCTTCTAATTCACGCTGGTCTTCTGAAAGGTCGTGATACTCCCCCACGTACCTGCCGATTAGTGCAACAGCGAAGACGTTGTTGCGTGGCCCTGCCACGGTCTTCAGTCAGCTTGTGTTTTGCCATTTTTGAAACGTCAACTTATAAATTAATAAATTTAACCTACATCTATAACAAGCCGAGTACCCGAAATTGATTTTGTAAAGCCGCTGCTATTAAATAATTCCACAACAAAGGCGCTGTTATCTCTAATGAAGACAAAAGGTTTCCCCCCTTTGTCATACGCCTTTGAATAATTTCTCTAGTGTAAAATGCTAACACTCGCTTGATCCCTTAGCGTTTTTAAAAGGCTCGTTTAACTCCATACAGCACAGCGCTGAGCTCTCAGCTTCACTGAGGGGATCTTTTTCTTTTATTTTTCCAGTGAGCCTTTTCAAATTTTGTGTATGGTTTATCTCTCTACTTAGTATAATAAAGCTGAAAAGTTTGTTTGTTTGTTTCGCGTTAATCTCTGGTACTACCAGTAGGATTTGAAAAAAACTTTTTGCCTTTGATAACCTAATTCTTGTGGAAGGTTATAGGATATTTAATACAGCGCTACTATCTACGGGGACTAAGCAGAAACGATAGCCAAGCTATGCCGAACAGCTATCAACACTACAGGCAACAATTAGAGGTCACGAGACTTTTTTTCTTTTATGTTTTTTTGTTGTAACTGTGGTAGGACCACGCAGCAGTGTTCACTGTTGCACGAATGGGCAGCTCCATCCAGGTTCCGGGTACCACGACCTCACACAGAAGACCGGCGTAAAGTAGAAATGTTACACTTCTGCGTTTCGTCTGGTGAGTGAGGTAGCCGGGGCCCACTTTATTTATAGGTGCCAACGAATTTTCAACTCTACGGGTGGTGCAAATGTCCATGGGCGGCGAGTATCACTTAACATAAGGTGAACTGCCTGCTAGCTTGTCACGCTCTCAGATAAAAAAAGAAAAAAAATATCCTCCACACACCGCTTCAATTGATACTGTTGTGTAGGCAAAATGCGTACGCAATGTAAGAGACGCTAAAGTAGAACTTCTACTTCACGATGGTCTCATGTACATGCTGTCTCATGAGCCTCTTCTTGGGACTACAGAAGCTTGTAGGTTGCCCAACCTCAGCAGTGAGAATCAATATCATAAAATAGACTAACTTAATCTTCATAATCATGAATAACTTAATCTTCATAATCATGAATAACTTAATCTTCGGCTCCAGCTGTCGAGTTTCTTCTGGTTGGGTCAAGGTTATTTCGGTTAAAGACTGTAAATGTTGATAATTAATGTGAATGCAAAAATGTTATGGATATAAAAATTAAAACTGTCGTGGAAAAAGTCGTCATGACAAAACACACGACTGAAGCGAGTGTTAGTTTTAACAAACCGAAATCCAGTCGGTGAGAATTTTAATTACTTTGTCGGAATGAAAGCGAGGCCCAGCCTCTAGCGTTTATTGTTCGGACGGATATGATATAATTTTATTGGATTTCGAATTTGTGAAAAAATAAACAAGTTACGTCCGCTGCTTTGCTCGTATAGCCGTTTTAAATAATCAGTGGACACAGAATATTATTTCAATTAAGGAGCATTTGCACACACAATAAACTTGTGATTGCGATTAGATATTTGAATTTCGTAAACATTTGAAGTTATATATACCCTTTTCGCTTTTCCAGGAGTATCCTGTGTCTGGTTTCATGATGAGCAATACCTTTCAGTCTTCTCTCAAATGTTATTTGGACTTAGTACGTCTTGACGTTGTTTGGACTAAGTACTTGATACGTCTTTTTCAAAGTTGGAATTAAAATGTATAAAACGCAAAGATTCGTCTAAGTCTCCTTGCGGCCATTAAAATTAATTCTGTAAAAGTATAAAACTTTACTTATTTTTCATACCCGTTTCTTGAGCTTGGAATGAAACTTTGGATTCAAAACCTTTTCGAGTTAGATTTGAGGTGGAAGTAGAGTTTTTCATACTAATTTATTTTCGCATTCAAATCCTCTTTATGTCGAAATTCTTGTAACAACAACGTATATGATGAAGAACAAAAAAACAAAAATCTTTATGTATATGTTTCTCTTGTTTGTTTGTTTTACATTAATTCTTCCATACAAAGATCAGTGCGATTTTTTGTTCCATTCGCTACGCTTGAATAACATTCCATCATATGTTAATAATCATAAACACAATTCCATAACTTCAAGAGTTCATACAGAAATTGTGGAGACGTTTCTCCTACGTTTTTGTAATGATTACAATCTTATTTCTTAATTATGAAATATCCAAATTAGGGCAAATAAAAAAAACTGGCGTTTCAGCTGGCGTCGAATGTCTAATTCACTACTGGTTAGTTTTTTGAACGACCTAAATAAAACAGATTTGTATTGATTTTGCTGACAAGCTATAGGTACTGTTAATGGGATCGTGATAGCTCACTGTCCGGGTACTCGCTTTTAATTCCATATACTCTAGCAACCTGAGTTCGATCCCCGGTGTCGGCTCCAAAGAAATTTTTTAAACGCCGACTTATCACGTGCTCAGCGGTGAAGGAAAACATTGTGAGTGAACCTGTATATTTTCGAAATATTTCAAAGGTGTGTGAAATCCGCCAATCAGCAGTCTGGTCGCGTGGTGGACTATGGCCTGATACCCTCTGTACAGAGGAGACTTTTGCCCGGGATAAAAGGTGGACTTTGGGACATATATAGGCTGTTATTTACTTTAACACCGTTTGTCAACAGGCAGCCTAGCCCAGTAGACCCTCACCCAGAGTCGTAAGTTGCTCACCTGTGGCTGGGCGTGGCGAGCGCTCGCTGCCTCCATGATCACGTGCGTGCGCTGTGGCAGCTGACACGAGCTCGATGACGTCATGTCCACCAAGAAGCACTCGCCGCAACCAAGTAAGTTACTCATACCATCACGTTTGTTCACTTGCATATAGACAGGGATGGCTAGTGGCATTTACTTTTGATTCGATAATTATAATCCTTATTGGATTCCTCTTCGATATGTTTCCTCTCAAATTGTTTTAACTTGTCTTGCGCTCATCTTGTCATGCTTCTTGGTAGATATGCAGTTGACATCAAGATGACGTCATATATACTAAGCAACACTCGAAACCACTGCCCGTCCCACAACCGAATAAAATTTACGTTTCCGTTCTTGGTTCTTCATGTTTTATCCAATATGAAGACGCTTGTGTGACGCTTTAGGTGTAGTAAAAAGTACTTATTGTATGGGAAATCAATAGAATTTCCTGCTTTTTTCTCCCATCTCCACCCTTTGCGGCTTTTGTCTATTCCAATGAATGTTGTAGTCTCTTCTCATATGCTTCTGACCAGCTATAAATAAAAAGAAAGTAAGCAATGATTTTTAATTAAATTGATGAATAAATTAGCTTATGCCTCGAAATATTAATACTATTTGCATATGTCAACAAATTTATGTTGTAAAGCATTTGAAATGACCATAAAATCCGTTAGTTAGTTTTATTAAAATTTATAATATTCACGTAAATAAAAGCAGTTCTCAGAATATTTATAAGTTTCCGTTATGAAATGGGTTACTTATCAAATTTATTTCATATGGCGACATTATTATTTATGAGTCTGAATAGATTCAAAACGATTTCAAGTTTCCTTTGCTAACTATTGAGTTACATTTTAACGATTTCGTTTTTTTTTCAAACAGATGCAAGATTAAGTAATTAACGGATGTATATTAACAATTGATCGAAGTCCTCTACTATACAGCATACAGCATAGTCCTCCACAACTCGCCTTCGCAACTTGAAGGACAATTATTTTCCATTTTGCAATGTCAATAAAGATTTCACGGTACACAGTTCCTTAATATTAATAATTGCCTAGATAAAAGACAAGATATATTAAATAAATAAATATGTCGGGACATGTTTTTACACAATTGATCTAGTCCCAAACTAAGCAAAGCTTGTACTATGGACAATGGGTAACTGATAAACAAACTTTTGTAAATAAACATATAGATCCACACACCCAGACACTAGGAAAACACTATGTTCATCACACAATATTTTTCTGGTAGTGTGGATCGAACTCACACCCTCTGGCGCAAGAGACAGTGTCACTATCCACTACGCCAATTATGGGTGAGGAAATAACAATTCAAAGAAAGCTTTCGAAAAATAAGCACGCGCGTCACGCATGCTGTTTTCCCCCAAATGAGCACGTAAAATAGCGTGAGCGGCGTGCTCCCAAGCGACGTGACAGCGTCGAGGTCGCTAAGTTGTTGTCACGTTTTAATAACTAGAAATTCACGTTACACTGGTCAGTGAACTTGGGGTTTTCACCAGCAATTAAAGTACATGGCAATGGTATGCCGCTTTCGTATTTGTTAATTATACGGATTTTGATATTTATATGGCTTGCACGCGACACGGAAATGACGTAATAGAGTTCTGAGTACAATAGCCGGATATAGACAAAATAATTATTGTGAAGTTTTAAATTAAATGAAACTTAAGTAAGACAGCATCTCGTAACATCTCGTAGCAAGTCCTGTAGGTACAGACGTTTGCAAAGATATACAAAAAAATACCCTTACGGGAAAATTTCCTAGAAGTTTTCTTTGTAAAATTAAGTTCAAATATTTGGATTTTGAAATTCTCTGCAAGTATACTTCATTTTGTAGATGACTTTACTTTCTAGAATATGCTTTAGTAACAACGTGCCGTTGGCGACAATGTTACGAAACCCTTCGTGCTCGAATCTGACTCGCATTTGGCCAGTTTTTTTTTTTTTTTTAGTAAGTAAGCTATAATATAATGGTTCAAACTTTACACATTTATTTTCTAGCTAATGCAGACCATCATACAAAAAAGACACTGTTCATAGTAAATATCAGTTAGTTGAGTTGTAACTCGTAATAAAATAAGACATTATCCCTTGTAGTTAAGTCTTTTGAGATAAATTGTCTTGATAAGCCTAAAGCTCTGTATTGATCCACACAACTGTTGGACAGAATGGGGTTTAGCGTAAGCCAGTTGAATACCGTCGTAATATAAGAAAAACGTCAACTAGTAACCAAGTAAATTATTACGGATTTTGTCTGTTCGTTTTGAGGAAAAATTTAGTTTTTTTTATTTTGGAAGGTCATTAAAGATTTCACAGTATTTTGTTAGTTTCCTTGCATTGCATTGCATATACATACAGTTCCCTAATATTAACAATTGCCTAGACACGCCTAATCAAATAAAAAATAAATGCCTTAATACGAAATCTGCAAATACAAGTATTATTATATACCTATTTAAAACTAATACGCCTGAGTGTTTATAAATGTATAATATGTATTATTTACAAAAGAAAAGTATGTTTATCAGCTATCTAGTACACATAGTACAAGCGTTGCTTAGTTTGGGACTAGAGAACGTTGTGTTAAAATGGGTCCTAAATATTTTTTTTTGTTACAAACGTGAGCACTTCGTCACACTTTGTGCTGTAAGGCGAGAACTTAATATAAAGTTTGGATGTTGTTTAGTATCGCTAATACTACCAGTTTAAAACCAAACAGCAGATTACACTTAGTGTCTTTGAGAACTTAATTTAAACTTAGTCTGTACTTGAGTTTCGATAATACTACCAGTTTAGAGCCAACCATGATAGGGCCAAAATAAGAATGAACAGAGTAAAAGGTATCATGAATGAACCAAGACCAAGGCTTGTAAGACCGGTGCTTTAGTTTCCTGGCGTATAAGATAACTCTTTAAAAATTATAAATAGTTCTAGTAAGTGAATATGTAACACATGCATATGAAACACATGCACACACACATGCAGCCGGGGCTCTGTCTTTGCTCACTACCAAGTTCCTGTTCACTGTAGAAGCAATGAGAAAAGGTCAGAAGAAGGTATGAATAGGTCTAGGAATCAACCATGAAAGGACCTAATATCTGCACATGAAGGCTCCTCTGATATGAATATAAAACTTCAACTACACTATCAATTACACAAATAGCAGAGGCAAAGAGATTGGCAGTAGGTAGAATAGAATTCGGCCCGAGGCATCGATGTAGTGACGACGTAGTGATCGCAGACCTGCATGATTCACAATATAACTAGAAAATACATATGGAGGTTTATTCTATCGGAGGCTAAGACAATCTTCGGTTATGGAGCCACTAAAGGAGTAGTTTAAGAATTTAACTAGGCAAAATTACTTTTTTTTATTTTCAAATAGAAGATTTTGACGCATACGCAATCATTTTGATAAAATATCACATTTAATATATTTCGATTTCTGTTGAGTTTTTTGAATTAAGAAGTTAATCGATGACAAGACCTTAGGCACATCATGGAGCTCATAAAGAGATGATAGAAAGAATGAGAGACGTAAAATCTGATACGCCCCAAGTCGGTATCATTGTTTGCCCGCGTCTCTGACAATTATCTTTATTTTGTTGTTTCACTGTAGTACATGTTTTCACATTTGATTTATAACGCTTAAGGAGGCCCTTAACACGTTTGCTGCGGCAGTAACTTTTCAATACTTTCCGTTCCTTCGGTACAAGGCCTATACACCTGGTGATTAAACTTCCATTGTGGCGGCACAAGGCTTATAGACACTGTAAAATTTAAGAAACTTAAATCCTGTTTTTGGCTTCATGTAAAAATGTATGTTTTTTTTGCTTTGAACATTAATAGACAAGCTATCTGGTGTTGTAGAGGTCCATGGGCGTCGGTATTCCTTTAACATCAGGTGAACCGCCTGCTCGCTTGACAACGTTTCACGTAAAAAAATGAATGATACTAACATTTAACAAGTCATTGACACCAGTATTGATTCATCATCAGGGTTTGGCGTCAGAGCATGTACGGTCAACAACAACCTTGTTGATCCGATCTCAGGAAAGTGGTGATCCAATTGTATAATTTCTCAGTAATGAAATGAATGTGATCTTATTGTATCATAACACAATACTGAACTGCGTACGAAATTATGCAGTTCAACATTTTGTTGGGATTTGCTGCAGTAATTTTAAATGAACCTGTTCGATGCCAGTATCGACTGGTCGTACGAGTATCAAGCATCGTGCATGATTCGCCTCAATTAAGAAACAATGCCGCGGAGGGAAACGTGCTGAAAACAACAGGTTACAGCTGAAAGGCATACAAGGCTAACGAATATTGCATGACTTTATTACGAGTATTTACGTTTTTAACGTTCCATACCCAAAGGGTAAAACAGGACCCTATTACTCAGCCTCCGCTGTATGTCTGTCTGTGTGTCAGTCCGTCTGTCACCAGGCTGTATCTCATAAACCGTAATAGTTAGACAGTAGAAATTCTCGTGTGCGGCTTCCATACAACGATTTTTCTGCCGTTTTTATGTATTTGAGTCCGACACCCACTTGGCCGGTTTTTATTCTAAACTAATAATTTGTAATTAGATCAAGTGCTTCATTCAAAATTACGGGATGTTGACATGCAAGACGTTCATCCCGTGATCGTAACAATATTTTTTCAGAATATCAGTGGTGATACTCGGCTTAAACAAGCTTTTTCTTATACGTTTCGATAGAATAGTGTTTTATGTTAACTTAGTTTATAAATGACAACTAGTAACCGCTGGTTTATGGTGCTTTCCCGTTTGTAATTAAGAGCAAAGTTATGTCATGTTATGTTGAAACGTCTCCTACGATATGTCAGTATTTCACTGGTTACATCATATTCTATCAACAATTATCTGGAGACAAGTGTACTTTCATTATTAAAATTCTTTAAGTATAGACATTATTTTATTTGCTAGATGCTAAATTAGCATATTTATATACAAGACAAAAGGTGGTACAAAGTGTCTAGCTGTGTAACATATACTGCACTTTGTTTTTCGAAAGTTCTGTTAAAATTAAAAAAAGCAAGTATGGCGAAACAAAGCCTAAAAGTAAACAAATATTTGTAATAAAATAACAAAGTACATTCATCAATATTAAATACAGTCTGAAGTAAAGTCATTTTGTATCCAGCAAGCTAACAATAGCGTTTTACAACAATAAAGTAGGCCAAGTTTTGAATTACTCGCCGCGAGTTTGTTGCTTTCAAAATTAATTTCATGTTATAGTTTGAGCCATTGCTAAAATTAAAATTTCATTTGAATTGTTTTCCAATGTTTGTGATTGATAAACAAAACTAGCCAAACAAATGATTTCTAGTATTTGCGCACGTAATTTACACGGTTAAATAAAAATATTTTACATCGTTCATTGTCACGGGACAGTCTGTCAACCGGAAATATGGAAATAAAATAAAAAGCCATAAAATCCTTGGGCAACAATTGATATAATTCAATATACTCGAGCAACCTGAATTCGATGCCAGGTGCCGGCACCAATGTAATTGTTAATTTTATTTGCCGAGTTATCACGTGCTCTGCGATGAAGAAAAACATCTGGGGTGACCTGCATATTTTCGAAATAATAACAAATATTTCGCAGATATGTGAAGTCCGCCAATCCGTAATGGGGCCGCGTAGTGGACTATGCCCTGACACCCTCTGTACAGAGGAGGCACTTGCCCAGCATTGGGACATGTATAGGATGTTTCTTGCTTAGAGTCGAATGATGGGGGCTTAACCCTTTTTCCTTAAATCAGGATTTCTACCAACAGTACCATACCATAGCATTATCAGACACTGTATAATATACAGTTTCTCTTATGTAATACATAGGTGGCGTTAGTAATAAATGAAAACACACAAACTTATAACGCGAAACTTGTTTCCTTAAATTAACCTAACGGACCCAAATTACAACCGCTTTGAATTTGTGCAGATACTAATATCCTTTTATTTATTTTAATTAGTTTAGTTTTGAGTTATTTTATTTCTATACTTGAATTTATAATGTGCATAACTTTCAAACAAATGCCATAGAATTCTTTTTAGTATTCAAATGTAGGATTTATTTTCCAGCCGAGCACGAAATGTTGTGACCGTATAAAGATATTTGTGACATACGTTGTGCGCATTAGGGCTTTTATGGCGTCTAATCTTATACAACAGAAGCCTACCTGTTGGTCTCGCAACTTTATAGTGGAAATCTTATCTTTAATGTGAACAATGCTTAATGATTTACATTAAAAAAACAATTACAATTTCTTTAATTTACATTAAAGAAACGCTTGACATAAAGTCAATATCACGGTTTCTTAATAAGGTCCCTTTAATTCTAAAGGAGCGATATATCAGTTAAGTGTAATTCATTAATACATTGCATTAAAATGTAACATTATTAAAATTAACATTCCATTTACACGGCTACGCTTATCTGAATTAAATTAAATATTATATACTTTCTTATCAGGAAATAAATTTATATTTGAATAGCACATTACTCCTCACACGACATTTTATAAGCTATTAAGGTCATAACGTAATGAACCTTATTTAGTAACTGGTCTGTTAGTTACCAATGAAATATTATTAGTTAGCTAGAACATCAACAACATCTTAAAGGAAATACACGATCTATAGCAAGAAGTGTCTTGAATCAGCGCGTTCAACATAAATATTCAAATATAGAATATGATATGTCAAAATAGTTATCATGATATTGACTTCTTGATTTTACGCGAATATTATACATATTAAATGAAACTAGTTTACGGATTTTATCACGCTCTTGCGTAGTTTGATTTTAATTTCCCGACGTTTCGAACACTTACCAGCGTTCATGGTCACGGGACAGACTGTCTGTCTGTCCCGTCAGTCTATCCCGTGACCTTACCACGGGATACACGGGATACATTTAATAGTTACCATGATATTGATATTCAAGTACACTTAACAATAACTACTTTACTACAAACGGGCGCGGCCCGTTTCTTGCCAAGTCATACCGGCTTTAATTATAATAATAGCGTGTAGTGTCGTTGAACATTTATTTCAGCGATAACCACGCCTCAAATCATGTCATATTTCACCCGCTGCGTGTATGTCTGGAACGTTCAAACATATATGTCTAGAAAAATAAAATGTCTGACTGTGTACTGTGCAAATCTATGTCCCGTAGGTCTATAATAACCAACGAGACTTAAAATATTTGGGCCAAGTTTGTATGAAAGTCCACCGAATTCAGAGAAAAACTCGTTAAAGGAATGAATACGAATGCTATTAGACATTAAGGTCCGCCCGTTGTAGCCGTTAGCGTAAGGTGTAGCAATATAGTTTAATTTAAAAGTAAGTAAATAAATAACGTCTTTAAGTTTTAAATTAAGGTTAAGTCATGAAATGATTGTAAAAAATTATTAGCATACGAGTACATTAAGAATAGTGTTTGTTTTTTTTTCTTTCTTTTTTGTCCATTGATTGAAGAAACTACCAAAAATGTCGTCTTATAAATTGAAATGTGCTGCTTGTTTCAAAGTAATTGAAAGCAAACAGTGTTTGCGTTGTAGCGTTTGTGAACAGATGTATGATCTTATTTGTGCAAATGTATCAGAAAGCCGATATATGAACGTAATGACAAAAGATCACAAATTATTATGGAAGTGCATGTCGTGTAAGAGTAAAAAAAAACACTAATAAAAATACTGCGGTGCAGAGTTCAGCCTCCGTGTCGAATGACCGACGCGTTGCATCTGGGTCAAGTGCCGAAATTTCCCCATTCTCAGATGAGTCACCATCACTGATAACAGGAGACTTACAAACTCTTATCACAGAGGTACGTTTGTTCCGTGAAGAGATGCGTGCCACCCGAGAACAGCTGGTGCTTTTAAATAGCAATATTTCAAACAATTTTCCTGTGTGCCAGAACAAAAAGGTGAAAATCCTCTGCATATAGTCATATCATTAGCTAATAAGTTGGGGGTGAGTTTATCAGAGACGGACGTTGTCAGCTGTGAACGCTTGGGCCGTTCTCCTGAATCCGTTATAGAGGTTAGTCCAACCATTCGCCCTCGTCTTATCGTGGTGCGCTTAGCGCGACGCGCGCTGCGCGACCAATTACTGCAAGCGGCGCGCGTACTGAGAGGAGCTACTACCGAAGGCGTTGGCGTCCCTGGCCCATCTCGCCGGTTCTATGTCAACGAAAGGTTAACGAAAATCAATAGACAGCTGTTCCGGCAGGCCCGTGAAAATGCTCAGCGTTCCCACTGGAGGTTTGTTTGGACCAAAGATGGCAGAATATATGTGCGGCAACGGCAGGATGGAGATTCCCCACGTCATCGAATTCGAACCGCTGCTGACTTGAGTCGTGTTTTTGGCACAATTAACGTTAGATCGCTCGATGACACCAAAAACAATTAAAGTAAAATGGTATAAACTCTTGTACATTTTTATCGTACTATTTAGTCTAATGGTGTATGTCTGTCTAATGGCATGTAATTTTGAACATGTTATCCCTAGTGAAACTGGATTGGATTCTATTATACTTAATGCATTTGTATTAAAGTTCGGCATTATTTACAAATTTAAAAATTGCTATAAAATATTTAAAGGATTGTTTCATTGTTGTTACACTTTTGTAATACGAGTATTAATTTTCTCTCAAAATTATTTTTGTACTCTGCAAGTTTTTAGTTTCTTTTTTTTATTCCTTATAAATCGAATATTTTTTTTTTCACCTAAATAACCTAAATAGCCTCATCTTATTCCTTAATTTCAAACTTATATAAACGAATAAAGTATGTTAATTGCAACCATAAATATCCATTACTTAAATTTTGTATCGCTATATTGTTTCTACTACTTATTTGTGTCATATGCCTAAGGAAAGTATTTACTATATATTGGATACTGTTTTTTGTTATTTTTAATGGTTCAAATTTATTAAGGGAACAATGTTTTTTTAGGGCCCTCGTGACACTACACAATGAACACTATTTTATTATGTTTTTTAATTTAATTTACAAACATTTATGTTATATACACATTACTTTTATATTTTTCAAGAACTTCAATCTTCAATTCTCTATACATTAAACAGCGTCAATTTAAATATGGCTGACGATAAAAGAGTTAAATTAGGGCTTCTTAATCCGGGACCATTGGGTACAAATAACGATGAGTTTATTGTTGCCATGCAGCGCCATTCTGTGGACATTATGGCTATAAACGAAACATGGTCGCAATCGGGTGAAGAGGGCCGGGCACCGACGGTACCAGGTTACGGACTACGGCATATCCCATATCCTGAACTTATAAATCAACACTTTCTTGATGTTCCGGGGCAAAATCAAATATCCTTGTCCGATCTAACGTTTTACGAATTTAATCGATTTGGTGGTTCAACATTAACTTTTAAAACGGTGGATCAAGATTTAATTTTCAAATGTATTACGTCAATAAAGTCAAATGCTATAGGAGTAGACAAAATTTCATCACATATGATACAACTCACTCTTCCACGTACACTTGGGGTTATCACAGGGATAATTAACAAATCCATTGAAACTAATACGTTTCCGCGTGCCTGGAAGACTGCAATAGTACGCCCAATACCTAAAAAGGTTGATGCTATTGATACCAAAGATTTGAGGCCGATAAGTATACTACCCTTTTTATCAAAGGTAATGGAAAAAGGAAAAAGGGAAATCTTACCTTGAAAATAATAACATACTCCCTGCGGTGCAATCGGGTTTTCGTTCACAGCATAGCACAACCACTGCATTGATTGATGTTGTGGATGACATCTTATCATCGAGTGATGTAGGAGAGGGCACAATACTCACCCTTTTGGATTATTCGCGTGCTTTCGACACAATAAATACCTCACTACTTCTTTCTAAAATGTCTTATTTTGGCTTTGACATAACAGCTATTAAATGGTTTACTAGTTACTTTACTTGTCGGTCCCAATTCATTGAACTACGTAACATGGATGGCTCAATTTTAAGGTCATCTCATTCCATCATCGAGAGAGGTGTTCCGCAGGGATCAATTCTAGGTCCTATTTTATTTATTTTATATACCTCTGATGTAATTAATACAGTAGAACATTGTAAGTTGTAAATATACGCTGATGACCTACAATTATACATTAGCACAAAAGCGGAACATACTAACCTGTCTACACAGAAACTGAATGAAGATCTCAGCCGAATAAGCGAATGGTCTGTTAAAAATGCGTTAGTTTTAAACCCTGTAAAATGCAAATGGATGGTACTTGGTAGTAAAATGCAAATAACTAACATCTTAACACATGATCCCCAATTAAAAATTGATGGAAATTTAATTGAAAGGGTTACTGAAGCGCGTAATTTGGGGATCGCATACGTGATTACCTTAGTGTCAGCCTACGTGTTAAACTGTGCGATTCCCTCATATTGTCAAGACTAAACTATGCTGATACTGTATACGGCCCTCGAATATTAGCGGGTACAGAACGACTTATTCAGCGAGTTCAGAATGCATGTGCGCGCTTTTGCTTTAAAATTCCACCACGTACACACGTCACTCCTTACATAAATAATTTTAATGTACTTAAAATGACTTTGAGTAGGGAACTTCATTTGGCAACCCTATTATTTGGGATTATCAAAACTGGCCGACCTAAGTATCTTTTTCAAAAACTTGATTGGTTGTCAACTGATCGATTTAGGGCAACTAAAAAGATGATACTTAGGATCCCAAAACACCGCTCAGCTTCTTTCAGAGGAAGTTTTAAGTACGCCGCGTCTAAATGCTGGAACAATATACCACCGCCTATAAGGGTTATAAAAAGTTTAAGTTATTTTAAATTCAAATTGAAACAACATCTTTTGTCTTTCCAAAAATGCTTACCAGCTTCTAGACGAGTATTACCCACATACTTAACGCAAAATGTCTAATGCGTCCCTAATAGCCCCAGTGGAACTAATATAATGTATTTATCTGTATATAAAGTCCTTTTGTTTGTTTGTCTTTTTTTTTTAATCAACATTATTGCTAATAATTTTTACTTGCATTGCTTTCTTTCTGTTGGTCAATATTTGCCAGAAATTCTAATTACTGCACAATTATTTTTTTTTATTATTATTTAATTTTTATTATTTTATTTTAGTTTATTTTATTCTGGTAATATTTTCACAAGTTTGCGCATCTACCCGCACATTCCTCACATTCCTAGCATCGAAATGGCTCCACAGAATACCAGCATTGCGGAACTCTCCGTATTTTTTGCTGAGTGGAGACCATTTTTGACATAAACTCACAGCACAATTCATTCCTTATTACATATACACTATGAATTTTTTTTCCTTCAAAGGTTTCTATATGTCTTTTTGTTTCTTTATTAATAATTTTTATGTTTGTAACTTTGTGTACTTATTTTGTTTTCCTTTTTTTAACTTGCTTTTTTTTGTTGAAACGATGTTATGTTTTTATTTATCAATATGTTATGTTCATGTCATTTATTTTTTGAATTTTTGTGCTGTTTGTTGGTTGTCAAAATAAAGTTTATGTCTATGTCTATGTCTTATTAAATTTTCCAAAACAAACAATTTTAAAACACCCTTACGTATAAAACTGTAACGTAAAGTTCATTTCTAAAGGTCACAAAGCATATGAATGGGTTGAAAGAGTTGAAAAGAGACAAAACATACTGTTAGAAGGAGAGTAATATTTTTTTATGATTATTGGCAAGTAACGTTAGACGTGTGTTCATTTTTTGTCGCGATGGTAATGACACGCTGTATAGACGGTTAATTTTTTTTATTGTGAAAAAGTGGCAAACGAACTGGTGGCTCACATGATGTTAAGTAATAATCGCCGCCCATAGACATTTGCAACACCCGTAGGGTTGCAAATGTGTTGGAGGATTCCATTCTCCCCAGAACTTTTCCATTCTTAAGCTGTAAATTAAGTGAAGTCCGTCTAGGCTGATGTCGGACAGATCTTCGCTGATGTGGTTGGTCAAAGTGGTCTCAGTATCGGATTCAGCCCTCAACATTCGACAGAAGCTCTAACTTCACTAAGTGACGGCCTGGGTTTTGTCAACTATGAGTCGCACAAGATTGGCATCGCCCGAATTGGAGACTGCGTTCTACCATCGCATGTCTTTCGAGCTGTAAGGATGGCGCTCTGTGGGTCCTTTATAAAAAAACACTTTTTATTGGCTGTAAGGTAATTTAATTCTGACACACAACTACGTTATAAAAATGATTGTTATCGGACCGAGTATAGAGTTTGACTGCTTGATGTTGACTGCCGTACTTGGGCATCGAAACTGTTTTTATATAAATCTAAATTGCTGACCTACGCAAATACTCAATATTTTAAATTGTACATAACATCTCCCCCCTTTTAGACGGAGATTATCTTTTTTAAGAAAATCGTAGGTCCATTAAATATAAAATTATAAATTTTCAAAATTAAACATTAACAATATTTCACATAAAATTAATACAATTATTGATTATAAAAAGTTTACAAAAATATATTTTTTTTTTCTTAATAATAATAAAATTAACATAATCAATACAAAGTTTCTGAATAACAGTAAAATAATGATTTCATAGAAAAATAGAAATTAATAAATTTATTTATTTATCTTTACTTAATAATTACTCAAGTTTCGATTACTCTCAAAGTGTCTAAAAATAACTTTATTTTTATTTTTATTAATTTCTACTTCTGGTACTCTTTGTTGATTTCTTGTCGTATTCAATATCATCAGAGATATCAGTAAATTCCATTGATGATTTTACTATTGAATTATTTATTTTCGGTTGTTTATTATTATAACATTGGTTAAATATTTGAATACAACAAGATGTATTGTTACAACATTTAGGAAAACATTTTTTATAAATTTTATATAGAATGTAAATGAAAATTACACAAATAATTATAATAGTAAGTATAGAATAATAATGTCCATATCTAACAATATGAGATTGTTTTTCAGCTTCATTAATTTGGTTTTCCAAATGATTTAATTTATGTGAGGCTAAATTTAAAGATTCTAAGTCAATGTTTGTTAAGGTAATAGGAGCAAATTTATGTAAAGTTCGATTTATTAAATTATATTTGCAACAATCATCTTCTACTATATTATAGTTAATTTCAAGTTGGCTTGGCATAACATTATTATATTCTTGAGGTGGATAAAATTGTAAAGTTTCGAAATAAGCAATACAATCGTTTTTCAAAGATAAATATCCTGAACCTTGTAAAATATAATCTTTCATTACATTGTTACATCTTAAAGTTAGTTTTCTAGGATTAGATTGTACATAGATATATCTTCCATCATTAAGTTTTTGCCATACATTAATGTTGCCATAAATTATTTTAGATTCACACATTTCAGGTAATGTCAAAGTAATTTCTGTTAAAAGTTTAGTCTCACAAGAGGGATTATTAACTGTTGATAATATAAAGGGTAATGGACATATAACATATTCATTATTAACATTTTTACAATCATTTATATTGTCTAATAAAGAGTAACTTAGTCTATCTTACGTTACAGCCACATATAACTTTGAAGGGTGTACAAGAATATATGTTAAAATATTATTTATTTTACGTGGTGTAGGTAAAGGTAAATTTTTATAAATGTTAAATTTAATAGGACTAATTAAAAGTATTTGAATAACAAAAACTAATTTATCATTATAAAAATAAGAAATAAGATTAGATAGATCAATAATATTATGAATATTTTTTAAAAATAGAGAAATAGGAAACTCTGCGTTTCTCCTTATAATTTTGCTATTATAAAGTTCATTATATAACTTTGTAGGAGTTAAAACATAAGGGTGCAAAATATTTCCTTTTGCAAATAAAATAGAATTCAAAATCGTGTCTAAAATATTAGATATTGACAACAGTGAACTTTCGATAATATTTAATACAGAAATAATTTTTTCAACATTAACTAACTTAATATTAGTTTTATAATTTTCTTCAAATACATAGTTAAGTTTTTCCATTTGCTTATTTAACCTTAGTTCATTATCGTTTAACTTATTTAGAGAAATATTAAAATTATTTATGGTTGATTGAACAATGTGTATGTTGTCTTTCATCTGGGAAAATAATTGATTTTCATTCTTTTCGCAAGTAGAAATTGCTTCGTCGTATTTTCTTGCGTCATCGGCGTCTAGGGTGCCGAAAAAGAATTTTAAAGTTTCACCACCAAATTCTAGTGACCTTTTGAAACGATTTGGAGGATTTTCTGAAGTAAGATGTGACAACGAATCATATTTTAAATTATTTACGTTAATTAATATTTCTAAAGGACTTATGGCGTCCATAAAGTCTACTTCCAACACAGCTGAATTTTTAGCCTTTTCGCAAAAATTAGAAATACTATTGATTGACTTTTCTATTTTATTTAAGTAAGGCTTTATTGGTATGACATTGATATAAGTAATAACATTATAAAATTCGTTATAAAAATATGCGATAGCAGTTGGGTCGAAGTATATTCCCAGACTGTGTAAAATAGGTTGGATAGTTTGTGAAAAACAGGATTGAAACAATAACCTGAAACAATTTTAAACAGGTTTAATTTCATTTATATGATATTTAACGTGTTTTCTGTTTATACAGAGAGTAACATTATTTTTTCCGTGTACTTTTATTATTTTAAATGGTCCTTTCCATATAGAGGACAATGCTTTTCGTAATCTGTGATGTTATTTTAAATATACTAATTCTCCTGTTTTATATATTTTCCCTTTAGAAGAAGTGTCATAATACTTTTTTGAATACTCTTTACTTTTATTTATATTTTGTAATGCCTTTTCGCGAGAGTACTTCATTCTATTTATATTCTATCTATATACATTCTACATTATATTCTTGATAAGTTGTATTATCCTTCGATTCATAAATGCTACTAGGTATGGTCGGCTTATGGCCATATAATAAATTCAAACGGAGTGAATTCCGTAGTGCAATGTGGTGTCGTATTATATGATAAAATTGCAGTTGCGAGATAACAATGCCAGTCATCGTGATTGTCATTAACAAATGATTTTAAATATTCTTTAAGTGTAGCATGGCTACGTTCTAGCGCACCATTCGTTTGAGGATGATATGGAGTCGAAAATAAGTTTTTTATTTTAAGAATTTCAGTTAATTGCTTGAATAATTCCGATGTAAAACAAGTACCTTGATCGGTAAGTATCATCTTAGGGAATCCAAATAATGAGAAAATATGAATTAAGTTACGTGCAACTTCATCTGTAGTACAAGTTATCATTGGATAGGCACAAGAAAATTTAGATCATAATGTTTTCTATTTTTATTTTATAACGTTTCCTATTTTCATTGTATATCTTTTTCCCTAATTAAATTATTGCATGAACATTCGCCTGTACATTTTTCTTTATAGATCAATTTTTAATTTCCACTAGCTCAGCTTCGTGCTTAAAGCAATTAAATTATCGTATCTTAACTTTTCTATTCACTAAAAAAAAAGATAGAAAGGGCTTTGATAGCTCATTAGCTTTGGCGCCAGCTTTTAATTTAATGTTATTAACTTGCATCAACAAGGTTGCTCCAGCAATCTTGTCGATGCAAGTTGATTGCAGTATCAAGTGCCCTTGCTCAGCAACGAAGGATAACATCGTGAGAAACCTAGCATATTTGAACAGAAAAAAATAATTTTAAACATATGTGATGTCGGGGAGTCGCTAAGTAATTGGTCGCAATTGGTGAGTTCGATTCCCATACGGGACAAATATTTGTGTGACCCATAGATAATTGTTTCGGATCTCGTTGTTTTTTCCCAATGAGGGTTGGTGACAGGCCGGCGAGCGGCCATAATAAACATAGCCAAAACCGCTTACAACATGTTGTGCCGTCCCCACCTAGGTGGGAAAAGGGCAGGAGGATGATGATATGTGAAGTCTTCCAAACCGCAGTAAGGATGCGACTACACTATTACCCTGTGTACAGAGATCTTTGCCCAGCAGTGGACACATATAGGCTACTTCACTTTCGATAATAATAATAACAAAGAAACTGAATCTAAATGCGAAAGTTTGTATTTATGGCATGGATATATTTTACTCTTTCTCGCCAAATCTACTGAAGTAATTTAAACGAAACTTTAAAATAATATAGCTTTTACATCAGAAAAACACATAAGCTACAATTTGTAAAGATATCGCGTGACACTATAAAGAAATAAAAGAAATAATGTAGTACCAGCTAGCTGAACGAAAAAATCGTTTAACTCAGTTTATAGAAGTATATTGCAGTAGCTACCCATAACTTTTGGATTACTATCAATCATCATATACATCCGTACTTATATTCTGAAAAACTATAGCGTTTAAAATATCTACTAGCTTTTCGCCCGCGACTTCGCTCGCGTTGAAGTCCTTAAATAAATATATTTTATTTAATTGAATATAAGGAATCCTATGTCCTTTTTAATACCTCTAGGAATATGTGTACAAAATTTCATGATAATCGGTTGAGTAATTTGGGCGTGAAAGCGTGACAAACAAACTTACATTAAGATTTATAATAATAGGGATTAGTGAGATCATCATCGAAAATACTTTGTTTCAATTTACATTACACAATATAAACGACGGTGTAAGTAATTGTGACGACTAAACCGCAGAACCATTTTTGTTGAATTTCGGTATAAACATAGATAAGACCTCGGAGAAGATAATAAGCTACTCAAAATACTAATCTCGCGCAGACGAAGTCGCGGCACTAGCTAGTGTATTATAATCTTTTTGTGTTTACATTGTATATGGCAGTATGCTACTTCGAGTACTTTAATATAATGCACCAGTACCAATAGCTCTGTAAATCATTTAATTTTAAGCATTTTGATGTTATACGCTGTAAGTTTATACTATCTTTATCACTACATAGTATAAAACAAAGTCGTTCCGCTGTCTGTCTGTCCCTATGTATGCTTAGGTCTTTAAAACTACGCAACGGATCTTGATGCGGTTTTTTACTAGAGAGAGTGATTCAAGAGGAAGGTTTATATGTATAATACGTTGCATCTGTGCGAAGCCGGGGCGGGTCGCTAGTATTTTATAAGGATATGTAAAGACGTTGTTTTGAATGAATAATCTCCTTTCATATAACTTTTGTCCTCTCGAAAATCAGAGTACGGAATTCAATTAACTTTTTCCAAAGGGAAATGAGTTTTATTCATAGTTTTGTTAGTTTTAGTTTCATATTTTACTAATGCGTCACTATTTTTATACTTCTATTTATAAAGGTATTTTGTATTTGCTCATTCGTTTGGTATAGTATAAACACTGCGACGAAGCAAGAGCCCGCGGCAGCCAGAACTTCGTTATTTTATTCAACCTGAAGCTTGTTTTATAATAAACAAAAAGACAATGTAAATCGAATGTAATGATAATTTATTTAGGTTAAAGTTTAACTTTTTTTGCGAAGGTGGCTAGCGAGCAGACAGTTCACCTGATGGTAAGTGATAACCGCCACCCATTGACATTTGCAACACCTGTAGGGTTGCGGATGCGTTACCACCTTTTAATAGAGTGGGCCCCGGCTACGTCACTCACTGGACGAAATGCATATAAATAATACTTCCACTCCACACCGGTGGAACTTAGCTGGACGGTCCTGCCCATTCGTGCAACAATGAAGACTGTTTCGTGCCTACCACGTTCAAAAAAAGTCATAGGAAATAATTTTTTGAACACTTTTTGAAACAGAAATTGTTTAACATTTAAAAAGTTGTAAATAAATTTTTACACTAAAGTTAAGTTTGCCGGCTGGCAGAGGCTTGCCACACAGTCTGGCAACGGATAACGTGATAATAATTAAATGAATATAAAACAAACTTCATAGTATAGGCTTTTATATAAAATGTTTACTAACTAAAGTCAAAACAGACTAAAAACATCTCACTCACCTTGTGTTCTATTTGATTTTGAAGACTTGACTCATATATGCCCGGAGTCCACAAATTAATATGGAACCACATGACCTAATTAAATTGGACTGGAAGCTCCGGTGTACCCACGACTATAACGTCTGCCAAGTTTTATATCAGTTAAGTATGTTCTACTTGTTTATATGCATTATAAAATACAGGTTATAAATAAGCTCATGGAATAAGTCTTATCGTAAAATAAAAATAATATTTATTTTAATTTATTAATCATTTAAAATAATATCTGTCGCTCGAGTGCTTGTTTTCGAAACGGTTTTGGGGTGTTTTAACCAAACTGGCTTTTACAAATAAAGGAAATGGGCGTATAGTATGCGTATATATACCGTCTTCCTCTAATAATGAACGATTTACCAATAAAAATCGTTTCTACACATACCAAGTTAGATAAAAGTGTTACCTACTCTCTAACTGTCTTCTAAATTTATCTCAAATAAATCTGTAAAGATATTATCGAAAGATAGAAATGACGCTCAACTTCTACAAGCATGAAATAAGCTTGGTGGAGAGTGCTCGAAAGCAGAGCATAGACTTTAAAATATGTTTTGTTTTTAGACAAAAAGTAACTTTAAACTTGTCTTTCATCATCAGCCGCAAGAAGTCCACTATTGAACATAGCCCTCCCCCTTAGAACGCCACCACGAACTACACGTTGCCATGTGCATCCACCGGTTGCCCGCGTACCTCGAATAAAAATTTGTTAAGAAATATTTTCAAGAACTATGGTATAAAATTGTAAAATTTGTATTTATATGTGTAAATTGTAAAAACAGAAGTACTGAATGCCATATGTCATACAAAAATATGTCACCCGCCAACTTTGTTTACTCATTGAGAGCTGTGAGAGCGTTCGCTTTATTGTGGCAACCCACATTACATGTTATGGCCACGTAATTCCCTGTTGCAACATAAAGTCACCCTTTTGTAGTAGTCTTTTTATGTGAAATGTAAAACACAATCCTTCCTTAATGGATTATTTTCTTCGGAAGGTCGTGAAAAACAGATGTTATAATAGTTAACAACAATTTACTGTTATTAAACCCTGAAACAAAATATCAGAGGTCTTTTGCAGCGTCAACCTAATTCATACGAGGAGATTCTGTGAGTAAATTCGAGTTCTAAATTCACCTTGTTTATTCTGCGTTTTTGTTCTATTATCAGTTTCATTTAGACATCACTACATAGTATAAAACAAAGTCGTCCCGCTGTCTATCTGTCCCAATGTATGCTTATAAAACTACGCAACGGATCTTGGTTCGGTTATTTTTTACTAGATAGAGTGATTCAAGAGGAAGTTTATATCCATAATATATTGCAGCCGGGGCGGATCACTAGTTTTTAATAAAACAGATTAAAATAAAAGAAGCGCGATTGGTAATAATGGCTTTATACCACATTTCCGCCCTACAATGACCGGACCGGCCTACTCTTCACCATATGTTTGTGAAACAATTTATAAAATTGATCATCCATCTAAATGTCCCCCGATTTCCATGTTGAAGTACAGGATTTATATCTATTCTATTATATTAGTAGGGTTACTATTTTTTGTATTTTTTAAATTAATTATGTTTGTCTGTTTTTGGCACATTCTTTACAATTTTCAATCTAAGTTGATAGGGTTCATGTCATGGAAGCCGAGTGGGAGGTCAATCTGGTGACTAAGACATCTCTGCTTAACTTCTTTGAATGCTGTTTTTTTTTTAAAAAAAACTGAATGACTTATGTGTTTTAGCCTAAGATCCGACTGCGTGATTCCAACGTCCATCTGTTTCTTAATCAAAATGAAATTCTTATAGATACTAGCAAAACCAGGGCACGCTTCGCTTTGTCTTTTTTCTTGGGAATTTCGGAATAAAAAGTATATAAAAACACTCGCCTGTTCAATAGCTATGGTGTGAACAAATATCACGTCCATCCATCGGCTCGTTTTTGAGTTTTCTGGACACAAACATGCGGAAGCTAAATTTTTTTACATAAAGATTATTAATCGAGGAATACGTTTGTACGTTGTATAAGCCGTGATAGCTCAGTGTCCGGTCGTTAGCCTTTAAATTAAATATGAATATTTAAATTAAAGGCTAACGCCCTGATATAATAATAAATAACCTGAGTTCGATCCTCGCTACCGGGACCAATGAAATTGTTAATTTTAAGTACTGACTTATCACGGTGAAGGAAAACATCATGTTGAAACCTGCATATTTTCGAAGTAATAAAAAAAAGATATTTCGAATATAGATAGCGATATTCCGTAGTGGGGCCTTGCGGTGGACTGTGCCCTTATACACTCTGTACATAGGCCTTTGCCAGCCGTGGGATATGTATAGCTACTTTAATTTATTAGTTGTATAGTTACTTTAATTTCCTTACTTAACGTTGGTATTGGGTCGTCAATAAATATATGACCAAACAAAAGTATTTATAATAGTATGCATAAATTTTTACTTTAAATTCATGTTGAACGTGTTGTTTTTAGCAAAAATGGCGCAGACACAGCGGCCCCGACAATACAACGAACAGAGTAGGTGATGAATAATCTGATAAGCTTGGCCTGTATTATTGTACGAGTATTACACGTCGTCTGGCAAGCCACTTTGTTGCTTCTAGGGATGCAGAAAGTGCAGAAATATATCGATATTTATAAAAATATCAATACAAAAATTTTTCGATATCGAAGAGAAAATATCCATACATCGATAATTTCTTTTTAGGCCGCGTTGTAAAAAAAACATGTTCGAAGTAGTAATTGATGAAAGTGTTCGTCATTTTTTTCACACAACTGCGCAAATAACCGCGTATTCAACGCGTTGCTTCGGATTCGGTTTACTGCATCAATGACTAAATGAAGTGATGCATGCAATCTAATACTCAAATTTTTAGCAACTAAATGTTATCGATGGATGACGCAATGTATTGCTAACACCCCTGACAAATTTTGTTTTAAATAGCTTATAAATCCACGATAATGTCCAACCATGGCAGGTGCTCCATCTGTAGCTACTGATATTATATTTGATAAAGGAATTGTTTTTTCAATGAAGTAATCCTTTAAAACATGAAATATTGAATCACCTTTAGTGTCGGTTATCAAAGTTCTTGCGAAGAGCAGTTCTTCGTAGATTTCTTGATTCATAATAAAACGAACATATGCCAATAATAATGCTGCATTATCAGGTAAAGTTGACTCGTCCAGTTGTATAGAGAAATGGGTCGTTTGCAAATAATTACATAAGTAGCTTTCAATAACAGAACTCATTTCATCAATACGTATTTCAATAGTATTGTTGCTTAAGGGAATTCTTTTAATGATATCAGATGCAGGTTTGTGTAAAACAAATTTCAAATAATCTACATTTCTACTCTACTGTCTACATTTCTTTTTAAATTCGGACATAGCATCAGTCATCTGTGGGCAAAATTAAATTATTTAAATAAGACAGAAAATCCAGCAGCTGTATATTAAAAATATTTTTTGATATTTCCGAAAACATTCCATAATTCGAACATCTTCTTGCAACAATTAGCTCGAATTACGGAGATTGCACTGTAATTTATCTATCGTAATTTATCTATCTTTGCTAACTACGAGCACAAAACTAAAATTTAATAAAAAATAATGTACTTACTTTTCTCCAGCACTCTCAAACAAAATAACACTGACTCACTATAATTTGTGTCATATACTATCTGTTTATATTTTTTAAAATATTTTCTTAACACTTTCCTTTTCAAGATTCAGGAAACGAATAAACGTATTTGTCCCACATTCGTATTTATAGAGTGACGAATTGAACAAGTCAGTGCAAGGTAGCGAAGCTCTGAGACTGCGACTCTCAGGTTTTTACAAGTTCAAAATGTATACTCACACAATTTTATAAACATATATAATATTTTTTTACTTCATAGGTACTTTTATAAATAATGTATATGTTTTGATATTATAAGATAGTATGAAGTAAGTAAATAGGTACTATCAGTGTATGTGTTGAGATCCACTATCGTGGACCCCCATTTTCATTTCATGGACCCCCCAAATTTTTTTTCGCTGACGTAGACCCCTTGCAGGTTGTCATAGACCCCTAGGGGTCGATATAGACCACTTTGGGAATCACTGATCTAAACACTTCATTAAGTCTGAAGCTAGAATGTTCGGCGGTGTTGAAACAAAGTGAGTTAGAAACTGTAATTTTGTCAGCGAACTTGGCTGGCATCCAAAAAATCTTCACACTGCTGTCATATATGTGACTTCATTTAATTTAATAGTTAAGTGTATTAAATTAAATATACTATGACAAAACGTGGTGGTTTTTAAACCAGAACCATTAAAAGTGGTGATCTTAAACAACTGTCCATTTACATAGCATAGATATGGAGATTCACAGTTTTATTTTTTATTTTATTTCGCATTCGTTTAACTTCAACCTAGCTTCTAACAAAAATGTTACCTTACAAATAATAACTAGAATTTTTTTATTCAAATATGTAGAAAAAGTACGAAAAGAATGTCGCCGCTGTGGGAATCGAACCCACGTCCTCGGCATTCGCGAACTGACGCTCTAGCCACTGAGCTAAACGGCTGATTGCCACACCGACGAAGATCGTAACGTCTTTCTCTACATTGTTTCTTAGCATTTGAAGCAATGCTTGGCGCATCCATTGTTATATCCTTTCCAGCATACAAACAATTTCGAATATCGTTTTACAACGATAATTCGAACGAGAGATGCCGCCATTGCTTTTTAGAATACATATTTTAATGTTCAATCTTAAGTGCAAAGACTAGCACTATAAACAATTTAAATTTCTAGAAGTAAGTGGTGTTAAATTCCCTAATTGAAATAAGTACTAGTAGTTTTCTTAATTTAAATTATAGCAAATTCAAAAGAACATATTTAAATTGCTAAAACTAGTCGCTGTCAATGTTTATAACACAATTCTATTCAGCATGTTGTAAACAAAGATATACAGACAGTTCCTAAAATAGGTATTCCGTTTTTTGAATAACCACTTACGGTATACATAATGTGCCTATTATACTAGCTGGCCGGGCAAACGTAGTCCTGCGCACACGACGTAAATCAAACAACTTATAAATTTAAAAAAAATGTTGTAGTGTCCCGAATTGTTAATCTAAACCATTCTCGAATCGACTTGAAGACACACAAAAAATTTCATTAAAATCGGTCCAGCCGTGACATACACATAGTGACATACACACGTACAGAAGAATTATATATAATTAGATAGATTTTGAAAACTCTTTTTGTTCGCACTTATTTACTTTTTATAACAAACTTCCATTTTGCATTTATGTTAAATTATTATGTTCTTTAGTGTCTCAATATATAAAATGTCCAATTCCCTTTCGCTTATAACATGTAAGGATTACTCGGCTCTTGCTCAAGAGTGTGTACACAACGCTCGAAAACTAGCCGACGATTATCTTGATATTTTACAGAAGGGCATTTTTATACACTTTATTTCAAAGTTCCAACATAAACGAAAAAAAAGGGAAAAACATTTTCGAAGTTAGCTATTCAAATTAGCGCTATCTATACTATTACTTTATGGCTTGTGATGTTCAAAAGTAAGTAAATAACATGTTGTTTTCATTTAGATGATTTCCTGTTGTTTTTATTTACCTATGATATAATCCGGCGGCCATTACCAGATAATTCAACAATCAGACTCGGTGTTTAATCTGATAAGCCTCCTCCAGCTTTTATTATTCCAATTCACATTTTGTCGCAACTTGTGAACTGGAATATTTTTTTCACTCGCTTTTTTGTTTGAAATAATTTCTTCTTTACTTTACTTTACTTTCGTTTCTTTGTCAATGTTAAATATCATTTTTATATAAACATATGTATGACGATATCGATGCATGCGCCGCTAAGGAAAAATGTAACAATTTATACACATCTGAAACTTGAAAAATACTGGACTTTATTATCATTTTCTTCCGTAACTAATTTAAAAATTCTGCTTGCTAATTCCTGTTGTTTTATTTATTATATATTTATTTAAAATACCACCGAAGATAAGATGTCCCCGGCGGAATACATGCTATAATTATGAAAGATGGCTTTGTTCCTATCCTATCATAAATCTACAATTTTTTTAAATACATACATTCATTAAAATCTTTATGCGCATATTCAGAGTATTATTTACTTTATATTAGTTTCTTTAAACTAGAGGGAAATTGGTTTCACAGTTGCCGCAATATCAATGTGTGTGAATTTCCTATTAAACATGTTATAGAAATTGTTCCTGCGATTGGCAGAATTGCTGCCACCTATAATTGTCGAATACAAACCGTTACATTAGTTATGGGTATACAGGAATTAAAAGATTTTTATTCGACAGCATACGTTATTTATAAGGTTATTTGTATAGATTTTCCATTCCATATTTTTGGAACCTCCAGGGACAGAAAAATTATACGAATAAACATTTTTTTACCAACGAAAAACAAAATCTACTTCAAATATTTCGCTATGTATTTATTTTATAACCGATTTTCAAAAGTTCCCTAGGGACCACATGGGAAGCACCGGCTTTCGAATAAAGAATCATCAAAATCGCTTTGCTCAGTCAAAAGTTCTGAGGTAACAAACATTAAAAAAAAAAACAGAGAATATTAAAAAAGAATTGGCCAATAAAAGGTTGGTCTTTAAAGAGTTGTCGCGCTTATCGCAAACAACAGTGTACGTTTAGGTGTGGTACGGCCCGCAACAGTCTTCGCTGTTGCACGAATGGACAGGGCCGTCCGGGGAAGTACCACCACCTCACAGAACGCTGGGGAAAATTTGAAGTGTTATAATTTTGCGTTTCGTCAGTCAATCAGTGACATAGGCCTTCATTGAGTGTAACATTGTCTCAGGCTATATGCTTTTATTTCGCGACAAATTTTTGACTTGCAACACAGTTCAGTTCCTTTATGAAAAAATCATTCCTTACTTAAACTATAATCATGTGACACACCAATAGGGTGCAACGCGGTGCAAGAGTTCGCGGTGCGATTCAAAGTGCATGAACGTTTATCTAAAATAAAAAAAGAAAACCAAATAAAACTCCTCGTCACGTCGTAACGAATTAAACACGTAAGAAGTTTGATAGTGTTAATAATAATGACACAACTTTGTATTTCTGACAGTAAATAATGTTTGAAATACGTCAGGAGAGTAATGTCTTTAAGACAACAGCGACCCTACAACGTCTGGCGATGGAATGACAAGGTGAAACGACTCTAACGTCAAATGTCATAAGTTAAAATAATGTATCCTACTTTTCTCACTCAGTATTATACTTAAAAGCAGGAATGCTATAAACTATGGGTAATGATAATACAGAAATCCTTTTTCCTAAACACGTTTCAGGAGAATTCTGAAAATTTATATGCCTATGTCACGGAGGTTTATTTGTTCCGTCTGATTTTAATTTGAATTCGGATCTTTTACGCTTTATATACGGATTCTATTAACGCAACGAATAGGTATTTTTAGTTTTTTGATTTAATAAATGGATGACAAATAAAAAGACAGATTAAAAATAAAGACTTCTAATTTTCTCGCATTGTCTTATTATAATAATAATATTTACTTTTAATAGCGTTCTAATAAATCTCTAAGGCAATGTAAACGTATTATATTACATAGAGGTCGACGAGTTACTTATACAAGCGGTTATCAAAATTATTTAAAATTCTTTTGCAAGGATCTTTTTTATCTGATAACGAAATTTGCTATAAGCACGGCGGTTTTGGCAGCTTCGTTGAAAGTCCACAGGCAGACGACCCACGGACTGAGAAGAAACAATGCTGAATGTCTACTCAGTTCGACTGTTCGAAGATAGATTGCTGACTCCGTGGCGCAGTTGCCAAGGTATTGGCTTTGGCGTCAGGGGTCGTGGGTTCGATTCCCACACGGGACAACAATTTGTGTGACCCACGGATTGTTGTTTCGCATCTGGGTGTATGTCCACGTGCAATTTATGTACACAGGGTATTGTTATCCTAAACTAAGGGCAATGTTTTTAAAATGAAAAAAAAAAAAGAAGTTCACAGAATGGACGAAACAATGTAATGATTAGAATAAAAAAAGATAAGTAAAGTGCCAGCTTATACATGTTCCACTGCTGGGAAAAAGCCTCCCCAGTACCCACCACGTGAACCACCCTAGTAATCCACCACGTGACCCCATCACTGACTGGCGGACTGCATATATCTTCGAAATATTTTTATTGTCATTTCTATAATGTGCAGTTTTCCTCACGCCGTTTTACTACACCGCTGTGTGCTACGTAAGCACTAAAAAAAGAATTGAACTCAGGTTACTCGGGTATATTAAACTAAAAGCGAGCTCCCGGATAATGAGCTATCACCGCTCTTGTGTGTTATATACGTTTAATACGATTTAATGTATTTGTTTAAAAACATCGTTTAAAAAGAAGAGTATCTACAACAATACTTGTCATAAGGAATTGTCAAATGTCATAAGGAATGCCAAACATTGAGTTGAAACTGTTCATTACTCTGTTGTAATTCTCCTATTTCTCCCCTACATTTTTTTATGTTACAAAGTGGCAAACGGCTGGCGGTTAACCTGATGTTGAGTGATAACCGTCGCCCATGGGCATTTGCAATTCCCGTAGCGTTGGAGATGCGTTGTCACCTTTTAATGAAGTGGACCTCGGCTACCTCACTCACCAGACGAAACGAAGAAGTGTAACACTTCTATTTCACACCGGTCTTCTAGCCTAACCTAACCTAACCTAACCCGGGCGGAGCTGCACATTCGTGCAACAACGAACACTGTTGCGTGGCCCTATGGAGTAGGACAGTTCATTGCTCTGTGCTAATTCTCCTATTTCTCCTCTACATGGAGTTGGACAGTTCATTGCTCTATGCTACTTCTCCCATTTCTCCCCTCCATGGAGTGAGACATTTATTATCTGTGCTAATTTTATTATTTCTCCTCAGAGCGGTCGGAGGCGCTCAGCGGCCGACTATCAAAGTCGGCTTCGGAGCTCTCGTGCTCGTCGCCAGCAGCCGCCGCCCCGCCGCCCCGCGCCCGCTCCGCCCACCACCACACGCCGCTGTCAGTGGTACACAGGACGCACCACTTCTTCACCAACTTAAAGGTGAACAGGCCACTTATTTTACCATACATCGGCGTACACTTATAAACAACTAGCGACCCGCACCGGCTTCACACAGGTGCAATGTGTTACACATATAAACCTTCCTCGTGAACCACTCTATCTAGTAAAAAAACCGCATCAAGATCCGTTGCGTAGTTTTAAAGACCTAAGCATACCTAGGGCCAGACAGACAGCGGGACGGCTTTGTGTTATATTATGTAGTGACGATGTTTTAATAAAGATGACGCATGTTCATACTGCGCTGCGTTTAAAACTTGTTCCGCACTACATTATATGACATATTATATATGAGTGAATGTGACAGATGATATAAATCGCATGATACGGAAAGCGATATCCGCCTATATAATTCCTATCTATTTGCACCAATCGGCGTAATTTGAGTGCCTCAATTCTGGCGCGCTGGTGGCTCGGTGGCGCATTTACTGTCCTATTATCTCCGGCACCGGAGTCGTGGGTTCGATTCACTCGGGAGAAACATTTGTGTGACCTACAGATGATTGTTCCGGATTCCCAAGAGGTTTGACGCCAGGCGACCGGAAGAAATTACCTAGTTATTGACAACATTGTTCACATGCTGTGCCGACAGCATCTAGGTGGGGTTGGATAAGAACAGGAGAAATAAGAAGAAGACTTTAATGCAGATGGTGCTAAACAGATTAATCATCTCTTAGTAAGTGATCGTTGCTGTCTATGGACCTTCGCCACACCTGAGTGGATTTAGCTGTTTTAGAACAGGATCATAGTATAGTCACATATGCTTTAACAGTACTGGAGCGATCAAGCAGCTTCAGATGCTCTATGATTGGATTTAACCTAGCTTAAAACACTGGCATACAATAAGAAAGATGTATCAATATTATCAGTAACGATGGTTTGAACATAAGTGCTGAAGCCACGAATGTACAACGGACCGTTATTGAAACCTTTTGCACATTTGACAATAGATTTTATTAGATTTGGTTTTACGAACAATAAGTAGCTCAAAATCAGATTGGACTTGAACAAGGCAAATCGTATGTTTACCCAAACTAGACCGGATTAATTTTAAATTGAATTTCCTGCATACAACTACTCTATATCTTATTGTACCGCACCGAACGACACGCTATGGTATAAATCTTGAATATATCAAACTACGTTTTTACAACTGCGTGTTGGGTTTCCTATAAAAACACGTTAGTAGGTTAGCGTGTACACCGCGTTTGCGTGATACGTACTGCGATAACTTTCATTAAATTATTATGCTGTATTTAAATAATTGGAAGGTACCAAATTCGGCAGGATTTCAGTCTTATTATTTTTTAAATGTCTATGTTGTTTACGTTTTATTTGACTATACTATCTTTATACGCGTTTATCATATATCGTGTTTACACCCACCACGCGGCCCAACTGCGGATTGGCAGTCTTTACATATCTTCGAAATTTTTTCTTATTATTACTTGGATAATAAGCAGGTTTCCTGATAATGTTCTCCTGCACCGCTGGACACGTGATAAATCAGAATTTAAAATCGACAATTTCATTGGTGCCGGCACCGGGATTTAAACTCAAGTTGCTCGCCTTATATTGAATTAATAGCGAACACCCGGACAAAAATGGACAACTAATCTCACGCCTCCGTGTACATAATCGCACCCTGCGTAGAACAACGTGACATCTGAAAAATTGTAATTTTTCAGGACGGCCGATTCAAATTATTATTTTTTTTTATTTTGGTTTTAGTTATCTTATACATAGCAGTTGATATTAGAATTTTTGAGGTTTGTGATATAATTAAGTGTATTAACAAACAGTATATTTTTTAATTAATAATTACATAAATTTAGGAGATAAGAGGTTTCATGTGACGTTTTACTACGGAAAATGGCAAAATCCATTGGGTCACAAGTTCACATACACACGTTTATATAACGTTGTTCAACGGAACATTCCAAAAAATAATAGGTCACGCGTTCATTTATAACGTTGTTCTACTAAAAACTAAGAAAATATGTATGGTACAAACGCAGTAGCACTGTTTTCAACGAAAAAACCATAAAAAGTGGGTGACTGTGCAATAATTATCAATTAACTCGAATAGAGTATTTTACACTCGTCTATTACATTAGTAAGCTTAGTCTAGTCGGTACAAAAAAACAGTGACTAAACGTAAATATGTCCTTGTACCGCGGAGCACAAATCAGATAGAAAGTTGTTCTATTCTGAATCTCAATATATATAAGTCAGACGAAAAAAAAAATAATGTCATCTGAAAGCGTAGACAATAATTAAGACTTTCCGAATATAAGATCAAATTCGTTCTATGTGACCGCAGAACGTTATTCTACGCACGGTACGAATATAATGTAACGATATAATTTTGGAACCAAACAATACAGTATAATAATAACGTGTAGCCTGCAGCTACAGGTTAGACAGTAATAGATAATGATATCTATAATTTACGGAGCTTTGTTCGTCCCAAACGTGACATGAAACGTTTTGGTAAGTAATATAGCCACATCTTCCACAAAATAATCATTTACGCAAGCGAGATCCGAAATACAAAGAAAGAATTAATGGTTCAAAGGTAATCAGATCAAATATTCGAGTTCCATTTGCAATCATTTGGAGGTCAATAAATAATAACGAAATTATCGGGATTATTGACTGTAATCGATTTCATTTTGATGACCACGAAATGCGTCTGCTAACCAGTATAGCTGACTAAAAGTTGAAATCTTGCCAATCGCTATTTATATATTGTTAGGTTGGGGAAAAGTCTTTTCGTGTTTTGTATGTATGAAGTTGTAGTAAAATCTTAATGCGAATTCTAATATCTTCAATACAAAAGAAGCATCACTGGAAATATGTGATGTAGCGAATGTTCATGAGCAGTGGTAACAGACAACTCCCTTTGCAACGTCTTCATCAAAACATTTTTTTTCTTTTTTATGTGAAAGTTGAGTTTCACTTGATGTTAAGTGAATACCGCCGCCCATGGACATCTGCTACACCCGAGGGTTACAGATGCGTTGACAACCTTTTGAAAATTGGGCTCCGCCTACCTCACTCACTAGACGAAACACGAAAGTATTTGTCATACTTCCACTTTATGCTGATCTTCTGTGAGGTCGTGGTGCTTACCCGGACGAGCCTGCCCATTCGTGCCGCAGCCGAGGCTGCTGCGTGGCCCTACCACAGTTAATCTTCTACCAGATTATCAAATGCGAATTCACCGCAGAGCCGTTGGCAGCGGAGTCGCAGCCGAGAGCGGTGTCCAGCGGGCACGGTCTTCTCGCTGGCTCCAGGGCCGGACAGCAGTGGAACGGAGTACGCGGCAGACCAGAGTTCCGAGCATAGCACGCCCGCCAATTCGCCCAGGCACCGCCTCAAGAAAGGTAACCCAAGAACTACAGTAGAAACACTGTTCTACTGTAGAAGCATGGTTATACAGTAGAAGCACGGTTATATTGTAGAACCACAGGTCTACTGTAGAACCATGGCTCTACTGTAGAACCACAGCTCTACTGTAGAACCACGGCTCTACCGTAGAACCACGGCACTACTGTAGAACCACGACTCTACCGTAGAACCAGGGCTCTATTGAATTGCTTGTACACAGTTTTTAGAGTCTAGCGCAACAGGCTAGTTCACTAGCCACTACTTCAATCGGATAATATTTTTTTATGGTCGTTTTTAGATTTGTGTGAAGATTTTTATATTCGTTAACTATAAACGTACACGTTCACGTTTTTTATGTATTTGCCATGAAACATAATATCCTCCAATAACTCCATAATTATATATTCTAGCTCTTTAATAGTGCTGGATTAAACTAAAAATTTTGTAAATATAACACCGATATAAATTTGTTGACAAAGGAGCATAGCATATGCCGATAATTTTCAAATATTAAGTTAATCTGGTTTAACATACAACATATTTTAATAAAATTTTTATTACGCCGTTGTAATATAAATTATATAACTGTTATAGTTCCGTTTGTTTGTCCGTAGCATTTTTAAAAGACCACAAGGTTACTTCACTCCACCTCCTGCTGATTCTCACCGGGACACAATGTCATGTTAACTGGGACTCTCTGGGAAGCTTAATATTAAAAGCTGACATACAAAGTGCATGACATTGAAATACTTTAACCCACATAACACAAAGGAAACACTGAATAAAGTGGCTTTCAGTGTATCTGCGTAATTGTATCTTTTGTAAGTAGCCTCGATCAATCGCGGCAAAATCATTAAGGTCAGGTCCTAAAGAAGAATTTTGGCTAGTTTCGCTCCTAGAAATAGGAACTTTTAGTTTGCTTTATAATTCCTTTCTATCCACACACATAAAATCACATAAAATGCCAGTAGAATATGACAATAGTATTGCCGATGACTTCACTTGAGACTAGAGCCATATTGTCTAAAACTGAAATTTTCGAATAATGCTTGTTGTAGATCTAAAAACAAATAACAAGGGATTCGATAACATTCGTCCCTAATTTACTCTATAAGCTATGGAGCATTTGGTGGCTTAACAATTTTGTTCAACTAATATACTTGGATTTTTACAAGATCCCGTGTATATTTGTATATTTCCGTTATATATAAATATGGATGCGGGATGCCGTATTTTTTTTTAATTTTAGTATAATGGGTCTGTAAAGGAATAACTTTACGATTCTGCCAATGTCAAGTATAAATAAAACATATAGTAAAAAGTGAGATTAACCGGCAATATTGGCTTTTGTACGGTAGGTAGACTATTACAGGTATTATATTTATTTCATAAAACAAGTTAACTTGATAGATATTTATAAAAGAGACGCGATGCACAATTGCACATGTTATAGATCCATCTAGAGCGCCATCTGTAGTCAGCTTCATATATTACTTTGCCTCAGCGCCATCTAGTTTATTAAAAGGTAGTTTACGTGCTTTCTTGGCTTGACTGTCGCAATAGGTTCCAAATATAGCCCACTTTGGAAATACTGTTAATCCGCAAGATGGCGTTAATATTATCTTTGCACCAACTTTTGACACAGTTAATATGACTGAATATAAAACTCCAATGGAAACTCGTAGATGAAAGGCTAATTTCAATTTACACTTTGTCTTTACTGCTATATAGTGATGCTTTATTGATAACATCTAATTTTTAAACTAATTGATAAATAGCGCAGTTAGTCATTTTACTTTTAGCTCCACTTTTTCCGAGTAAAAGTATTAGTAAAATATAAAACGTAAGAAACGCAGTGAATAGTGAAATTAATGTACATCCTTTTATACTTTTAAAATCGTTAAAGTTAAAAAGTTAATACACTGTTTCAAGTCTTGATTGTATTAAAATATGCAATTTTATTCAAAGAAGATAGATAGTTCCATATACATGCATCTCTATGTTGGTTTTTCTTAACTCCATGTAAGATTCATGTCTTTCCCTTTTTGTTTTATTAATTTAGTTTTAAAACTTGTCAATGTTGCAGTTTATTCTATTTGTAGCTAATAGAAGTAACGTCATAAAACAACTCATTGTTAGGCTAAGTGCATGTCTATTAACCCACTACTCGCACTAAGTAATTGGTGAGGTCATTAAATACGACCTTTATTATATAATGTTATGTACTTGAATGTACGTATCCAAAATACATCTAAACAAATTCATCCGCCGGTGCACGATGGTATCAGAGAAACAACGACCTGCATTGCAACGACAGACTCCGTACACTTTTTTTATGTGAAAAGTTGTCAAGCGAGCAGGCAGTTCATCAGATGTTAAGAGAATACCATCCATGGACATCCGCAACACCCAAAAGCTTGCAGATGCGTTGGCACTTTTATAGAAGTGGATCCTGGCTACCTCAGTACTAAAGTTTAATACTTCCATTTCACGTCGGTATTTCGTGAAGCCTGCTAGTCCGGACGCGCCTGCCAATTCATGCAACATTGAATACTGTTGCGTGCCCTACCACAGTAATCGCTCGTAATCGCTCTCAGCGATTAATAATAGAGTCGTTAGGGTCTGGTCTATTTAGACTATTTATTTTTTTAAATAGACGTTCTTGGACGCAACGGTCGTTAGGATTTACTTCCCTACCCCATCCACACAAATCATAGGTCTGGACCGCATAACTTAGTTCAATGACCCGTAGCTGTCAACCCCAAACCATTATCAGCGACTTTATTAGCTTACCGTCCATCCAACTCATGGCAAATAGCTTTTCTAAAGCCTGTTATAAGATCAAGCTTTAAGGCGCTGTATGCAGTGAATTTTTAACTATTTGGGTGGTGAAGTATGAGGTAGCGGAGGAGGGGTAACGCCGCTTGCCGAGTTTCGTCGACGCGCCGCTAGACCGCGTCATTCATTACCTAGTGTGTGTGTAGTGATGGGCCGTAGGATACTATCGATAGTAGCAGGAAGGCTTTCGAAAATGTACGCAGATGATCCCTATAATATCTTTTATAGACCATGATGGTATTTTACTTTTATATTATAATAGGATTAATAATAAACAAACAAATATAAAGTATGAGAAAGCAATCGACAATTTAGAAAATCTTCCTGTTTATTATTATTTTTTTAATTAAATGGAAAAGGAATTGATTAAAATACATCTTAAAGTCAAATAAATTAATAAAGGCAAATTACTTATAATTATTATTTTTTGTTTTTATTGTGATTTTAAAGAAATGGCTCATAAAATTTTTGCAGAAATTACGAATACAACTTTTTTTATTACATTTTTTTATATATAAGGAATTTTAATTTATCCTTTAAATGTTCAAGATTTACTATGTTATATTACTTTTTCAACTTAAAATGAAATTAAAAAAACTATCGATAAAATCCTTATTTGTATCGATAAACGACAGCAATTATAACTAGAATCGAAATTTTGTCACTTTGCACATACACAACGGTAAACTATTGCTGTAGTTCCAATTTCAAACCACTCATCGAGTGGAGTTGTATTTTTTATATTATTTTTACTTTTAATAACTAATTATTTTGTTTTTTATTATAAAATGGCTCAATTTGGGAAATAAACAAATTATAAAAAAAATTATAAAATAATTATAAAAATTTATTAAAATTCTTAAAAGTAAAAAAGTAAAGTAACAGCCTATACATGTCCCACTGCTGGGCAAAGGCCTCCTCTATACAGAGGGTATCAGGGCATAGTCCACCACGCGGCCCCACTGCGGATTGGCGGACTTCACATATTTTCGAAATATATATTTTTTTGGTATTATTTCGAAAATATGCAGGTTTCCTCACGATGTTTTCCTTCACCGCGGAGCACGTGATAAGTCAACACTTAAAGTTAAAAACTTCATTGGTGCCGGCACCGGGGATCGAACTCAGGTTGCTCGAGTATATTGAATTAAAGGCGAGCGCCAGGACACTGAGCTATCACAGCTCAAAAAAAATTATTAAATTAATAAAAAAATAGATGACGTTAAAAAAAATTTAATACGAAAAGTTGGTTTATTTACTCATAGATTGTTCTCCAACTGTTTCAACTTTGAACAAATACAATAATATTTCGTTGTAATTAATTATGAAAATAATAAAATGAACAATAATTAAATGGTAATTAAGAAATACTTCCAAATAAGAAAAGCAACAATAAGTACAACAAAAAACTTAGGGATTTGAACCCAATCCATAAAGAATGATGGTCCTATAAACTGTATGTATAGGACTGATAGACCACTCAATCACGAGATAAGACATTGAAATTATGCTTTAAATAAATTAATTAACAACTGTTAATACATCCAAATAATTTATAAATACGAAATATGTGAATATATATTTTTTAGTTTCGTGTTTTCGAAGGTCTAATAAAATTAAAACTCTCAATAATAAATAAATACGAAACATATTTCGTAACGGTGAGCGGGCGACGAGCGGCATAGCGGCTAGCAAGGCGCCTCAGCGCTCTCTGTTCAACGTTCCAAGTCGGAAGAGAACCGAAGCAACGCCGCGGTGGCGAGGTGTTTTGGCCACTGCGTTCGAATTAATTTTAATGAATTAAATTAATATTTACAAATATCTTACTTCAATCAACAAATTAAGACAACAGTCCGTTTTATTAATATATTCTACACCACTGATATTAATTTCATCAAGATTTGTTCATTTAATATATCTATTTTTTAATTTGAAATTCACGTTTAGAGGTAGGTTCGTGATTTTTTTCTATCGAGAAAATATATCGAGAATATGTTTTGAAAACAATGGTCCATTAGAATGTAAGATCAAGATTAACATATATTTTTTTCGCGTCTATAAAATGTATAGATTTTGTTTCTTTTGAAAAACCTATTTTTACTGCATACAGCGCCTTCACTAGATAGTTCAAAATGGTATTTACGTCTATCACGCTTAGATTTAAGTCACAATGTTATTTACAGATACTAACAAACTATGGACAATGTAATTAATTTTGTGTATTGTCTGAAATAAAGATTATGGGGGGGGGATATTCATTTGTTTTCTCGTCTGGTTGGGTAAATAAAGATTATTATTATTATTATTATTATTAACTAGTTTCCCCACTTAAAGCGTTACCCAATTTAATACAAAATAAAAGAAAGAAACATAGTTATATAATATTATATAATTAAAAACATAGTTAAGAAGTAAAATGAAAAATAAATTAATGGAATGCCTTGTACATTCATGGTTGAAGTCAAATATAATTCCGCGAAAATTGTGATAGCCCGGCTAATTTGCATGATATAAATATAATTTATTTCACCCACGTCGTTCCCGTTACAGTGTGAATACGGGGTTAAAATATAGCTTATTTGTAAGCAAACATTAGTACCTACTATTAATATATAGAACACTATCGTATCGTTAATAATTTCCGTTACGCACGCAAAATAATGTCTTTTATAGGCAACATTTTGATAGCATGGGTTATATTGTTCCATTTTAGGTAGGGATATCAATTTTTTTGGAAATATAGAAGAAAGGGTCCCGAACCATTATCTAGTACATAATTGTATTTGTTGATATAATTGCATTTATTGATATCAAAATAATAAACTATTCGTAATAACTCTTCGTTTTCTCGATTTCGCCGAACTAACAATATTAGCTTAAAATGTTATACGAATTCCCAGAGCAATTCCTTTCAAGGACGTTTCAATAACTGTCCGACTTACAAATAAACCCTGAGGGATTTGTGATTGATTAGAATCCAATATGTTTGGATTAAGATAAATTAAACAGAAAAAGCCAAGTGGGCTAAAGCTATCTTGCGTTGCTTTCACAAATGATAATATTCTGACTGACGTAGGAGTGGATAGTGAAACTGTCTCTTGCGCCGGAGAGTGTGTATTTGAACCCGACTGCTGAAATACATTGTGCGATGAGCCAGTATTGTTCCAGTGGGTGTTTATGTATCTATAATATGTATTTATTAAATAAATAAAAGTATGTTTAAGCATGTTTATCAGCTACCTAGTATTTTGCCTAGTTTGGGTCTATACATTTAAAAACACAAAAAAGGAAATGTATTTAAAAATTAATTGTTCGTGATATTTTCGGGTATTATTTTGAAGACATAACGTGATGCCGTAACGCTTAAATATGGTCAAAAGTCAACTTAAATATTTTTATTCTATAACCATTAATAAATTCAAGCGTAAAAGAATAATTGAAGAAGAAAAAATTAATAAAGAAGCCAAACAAAGGCTAACTATTTACGTTTGCTCGAACATTGTTGATTTAATGGTTCGCTGTTTCAATGGCAATACCAATTTCATAAAATGGTATAATACCAATATGAAACAAAATGTGACCTTAGGTTTTCTTCATTTCATTTCACAAATTCATTTTCACCAAATTAGGGGTACCGCTTACGACTAAAGTGTTAAGAATAAGGCTTTCGCTCAACTAAAGTTGACCGTTAAGCGGTGATGAAAACGAAACTAGCAATTAAGTTTTTAGGGGTTACATCTAAAGTTAGAGATCGATGGTGAAAACGGGCATAAGGGTGATATATTTGTGACATTATAAAGGTAAATATTCGAGTGTTTCAATGTTTTGTGCGAACAAATACGTAGTCCTACCGCAGCTTTTATAACATAAATTGTGTAAGGCTGCCGACACAGACATCGGGGAATAGCTGAATTTAATTAATTACACCGCTGTCCAATTTGTATGAGGCAAGGTCTGGGTAGAGCCTGCAAAAATTTAGAGTTTGAGCGTTGTAATGAACAATTTCTTTCAAAAACTGCAGTGTTTTATGTTGTAAATTGAACAATTGTCATTGTTAACAAATCAAACAAATAAGCTAAGGAAAGCTTATTTATGTAGTCAAATTCAAATATCGTTCATAATACAGGTTTGGAAAGTAAAAGGCGAAAGAAACTCGGCGGGACACTTTTATTTATTTTTTTATTTTTGGAAAGAAGTATAATACCTAAAAAAAAAAAGAAAATATTTAAAAAAAAGGGATTTCGCCATAGTTGAAAACCAATTTACATACATCGGAGACTGTTTCGCGTTCATTAAATTTTAACTAAGATAAGACTAATATAAGACATTGACAAACATTCTTTCAAACTCGGTACCTAAAGGACTCCAACCCAACAAAGTATTTTAGACCGATGCATATATCGTGTAACGTCACGGTCAGAAATTATGGTGTCCTCATTGTCGGTTCTCAGGAGCAATTGAAGCGTCTACGTTCTAGCTTCAAGGCTGGAATCATCAGTGATTTGGCCACAGTCGCGTAAAGTACATTTCAGTTTTGTGTTAGCTATGATAATCTATGTCAAATACACATATTTTTAGTCGAATGCGACTCAATTAAAATAATTGGTACCAAGACATTTGAATTAAAAATATACATAATGTGTTTTGATAAAAGAGTTTATGATTCTTTGAGTCTTTCTCTTATATGCGTCTAAATTATGTGTTTTATCGCAAACTGTTAAAGGTGTGGTTCGTTACAATGCTCGTCGATTTGTTCGGTATCATTAACGATATCGCAGGTAAGTTTTGAACTATATACATTTTATTTTTTTTCTTTTTACATTAACTATTTCATTTACATTAATTATGAGGATCTTATAGAAAATATAAGTGATTTAAAATAAATGCCGAGCACTTTACACGTAGATTATTCGTGGTAAAATTCATAACGCTTTCAATTCGAAAAACGTTTTCAGCGTCGAGAGAAATTGCGGACAACGACAGAACCTGGGGGTTTCTTTGCTCAGTTTAAATTTGAATTTAGAACAGGACTATTAACACGAAATGGACAGAAATGCATCATTTATACGCATAAGTATAATAATATGGGCAAAGTCAAAGTAAACAACTTCGTCGTGTTCTGTCCCTGGATCAGTCTAACGAAACAAAGAGAAGAAGCATTAAGTTTTCTTGCGTTAAATGAATAAAGTATAGTTTTTATACTGTTAGCACCAATAAAAGTACTGGGCACTTTGAACCTCACTAAAATATAATAACTAATAACACTAAAAATAATAAGTCTTTTCAATTACGGTTGTCGTGAATACATTCCTAGCTATTGTTTGCTTTATTATTTTGGTCTCGCTAGTTGTGTTATCTATAAAAGTTATATACAGTTATTACAGTTATTACAATTATAATAAGTTATATACAGTTATTACAAAGTACAGCTTTTAATAAGCATGTCAAACTAGCTATAAATATGCATGGGAAATCAATGTATTTCTTCAAATATATTCACATCATCTTTACGCGTATACAACAGGAATTATTTGGATAAAATTTGTAACAGAAATTTATAAAATATACGCTCTGTCATACGTGAGTGTAACAAACAATATATTTGTATAATCATCATCAGCCACAAGACGTCTAAAACTGTTGAACATATGCCTCCCTCTTAGAACGGCACAACGAACGACACTAACATTTCCATACACCAAAATCCGGAACGTAGAAATGCGCCAAAGAAACGGAGTCAACACCATAGCTCTCCATATTTGCAAGTTGAAGTGAAAGTCGGCAGGCCACATCGCGCGAAGAACTGATGAACGGTGGGAGGTAAAAGTTCTCGTATTTGTTTGATATTGTAGATTTTTTTCGATGTGAAAAGTTACCAGTAGAGGGTTCATCTGATGTTAAGTGAATACCGCAGCCTATGGACATCTGCTACTTCCGAGGGTTGCAGAGGCGTCGACAACCTTTTGAAACCAACTGGGCTCCGGCTACCTCACTCACCAGACGAAACGCGAAAGTATTATACTTCCACTTTACGCCGGTCTTGTGAGGTACTTACCCGACGAGCCTGCCCATTCGTGCAACAGCTAAGGCATATTAAGGACATAATGATTGCATTTTACGTATTACTCTATTCGAAAAGAATCAAGCGGACGGGGCCATAGCCAAAAAGTAGTCAGACATAAAGTTTTACGAGCATCAAGATTCGTCGGCGATATTCCTTATTGTGAACAGAATCCATCGTGAATTTTATTAGTTATCCAGTTTACTGTTTGCAATGTCACGGCGCTGCTTTATAAGTTTTTGAATCTTTCATGAGTCATCATTAAAGTTATGATGGCAACAAACTATGAGAGTCGTTATAGCAGTATAGATACGTCCATTACCGAGGGAAAGAAATAGTAGAACGTAAGGGACGTTACAAATGTCTTAAAATTTGTATATTGTTCCATTTTTTAACGGATAATAGAGGTATCTTTCTTTCTTTCGCATCAAGCTAACGGATACTGTAGATGTCCATAGGCGGCGGCACTCATTTAACATCAGGTGGACCGCCTGCTCGCTTCACAGCTATTCATATAAAAAGGGCGCCCCTAATTTTGAATAAAAATCCCTAATTTTGAAGAAAAGGGCACCTACGAGTTTGCAGCTAATGCCTTGTTGACAATGAACATTTAGTAAGGTAACTAGTTAGGTGCAAAATTACGAACCTTACCGCCCGGTTCCATGCATAAACATATCCATGGAAAACAATGACCAATCCAATGGAAAGAATTTCAACGAATCGTCATTTTAAGAAACTAAAAAAGAAACATATATATGTGCCGTACTTGTAGTATACATTTATATACTGATTCAAAACTTTTTCTCAATTTTCATCGTAAAATTTATCTACAATCTCAAATATAAAGAGCATTAAAGTGAGCAATCGGGACAAAGTTCCGTTCTAATTACTTCCCGCCCACGCACGCGACGCCTGACAATGACACGTCTTTATATATTGCAGATGACGTAATTTGAAGCTGAATTCAAGATGGTCTTTAGACGCTGTTACCTGTTACCGCTTAATGAATATTTATTTATTTAGTTTCAACAACAAACACAGTTATGGTAACAATTAAAAGAATGTATATCTTGAAACCAAATAGGTATGTACTCGGTACGATTTCCCGATTTTCAGTACATACCAAAAATTTTAATTAAAACTAACAAACTAGACTAAGATTAACACAAATCGGGTACATTAATTTAAGGACAATAACACAATACCTACTGATTATAACACAAATCTGGTACATTATTTTAAAGACAGTAACACAATAACGACTAATGAAAATTAACATCAATACGTAAAAAGCAGTGAACAGAATAAAAAAAAGAGTTAATTAACTTAAAGAGTTTCTTAGTTATATCTATATATTATTTCTCAGAGTATTATATAATAAATAACTATTCATCCAATTCAATGATTAAACATCATTTTTAAGCTTATATTTGTAGCTTTTGACGAAAAATCAGATAAGCAGAATAAAGTCAATTATTTCATTAACGTTCTATTAAAATTTCATACTTAAAGAATGTATGATAGTGCCTTATGTCGACAATTTGTTTAAATGAGAGATACCTTTCATTGCTAAATACTTATTTACACATTATTATATTTCGGACCCGTCAACTAGTATTATTTATCTGTGGTAGAGCAACAACACCTTAAAAAACCGGCTAAGTGCGAGTCGAACTCGCGCACGAGGGTTCCGTACCGTGTCCATAAAAACGGCAAATAAATCATGTCTTTTGTATGGCAGCCCATTTAATTATTTTTATTCCCTTATTTAGTGTTTGTTATAGAGGCAACAGAAATACATCATCTGTGAAAATTTCAACTGCCTATCTATCACGGTCCTTGCGTTACAGCCTGGTGATAGACGGACAGACAAACAGCGGAGTCTTAGTAAAAGGGTCCCGTTTTATCCCATGGGTACGGAACCCTAAAAACTGCTTCTGCTGCAAAACTTCCAAAATATTTACAGGCTAAGTAAGTCTCAAGTCCGAAAGCCGTGATAGCTCTGTGTCCGGACGCTCGCCTTTAATTCAATATACTCGAGCAACCTGAGTTCGATCCCCGGTGCCAGCACCAATGAAGTTGTTAATTTTAAGTGCTGACTTATCACGTGCTCTGCGGTGAAGGAAAACATCGTGAGGAAACCTGCATATTGTCGAAATAATAACAAAAAAAATATTTCGAAGATATGTGAAGTCCGCCAATCCGCAGTGGGGCCGCCTGGTGGACTATGCCCTGATACCCTCTATATAGAGGAGGCCTTTGCCCAGCAGTGGGACATGTATAGGCTGTTACTTTACTACTTTACTTTACTAAGTAAGCCTGCGCAGTCCTTACTCCTCGTATTGTTACATGAACCGAATGCTGCATATCTTTGTAATAATAAAAACATAGTTTATAATTTTACTATCGATCGCCTATTGGTCGCTATTTATGTTGCATATGGAGCCATTATAAAAAATTACAAATGTTAAACAGCTCCATCACGCACCCTGATATGGGTCACTTTCAGCTCAGTAACAAATTACTAGAATTTACTAGAATTTAACTAACTGTGGGTTAAAATTTAGGGCAAAGATAAGAAATATTTAGCGTTTCATTGTTTTCAAATGTCAACTTTATAAGTCATTACTTTTTCAGAGCGAACGAAAGTTTCGAGAAAGTTATAATAATAATATGGAATATTCAAATAATTGATCATGCAAGATTTTCTTTCTATTATCTTGTACTGGTCTGTTAAAAATATATTTTTAACAATATGCTACTGACAAGAAATACAATCTTTATCTTCGAAATTTAATGCGATATCTATTTAGATACAAGGAAAAGAATTATATTGAATTAGTTATTAAACATAATTAATGAAAAACGGAAAAAGAGAGTGAGAGTGAAAAAGGAGAAACATTTTTTTCTGAAACATTTCTATAATAATTTCATACATAAAATATTTTACGAAAGATATAATATAAAAAAAAATTATCATCAATAAATACAATGTTTTTCATTATTTAAAAAATGATGAAAGTTATATGAAAAATATTATCTATTTAAAACGTTTAACATTTAAGAAAAAAGGAAAAAAATAAATAAACTAAACTTTTCATACATAATAATTATGTATACTATGTAATTATATATACCTTAACATATGTAATTATGTATACCGTACCTGATTAAATATAGTACTTTTGATACATATAATATATGTATCAAAAGTACTATATTCAATCAGGTACGGTACACCTTTATGACGCTAATAACCATTGACATATTTATATATGTCAAAGGTCATACCAATTATAGATGGCTAGACTGGGCTTTGTGATCTATTTAAGTTCACATGGAATATCGAAAATATATTGTCAGCTTAAATAGTTCGAGTTTTATTTCATTTTGATGTTTTTTATTTATACAATTTTTACTTGTTACGGTTTTTGTTTTCCAACTACTACATATTGGGTACAGTTACCTTAAAATACACAAACAACAGACAAGTCACGCTATTCCTAATTAACACTAACTTAAATTCGAATTAAAGAATTTTTTTGTAAATAAGTTCGATTTAAATTCAATTCCATTAAGCGCAAGTTAATAACAAAGGTTTTAAAGATAAATAATTATTAATCATTTAGACTTTTTACGTTCAGAATTTCTAAACGTATTATTACAACATTTAATGTTTTCATTATATAACATTTCTACTCTAATATATTAAAAAAACATCAAAAAATCAAATGTCTTTATTCAACAAAGGAGCATTACACTCGCTTATTGATAGTCAAAACACTACCACCGGTTCGGAAAAAGAAGCCACTGTACTGAGAAGAACCGGCGAAAGAAACTCAGCGGGCTTTTTTTTCTTCGTATAGGTATATTATTGAAAACCAATTTTCCTAAGGTACCGTCGGTTCCAATATTTTCGAAAGTATCGTCTTACAAATCAACTTTTGTAAAGATAAAAACGGAACAAACTACGAAACATATATGCACAATCAATACGTAACTTCCTTTCACCTTAATCAAACTTTCGCAATAACGATAAAACAGACGATATAGGAATATAAATTATTCTGTTTGCGTGCGAAATGTTTCCACAGATTTTCTGTTAGTGACTACTACTTTCTGTTACTCACTATGTATATTTACATAGTGAGTACATACATATATCGTACATATACATAGTAAGTCGTGTAAAAAAGACGGCAAATCATTAAACAACGGATCACGGTATTTACGAAAATTGAACAGGATTCAAAGTGGTTATAGTTGCCTTGAAATTTTACGTAAGTATTCAAGGCAACTGTAACCTAAAAGATTTTTTTTAAAACATAGCTCTTACTTAAGGATAAAATTATCCTGTGTTGGAAAGACGTTTTACAAACATAAATTTCACGTGGACAAACACCCAGGTGCGAAACAACTACCTGTGGTAACACAAATTGTTGTCCCGTGTGGAAATCGAATCCACGACCCCCGACGCCAAATACTTAGACGTTAATTTTTACTCTATAATTTATCACAATTTATTTCCAATAAATTATTCCAAAAAATTATTATCAATTTAACAAAATTAAACTATTCTATTTAAGACATAATTTTAAAAGACTATGTTTATAAATTATATTTGTATATGTTTAGAAATATTAATAGTTCTAATAAAGCTCCACTATATACCTATGACGCGCTACGGATAAAACCCGCTACGATCGCTACGCACGCCCATATAATGTTACGTGAACATAAATGTTGTATTGGCTACTAGGGATGGGAACGTAAAGATGTTTACGACGCGTTCTTAAAATACCGTTGCTATAAGTTCCTTGAAGATATTTCGATCATCATCATCCCTACACATTTCCACCTTCAACATTAGAAGATGGTGGAAGTCGCCACCACAAGTCTGCCACAATGAGTGTTGGATGTTTATAGACGATAGTTAATCACTTACCATGAGGTACTTAATCTTCGCCACATATTTCCTTTTTACTCTCTAAGTTTGTGTGAGTGAAGTTTTTTTAATGAAGAAGCAGGCAAAGATGCAAGAGGATCAGTTGATTATAAGTGATGACATTCTCAGGACTCTCACAACAATGATACAGCGATAGTATAGTCTGAGTCCTCTCCATGTCTATTTGTACACGAGGTATCCTCAAAATTCAAGTCCCATAATAATTTTTTTTTTTATGTGAAAAGTTGCCAAGCGATCAGACGGTTCACCTGATGTTAAGTGAATACCGCCGCCCATGGACTTCTTCTACACCCGAGGGTTCCAGATGCGTTTACAACCTTTTGAAAATTGGTCTCCGGCCACCTCACTCACCAGACGAAACGCGAAAGTATTACACTTTCACTTTACGCCGGTCGTTTGTGAGGCCGTGGTACTTACCCGGACAAGCCTGCCCATTCGTGCAACAGCCGAGACTGCTGCGTGGCCCTACCACCGTGAAAATCCCTTTTCCTACATATCCATCCAAACATAAACATTAATATAGGAAAAAAGAAATAATGATATTGACTACGCGATTAGGATAAAGGACATCAAAAGAAATGTAAAATATTATAACTTCATCAATGTTAAAGATTGTTTATTAATGCTTTTTTTTTTGTTTAAGGTAGGGCCATTATGTTATTTGGCTCTAGCTTTTCTCGTTTCAAATGATGTCTGACATATTACTAATTTTTCGACTAAAACAAAAATTAGTTTGATATGAAAAGTTAATACTCCCTATTTATTTAATCTTAGTACTTACTGTTCGTTTACGCATTCGGTAATGCCGCAGTCGTACTCGAAACGAAAACAAATCTTTATGCGAAGCTGTGTTGTAACCGACATTTCCTCATTTCTGAATCCTTGCACTGGCAACACATCGTGAATGGCAGTACGCCCCGCGGCCCCTTGCGAGGAGGTCGCGTTGCAAGTGCGCGTTTAATTTTCCCGCCACATTTTACAACAGCACCGGCTGTTTAGTCTGTGGTTATATGATAAAATACTAAATAGTTCAGTGTAGCGTTCGGATGCAGTGGTTTTCAAGCCATGATCTTCAATATCTGATCAGAGAGCATAGAGTGAAGTGTATAAATTGTAGACGAAAGAAATGTCTTTGCATAATGGTGCACTTAATGTAAAATTAACTTCTAGTTAGTGCTAGTTCTAGTATGCTAGAGAATTATTTGACAAAATTTTATGTCAAGTTCAAATTTTAGGGTTAAAAGTATTCATCTACGAAAAGAGATAAATCAATTTACTCTGCATTATTAAAATAATAACATAAAATATTGAAGTTACACACAAATACAACGGACTGACCTAACGTAATTTGTAATTTTTTCATAATTTTATTGTTTTTAAGATAGCAAACGTTAAAATAAAGTCTCGAATAGCGAGCGTCAACGATATGCTCTTTAGATAAACTATTAGAATGAGAAAAAGATAAGACAGAAGTTCTTTTTTAACCGATTCCATAAAAGGAGGACCTTTTCAATTCCGTTTTATTTTTTTATGTAGATTACATCAGATCTTTGATTTTATATTCGGGCTAGCTACCATATTATGTTTCTATATTAATTTCATTGGTATTGAAAATCGGAAAACAGGAAAATCTTCTAACTCAAATAGAAAACACATAGTGAGTTAGAAATTTGAAGTTTTTTTGCCGTTAATGAAAATATTACGTTTCACTTACATGTTATCAAAATTACTTTATAAATTAATCCAATGGTTACGAACTTTTACTTGATGACGTAGCATGTTCTATAATTTGTCATGTAGAGCTTTTACTTTTAGTTTTTTTTTATTATTATACTCATTTTAATCCACTCGTGCTCTTGAAGCTCAAAAAAAGAGGCGGGTTCGTTGACCGACGAAAAAGCACATTTTAAAAACTTTCATTAAATGTTTTCTTTCATTAACATTAATTGAAATTAAATTTTTATGTTATTGTATATCTTTAAATGTTTTTGATACGAATCTGTGGGTATGTAACATTGTAAATATTTATGACGTATAGTTTTTTCTAAAGCCGTATTGATTCGTAAAATATGATTAGCTTTGCATGTAAAGTTTAAAAATTACTTGCTTTCTAATAGTCTTACTTCGTGACGAAGAGCCATAAAAGTATTAAATTTGTGCTTCTTTATTTTAAAGTCCAGAAAACAATGATCTAACTAAAATTCTCTGGTAATACTAAGCTTAAAAGTAGTTATATAAATATCACAATAAAAGAATAATCGCAAATAAAACACAAATTCAGTTCACATGTAACGAATAATGCGGACAATAATTATCAGTAGAGCCACGTAACAGTCTTCGCCGTTGCAAGAATGGGCAGGTCTGGTTCGGGTAAGACCACGACCTCATAGAAGACAGCCGTGAAGTGGAAGTCTTCTTCGGCGTTTCGTCTGGTGCGTGATGTAGCCGGGCCCCCTTTCTTTAATGGTTGCGACGCATCTGCAACCCTACGGGTGTTGCAAATGTCATGGGCGGCGGTTAGCTTGCCACCTCCAAAAAAAAATTATCAATACTAACTTTTTATATCTTGAATTATTGAGGAACTTGAGCTATGAAACGGATGAAGCATAATCTAGTCGATTTATGTATTTGATATCGACTCAACCGTATAATGCATTCCGCAACTCTGTATAATGCATTCCGCAATAAATTTTATACCCTTATAGAACAGAAAATGTTATTCACTCCATTAAATTCAAAGGTTACTTTTCAATTTGTAAGTGAAAATTAAGATATCAAAATCATACATGCCAAATTAAAATTAAAAATACAATTATGCGTTCGATTTCGATAAAACTTAATAGTAATTGAATTAAATTTATTAACATAAAATTAAATAAAAGATTATTATTAGACAGATACTTATTGTATTAACCTCTGTCGATCACACATATAAATATGATATGTCGTTAAGGGCAGACTTAATTACTTTGGTAAATTCGCAAGTTGTCCAACATTCATATCCAATTATCTCGATGAATCTCAATCAAAACCAAAATCTAACGGAAACTGGAACACACCCTTTATCCGTGGAACGGCACGAATCCATTTTAACATTTAAAATAACTACATAAAATGGATTATAACATTTTGAAGCGGTGAACATTTTAGAAATTTAACTACCTTTATTTGCGATGTGCACAGTAATTTAAACAAATTAAACGCAACAAAATCGCAATAATACTTTTATTTACAATCTACGTATAAGCAATTTCGTTATGAAAGGAACTTATTCTTGGAGTTTCAATATTACTTATTTAGCGCGGTATGGAAATGTGTTCAACCTTCATTCGAGAGAAATAGTTGGATTCCGTTTTCTGATTCCAGTCGCGACTCTGCAATCGCTATTCGCATACAAAGAGCCCTTTGACCCCATCGTGAATGGATGCGCAGGCTCTGTAAACGAGGTTCGAAGCACGTTGTGGGAGTGAAGACATTAAGTGGAGTTTATCTCCTATTTCAGAGCATTCTAAACATTTTCTTCAAAGTAATATTTCACAAAACGAGAAATATTGAACACTAAGTAGGTGAACCCTATAGATCAATTCAAGACTAACTATTATCGCGCACTTAATTTAAGTATATGTACAGTAGTAGTCTGACGTTCAAGTTTCTCTGATATTTTGACGCCTAAAATTGTAAGAGTATTTGCTGTCGGTTAACATTAACTCTATGTTAAAATATATGATATGAAATATTATTATCATTTCAAGTTTTGAGTCCAGCATAATCATGTTGATCCGCAAAACATCATTTTGAGAATCCTATCTTATATATTATCTAAAAAATGTTGTACAATTTTAAAAATTTAAAAAGGTCTTGAAATTAAGTAGAGAAAGCCAGTGTAGGCCCTTAGATGTTACAGTCCATTTTTTTCTAAGATATCTTTATGCTATTCCTTTTTAAATTCTTATATGTAAAAAGTTTGCAAACGAAAAGGCGGTTCACATAATGTTTAGTTATTACCACCCATGGACGTATACAACATTCGAGGAATTTAAGGTGTTTTTAATGTTAATAAAAAGATTAAAATTATGAGAAAATAAAACTTATTATATCATTTAATAATACTTGCCCCCGCTTTTCTCTCTTCCCAAAGAGAATAGAAGCGGCGTAATGCTTTTTCCTTACGAAACGATATACCAACGCCTCTCGCGTTAAGAACTTCGTTCCAACTCTACCCCTTGCACATAGCTGCGTAGACAGGAAAATTTGGTGTAGGCGAGTTATTACGAGTGATTAGTAACAGAATGGCGGCTTTGAATAACAGGGGCGTGCACGAAGATATTTATTTTTAGAGTTCCGTACTCTAAGTAAAACGGGAACATAGGCGTATAAGCAGGGGGGCCGGGTGGGCCGTGCCCACCCCAGTATCGTCTAGTGCCCACCCCAGGATTTTGGGTTACCGATTCGAAACTCTAGGCTGGACACCTATGAAACTATCCATATAAAAAAATCAGTTGAGATCTACTATGGGAGAAAAGACGTTCACAAGCATTACTCTTCTTCATGTAGGAAACTAGCGACCCGCTCCAGCTTCGTACGGGTGCAGTTATGGAAATTCTCGAATTTTCTCTACTATAATATGGATAATGTTTTTTTTTGTAGTCATGGCCCAGGCCTACCCTGGTCATGGCCATAGATACGCCAATGAACTGGACCCTATTACTAAGACTCCGCTGTCTGCCTGTCTATGTGTCCCTCTGTCACCAGGCCGTATCTCATGAACCGTGATTGTAAGGCAGTTGTTATTTTCATAGGTGATGTATTTCTGTTGCGGCTATAACAAAAAATACTAAAAAGCAGTATAAAAAATATTTAAGTGGGGGCTTCCATACTACAGACATGATTTTTTGCCGTTTTTGTAGATAATGGTACGGAACCATTCGTGCGAGAGTTCGACTCACCCTTAGTCGGTTTTTTTTATGTGCGGAATCACACTATTTGCGCCTCATACAGAAGGCCCTTTGGAAGTTATTTATATTATAGTTAATTATATATATAGTTACTTATATACCGAAACTCTGACAGAATTGTATACCTTTATCCAGCCTCTTATAGTCATAAAACTTGTTGGACTGGAACGTTATTCATTCTCGCCACTAAGATGCTTACGCGACCACAATCAACGCGATTGATTTATTCTAGATTGATCTTAAACATTAAGTTTATACTACAAATTACAAGCAGTTATACAATGCGAAATGATTTTACTGGTAAGGGAACCAATGCTAACAAGGCTATTTAATAATTATTAGAAACGGTTGAAACGAAACCGCCAAAAAGTTTTTGAAACAAATACATCGACTTACGTCAGCAGGGAAAACAGCTTTAGGCACAAAGACTTTCATACAATCCTTTGAAAAATCACCCCGAGGATTATTCAAAACACTATTTCATACCATTAAAATTAATAAGCAAACCAAATATATTATTCAATAACTAAAATACAGGCGATGAATATATACTTTAAATAAAATAAATAATTTGATTGTCTTTAAACAAAAACATCGTAAAGTAACACCTAAACAGCCCATGCTGGGCACAAAGGCCTCGTCTATACAAGGGTATCAGGGCAAAATCCACCACGCGGCCCCAAGGCGGATTGGCAGACTTCACATATTTTCGAAAATATATTTATACCATTTTTTTTATTATTTCGAAAAAATGCAGGTTTTCACGATGTTTTTTTACAGACCACGCGGAAAGCATTTATGTGATAATCAGCACTTAAAGTTAAAAACTTATTGGTGCCGGCACCGGGGATCGAACTCAGGTTGCTCGAGTATATTGAATTAAAGGCGAGCGCCCGGACACTGAGCTATCACGGCTCGTCTTTAAACTATTAAACATAATTGAAACATTTATAAAGAATTGTAGTGAACGGTTGGTTATATTTTGTAAAGAAATACAAAATTTAACTGAAGCGTGCCCTCAAATCTAGCACCATTTGAATGACCTCATTTTCCAACGTCGAGTGAAAATAAAATTTCCTCCAACAACGTACATATAAGATATGTATACTAATATTATAAACAGGGCAGATTTGTATTTTTGTATGTTTGTGACTAATAAATAGATTTCAAAAATTCTTCACCGTTAGAATGCTACATTATCCCGAGAAACATAAGCTGGATTAATTAATGGAAAACGGTGGTAACAGATCAGCAAGCTCTCGTATTAAGCAGATGTCCATGGAAAGTGGTTACCACTAAACATTACATGATCCAACAGCTCTACCCTGCCACCTTTTCACATAAAAAATTTAATAGAAATAGATTGTGCGACTGATTAATTTTAACTTATCAATTTTACTTTTAAAATAAGGAAGTCAAAAATTGACTAAAATATTTTAAAACTATTTCTATAATGTTCGGTTAGAAGCCAAAACATCGGACAACTAAAGCTTAATTATGTATATGCTTTTGTTTTCACAGCCGACAGACATTCGTTTACCTAATAATTTTATGGGTCATTGTATGGGGTAGTAGGCCCATGGGAACGTAAGATCAGGAGGTCGATAAAGCTGTATTTTGATTATAATATCTGTTTAAAGAAGTGTTTTACAATAGTTCAATTTAATTTAAACACGGGGCATACCGAAAGCTTCCAGAACTGGCCGCGCACACTTAAAAAATGAAGATAACAATTACGGAATTCAAAAATGGAACTCACTGGGGATCCTGTTACTTTTTAAATTGCAAGACCGTCTTTTGTTCTTTTTTTTACCGAGGCAACCTTGATAAAATTGTGTAAAATTTAAGTCGTGAAAATTTTCGCTTATTGAAGGATAAAGAATAGTTTATTCAACACCATTGGATTCGATCCAAAGTAACCATACCAAGTAAACTACAGTGCTTTTATTTTGCGCATACAACACGTTCATTGACGGCGAAATTATCCTATTAATCCACCTATATCCGACAAATATATTAAAGACTACTACGAGGAAGTTATCATGATATATTTAAAACGATTGCGTATAAATGCCATTGAAAGTTATGAAGCTTCAAAATTCTTTTTTTTAACTTTAAACGTAAAACAATTACAAGAATTAGTTTCGTAAGAGAGTTTCATGTTTTGAAATCTACATTCTATAAAAGTTAGAATTAAACTTCTTAGCTTTTAAGTCCTTTTTTTGTATTTCTTTTTGTTTTTTAAATTCCATGTCATGGGCATGATGGTTTTTCGTGATGATTTCTCATAAGTATTGGTCCAGCCAAGAATGGCGTATGAGTTATGCGCTTACTAACATTCATTTTTATTTATTTACATTACATCTGTTTTCCTTTCGCAACGAGTTGGGCTCGTTTCGGAAGTAATTTAAAATTCTCCGCGAAGTTTCTTTTAGAATCTTATACGGCTTGTTCATTTTGCTGATTGCTTTTATTTCCTTGTTATTTTCAGCACAATAACAAGGAGATAGAAAACAGCAATAAAAATACCATATAACATATTTTATATTCAATAACAAGTAGATATTTATTAACATTTTGATTATTTCGCGGCGCCAAGGTTAGGCTTCGGCGTCGGAAGTCATGGGTTTGAATCCCACACAGGACAACTATATGTATGACCAACAGATAGTTAAATAACTATCCTAAGCGAAACCGCATCTGGGTGTTTGTTAGCTTGAAATTTTAGTTTGTAAAACGTCCTTACAACACAGGATAATGTTATCCTAAAGTAAGAGCAATGTTTAAAAAAAATAATAAGGAACAAAACCAACTTCAAATATCTCACTAACTACACATATTTTATTTGATTTTGAAGAGTTCCATGGATATGGGACCACATGAGACAGCCCGAACAATACATTTTATTTTAATCGGTTCAATAATGACGGAATTTTCAATTTTTTAATTTAAAAAAAATACTAGGATCCTATTCCTTTTTCGCAGTCGGTTGAAAAGTGTATATTCTACAATATCTACAGATTTATTAAACGAGTAAAGTGTTATTTAATGTACATGATCGAAGTTGACATGTCTAAACTTATATATGTATAGGTTTTTCACTAAGTCTCATTTGCACCTCCTTATTTTATCTATTTGTTTGTCGGTTGACTGGTAGAGAACGCCTAATGATGTTAAGTCCGCCGTTGTATTATAATAAATAAAATATAAATTATAATACATTATATTGTGCAAAAAGTTTTTAAATATATAGGTCGCATATGTACAAAATTTAGATTACGATTAATCCTATTGAAGTAAAAGCGCAACGACATTGTAACCCAGTTGCATTTAAATTGGTCTGTATTCAGCACTTAATTTAAAGCGAGAACTAAAACTTTTGTTATCCAGCTGGTCCAAAATATCAATTTGTATATGAAAATATGTCTTATTTTATCCGCCATTGTATATATTATGCAAAAAGCTTTTAAATAAAAAAAAATTGTATTGGAATAAATGTCGACTAGAATACTGCGTAACACACAGTTGCATTTAAATTGGTCCGTATTCAACACTTCATTTAAAGCGAGAACTAAAACTTTTGTTATTTCGCTGGTCCAAAATAACAGTTTGTATTAGACAACATATTACGAATTACAGTAACAGTTTTTAAAAACAGTTTATGTTATACATTATGTTTTATTTCTTTAAATACTTTATATGGATTATTATAAATAACAAATTCTAAAAATTGCACAATATATAACGCACTGTAACATAAAGCATCAAGTTATCCATTGATTATAACGGAATAATATAGACATAACATAGAGATAACATAGACTTCAAAGTACATAGAACTTGCTACAACTCTAAAGTATAACGATTAGTAAACTCCGTTTTAGGGAGAACACGTGAGTATGCTACATTTTGGATGCAAATTTATTTTCAGCTCAAGTTATTTCATTGCAATTTGTTCCATAAGTGTATGTGCTCGTGAGTTGAGTTTTACTTACTGTTTTATTTTTAGCCTATTTTACTTATTCCGTTTCTCGTCATGTTCCGTGAATATTTAATGTTATGCTCATTATAAAAATGTATGTACTTGTACGGGTATCGTATTACTCTCGCAACGTCATTCAATATAGGAAGGTTAATTTCAAGTCCAAAAAATACATACAGTCGAACATAGAACCTCTGCCTTTTTTGAAGACTGTATAAAATAAATCTTGAAACAAATGGTTAATATTTGTGTACTTGACTTCAAAGAGTGTGGGTGTAACGGCTTGAAGACAATGAAAGTGCTAGGTTATCAAATAGGTGTTATATTTTCTTTGCTTTGTTGAGAATGTCCGTGGGCAGTGGTTATCAGTTAACATCAGGTGAACCACCGGCGCGCGTGCCACTTTCTCCCATAATAAAAGAACACCGTTATGATGCCCATAACATTTCGGTTCTTTATTTTATCAGCCTTAACGAGGTATTTTTATGTGAGATAATGGCGATTAATCTGATGCGATGACAACCACCCTAGGTTATCTGCAATGCCCGCGGGGTTGCAGATACGTTGCCACCTTTTAAAAAACCGGGCTCCGGTTATAGACAACACGTAGAAGTATAACAGTTCCACCTCACGCTGCTTTTCCGTAAGGTCGTGGTACCCCAGGAGCCTGCCTATTCGTGTAACAACGAAGACTGATGCGTGGCCCAACTACGAAAATGAAGGAAAGCTTAGCAAGACTACTATTGTACTGTGACTCTATATTGTAACTTTTTTTATCACTACGTAAGAGAATCGGACGTAAATTCGTGTACCAGCACGGTGACGGAATTGTTTCATATTAGCAGTTGACACAGCCATTTTCAGTATGTATTTTTTTATGTGGTCCTTTTAAAAAAACAATCGGACAATAATTTACGGCGCGGCGGGATTCTATAGTATGATATTCTATTCTATAGTATTAACATTTATATGTATATAGCTATATGAAGAAAATTACTATTGTTATGGTTTATCAGATGGGATTATTGAAGATAAATATGCTTTACTATTCGACTCAATGGATTTATCGGATTGAAAAAAGAACCGGCAGATAACCGTTTGATTTAGGACTCCAAAGTAAAACAAACATATGTAAATCAGCCCGTACTATATATAAAATTTGATAAAATTTGTATATGATAACTTATTCTGACTTCAAAAGCAAATACTGCCTGACTGAAAAAACAAATTGAGCTAGTATGTTTGTTTGAAAGTAATAATTTATAGTATAAAAATTTACACATTAATATAGTATTTGACAAATTAATATTCATTAAAAATCTTAGCGAGCTTTAAAATAGACCAACGCCAGATTAATTAAACAATTTATTCTTCATTACATCTCTCTCATTTCAAAGTAATTTAAAACTCTAGTACCTACGAAGTTTGTATTGACGCTTAATCAAGCCTAATTTGTTGCTTTTATTTTGCTGTACTCGAGTTATTTTTCAATATTGAAAGTTTTTTTTTTTTTATTTAAATTTATTTTATTCATATATTGATCAACACTACGCGTATCAATGGACTTAAAGTCATTGAACCCTGATGCCATACAAGTATTGAGTGATTGAGTGTCTAGACGCGTTCGCTGTCCAGCTTTTATATAATATGTTTGATCACCTGCAGCCATTATATATGAGCTTTTCATTTTAATATATATCACAAACACAAAACCGACTCCAAATCTCTCTCTCTCCGACTGACTCTTTTCTATTTGTTTTTGAGGAGTGTCCTGATGTATCACTGGAGTGTTGGAATACCAATTAAAATCATATGTGGGACAATGTCGAAGCTAATTCGAACCCAATTCAAAACAAAATTAAAATCTGTTCATCATTGTCATCATCATTTGAGCCTGTTTGTGTCCACTGTTAAACATAGGTCTCCCCCACAAACTGCCGCGTAGCTGTAGTTTTCAAGGTTGTGAAGGGATCTATACCATGGAGGTTGTTAATTTCCATTGGCGCGGATCACTTTACAGCAGGCTACTTGCTTGCCGCCTTCTCACATAAAAAAGTTAACACCAGATCCTTGGTTGAACGACCACTAAAGCATGATGTTTCCAATTTTTTATATATTTAATAATCCGTTGGAGTGTTTCTCTTAAATTTTTACAAAATTTATTTTTACAAAATGAACGTACATAAATTTCATAAAAAAACTGTTAACAATAAGATAAACAATATTTCTTGAAATAAGGAAAAGGCTTTTATACGTTTCAAGGATCCCTTATCATCCATCGTTGTTCCAGTGAATTGCTTTATTCTCGATTGTGTCATCTTGTTCATTCAAAGCCTAGCTTGTTTTCCGCTATTGATTTTCCGCTTTATCGTCACTTACATATTCACAAATCCAGAATATTTTTTTCTTATTAAAATAATCATTCCTTTTTTACTTAGAACTGGATTTTGTATTTTTGTTTTACTTAACGTTTTACAATAAAGTACACAAATATAGAATACCGGCACAGGGGATAACATTTTTAGTTATTTTTCTTTTTATACGCTAAAGAAGTTAGCACGTGCTCAGCGGTGAAGGAAAACATCGTGAGGAAACCTGCATAATTTCGAAATAAAAACAAAAAAAAATTGCGAAGATATGTGAAGTCCGCCAATCTGCAGTGGGGACTAGTGGTGGACTATGCCCTGATACCCTCTGTAGAGAAAAGGCCTTTGCCCAGCTGTGGGATATGTATAGGGCTGACACTTTACTTCTTTTTATTTTACGCCAAAAAAGAAAAGTGTTTAAAAAAACTTTTAACTTGCAAAGATAAACAATATTTCTTGAAATAAGGAAAGGCTTAAATTCTGTGAGAGCTTCGTACATGTATGGCCTCCGAAACAATATGCAAGGTCGTTTTGTTATGCTAAATAGGCTGGCCCTATCAGCGAACCGACAGACACGGATTTCCTATTAACGCGAACGTGTGATAAGATAAGAATTCAGCTATGACATTTATGTTCATGACTCGAAATGAAAATTAACGCCGTCAAACCAGATATATGATATAATATACCACCACTTCACCTTTAAGGGCATAATTTCCCTTATACTCTAAGTATACCTTAAGTGGAAGTCTTCGCCCAGCAATGTGACATCACTACATAGTGTAAAACAAAGTCGTCCCGCTGTCTGTCTGTCCCTATGTATGCTTAGATAATTAAAACTACGCAACGGATCTTGATACGGTTTTTTTACTACATAGAGTGATTCAAGAGGAAGGTTTATATGTATGGCACCAGTGCGAATGATAGGCGGGTCACTAGTATATTATATAGGCTGTTCCTTTACTTATATTTTCAACCGACTCCAAAAATGTTGGAGTTTCTCAATTCGACTGTATTTTTTTATGTTTGTTACCTCAGAACTTTCGACAGAGTGGACCGAATTTGATGATTTTTTTATTTGAAAGCTCGTGCTTCGCATGTGGTCATATTAATTTCATTGGTATTGGATCGCGGGCTCCGGAGATACTTGGGAACTCCTGAAAATCAATTATAAAATGAATACAGAGCGAGATATTTGAAGTCGGTTTTATTTTTATTAATAAAAATGTACTTGTATAGGTGAAGATCTAATATATATGTAATGGATGTCCACCTTGCATGATTATTCTATCCGTCTATTATTTCTTAAAGGTGTTTATTTTTTGGTATATCACAACATCCTTAATTCTTTATCAATTTTTTATTTATTTTATTTTATTTTAAAGATACGAATAACAACAACATTTTAATTAATGCTTATGTTGGCCGCTATTGAAAAGCGGACTGACAGGATGAATAAAATTAGTTTTTAAAAGAAAGCTTCACATGGAGAATGTATGATACTGCCATCTGTTGACAATTTTTTGTAAATAAAAGATAGCGAAAAGACTGAATCTTATTGTTATTCCTCGCTTTTAATTGATAAAAACTAATTCACACTTTATTATATTACCATTGGGTGATTGATCACGGTACTACGCAAAAAATTTGGTCGGTTGCCCCTTATTTCGCATTCATAAATCTGCCCATAGAGGCACGTCGGATAAGGTACTCTGCCTACTTTCATCTCATCAGAATATTGCCAATCTGAACAATATAAACCCATATGAGAACGTCGGTACTTTCCCCCCTCCCATCTCTTCAGAATATTGCCTGTAGAATATAAGTTCGCCTTTGTGCTTCCTCTACGGAATTTCCTGATTTTCCTTTACGCTTGCGTAGTATAAATTATTTTTCTCAGTACAATGTTTGGATAAATTTTTACGAACTAAATAAAATATTATATATGAAAGATGAGGGAATAGTCCGAGATGATAAATGTTATGACATAGAAGGATAAAACTTTTATTTTCCTTTAAAAGAGCAATTCTTCACATAGAATGTATATATATAGTGCCATATATTGAATATTTTATATATAAATAAAAGGAATAGCGAAAAGCGAATCTTATTGATTTTCCTCGAAATGTAATGTGCGTAGATAAAAACTAATTCACACTTTATTATATTACCATTAGGTGATTGATCACGGTACTACGCAAAAAATTTGGTCGGGTGCCCCTAATTTCGCATTCATAAATCGGTGAAGGTACTCTGCCTACTTTCATCTCATCAGAATATTGCCAATCTGAACAATATAAACCCATATGAGAACGTCGGTACTTTCCCCCCTCCCATCCCTTCAGAATATTGCCTGTAGAATATAAGTTCGCCTTTGTGCTTCCCCTACGGAATTTCCTGATTTTCCTTTACGCTTTCGTAATATAAATTATTTTTCTCAGTAAAATGTTTGTATACCTTTTTACGAACTAAATAAAATGTTATATATGAAAGATGAGGGAATAGTCCGAGATGATAAATGTTATATATATAAGGATAAGTTACACTCTAATTTTAATAATAGGCTTAAATTATTGAATTAGTCTGTTGAGTCCGCAACATTTAAAATTGAATTTTTCTACGTAATTTTTTTACGCTACGTCACTCTAAACTTTAAATTTTTTTTAAAGTTTCGATAATTTTTATGAACTCACATGTTATCGAATAATATTTCATATTTAATTACATACAAAAAAATATTTTAACTTTCGACGGGAAGACGGGTTATACGTTCAATTATTACGATCAACCTAATATCCATTTTTGTTAGAAATACACAAGAAATATTTCTTATTTTCGTCTGCGCATAACAGATAGCCTTTAAATATATAGTGAATATATTTTTTGGGTGTCTTACCCTTTTCCTACATATCTTTCTGTTTTCAAAGGAATAAGGTCACCTGTTCAGCTCCAATAAGGAAAAAGGCTTGGCAGTAATTCAAAACGTCTATTACGAATTTGAGCCATGGATTGAATAGACGTGTGAACGCAAGCGTACTACATCGATTATAAAATTTCAGAAATAACTAAATACACAAAAAAACCGCGGCCAAGTGCGAATAGGAAACGCGCACGAAGTGTTCCGTACTATTATCTATAAAAACGGATAAAAAAACATGTCTGTTGTATGGGAGCACCACTTAATTTTTTTTTATTCTATTTTTTAGTATTTGTTGTTATATCGGCAACAGAAATACATCTTCTACGAAAATTTCAACTGTCTTACTATCACGGTTCATGAGATACAGCCTGGTGACAGGCGAAGAGACAGTCAGACAGACAGCGGAGTCTTAGTAATAGGGTCCCGTTTTACCCTTTGGGTACAGAACCATAAAAGACTAACTTGTTTCACATATAATGTAATAGATATTGTTATCGCTAATGCCCACGCATATTAACTCCGCTCTATCGAGCATTAAACGCTGTCCCAGGGACTAGTCACCCCACAGTGGAGCTTCGAGCCAGATTATTTAATTTAGGTCACTGTCCCAAAGTTCGCTTACTTCATTTACGGTAATGAGACCATTTTATATTATATATAGTACCATAATTTGCCATCTTATCATTATTTATATAAAAATTGCGGCCGTGATATTGTTGTCCTTTGTTAATAAAAACTGCAAATTGCTTTTTACTATTTTCAACTGCATTCAAACCTCTTGTTTGTATAAATTGTTTTTGATTTAACTATACCGCCAAACTTGTTTATTTTGTCTAAAACATCAAACCATCTAATTATTAAGAGCCGCCACTTGAAAAAGTTATTGTTAGTAAAAAAATTCCAGGGGATCTGGAATTTTTTACTAACAATATTTGATCAGATATTTGGGGAAATGCATTTAAAGTTATGTTTAACTTCAATAATGCCAAAACATCTAATAATATTTATTATCTTTATAAAAAACTTTCATTACTAAAACCTCATTAATATCAAAATTCCTAATATTGTTATCTTAGTAACTTTTATTACTAATAGAAGATTTCTTTTTTTGATCTTACATGTTATTATTTTGGTTTGACCACTGATAGAGAGAATCGCGTAGTTATATCACAGAATGAGTAAGAACAAATATTTTAGATCGTTCTCGTTTGATGTTAGAAATGCAGTGACAACCTTCGAGCTTCGTCTATCTTTACCTAAAGTGAGCATACCTTACCATACCTTTAAATATTTAATGCGACAAGCCTAGCTTATGTACACACGGACGCTCCAAGTTTGTAAAAGAAAGTTGTGTAGTATAAAGTCTTGAAAATGTTAATACATACGTAATGGGTATTTTGAGAGACTTATTTATCAGTATAAAAATCGTAAAACACACATTTAAACATAGAAAATTAAAACGAAAATCAATGTCTACATAGGCAGGATTTATCACTGGCATAAACATAATTACAACTTTGCGACGATAAAATTTATGTACAGGAAAGAAACTCAAAGTAAAACATTAAATCGATGCCTACAATAGAAACAAGTAAATTTTCTTATTAATGAAAAACAAAACCGACTTCAAATATCTCGCTCTATTTTAATTTTATAATTATTTTCAGGAGTTACCACCACATGCGTCAAATAAAAAAAGAATCATCAAAATCGATACACTCGGTCGAAAGTTCTGAGGTAACAAACATAAAAAATACAGTCGAATTGAGAGCTCCCTCCATTTTTGAAGTCGGTTAAAAAGTAGCATAAAAATACATTGACTTGTAAAGTAGAGTAATTGGGTTGCTAATAACGATGACTCTGTGAAGCCCTCGTTTCCCTCAGGGGCAAGTACAATTATTTGTGTGACCCACACAGATAATTGTTCCGGATCTGGGCGTTTGTTCCTAACGAGGGTTGACGTCGGGCAGACGGCCGGTCGTAAAAAACCAAATCGAAACCGCTTACGGCGTGATTCACATGTGGTGCCGACGCCAACTACGTGGGATAGGGGCAGGAGGATGATGGTGCAGCCCTGTAGTCCCGGGCTCTTAGAATAGGGCCAAGGTATCCCCTGACTGTCGTAAAAGGCGACTAAAAGAGGACACGGATGGGCAGGAGCACGAAGTGGGTTCGTGCTACTGCAAGAGCTTGAGGGAATCGGAGAAAGTTTATCCTTCTCCGATGCGTGCTCAGACGTAGTACCTAGGAACACCGGTGCGTTCCATGGGAGATCCTGGAGTCCCTCCTAATGTACAGAAGGTGGCCACCTAGGGGGTTTTAGTGGGTAAGAACCCCACATAACCCTGTCATGTAAGGTGACAGGGTATCTTTCGAAGATTCCCACCGATACAAAAAAAAACATAAATTGGCATGCAAGTACTGGTCATTATACAACATTGGTGAAATATGTATGTATATATATATATGTGTGTGTGTGTATATGTATGTATATATGTATGTGTACGTGTATATATATGTATATATATATATATATATATACATATATATCGTATGTATATATATATTTTTTTTTTCTTTAAATCAAAGGCATCAGATTTTCCGTGACTTTTTCCTAGGGAAAATCAGCGCTTTTGATTTATATGTAAATTGCATACAGGAATAAAGATTTTCTATTCTATTCTATTTCAACTATTTGTAATGTAAACTAAGTAATTAAAACTAAGTTATATTATATTTACCTTAACAAAACATAAAACTCATTTAAACAATTTCATTGAATTCAATACAGGGCTTTTTGGGGCTTTTGAAAATTGCATACAGGGTTATTTAGGGCAATTTTACGTATTGGCAACACTGTAAAAACACGCGCGTATAAAAAATGAATGCTACAGCAGTAGTTTATATGTAATGGAATTGTGAGGCGCTTCTCTCGTAATACAATTTTTACACTCTCTCCGTCTCCCAAATTGACCTATCACGAACAAAGACTGGACTAACTCCAAAAGCTGAGAAACTAGTGAGTTCTCTCCTTCCGTGTTTTTGTCTGAAAAAACAGTTATTTCACATTTTAGTTCTAATACTCGACTGGCACAACTTCTGAGAGATAAGGTTATGGAAGACTTGTTTTTGTTACGTTTTACAGCACAGAAAATCGTATACAACTGTAGGATTAGAAATTACTGAAGTTGTTTTTGAAGCAATAAGAATAATGATAAAGAACCATGAACGAAAACAAACGAATTCTGAAAACCGCAATAATATCACTGCGTCAAAACTCTGTATTTAGTGTCGTGGCGCAAAACCATAATTTCAATATGAAATGCAGTCCGCCAAAGAAATTCAATTGCGTACAACATTCCCCGTTGGCAATGGAATGAGCACTGAAATTCAATTTCGAGTTTCGTTCTATATCGGAATATTAAGGAGTGTCGTCTACGAAGCTTTATAAATCCATGGACGGTTATCACTTAAAATCTTGTCAAACCGTTTGCTTGTTACTTGACATAAAATCAGTACCTGCAAAAGTTTGGTTTAGTTCAACACACAGATCGGTAAATATACACGGTTTTTACTGTGCTACTCGATGGCTACCGCTATGATGGTTTACACAAATGAAGAAGTACCAGCCGTCTTACTCTCCCAAGTCGATTCGAATTTGTTTTCGATTCGAAATCACTCTTGATTTGAAATCGATTTGAAAAAGTTACTCCCGAACCGAATCGAAACTAGAAACATGATCGTGCGTTATCATATCCGTTAACTATATCCGCCCTATTACGTCACAGACAAATGTTCCATGTTCACGGTTATAACATCTTTTCTTAGATAGAATGTTAATTTCTTAATTTTTTGGGAAAAATTATTCGGTCTTAAACAGTTCCAAATAGAGCCACCACTCGATCGTGCGCTGGCGTCAGATTCAGTGGTACGAACTGTCATGAACTCGAGTCCAACTCGACTGGTTCAGAACTCGAATCTGTCGGGAGTAGGCCTGCAGGGTCTCAAAGTCAAAGTCAAAGTCAAATATCTTTATTCAATGTAGAAGCATTCACTTACTTATTGATAGTCAAAAAACTCTACCACCGGTTCGGAAGGTAAGCCTCTGACCTGAGAAGAACCGGCGTAAGAAACTCAGCGGGACATTTTTTTTTTCTCACAAAGGTCTCACAAATGACCGGCGTTAAGAGGAAGTATTATAATTTTGGCTGGTGCGTGAGATAACCGGGGTTCAATTATTTTGAGAGATTGTCAACGCATCTGCTGATCCTAAGGTGTTATTCATGGGCGGCGGTGATTAATTAACATAAGGTGAACGCCTGCTCGCCAAGGAAATTTATCCTGGCATTTCACATAAAAACAATCTTTTACCAATCTTTTAGTGGAAATTTCTCCGAAGAACTTTGTCCACGGAAATAACTCATATAATTTATACGGCATGGACAGAACGATGAAACTTAAGCAATTAAAACTTTCTTCTAATAAAGGAAATAGTTTATATTATTCGACCTTTCCAAGTAGTAAAATTTAGTATTAACTTTTATTCTTAAAAGAGAAGTTAAAATATTTATAGTGCTAATCTCTGCACTTAAGATAAAATTAATCCTAAATGTTTTGCAGAGATCGGCACGGTAAAAATTCAAATTTCAAAAATTAATTAATTTTTTGTAAATAAAAATACTTTCCTCGCTTATTATAAATTGTTATATTATAAGGTAATATTGCTATTCAGAGATTATAAATTAAAAAAAGAATTATGAATTAGATTTAATTTTTCTTTCGTTAAAATTATTTTGTACACCTAAGGAAAAAACAGGAATCACGTTTCAGTAACTATCAATTACATCAATTGGCCTTCGTTTGGCTGAGCTATGTTATCGACTTGTACAGAGCGCAAGATGACCTTCGGTAATTTAATTTAAAGAATTTACGGTGTGCTCCCGTAAAGAGAAAACAAAATTACATATATTGATTTTTACGTTATTTAACATTTTTATTATTCCATGTACACCTTTTTTATGTGAATAGTTGCTACACCCAAAGGTTTGCAGATGCGTTGACAACCTTTTGAAAATTGGGCCCCGGCTACCTCACTCACCAGACGACACGCGGCAGTATTATACTTCCACTTTACGCCGGTCTTCTGTGACAAGCCTGCCTGTTCTACCACCATTAAACACACTCACGCAGTTTAGATTTTATATGTATATTTCATGAACGACCGTTTTCTCATATATCCGTCATCCGTCTACCGAATGTCTTTTATCCATTTCCATATCTACAAACTTGTGTTAAATTAAATAAGAATCGCAAATACTATATAAATAAAGACAACCAAAATAAAATTGTTTGTAATGTTTTTGTGGAGGTAAGCAAAAAGGTTTTATATGTTACAATAATGCTCTATCGTTTTTATCTTTTGTCGGGTGGATTATGTTATTCTCGATGGCAGTATCTTGTTCATTCAAAGGCTTTTGTTTTCCACTATTGAATTTCTGCTTCATCATCACTTTAACGTTCGCTAATCCGGAATAGTTTATTTTAATATATTTTATACATAAAAAAATAATTGAATCTGATTTTAATAGAAAGATTTTCAGAAATAGGGAAAAACGCTATCGGTAGTTTGTGTATTTTGTTAATTTATTTTAGACGCCTACGGAATACATAATTTATATACAATTTATTCGTAACAAGCTGCATTCTGGTTGACTATACAATTATGGTAAGAGTAAAAATGTTTACATACAGAAAACAAAGTACAAATAATAAAATTAATAATAAAGTGCGAAAAAATTAAATAAATACATAATTTTAATGAGTCGTGAATGTTTTCCCAACATAAGAATGGAATAATTATTATCATGTAGACAGCGTTTTTTTTTTTCAATGGAATAGTTGTCAACTTTGACAAAAAAAAACGCTGTGACGGTTCACCTGACGTTGAGTGATTACCATCACCCATTGCAGATGGGTTAGCAACCTTCAAAATAAGTGGTCCCCAGCTACCTTACTCACCAGACGAAACGCGAAAGTATCATACTTGCACTTCACGCCGGTCTTTTGTGAGGTCGTGGTACCTCCCCGGATGAGCCTGCACATTCATGCAACAGCCGAAGCGGCTGCGGGTACCCACACTAAATATGACATTATATTGTACACATAAAAGTAAAACCGAGAACGTAGCCGAATATTCGGCCGAATACGGACATATAAACGTACAAATACGAAAACTCTGCCGTGTATTCGGCGCATATTTTTTTTATGTGAGATAGTTGCAAACGAGCTGGCGATTCACCTGATGTTTATTGATAAACTATGCCCATAGACATTTGCTACACCCGTAGTGTTGCAAATGCGTCGCCATCTTTAAATAAAGTGGGCCCCGGCTACCTCACTCACCAGACGAAACGCAGAAGTGTACTATTGCTACTTTACGCGGTCTTCTGTTAGGTCTTGGTACTTATAAAGTTTTTATAGTAAAAGTGTTTCTACGTTTCTCGAAGCAGTTACTCGATTGGAGTAATTTTTAATTCATATAGTTTTGGCACTGATTTATCTCCAATAATGGTAAAATCATTTCCAGTTATTGTTTGTCTTGCAAACAACGTTGATAAAACGGCTCTAAAAGATACAACATACCCATCTTACAGTAGGGGTACGTACCTAATATTAATATAGCAACTCAAAGCTCGATATCGTCGATTTTTCCTTGATAAATAAAAATAATACAAAATAACCATCTTTAAAAAAGTGACTATGATACAATTATTTTTACAGTGATGTTATTGCAACCGAGACGCGACGTTGCCATTTAGCGATGCGACGCTATTTTCTACGTTTCAATATGAAATGCGGTCCGCGCCAAATTCAATTACGTACAGCTCGTTTAAAATGAATTGACCATTTGAACTCAACATTGAGTTTCATTCAATGCGTATTGGCAGAATTCTAATTGTAGCTTTTCATTACAATGTAATTTATGTTTAGTTATTAATAGAAATACATCAGATACAGCCTGTTTACACACGGACAGACAGGCAGACAGACAGACAGATAGACTGACACACAGAAAGACAGCGGAGTCTTAGTAATAGGGTTTCGTTTTACCCTTTGGGTACGGAATAAGTAACACAATAAGGAATAAGTAATATTAGTAAAACAATAAGTATATGTAATGTTTCTATATTGGATAAAGATATTTCAATGGGAATGTGCACATTTTTATTTTATACTTCATATTATGCTAATGTTTATTTATTGATTTCTACGATTCATTGTTTGGTTATTGGTAACGAAACCATACATGAAAGGATACATTATTGTCGCCGTCATAACAAAAGATCATATTTGAAAACAAAATTCTTAAGCTAACAGCTTATAAAACCACAGTGTTTTCATTACCAGAAAGGACACTTTGTGGTTCGTTTACATTACACTTGCAACGAATATCGTTATCTACGACGATTCGGCAAGCTTTCTAGCCGAATAGCGGAATATTAAGCATAAGCATGTTTTTCCTTATCATAAAACTTATCTTCCAGGGTTGGCAACGAAGAATCTGTCGCGTCTTCTTTTGTTTTGCAGCTAACGCACACAAATCAGAAGCTATCGAACCCACGACTCGCAGTACTGAAGCATGTGGCTTATAAACCATGCTGCTGACCCATATTTTGCCAACATCATCAGCCCATCCCACGCAGGTGGGGTCAGCACGATACGTGACTCATGTTGTAAGTGGTTAGGTTCCTTGGAAACAAACACCCATACCCTGAACAATTATCTGTGGGTCACACGAGCACTTGTCACCTGTGGGAATCGAACCCACGACGTCCAGCGCCGAAGCCAACAGCTTAGCAACTATGCCACCGTGTCATAATAATATCTGTTCTAAATATTTGTTATCTTAACCAGATAAAAAATTCATTAACCCGCAATATCTGAAGTGCTATGAAAAGAAAACTTTATTGCTATGAAAAGTTTGATTGCTTAAGTTTGAGCAGTCGTCTACGGAACCGTCTATAATTTATATGATTTGTTTCCACGGACAAAGTTCCTCAGAACAATTTTCTAGGTTCAATTTTGTCTCAGTTTACCCGTCTGTTGGTTGAACTAACTGGTGTGGGCTGTCAATGGATCAGGATCGCGCTTCGTGGCTGTCTGTTGGGGAGTCCTATGTTGTACAATGAGTGTCTTTTTCACAAAGAGTACTGGGACAGGGAATAAATTTTTAGCTTATTTTTTTGTTACGCTAAAGAATTATAACTTCTCGCATACGTATATAAGTACACACATTTTTTTTTATCAAGAATACAGGAAGTTTTTCGGTTTTCTTTGTACGGTATTTGAATTTGAATTTAAATAAATTCAAACATGCAATAGCGAAGCTTTCGTTTAGACGGAAACGCGAGCTTATATCGCCAGCAAACGTTTACATTTATATTTCCCAGACTCGTTACACCAGCAGCTATTTACGTAATCCAAAAAACATAAAAGATTATATTGAACCGGGTTAGATTGCAACTTTAGGCATTAAAGATCCTTTGGTTTATTTTCACATAATTATTTATAACGATTTAATAGTCAACGACATGAAGTTTAACTTTTCATCTTTCAACTTAAAATGCACAACTTTCGCTTTACTTTTACAACATAAATCTCATACATAATACAGGGTGGCTTTTCTAATGGTGCCCAAATTCACACAGAAGGTTCAGACTCGGTAGTATAATCGTTTATTGAAATAAAAACAAACTTTTCTTTGCAAAAAAAAATTGCCATTCCAATCCCTAAAAACAGAACTTGTTGACAATGCGGTAGTCACTCATAAATGCGTCGTATACTTTTGAAACGAACTTGTGTGCGCGTTAGTTATGAATGATTGCGCATAAAATAAATGACTTGGCCATAAATCACGCTCTTTTTGAAATAAGTTAAAATGAATGTATTTAATGAATTACGAGTGATTTTAAATATTTATCATTTTTATATAACATTAATTGTGTCTAGAATTTAATAAAAAAATGGATACACTTAAAAAAGCCTCCCTGTATAGGCATTTGACTGCGGCGAAGCAAATAAAGGAGGGTTATATTATATCCATGTATGTGTGTTCCTATAGTTCCTCGTAACTACTACACGGTGGAATAATTTTGATACATGAGACAACTCGTTAGATTTGTCTGTATTGCAAGATTATTACTATGAAGTAAAAGCATAAAGTAACAGCCTACGTATATTGCACAACTGGGCAAATGCATAGTCCGACACGCCACCATCACGGATTGACGGCCTTCACATATCTTCGAAATATTTGAGTTTTTGGTCGTTATTATAATATTTTGTTTTTGTTATTATTATTATTTGGACAATGTGCAGGTTTCCACAATGATCCCATACCGCTGAGCACGTGATACATCAACTCTTATAATTGTAATTGACGAATTCACCGGGATTTTCAGATTGCTCAAGAATGTTGATTAAAATCGAATGCCTGGACTCGTTTTAATCAACGGCTATTTGGTACTGATCTTTGTGTGAATCTTAGTGCTACTGGGCATATTCAAATTAAAAATAAAAGATATATAACTGCTATTTGGCGCCAAAGTTTATGTTTTCAAAAATATTTTTCGTACCGCAGTCGGGTTTCTAACATTAAAAGGTGGCAAAAGAGCAAGACCAAGTCAAGAGCTGCCCCACCGATGTTAAGTGATTGCCGCCGACCATGGACGTCTAAACTACCTGAGAGGATCCAATTGCCTTGCCAACATTAAAATGGGTCCTCTCATTTCAATCACAAGATGAAACACGAAAGTATTATACGTCCAACTCATGTTGGTCGGTCTTCTGTGACGGCAGGAGCCGAAGCCGAGCGTTGCGCTTCCTTTTAATAATATACTAGTGGTCACCTAGTGGCCGAAATTCAGCCGTAATTAATTATACATGGTAGAGTGTGTAATGATTTTTTTATTGATTTAATTTGTTTTTTAGGCATAATTTTAAGAAAATATTAACATTCTGCACTCCTTCTCTGAATAAACTATACGTGTGGGAAATTTCATACTCGCATTACACAGCGCAATTTTCGTAAAAAGGGGTACAAAGTTTTTGCTTCACGTATATATAGATATATACGAAAAAATATAGTCACTTCATCCTTGAGAGTGGGAGGTTATATTCCACGTTAATATTCAAGATGATTTTTTTTCGTGAACCTATTTTATTGATAGAAATGGATTCATCAAATCCCATCATGGCGACAGCGTTTGTCACGCAAATCGCGTATCAGTACATAATAAATCCATTATGAAAGACTTAATACCACTTTATATGTACATATTTTCATATATCTGGAAACATTGCTATGAAATCATTATTACCTCTGACCTATTGTTTATATTAGTAGATGGCAAGCTAGCTGGCTGTTCATCATTAACATCTTAAGTGATAACCGCCGCCGCCCGTGGGGTTGAAGATGCGTTGCCACCTTTTAATAATACAGAAGACCAGCGTAAAGTGGAAGTATGACAAATACTTTCGCGTTTCGTCTGGTGACTGAGGTAGCCGGAGCCCAATTCTCAAAAGGTTGTCAACGCATCTGTAACCCTCGGGTGTAGCAGGCGGCGGTATTCACTTAACATTAGGTGACCCGTCTGCTCGTATGGCAACTTTTCACATAAAAAAAAAATATGGGTCTCGGTTACCTAATTCACCCGACGAAACGCAGAGTTCCACACTTCCACTTCACTCGGATCTGACCGAGGGTGACTGTGTGGCCATGTTACTTTTCCGGACGACCCTCGTACGATAAAAGTACTCGATGAAAAATCGTTGAAACATTACAGATGTTTTTACTATTTTGTTAATACACTAGAAAAAAATATGAATAATATACGATTATAATACAAAAGAATATTGATCAATCAAAAACTATCAATTAAGTGCCTAAATTAAGAATGAGTTAGATTAAATATTAATCGGTCTTGGTAGCGGTAGCTTGGTAGACATCAAGAATCTTTGCCAAAAACATACACATTACCGTGATTTACCCGTATCGTGACTGCCAGCAGTTAAAATTTATGAGAAATATTCACAAAGCACCTAGAACCTTCTCCGTGCTTGGTAAAAAATAACACATTTATGGTTTCAATTTCAAATTATACAAAGCTATACCGTCATCAACAGTCGAATAATGCCACAATGTTTTGGAACTGCAAATTTTACTATTTGTTTTAGAAAACTTGTGATTTCCGAGTTCCGTTGTTTCACCATGCGTCTAATTGAAAGGGTTGAAATCTCGTCTTCTCTCTTTAACTTAACAAAGTAAAAAGAAACAACCGATACTATCACGTTTAAACGATCTTGTCTCTGAACGTGGTGAACATGTCGCTATACAATAAGCACAAATTTTAGACAAGGACCCTTGAACTGGACACCAACTACATTTAAACCCGCGGCTTCAGAAATATTAATATTAATCATTTACCTTTATTTTGCGGAAAAAAGAAAACTATTAATCTTGTCAGATTACCTAATATATAATTTTTGACAAAAAAAAATTTAAATCTCGGCAGATAAAGCAATATATAATTTTTACCGCCAAAACATCGGACACGCAAACGCCCTTGACACGTCTGGCCGCGTTCCAAAACCGTCAAACGTAGCGATCCATTTTTATTTCCCGAAAAGGAATTCGCCCTTTTCGCACTGCCCAGTTTAATTTTAGCACGAGAATAATATCTCTTTTTTTATTGCCCATTGCTACGCATAGCAATCAATTTTTATTACAACTTTTGAAATTAGACGGTTTTCCCTAAGTTACGACAGCAGTAATCGCAATTTCGAGTGTTTTATTGTATTTTCCTTTCATATAAACTTGTTAAAAAAGGATGTTCCTTCGCGACCCTTATGAGAGATATGAGTGGCTATAATGCCGCTCATCTAATTGCGACATTTTTGACAAAACTTTATTTATTGTGCGTACGCTTACGTAGGATTCTGATTTGGAAAATAATATTAAGGACGCCTTCATACGCCAAGATCATTTAAAATGTCTAGAAATGGAAGTTGCAATGTTATAATGAAAGTACATTCTGGATGAAACCGCGTTCGGTTTTATTTTTTTATTTATTTAGTTTCGACGTTTCGAACGTTTTAGTTTCCCTATCTTCATTGGGATGCTTATGTCACAATTAACTCGAGCTTCCGTCGGCTTTAAAATTATTCATTTTAGTTCGATCTTCGCAAAAAGATAGTATTGCAACTTATTGCGTATTTGATTTTAAATAACTTTTTATTCATTCGTTTTTCATCATTGCAAATATTACCTAGAACAGAACTCCGTATTGGGATTTGTCTCTTCATTTCTCAATCATAACCTTAAAATTGAGTATACGTTCAATATGCCTAAGGTTCCTAACTAAATATATCGATGAATTTATAATCAAAAAACTTCAAATTTTGATAAAATAAACATGACATGCCCTCTCAATGATAATCATAATGAACATAAAAAGCCATGTAGGTATTTCAGAAGAAAACGGAGTTCTATAAGTTTTATGGCAAAGTTATATCTCATTTACAAATTGCTTTTCTTAACTGTAAATGTATGGATATTACGAAGTTAACTCTTTCTTATAATAGACAATTTCTAATTGTAATAAACTTTTGTTAAAAGTTATTTTTTTATTAACTACCATTAAGTCAAATCTTGGAATGCTATGCCGCGTAGCGTCAATAATGGCCTGAAAAAACAATAGCTGAACGGACTACAAGCAGTAAATGTGTTCAAAATGGCGTCAAATAATATCGAGTGCGTTCATGAACTGTGTACTTATGAAGAAACTTAAGACCGCAGTCAGGAAGTGGCGGAGGATGCGCCTCTTCCGGAAAAGAGACGGTAAGTTGTTGGTAACATGAGAGCGAAAAGGATGCAAGCATTGTCTTGTCACCCATGAAATTTGTAAATCAATCTTTACTTCGATGACTTAACGACAAAGAGTTTAAAATTGCATTGGAATAATGTTACATTTTATTAAGGATTCGGCACACTCCCTATACCGATTCCAACAGCTCACCAAGTGTGCTGTCAAGGAATCGGTATAGGGAGTGTCTTTATGACCTCTATGTCTTATGTGACTACATTTATAGTGGGTTTTATTCTTCCATGAAAGGCAATGAGATAGCCTTTTGTACTCAAGTTTGTATATTTCTTATAAAGTAAATAAATATTTTTAAATAAATAAATAAATATTTTAGTACCAGTTTTACACAACGTTTTCTAGACCCAAACTGAGCAACGCTTGTGCTATGGGGACTAGAAAACCGATAAACATTCTTTTCTTTTGTAAATAAATACATATTATACATATCCAGACACTGGAAAAAACTATGTTCAACACTTAATATTTTTCCAGTAGTGTGGATCGATCCCACACCCTCTGGCGCAAGAGGCAGGGTCACTACTCTCCACGCCAATCTGGTCGTTATCATGCATTTTTTTAATATGAGAATAAAAAAAGTAATTCCTTGTGTGCAACACAGTAGATATATCCCATTCGTCTCTAAAGAAACCCTTAAAAATAGATATACAGTCATTATCATGATCATTTCAGCCTATTTGAGTCCATTGTTGAACATAAGCCTCCCCATAGACCGCCACGAGGTACGATCGTGATAATAATAATCATTTATTCGCATAAACATGGTACATAATATAGTGGTGTCTAACAGTTCACATGTTTGCCAGATGCGGCTTGCAAAAACTAATGTTTAAATAAACTACACTAATAGAAGTTAAAATGACAATACTTATTGCATAAATTAAATTCTGAGCCGCCTGCATCCATCGACTTCCCGCACATTTGCACAGATATACAATGATAACTACTATTTTAAAATCCTCCGTTTTCAATACTTTCATCGTGAACAAAATCTTACGTTTGAATGTTATAGCATATAACTGGAGCAAGATGTCCATCCGAAAAAAATCAAATTTAATATAGATTCCCGAGAACTGATCAGTGAGGGGATAATACAGAAAGGGATTGAACTTGCCAATTCTTTCAACAGATCTATCGGCTGCTCGGCAATTATCGGCTGACCAAGGCCCATCGACGTCTGGCACCCCAGCGCACATCCCTCGCCACGTGCCCACTGACCTCCAGTTGGTAAGATCACCATGATGTACTGTATGCTCACTTATGTTCCGAAGAATTGTCTGCTTCGTCTTGTTAGTCTCTTAACTGTAAGCCATGTTCTTAAAGGTTTTTTTTTTTATATAAGGAGATCACAAGCAAGCTGGTTGTTAACTTGATGTTAGGTGTTAATCGCAATTTGCAACATCCTTGGAGTTACAAAGGTTTTTGCACGTTTAATAAAGCGGGCCCCGGTCACCAAACGAAACGCAGAAGTATAACACTTCCACTTGACGCCGGTCTTCTGTGAAGCTGTGGTACTTCCCCGAATGGACCTGCCCATTCGTGCAATAGTGAAGAGTGATGCGTGGACCTACCATGCAGCAGATTCTGCCGATTTTTTTCCAGTATTATTTCTAGAATGTGCAGACATTAAAATTACAATCAACAATTTCATTGGTGACGTCACCGAGATTTGAACTCAAGTAACTCGAATACACTGCATTAAAAGTGAGCGCCCGGACACCGTTTAGTGTTCCCAATATAACTCATACAGATTGAAGAAAACTGAAAGGTATACTTAAATATAATGTTGCTACCTATATTACAAGAAAAGCAGAATTGTCGATTCGCGCTCTATAAATCAAAGAGTTTTCGCTTTTGGATTTTCTACATGGTCACTGTTGCATTTTATTTGACATTTTACTCTTTGCATATCGGATACATTTTAATAATAATAAACTTGATGAAAAGTTGAAGCTACTAGTTTCCCTTACTAGTACTACTACTTAGAAAATATTGCATATAAACAATCTTTCCCAGGAACCTGATGAGGGACAAAAACTAAGGGAACAACATCTCAGACAATTCGCGTTCTTCCAACTTAGGATACACTTGAAAAGGGGTCAGAACCTAGTGGCCATGGACAAGAATGGTAAGAGATCATGGACACCAAATGCACTTCAAACACACACACTTACCACTCGCGTAGGCTCAAAGGCTGGCACAGAGACAGATTAAAAATACCACGAGCTTTAAAAAAAATAACGAATAAAATCGGCTTTCTTTCGCACAGCTGTCACGTGAATCACGTGTAATACTTATTTTATAAAATTGAGAAACAGACAAGACCCTTAAATACAAAACTTCTTTATTCAATTTAAGCTTAAAACTCTTATGAACAAACTATATGCCAGTATAATGCAAGAAACTCCGCAGAGTTTCTTCTTCGTAAGTTTTCTTGCCAAAAAATCAAAGAGCTTGATAACGAATTTTACGCACACTACTTAATTTCTCTATTTACTAATATTTTTTTAGGCGCAGGTTTATGCTGGTAAACTATCTTCTTACTGACAGTTTCCGAGAAATTTTGCTAGAATACAAGATAAGTCCGCTTACCAATTAGACGAAATATATTCATAATTTTCACGTTTCAATAATCTTTATCAAATTGTACCTCACATTTACACACGCATTGAATAACTTATACATATGTATCAATATACATATATTATGTGTATTTGAATGTACGTGTATTTATTTTTTATCTTTTACTTTGCACCTTACAATTTTATTGCATTTAGCTAGTGCTTTTGCTTTTGTAGAGTTTTATTTATTGCCAATAGGAAATATGTAATACACGTTTAAACAAGTTGAAAATAAAATGACAGTACATTTTTAAAATTATTGACCCCTGAATTTTTTTACTGTTTGTTATAGTCTTGTTGTTTGCAATTATGTAAATAAATTAATAGGTTATGTAAGCTAAGGTGAGTGTTAGGGTAAATTACGATTGCCTCTTAACTTGAAGTCGTATGACCTTAGGATAGATTGTGAAGAGATTAAGTTTACCTTAATTTTGATCATATGTCCTAATCTTAAGGAATTTATCTGATAAATAGATAGTTAGTGCTTAATTTAGTCCGTTTCTTTTGGCTTCTTACTATTCTAATCGGTCGCCTTGTGGGGTCGAAAACCAGGTTTGTTGTCAGGCACCAGTGACCCCTACGTGAAATTCAAGGCTGGGGGTCGCCTTCTGCACAAATCGAGGATTGTGTACCGGGACCTGAATCCGGTCTGGGACGAGTGTTTTACCGTACCAATCGAGGACCCATTCGTACCGGTACAGCTGAAGGTGAGTACCCCGTATTACATGCATCATATTATGAACATCTATTTTTAACAATTTATTTATCCAATATTTACAACATTAACGCCCGGTTTCTGTGAAACTGATCACTGTAGCTGTTAACTAATCAGCTGTCAAATCGCTTTTCAAATGTTATTTAATCATTTAATCATTTTAATCATTAAGATTATCATTCTGATTAATTCAAAGAGTTTAACAATCCTTTTGGCAACTCAAATGATATTTGAAAATCCATTTGACAGTTGATTAGTTAACATGGTGATCAATGTCTCAGAAACCGGGTGTAAATCTATCTAAATTACATATTATCTAACAAACCTATTCCACGGGGAATGGTGCCAAGAACGTTAGCTGCATTTCCTCGCTCAATAGTTATGCTTAACCTTTTAGCAAGAAAACAACCAGCCCTCTTGTCACCAGCTGCGACTTTAAGCCTAGGAGTAAACATTTCATTTTTAACCGACATCAGAAATAAAATAAATAGAAAAATACTAAATAATAAAAAAGTCGGTTTCAATTCGATTGTATTTTTTTAATTTTTTCCGTCAATTATGAAACGACTTTAAAATATTATTTTTGGATTGGGTTCGGGTGTTACAATCACTGTGGTAGGGCCACGCAGCAGCATTTAGTGTTGCACGTATAGGCAGACTAAATATATAAAGAGTTTCTTATGATATTTTATCAGAGATTAGCGCTATAACATATTTAATTTATAATAGCGATGGCGACATCTCTCTTTAGAATTATCGTTGTAAAACGATATCCGAAATTGTTTGTATGGTGTAAAGGATGTAACAATGGATGCGCCGAGCATTGTTTGAAGTTCGAAAAAACGATGTAGATAAAAGTCGTTGATATTTTCGTCGGTGTGGCAATCAGCTGTTTAGCCACCACCAAGGACCAGACCAGACCAACCAGCCCAGCCGAAAAGAAAAAAGAAAATTATGAAGTTTCATGTGTAGTATACGCTGGTGAATCTCTATGTATTGTTTCGGTGTGTTTAAAAATAATTCCAACGAAAAGTTTGTACAAGTCGTTCTATATTTTTATTTTACAGTTCAGTATTTTCTTTTCCACGTCTGTCTGATAGCCGACTTTTCACAAGCTGTTGACGAGCTGGTTATGAGTAAAAAAAAATATAAACTATTTGGTAATTTTGTATAATTTCAACAACATTATGGTCGCATTTAGGACAATGTGCGAACATTTGCCTTAAACAGGTCAACCAGGTAAATCAATTTCAACATGGCCGCTAATGTGTCTTTGTTTAATGAACAACAGCTTATGAAACGCAAAGTTATTTTATCATCAGTGCAAATCGCTTAACGAACTTTATCAATTACAAAGCGAATTGCTACCGATCGTTTAAAGTAAACTTCTCTAACGTAATGAACAGCTAAGAAATAACCTGATTAGTTTGAAACTAACTCTTTCAACTGAAAGTACTTCAGGCAGTGACTTAATCTTGTTAATGTAACTTACGCGACAGCTCAACTTATTATTATATGCTTTATTGAACACCATAAACATATATGAGAAATGTTACATAAATAACTTATAAGGTAGTAAAAATAAGGCGGTCTTATCGCTAAAAAGCGATCTCTTCCAGACCTTGTGGCTAAAAGTACAATATTTTGGACAACGGTAGGTGGTGCAAATGATAAACTTACATACGAAGATCTAAGTAAACTGAACGAATATTTGTTAGTTAAATGCTATTTGAAGTGTGACCTCAAATTGTTAAAATCTATCAATGTGCCGTTGGATTTCTTTGACGATATTTCTATTACATGCGCAAAATCGAGATAATTTTGAACACTATTTTTAAGAAAGCATGAAGCGAGAAGGGGTTAATACATTCCTAAAAAAGATATCGAGTCCCCAAGCACTAAATATTTTACCCGTGAACAACGTAATATGTTCAGTATTAACGGTATTAAGTAATTAGTGTTATCTACATATTATATGTAAAGGCTGCTAATTAGCAAAGCTCAAAGCTACTGTAAAAGTAAAATGAAGGTGTTCTCAAACAGAGTTTAATAAACATTTTAGTCACAAGCACTGTTTAATTTTATCAAAGACAAAATAAAAGAACGTATTTCTAAAAAAATGTGATTTTTGAACATTATTGGGAGCAAGATAATGTCAAAATAAAGATGGGTATATAAAAGAAAGGCTTTAAGTAGGATAAATTTACTCAACTTTAATATTGTTAATAGTCTACTAAATACTTTGGACGTTTAAAACAAAGAATAATGACGCTATGTAAAGTGACACGAAACAGGCGTTACATCTAACCCTTTACCTTGCTTAATCCACCCCTTGGCACCGTTAAGGGTGTTTATAACTTAAGTCATGTAATTAAGGCTGCCAGTTGTGCTAGACTGTTTAAGTTAAGTACTAACTTATTTCAAAATAGGGTAGAATTGTCGCACAAGTTAATCAAGTTGTTTCCAGGACTTTATGAGCCCAGGCTTTACTTCTCGCAAACCAAAACAGATACAAAAGGCAATATAACAAAGAAATACCTCTTTCCCTAGTAACGTCATAGAACAAAATGAGTTAAGTAATATCTTGTGGGCGTTTTTGTTCCGTAAAAATGAATTATGTACGTACTAGCTTTTCAACCGCGGCTTCGCCCGCGGGGTCGAAGAGAATTAACAATGAGTTTTTTATTATACACCAGAATATCTCGCAGATATCTGAATTTTTTCCTACTTAGTTGACACTTATCATTACCTATATTTTGGACAATTCACATAAACACAATATCTTAATAAATTAAAGCCTTTGTGTTATTCTGATCAATAAGCTATATTATTGTAAAGTTTGATTGAAGTCTATTCAGTGGTTTTTGCGTGAAAGAGTAACAAACATCCATCCATATCCTACTTACAAAATTTAATAACGACTATCGTTTTAAGAATGTAAATATTTGTTGTTTAGTTTGCGTCTTAGGTAACCGGAATCACTTAAAAAGTGACAACTGTAGCACGTTGCGTGTCATAGATGCCCCAAGCTTCGGGAATCCCATAATGTGAGGTGCACCATCTGCCATTATTAACCACAAACAAACCACGAAGAAAGAGCACGAAATGTAAGTTGCACCACTTTTATTGTTTTGTCGAAGTGGACAAAACAATAAAAGTGGGGGCAAGGACAGGCGAGAGAGGCCAAACGCAATTCCATCTCTCCCCTCTCACTTCAGTTGCAGAAGACGGAGAGAGACTCCTTCTCTACCACACTCAACCTTATCCGAACCCTCCAGTCACGCATCCAGTCTCGTCTAAATGTGCGCACTATAAGCGGTCTTCTCGGGCTAGCCTTACGCCACAGGCCGGCGCACTGTGGGTATCTCTTGGCTTCACGATGGGTGACCAAGCCATGAGTAGCCCCCTGATGAAGATGCAATGCTCTTTAATCATAAATAGAACTATGAAAAAAAACCGTGGGTAGAAGTTATGTATTTTGTTTTTCACTAGCTGTGGCCCACGGTTTCACTCGAATTGGTTTCACTCGCATTGATTTCGAAGTACATAGCAGATCTTAATGTAAACCTAAGATAAAGCTTCGGATATATTAGAAACTTACCGAATATTTATTATTATTTATTATTTATTCAGGCAGACAGCAGCAAGCCATGTCACTCCCTGTACAAAGTCTATCAGTACAAATTGACCTTCGGTTCCAATGCTTTGTTGCTGCTTGAAATAAAATCAATCAACAACACATTGATTTGACGTTTATTATGTTTAGCTGAACGGTACGTCAAACTGTTCGGATTTCGCATATAAATAAAGGATTAAAATAACTCCACGATCGTGTTTGAGTTTTTGTTTTTATTTTGTCTTGATTTTTAATTGCGTTTTATGCCTTGATTTTTGATTGCGTTATCTGTTCTGTCGTTTTTATTTCTTCAAAATAATGTTATTTTATTTATCGTCATTAAAGGTGTGTATGTTGTGCCAGTTAGATGTCAGTTTTGTACAATTTTTATGGTCGCAAGGAGGTTGGATGGCAGCATTAGGGTTTCCTGATTATATTCCAAGTATTTTTATTCCAGGTGTTCGACTACGATTGGGGTCTGCAAGATGACTTCATGGGCTCCTGTTATCTCGACCTCACGGCGTTGGAGCTGGGCCGCACCCAAGACCTTGTTCTGTGCCTCCGAGACCCCAACAAGCCCAGTCTAGACATGGGGGAGATCGTTCTGAACGTCACACTGTGGCCAAAGTCCCAAGAAGATAAAGAGCAGGTAGGGGCAAATCGAAACTGATTTATTTTCGTAATCAAGTGATAACAATATCTAGACTAAAGAAATCTCAAATCTCTGAGGATTTCTAGGATGACCCAAGTTGTCAAAAGGTCAGTAAAATGATTTTTGTGATCCGTGATGAATTATTACTTAAAAAAAACTGAATAATTAATTTAAGAGTTAATAAATAACACATTTATGATAATAGTGAAAAAAAACATATGTATTGGAGATTTATATTACATGTAATATAAATCTCCAATACATAATATGTATAATTTTACCCTTTGTCTATTGTATTGACTATTGTCTATTGTATGAGTCCTATATGAGGACATCACTCAGCAGAATTTTGCAGCATAAACTACAACGCTACAAGCTAACAAGGTTCTCTTATTGTTATGTATAGGATTCTACGACTGAAATGAGTTTGGGAAACACTGTTCTAAATTAGTGTAAACATTTTCAAACCAGTTCGACATATTATGTTTTTACTTTACATACTTTATTTGCTCAAAAAAACAACGAGACGACGAATCGTAAATCAACAAGACGTGTTATATTAAATATTAGTGCGGATTTCGATACTTAAAACATTATATTAACATTAGGAGTGCTTTAGGAAATAAATCTATGAGCATGAAATATCCGAGGTAGCGATTAGTACTAATTAGTACATTTGTTATTTATTCGCGGTTATTTCTGAACTGTACAACGATTTGACTTATCAGATAACAAGCGATTTGCCACATGTCTTTCTACCAGAATCTTGAGTAAACTAATCTCTCTCCATAAGCCTACGATGGTAAACTGGCCTCTCGATTACTCTGCCAGGACCTGTGGTCAGAACCACTCACAACTACCCGCAATAATGTTGCTTTTATTACTGTACTGGCCCGGTGCACTTCCTTTCACCTAGAAAAATCTTACGTGTATCAATTAACCTATTAGTCCAACATCCCAGGGCCACCAGACGTCACTATTTTCTGACGAAGGAAATGCGGACGATTGAGTAGTGTTAGTATGTACTAAGAACGCATGCCTACCTGCTAGCTCGCTCAGACGGCAAATTTTCAGGTATCAGGTAATCAAGGTACATAAAAACATTACTTACCTCACATAAATTCTCCAAGCTGATTTTTACGTATATTTTAGGCAATATCCTTAAAAATAAGTCGCCAATACTCCCAGACACTTTCCGTCGGCCGTATCGCTTTGCAGACGCTTTAAAGCTCCCAAAATATATATATAATTTTTTATATGTCTACCAGACAACTGTTTTAAAATCTTTTACAAGAAGACCGATCCAAGGGTCCAATCACTCGCATCAATGTCTCCGGTAGGGATCAACTCGGATAGACTCGACTAGAAAAAGGAGAGGAAAGTTAAGTAATGTTTTTATGTACCTTGATTACCTAGTAGTGGCCCTGGGATCTTGCTCTATATGGTTTAAAAGATAAAAATCGCCGCCACCAGCGCCACCTATCCGGCACTAACCTAACCTATGTTCGTCGGAGTAGTCATTTCGCTCTTTGTATATGTGCTAAGTTGCATATCAATTGGGCTATAGGTTTTAGGTGAACGTACACACATATATTCTCTTTTATATACTTATATAGTGTTTAATTCTAAAAAAAAATTTAATTAAATAATATCTATAATTAATACCTAACCTAAAAATATGTAAACTGATGACAGCGATTTCATAATAGAAGTTGTTTTGTTTTCTGACCAATAGATGGCGCTGTCTCGTTCGTAAATCGCTATGTTGGGATTTTTTGTAATTAGCATAAGTCATCAGCATTTTTATGATTATATACTTCTACCAAGCGAGTACGGTTGTCTTATTCTCACGTTCGTAGTGGTTTCCGATAACTGGCTTGGACATTATACATATAGATGTAGCATTACAAGATCTAAACATCAATTACAATACTTTAATTATCGCGCCACCAAATATAGCAAAAAGTTATTTTATACACAGGCGACAATATCTATTTAGAACGCATTTTTAAACACCACGGTATTATAATAACCGGCAGTAACATGTTCTAATGATTAAAATATTTTTCCGTTGTGTATGTTTTTCCGGAAGAAACCCTTTTCTTTTCAAATGATTGTATAAATAATGTACGTTATCCATAATCCTAATGCTTTTTATTATTTTGTTGTGCCCAAAATATTATTTTAGCTTTTAATGTTTATACCACAATAACTTTCATTACGTAAATAAGAACGCTTACGTTACAACGTGCGCATAAAATGATATTTATTTTGCAATAAACGTTATATAAAGTCTCATTTCCATACTTCCATTGGGGCTTAAGTTTAACTTCTGCGAACACAAATTCTACGGAATTAAACGTCTATTTTCACATAATTATAATATCTTAGTATATATACTATATACATAATATGTTTACGAACTAAGCGTAAAATAAAATACCATTTACGCTTTTATAATGGAACTTTTCTTCATATAAAAACGACATCGATTCATATACGCTAAGACCACACAAAACCACAAAAAACATAAAAGCAGATTTGCTCACAATGCCAACGTATCAAGTACTAGGCTAGAAGCTAGAAGCTAGAACCGAAAGTTTTAACGATATTTTTGAATTGGCACTAGCTATAAAGTTATATATTCGAAATTCTGTAATTAGTATCGGGTAAGAGTTGATGCTGAATAAATCAAAACAAAAAATTCAATCATGCCTTAGACAGAGAGGTATTTAAAATCAACGACCCCTTGTAAAACTGTCACGTAATTTTTTAGTCGAGCGTTGAAGGAATGCCATTGATAAATATGAATCATTTGCAGCAACTCAGCAAGCGTATTGTATTGTATCGAAATGCCATTCAAATTTGACTTTCAAATTGACTTATTCAAAGGTGTATCATATTTAAACCTCCGCATTAATAAAACATCGTAATTAATTACATTCATAATCTTTTTTAAGACTTCTGCCTGTTAGTTCAGTGGATTTTCGTGAGATTTGATAAAGAAAAGTGTTTTAATAGTGTTTTTGACGTTATACTTCTTTTGGCGTTCGTGAAAAATTATGAGAGTGAATTTTTACGATGCACTACACCTAAAACCGGCGCCAACTCCATTGTGTTACCATGGCAACCAATAACAAGCTTTTGACATTTACCTATAATTAAACAGTCAATCAATTGCACTTAATGTCTTTTTTTTTCGCAGAAGAAGTACCTGTGCCCGTAGCACAGGTGGAAAAAATTTTTTGTTACTTTTTATTTTATAGTTAAGTTCAAGCAGTTATGACCTACTGTCATGACACGTATCTGCCACCTAGCGGTGTTTATCAACCGTAGTGGCACAGTATCTTTTTTTTGTGAAAAGTTGTCAAGCGAGCAGGCAATGTTAAGTTATTAACACTCATGGGCTTCTGCAACACCTGAGGGGTTGTAAATTCTACGATTCGACAACCTTTTAAATGTTGGCAACCTGCTATCATCATTTAAAACTAGCAAAACTGGTATATATCTCGACTGGCGTTTCCACAAGTTAAGAAACTCGTCTTGAACATTTCATTTAATATATGCATGAAACTTTTGCCTTTGAGAACATTCTGCCTTAATACAGAGGGATAAAACGGCTTAGTCGAAACCCTGACATCTTGCGAGAGTTAACATGACGGATTTGCTTATTCTAAATAGGAACATGCTTACAAGAGTAACTTTAGTAGATAGAAAACTTTGTGGAGAAAAGTCATAGAAAAATCTAATCTCTTCTTCTTTCTCCTGCACTTATGACTAATATGTTGGGTCGGCACATCTGAAAAATGTCGTTAATTATCTGTGGCTTACACAAATACTTGTCTCGTGTCGGAATTAATCACAATACCTACGGACATCTGAGACATCATTGGTTTTCCCACTCACCAGATAAACGCAAGATTATATAAGTTTCACTTCGCACCGGTCTTCTGTGGGGACGTGGTTAAGTTTATAGGCAAAACATCTGTAAAGTAATTATTATTACGATTTAAAAACGACTTATTAAGACCCCAATAACAACAGTACTAGCATTAAATTACTTTATCCAATTAGAGCTTTTTTTATAAGACTTACGCTGTACTTCGTAAACGACAGAACAGAGAAACAAACTTTACCCGTTTCAAATTCTACGCGCAATATCGACTTAATCAACAACAAACAACAGGTTATTTGAAATTCACGGAAAGCGTAACGTCCCGTCACAATTGCAGAATCGTTATTTTGTAAATAAACAGTTTACTGTTACGTTTTTTGGTTTGTATATTGCCAAATATCTTGAGAATTCGTCTACGAACGCCTTGTACGCTAGTTGCGCTCTTTTTAAAATATTTAAAAAATGAAATTATTTAATAGATTTCAAATCCCGTACACTGTGTACACCTGGACTAGGAACAACAATTTATGGTGCAAAAAATTTACTTCCCTATCGATTACGCTGGAGAACGTTTTAAGTCGGCATTCCAAAGTCAGTATTTTAATATTGACCATGTAAGTCTAGACGATGGGCGTGCACACTTTTCCCGCTACGAGTAAAAAAGTAAAAAAGTAAAGTAACAGCCTATACATGTCCCACTGCTGGGCAAAGGCCTCCTCTATACAGAGGGTATCAGGGCATAGTCCACCACGCGGCCCCACTGCGGATTGGCGGACTTCACATATCTTCGAAATATATTTTTTTGTTATTATTTCGAAATATGCAGGTTTCCTCACGATGTTTTCCTTCACCGCGGAGCACGTGATAAGTCAGAACTTAAAGTTAAAAACTTCATTGGTGCCAGCACCGGGAATCGAACTCAGGTTGCTCGAGTATATATTGAATTAAAGGCGAGCGCCCGGACACTGAGCTATCACGGCTCGCTACGAGTATGCCGCTATTTTATGTGAAAAGAAATGAGCAAGCGAGAAGAACGTTCACCTGATGTTAAGTGATAACCGCCGCCCATGGATATCTATGACGCCTGAGGGGCAGCTTGATGCGATACCAGTATTGAAACAAGTGGACTCCGGTTAGCTCACTCACACCAGAAAGCTTAACGCTCAACTTTTTTATTGCTTTTAGAACCACTCGCTGTTGAAGTGGCCGTTCATAGGATCTTGTTGAATGAAACTATTTTACGGATTTTGTCGCATTTAACCAGATCTTTCAATTCCCGAAATGTCGAATCCTTTCTGGTGTTCATGCTTACGGGACAGACATTTGGATCTTTTTTAAACAGGTAACAAACGAGCAATCGGCTCACCTGATGTAAAGTAATGACCATCGCCAGTTAGTATCCAGTACAATGTGCCTGCAATGACAAACTTTCAGAGGTCCTGCGGTTACCTCACTCACCAAAAGAAAGGCATTCTCTGCATAAACATATCAGACGTCGTGTAACTCTAGCCTGGCTAGAAAGATGATACTGTTACGTGTTAGGGGGTTCGAAGGATTTGGAGAGAAAGACCTGCTGACTCTTTTTGAAGACTTTATTTACTAGCGCTAGGTCCAACACAAAGCACTAGGTCCAAACACTAAGCACTGACGATGTCCTAGGTTGTAGCCAAGTCGTAGGTATCACTGGTATCGCTCTTGATCACTAGTTTTCACTCCGAAGTCGCCTCGAAGGTAGCTCAAACCGAACTGTATTCACTCGCCTCCCCGCGGCTTTTTATATGGGCCGAGACCGGTTCCAGACTAATCCAGAAAGATCCTTCCTGGAACGTACCCGACACGCCCGAACATGTTCGTGATTCCGGAACAATGATGCTCGGGACGAGCATCTGCTCGTCCCGAGCATCATTGTTATTGCCATGGTAACGCGCCAGACGGTCTATGTGTACCACTTTGAATGTCCCTCTTGGTTGCTTTTGAATCCTATAAGTCACATCATTCAGTCGGGTAACCACTTTGTATGGACCGTCCCACTTGATCTGCAACTTTGGGGATTTCCCTTTCCGACGAGTTGGGTTATGCAGCCACACCAGTGACCCTTCTTCAAAGCCGTCCGTGTTCGATTTCCGGTCGTATCTGGTTTTCATGTTCTCACTTGACTGTAACCCATTTTCCCGAACCAAGGCGTCTATATAGCGCATTTTTTCCCTTAAATTGCAGACATAGTCTTGTACGGTCTGTGGTCCCTCCGGTGACCCTCCTGTCAATAGGTCTACTGGTAATCGTAGTTCTCTACCGTAATTGACATACGCCGGGGTAGCTTTTATGCTCTCATGCTCGGCGGTTCGGTACGACAGAAGGAAGAGTGGTATATACTTGTCCCAATCCTTTTGTTTGTCGTCTACCAATTTCGCCAGCTGCCTCTCAAGGGTCTGGTTAAATCTCTCAACCATTCCATCAGACTGTGGGTGGCACGCGGTGGTCCTCGTCTTATGCATGCCCAAAATTCTACACACTTCCTGGAATACTTGTGATTCGAAGTTCCTGCCCTGATCGGAATGGATTTCTAGAGGCACACCAAAAACGACATATCACTTCTTCGACTAACTTAGAAGCGACTGTTGTAGCTTCTTGGTTTGGTATGGCGAACACTTTGGGCCATTTGTTGAAGTAGTTCATGACGACCATAAAATACTTGTTTCCCGATTCTCCGTTACAGGAAATGGCCCAGCTACGTCAACTGCAATTCGTTCCCACGGTGCACCGACGTTATACAACCGCAGGTTCCCACGGCTTCTGGTCTGTGGTCCTTTTACAGCAGCGCAAGTAGTACATTTGCGGCACCAATCCTGTACATCATGTCGACAATGCAACCAGTAGAATCGTTCTCGCACTTTTGTTAACGTCCTCTTGACACCTAGATGACCTCCTGATACGCCATCATGTATTTCACGGAGAACATCTGGTACTCTCGTTCTCGGGACAATTATCTGAAGATGGAACTCTCTGCCGTTAGTCTTCTCCCATTTCCGGTAGAGTATTCCGTTTTGAAGTATCAGACTGTCCCATTGCGCCCAGTACGCCTTAGTGACAGCGCCAGTGGGTGCAACCTCACTCCAGTTTGGTTTTACATCGCCCCGCTTCTTCCATGTGATGATGTGCCGAAGGTCGTCGTCACTTTCTTGAGCCTCCCTCATAGCATTATTCTCCCAGAGACCCAAAGTGCTTGTTCTCGTTAGCTTTAATGTTACCTCGTTAGATTCCTGCTTGACGCAATGTTTGCAGTCTTCCGAACACGGTCTTCGTGAGAGTGCGTCGGCATTCCCATGCGTCTTTCCACTGCGGTGTTCCGTCTTGAAGTCATACTCCTGGAGTTGTTCAATCCATCGAGCTACTTGACCTTCTGGGTTCTTGAATTGCAGTAGCCACTTCAAGGCTGCGTGATCAGTTCGCAGTAAAAAACTGTCTGCCGATGAGATATTTGTTGAAATGTTGTAGTGTCTTTACAACAGCCAAGAGTTCTCTTCTTGTCACACAGTAGTTTCTCTCTGGCTTGGATAAAGATTTGCTGAAATATGCAATAACAACTTCTCTTTCGCCCTGTTTTTGAGATAACACCCCTCCAATGGCCGTGTTGCTTGCATCCGTGTCGACTATAAACTGACCTTCAGATTGTGGATACCCCAGGATTGGTGTTTCACACAGATGTTTCTTCAGTTTCGCTATTTGTTCCTCGATCCATTTCATCCTTGCCATCTGGGTCTCCTTCTGCGGGCAGTTGAGCTGAAGATGGCCCCTCTCGCCACGCTTGTAGCACATGGCTCCAGGACTTCTCTTCGTAGGAGCCTTAACCTCCTTCACTTCCTCAGAGACCTCATGGATCCTATGGGTCTGCCTTATGTCGTAGCGAACAGCCTCGACCTCCAAAGCGTGCGCCAATGCCTCCTTTAGCGAGGTATGGTGACGAAGCCTCACTGCAGCTCTGACCTCCAGGTCTTTGATTCCGTCCACAAATGCTTGAACAATATTCGTGTCTACCATCTTGGTATCGGCTCCTGGGTGTGCCTTCCTGACGAGTTTTTCAATTTCCAACGCCCATTGTTGTAGTCCTTCTCCTGAGCGTTGGACTCGGTCACGTAGTTGGGCACGTAACACGTGCTCAACTACGTGATCACCGTGTTACTAACATCATTTATAGCCCAAAGCGCTTTTTCTTGGAGGTCTTTTTGTTGCTCTTGTGACGCTTGCAAAGCGCTGAGCTTGCATTCTTGTGACTCCTTCATTGCCTGAATTTCAGCCCTTTGCAGCTCCATTAATTTAATTAAACTTCCTAATTGAAGAGCCACTTCAGGGGTTGCAGAAGCTGTGGTGCCGCCGGTGGGCGTGGCAAGGTGGGTGTGGCCAGTGGGCGTGGCACGAGTGGGCGTGTCCCGGTGGGTGGAGTCAATGGGCGGGCTTGCACAAAGTGGGCTGGGCCTGCCCCGGAATGGGCGGGGCTTGAGCCAAAGTGGGCGGGGCTTGGGTCTGAGTGGGCGGAGTCTGAGGGGCGTGGCCTGGTCGGTGGGCCAGTGGGCGGGGCTTGACCCATAGTGGGCGGGGCTTGGTCCCCAGTGGGCGTGGTCTCCGCAGCTCGTGCCCTTGTCCTGACACCCTCCTTGAAGTCCTCTCTCGGAGTCAATGGCATCTCCAAATCCCACTTCTGACACCAGTTGTTACGTGTTAGGGGGTTCGAAGGATTTGGAGAGAAAGACCTGCTGACTCTTTTGAAGACTTTATTTACTAGCGCTAGGTCCAACACAAAGCACTAGGTCCACACACTAAGCACTGACGATGTCCTAGGTTGTAGCCAAGTCGTAGGTATCACTGGTATCGCTCTTGATCACTAGTTTTCACTCCGAAGTCGCCTCGAAGGTAGCTCAAACCGAACTGTATTCACTCGCCTCCCCGCGGCTTTTTATATGGGCCGAGACCGGTTCCAGACTAATCCAGAAAGATCCTTCCTGGAACGTACCCGACACACCCGAACATGTTCGTGATTCCGGAAAGTTCGCGAATGTATCCGGTTTTCGAGACTATAGTTCCACAGCAGTTCCTCTAACGCCATCTAGTATTGAATAGGGGGTTTTATGTCGTCTTTGTTCTTTAGTGATTTTAATAGTTGACGCTAGATGGCGTTAGTTCCTTTGTGTGTTCATAACAATACTTTCTGCCCCACCTAGGTGGGATCGGCCATGTTAATCATGTTTTTAATGATATTGGTTTGGATTTTTACGACGGGCCGCCAATATGACGTTAACCTGAGGAAAGGTGACGTCATTCAGGCGGTTAACTACTTAAAATGTAAATTCCCAATTGTTAACTTGGTACATCCACTAATTATAATAGTATGCTTTTACAGTCGATTTGGAATTTATCGCAAGCACATGCAACATGTGACAAATTTCAGGTGAACAGAAAGCCTTGTATTGACTTATTGCTCTTAGGCAAATACTTCACATCGATAAATTAAAAATTGTGGCCTGTCATTAGATCATATCACGGATGCTGTTAAGCGGTCGGGGTGCAGAAAATGCCTTCATTAAGTTTTCACAAATTTTTAAGGTTTTCCTTCTGTCGACAGTCCCATTGACTGCTTATTTTTTGTGTTTAAACTTTAAATAAATAAATCCTTTAAAATATTATGAAGCTAAAAATTTATTATTATTTTTTAAATTAAAGAATACAATTTGGCGTTTGATAATGCAATTGTATGTTCAAACTTCGGTGACAATTTTTTTTGTAAATATTTTTATGTGATGTGCTACATTATTTGAACGACAAGTTGAGTTAGTTTTTGTTCATCAGCGTCCATGATACGACCACAAACATTTTGTTGAACAATTCTTTCAAACATATTATGTAGCAACATGAATGATTACTGTGATCCGTTCTTTGTAAACTTGCCACAGATGAGTTATGCCACAGACACTGCAATATTTTTAATAAACATATTGTAAAACTATGCTAAATAATTAACTTGAATTCTTGTTATTGAAAATCGTCTTTATTACCTGTTTACTTTTTAGGAACAAAACCAAAACACTTCATTATATGGTAGCGCCACGTTATACCTTTCGCACATGAAGCAAGCTCATCCGGAAAAGGCCCATGGCCTCACAAGATACAGCGTGAAGTAAAAGTATTTTACTGTTAACTGAGACTACGGTTCACGAGCAAATCAAAGTGGGTTCGAATTAATTTAAATAACGTCAATGTAATTACGTCAATTTAAATAACGTCAAACAAGAGAGCCGTGATAGCTCAGTGTCCGGGCGCTCGCCTTAATTCAATGTATACTCGAGCAACCCGAGTTCGATCCCCGGTGCCGGCACCAATGAAGTTTTTAACTTTAAGTGCTGAATTATCACGTGCTCCGCGGTGAAGGAAAACATCGTGAGGAAACCTGTATATTTTCGGAATAATAACAAAAAAAATGTATTTCGAAAATATGTGAAGTCCGCCAATCCGCAGTGGGGCCGCGTGGTGGACTATGCCCTGATACCCTCTGTATAGAGGAGGCCTTTGCCCAGCAGTGGGACATGTATAGGCTGTTACTTTACTTTACTTTTACAATGTAATTCTCTTAAACTATATATGCCTCTAAGAGTTTATACTATCTTAAGTCTCGCATATTAGACTATTCAATAAAAACCGGCCAAGTGCGAGTCGGACTCTCAGACGAAGGGTTTCCTTACCATAAGGCAAAAATATCATGTCTGTTGTATGGGAGCCCCACTTAAATATTGTTTTATTCTGTTTTTTAGATGTTGCTATAGCGGAAATAGAAATACATCATCTGTGAAAATTCTACTATCAAACTAACACTGTTCATGAGATACAGCCTGGTGACAGAAGGACAGTCAGGCAGCGGAGTCTTAATAATAAGTTACCGTTTTACCCTTTTGCTACGGAACCCTAATTATGTTGTTAAATTGGACCTTGACAAACTTCGGTTCTGAATAGTTGCTTCCTCGAACCCTTTAACTTTAGTGTGACCTCACTTCTTTTCACATTTAGTCTGAGACGAGGCTATAGCAGCTATTATTCGTTGCCACAAGGTATTTTCTTTAACCGTTATTTTCGCGACGCAATCGTTAGAAACGTGTTCTCTCTGTCCGCTCATTACACTGCACTGTATGATTGCTACACTTATGCAGCCTATTACTCTGTACAGTTTCCACTTCCAGTTGCTAACGGTCCGCGATCGACGTGCCACGCGTCCGAGCGAGCGGGAAAAGATAACCTTGCTACGCGAAAACAAAATAAATAAACGCATAATTGAGTGATAAAATGCAAAAACCTCGAGTTTCCGTGAACTTCTATATTTAAATTGATGACGCCTTCCAACGTAGTGTAATAAACCAGGATAAAAGTTTCGCAAAAGTTACATTACATTCGCGAATGCAGTTCAGTTGTGTTTTATTAAACAATTTTATAATAAATATTTAAACAATTTTGAATCTTACGGCCTGTTGTTAAGAGTGTTAATATAAAATAACACCAACACCAACAGATTGGATGCTTTATAGTTTGTTGTTACTGTTTTCTTTTTCTTTTCGTTTATATTTCTTTCGATTCAACAGGTATGCTAACAATATCACACGACTATAAGCTTTGTAGTTTGTGGTATTCGGACTATAATAATATGCCTTCTTTGAGACGTGTTCCGGTTTTTGAATGCATGAACATTATTTTTTAATCGATAAACGCGTGCGTTACGTAAGACAAAAAAACATTCAGTCAGAGACACAAATTATTTGTAACTCTAGGACTTACGTGCAAAGTTATTATTTTCACAATTTCTACTCTTTCCATCGTTGAATGATATGAATATATTTGGTTATATAAATTGTTTCAACTTTTTTTAAGTTTCTTTATACACCTATATGACTTGCCGGTGCCGTTGCTAAGCTATTGAATTTAGTACCGGGGGGTGAGGGTTCGATTCCCATACGGGACAAGTTTTTGCGACACAAAGATAATAGTTCCGGATTTGGGTGTTTATCCCACGGAGGATAGAAGTGGGGCAATCGGTAGGTCGTAAAAAACCTAGACAATACCAGGAAATACCGTAATCAACATGAGTTACAAGCTGTACCGGCCCAACCTTTCTTATACATATAAGAGGGTGGCAAACGAGCTGACGGTTCACCTAATGTTAAGTGAGAACCGCCGCCCATTGACTTTTGCAACACCCGTAGAGAGTTGCAGATGCGTTGCCACCTTTTAATAACGTAGGCCGCGGCCACCTCACTCACCAGACGAAGCGCAGAAGTATACCACTTCCACTTTACGCCGGTCTTCTGTGTGGTCGTGGTACTCACCCGGACCGACTTGCCCATTCGTGCAACAGCGAAGACTTGCGTGGCCCTACTATAGACAAAGATGGAGATCTTATTTATTGCCGAAATTATTTGTTTCGAAGCCAATACAAAGTAAGCCGTTAACTACATGACTAAAAATAGACTACAACTACAGGACTAAAAATAAAAGGAATCTAATTAGTTTTTTGTACTAATTTTTTTATAAGAAGTTTTCAAAAGAAAGTTTTTATGAAAATGATAAATTTATTTTAACTGTCTATTTCTTGTATTAAGCGGCGAAAGTAAAGTCTTAAATGGAATGTGAATCGTCAAAATTTACCAAGAACTGAGGAACTTATAGAGTTCCGCAAAAACTCGTTTGTGAAATAATATATAGTGATATAATATCTGAACTCGAAATTAGAGAGAGATTCAAACAACTATTATATCTTAAGCCGAACTAAGTATACATAGATAGTTAATCTTACCAACGTTTCCCCTAAAACCGACATAATTATGTACCAGTACGTAAATATTTACAAGCACGAAGTCTTGCAATTGAATTTATTGGAAATACTAACGAACTGTAAACAGACATTGCTAAATATTAGCAATGTCTGTTTATATAGCCGGCTCTTATCCGTTGCTATTATATAAATCTTTTTATTTCGACGCTAGTTCCAATGCCAATTGTAGATAATTGATTTATGGATGACGAACGCCTTCGTCAAACAATCTCTTATATAGACCGTAGCTCTATTTAAGATCGCTCATGTTTTCAATTTTTCTTTTTGTGTAAGAGGAGTGTAATATACCTTTTTTTTATTCATTCTTTACGAAGAATCTTAATTTAGATTTCCGCCCTCATTATTATGGACCGTGTAAAACGTTCGAAACGTCTGGAGGTAATAATAATAGCAATGCTTATTTCCTTAAATACTTATGCTAATTACATAGTAATGTAATAAATTACTACGATAGAATAGCACTAAGGTATCCCCTGCCTTTCGTAAAAGGCGACTTAAAGGGGAAGTTGAGTTCACAGACTAGCAGCAGTGCGAAGCGGCCTCGAGCTGTTGCAAGATGGTGAGGGAATTGGGTAAGGTTTATCCTTCTCCAACGCGTGCTGTGTAGGAGATCCCGGAGTCCCTCCAATCATACAGAAGGCCTCACTTAAATATTTTTATATACTGTTTTGCAGTATATAATATTTATGGTTTTAGCGGCAACAGAAATACATCATCTGTGAACATTTCACCTGTCTAATCATCACGGTTCATGGGATACAGTCTGGTGAAAGACAGACAGACAACGGAGTCTTAGTAATAGGGTCCCGTTTTACCCCTTGGGCACAAAACCCAAAAAGGTGAGGTAACCGTGCTCATGCTTTAAACGTTGCCAACGCAAGTTCATCAGTGTTGTGTTCCTCGGAAGTTAATCGCCATCGGATGGACTGATTATTAACTTACTACCTCCTTACTTAAGCGCGGGCTACCTGTCAGGGTAAAAGAATATGATCCTTTGTCTCCGTTTGTATGTCATTAATGTTTTGCACAGATCGGCTGTTGCTTTACTTTTTAAAGATCGGTTATTCTACGGTATCGTGGCTCTTGCATCGATTCCATCCGGTATTTACTATGTTATATATATATATATATTTATATGTTACTATGTTATATATATTATATATATTATGTGTTACATACATTCAGTATGTTACATTTATTATATTACATATACACACATACAGCATGTTATTATTTCCAGACAAGTATTGGTATTATCTACAGACATTTGTTCCGGATTTAGGTGTTTTTCCTAGTTCAATTTTTGTTTGTAAACTCAAAGAGTCTTATGTTATCCTTAAGTATTGGGAAAGATTTTTAAAAGATTATATGAAACGAATTTTGAGGAAGTATCATTAAATATTTATTCGCTAATCCAGGTCATTATTGAAAAATTATTACGGTCTTTGCTATTTACTCGATGCGTTTGAAAACCATTAATAATGTCAACGGCAGGTCATATCCGGTCGTAAATCATTCAGCGCTTCAGTAGATATTCGTTGATTTCCCCTTTGAAAATGAAACAAAGAGCTATAGAGAAATACAAAGTGATTACGTGGAAATGGCCAACATTTCCGTTTAAATAAATGTATTCCTAATTTACTCTTATCATCATCTTCATCACTATCATCAATGAACGAAGGAATCAGGTTTCACGAATGGGCAGATCCGTCCGGGTAAGTAACACGACCTCACAGAAGTCTGGCTATTAAAATGTTATACTCCTGCGTTTCGTCTGGTGACGAAGATAGCCGGGGCCTACATTATTAAAAGGGGGCAATGCATCTGCGACCCTATGGGTGTTGCAAATGTTCATGGGCGGTGGTCATCATTTTACATCAAATGAGCCGCCAGCTCGTTTGCCGCTTTCTCACATTAAAAAAGTCAATAATTTCATAATAAAATTTATCACATCAGCTTTGATATATTTATTTACGTTATGAAACTGAAGAGTGAACAGTAAATGCTGCTAATTGAAATAATAAAAAATTCTACAAATTTTAATTTACAATCTCAAGTGCAGAGATTAGGTCTATAATAAATTTAAAATTTCCAAAAATACTGCTAAGTTACTTATAAATACTTTAACAGCAGATAAGGTTAAACTCGTTAGCGGGATCCCCCACAAATAACCGTTCCGGTTTATGTGCGATGTTTAGACATTATTACATGATCATTTTATTATAACTTGTTTTATTTACGCGATTACACATTACCGAATGAAACTATTTTTTACGTATTTATATCGTTTATTTTAAGCTTATTTTAGTTCCCGACGTTCCGAAGCATTGTCAGCGTTGATGGTCACGGCACACACAAATAATGATCATTTTAGATATTACTTGCATACATGTATATACATATATCGCCCTAGCAGAGCCACGCAGCAGATTCTGCTTTTGAACGAACGGCTAGGCTCGTCGATGAAAATACCACCGACCTCACCGTACCAGCGTGAAGTGCAAGTAATATACTGTTGCTCTTGAGGCCCATGAGTGAGGTAACCGGTCCCCACGCGTATAAAGGTTGGCGACGTTCAAACCGACTGTTGTGGTACGCGCCCATGAGCGTTATTGATTTAACATCATGTGACCCGTCTCTTTGCTCACCGCCTTCTCGCATAAACTCGCACATTAATCACGTGTAGCTTTGCGCTTGAACTATTAAAAAAACTCGATTAAGGGCCAGTTTTATGACGTAACAATCCATAGCACTCTTATCTAGCGGCTCAAATGACACATATTATAAACCCATTTTCAATATACGTTGCATTATACACTATCATTCTCAAGACTATATATTCCATATAGACTATAAATTCAAAATATGTTTGCAAAGCCAGTTATCAACCTGTTACTTACGGAGGTACAGAATAAGAAAACCCTTATTCGGTACCATTCATCATCATTATCAATATTTCAGCCTGTTTTACATTGCTGATCATAGGCCTCCCTCACAGACTGACACGATCCTGAGCCACCTGCATCCATCGACTTCTTGCACATTTGCACAGGTCGTCACTCCATCTAGTGGGGGTTGTACCTACACTATGATGTCTAATACGAGGTTGCCACTCGAGAGCCTTTCTTTCCCATTGGTTATCGGCGTCTTCATTGCGAACTCTTTTATGCAAAGAGTTACCGTGCATAGCCCGCTCCATAGCTCACTGAGTGACTTTGAACTTATTGTTTTCTTGATTTTACGCGAATATTATACATATTAAATGAAACTACTTTACGGATTTTATCGCGTTTTTTATTTCAATTTAAATTCCCGACGTTTCGAACCCTTTCCAGCGTTCATGGTCACGGGACAGACTAAGTTGTTAGACGTCTTGATGTCATAGTTAACCCCGGCTACCGTCAATTATTTTGTTTATTTTTATTCCGATCTACGCAGAAGGAGCTTATGGTATCTTGAGGTCTGGCAGTGTTGGTGTGCTTGGATTTAATTTTATAAATTATGGGATCCCAAGCAGATGATAAACTCCAACCATCTTCTCTATTGAAATTAGGATGGATCATCCTTGGAAGGAATCGGTGTTCTTTTGCGAGGATTTTCGGTTGATCAAATCTAATGTAGTGGTTGGGGCGGTCTAAAATATGATCACAAACTGCAGACTTCTTCAACCGTCGGTGCTTCACGTCAGCTATGTGTTCTTTAATTCTGGTTTTAATTGATCAATTATTTTTATTTCATTTAATAGACTTTGAACTTCTTCGTCAGTGAAGCCAGATTCTGAAATGTTGTGTATTGGGTAATATTGTGGAAAATGACCGAACGCGCGTAAGTTTCCGACACTAACTCTTCGAGCAAAATATCCTTAGTTCATTCGTCCTCGGTAGTTAATTTGAAACTTAACTTATCTAATAAAAAGTTTTGTGTCTACTACAAACTTAGTTACGTTTACCCAACTGTTTATTTGAACTTATTAAAACTTATTTCATCAGGCCTTAGTTACAAACTAAGGTTCAAAGCTTTAATTAGGAAAGTTTAAGTCTTTATATCCAAAGTAACCTTTTAAACCTCTTGAGTAAAATAAAAGCCAATAATTTGTCCTTGATATCACTATTAATAATTAGAAAACCATTTACCTTCGTTTTTACTACCAAATATTCCATAGCCATGAAAGCTTTCAACCACTCATCGATGTATTCCGGCTTCAAACTAGACCCTCCTGATCATAAGTTAGATTAACATATCTCTCTTCGTAAATCCGAGTGACAGATACGATTAAATTTAATCTGTAGTCGGCATTAGACAAGCTTACTTAGCGCGACCTCGTTCGGAGCAATATCAAAATGATGCTAAATTAGACCTTTGAAATTTTTTGTGAAGTAAATAAAATATTGCTTAAATAATAAATACAAAAATAATGTACATACAGTAATTAAAATATTTTATTGTCACGTTTTTGCATCGTCTGATTACGTACAATTTCAAACACTAAGTCAAAAAGATGCATAACAAGTCTAAAGACAAATTTTTTAAGAAAATAAAAATAAAGTGTTAAATCTTTGTTTTTAAAATACTATCGTTTTGAACTCTTCAGTCTTCACGACGTCTACCGCTTCGGGGAAGTACCGGCGTCAGTATTATATTATAGTGTCTGGGCGCGAAACCAGAATACTATTAAAAGTTTTTGTTGATCGATTAAAAAAAAAACAATTTAAAAATTCTCAGTATAAGTTTTGTTCGTCAACAACACACGAAGTGCACGGCAGTGTACGAGTATTCCAATATGGCGGCAAAACAAGTCAGCCCGTCGGGAGAAATTCGCGCCCATTCCGAATTTCGCGACGAAAAAGCGCTGACCGATTTACGTTTGATTTTCGAAGCAGTTCGTCTTCCGCGCGGCAGCGACGGACGCGTCCGTTTATCGAGGGCAGCTGTCAATTGGCAATGTTTATCGTTGCGAGGGAATGCTGGCTGGTTGCGTGTAATAAAAGAAATTGAAACGAGAATGCCGGCTGGTTACGGTATCTTGAAAACTTGCCAAATTTCTCACTCTTGACTGGCTCGGTTAAAAAGTTTTAGAAAGAATGCCTTCATGCATCAAATCCCAACTGGTTCTTTCGTTTGAGTATTAGTAAATGGATTATAAGCCTAAGCATAGTTACAGAGTCTCGCGTCGGTTACTTCATCGCCACGGGACTCTCATATTTACGATCCCTAAACTACTAATAGAATTCGCGCGTTTACACCGAATTAGCGGTCCAACGTTGGTGCTTGAAGCTCGGTTTCAATTATAGCCTTTTAATTACACGACGTGATAGCTCAGTGTCGGCCGCTCGCTTTCAATATACTCGAGCAAGCTGAGTTCAATCCCAAATGAAGTTATTAATTTTAATTGCTGATTTATCACGTGCTCAGCGGTGAAAAAAAAACATTGTGAGGAACCTGAATATTTTCGAAATAATAATTTAAAGAAAATACTGCGAAGATATGTGAAATCCGCCAATCCGTATAGGCAAACCCTCTGAATAGGCCGGCATCGCAGTGGCAGTTTTTGGAGTAAGGACTTTAATTTTTTTACACGACAAGGATGTCTATGTCTTTTTTTTATTTATTTTTTAAGTGGCAAACGAGCTGGCGGTTCACCTGATGTTAAGTGATAAACGCTGCCCACGAAAATTTGCAACACCCGTAGGGTTGCAAAAGCGTTGCCATCTTTAAATAAAGTGAGCCCACCAGACGAAACGCAGAAGTGTAACACTTCTACTTTACGCCGGTGTTCTACGAGGTCTTGGTCTATTGCAACAGTGAATACTGTTGCGTGGTCATACTACAGTTAAAAGTCTTAATGTGTTGTACAGAAAATCATTGAGACTAAGTATTATCACTGTTCTGTTGTAAGTTATGTACGTTATGGATTTCTATCAGTGAAGTAATCAGTTAGATTATTAGATGATAGAATCAATTGGATGAAGCATCTGCTGGTTTAACACCTTATACCATAAAAAAATAACACGTCCATATAAACTCGCGAAGCCGGCCACAGCTAAGACTGAAATACGCGAACCCATCGAAATTCATGACAAGTCAAGTCGTAACACTAACAGCCTCTATTATATATAACTAGTTATAATTTAAGATATTTTTCCTTTAATACTAATCCGCACACATAAGGAATAAGAATTAATAAAATCAGGAAATACGAGATAATTAACGTATTACAATATTATTATTAACGATATTATAAAAAACTTTCGGCGCGCACAGACGTTCTAGCCAACTGCGCTTAGCGCCTGACATCTTGACTGCTCGAAATAATATTATAATAATTAAATCTTATTACAATTTACTATAAGCATATAGTACATATTTTATTATTAATGTTGAACACTTGCTGCGTGGATCAGACTAATATTATTAATTTAATTTTCAAGTGGACGTTAGCCCGGGTAGACTATGGCAGTATGACGTCACGGTCTGTCTCATGAAAATGAATGCTATAAAATGAAATAAAAAATAAACTGCGAATAAACCCGAGAAGTTTCATTAATATATAACTTGGGTTTGTTAAAGTTCGTTTCATTTAATTTACATGTAAATAATGACTCATGGGGAAACAAGTGAATGTCAAACGAATCATGACGTCATGTTTGTACTGTGGGTAGGCTATCTCCGCACCGGCAGCGTCAGCTAACGCCCTTAGTAAATGTCAATGCATTTGCAACCATTGACGGTCGCGTGACACATTGGTCTGCCGCCGAGATTCATTTTCCCGGTCCTGGGTTTTGTTCCACTGACATATTGCGTCAAGCAAAAACAGGCAGATTATCCGTTGTGTGGAAACCATGACGTCATCGAAACATTCGATTCGCTGTCCGGAATCAACATAAAAATAAGAAAAGTAGGCCTGCCCTCTAATGCACAAGTGCAAATACTTAGTTCGCTAGGATTGTTCCATTCTTAGACATCTATCTCTTTCAAACACTTTCCCTTTCACACAACAGAAGTGGGGTAGTAAGTGATAATATTCATTAATTTTAGCGACCGATTTTAATTGACTACTTGAGTCTTCTTTTCTGTTTTATTTAATTCAAGAACTGGTAGTATGATGGCACCATACCACTACTAATCGGTACTAATTACATATTACTCTCAAGAATAATGAGGGATAATAATTTATCAATTATTATGTAAATTGAACAATAGAAAATTTGTTAAGAAACAAATAAAAGAAGGCATTTATTTGTCATGGCCTAAATACCCTGGTCGATCGATATCTAAATACCATGACACATGATACCAAGACACATGTAGTCCAAAATTAAATATTGACAAATGAATTTAGTGCTTTAGTTAAGCCCTAATTAACGTTTATGAATGCGGCCGAAAGTCACTTAATAAAAGGTTTATCACCGGCTCCATGTGTGTACAAAATTTCAGATCGTTTGGACGTCTGGAAATCGGTGTAAATCGAACTGAGATATTTCAATACATCCCTAGATATATACCTGATAACTACCTTGTGCAGTTGCCATGGTAATGGCTACGACGTCGTGAGTCGTGGGTTCAATTGCCACACGAGACAACTATTTGTGTGACCCAAAAATAATCGTTTCGGATCAGGATGTTCGTCGACATGAAATTTATGCATGTAAAATCACTTACAACACTTAATAAGTGTTATCCTACAGTAAGGGGGTAGTATTTTCGAAGGGGAGACTAAGGTAGATCTTTCTCGTTCTCAGTAATCGTTGGGACCTACTACCCAGCCCCTTCTACAAAAAGATATACAGATACGTACACAGAGGTGGAGCAAATAGAAACGCGTTAATAACAACAGTGTTCTAATTAAAGTTAATTGCTCGAGTAAGTTTTCCGCGCAACACCCGCTGTCACAAGTTCGCGGCCATAGTGATGTCACTCGCGCTTTATCTCCCATCTTACACCATATAGTCCAAGGACTCGTTGGAAAATGGCCGCTAACTAAACCCCGTTATGTTTTATCTTTGCACAGTCGCTAATTGCACCGGTAATTAATGCGTTACACGCGAAAGTTGTTCGTGTTTTCAATTTATGAGATATTTACTAATATCTATTCTGTATTTGAGTGGGGAAAGAATTTGCGACCGCAGATCGTTCTATAACTGTCTTATATTTCGATATGATACTTGTTCAAGGCGTCGACAAAATAACACTAGATTTTAGTGTCAGTGAAAAAACTTTCCCGAAGAATAAAGGAAATTAATCGCTCTACGATAGTTGCAAAACAATTACATGTTGGAGTAAACCTGATAATATTTATGCATATATGTTTGTATTGACCATTTGATGATCTCATAATATAAACTTACTCAAGGACGTCGATTCCCGTTAGTTAAGTACAGTTTAAAAGATTTTTTAACTAAATACTACTGCGGATTAATTAAATTACAAACTAAGTTTATCACCGTACTGCGTGATAACATATACGTGTTGTCTGGAGGTTACGCCTTTGAACCTTGTTACGTTAGAATTTATTAATATATAAACAATAAATGATCTGTACAATACTACGGTAGCATCCACAGTGACCTAACAATACTTTAAGTAATAAAAAATAATAATTTTCTTAGAATATCTAGAAAATATTTTTATTATTTAAATACATAAACTAATTATTAACGTTTATTTAAATCATTCATCAATCAATCATATGGTACCGATATAGCTTTAAGTCTTTGGCTAATAGTTCCGGGCATTATTTTTTGCACTATTCACCAAAAAAACTTACTATACCTACATATTAACGATATGGTATTCGCTTGCCGAATCGATGCATCTAATGCTCCCAACCCTTGGTAAAAATAAAAAAAAATTCTAGCGATTTAAACACATGTATGTGAAATAAAAATGCACATGTTTTGACTACAATGTTTAATATTTATCGCTTTATAAAAATTTACAAAAATCAATTTTGGATTATTATCAACATCATCATTGAAGCTTCCACATATGGCTTTTAGTCTTCAAATTTTCAATATTGAACACGGTTCATCTGTGTATACACGGAGAAGTTGATACAAGCTCAACGATTTCGTAAATTTACTCGAACAGTGAAGATTTAACAGCAACCTTAAAAATTCTATCGAGACTTCTAACTCACAGCGTTTCCACAGCGTGAACCAATTTTGGCCAAGAAAAGATCTGAGGTGAAAGTTGGACACCATAACATCCACACCATAACATCCACAATGGGATTATTAAAAAAAATACGCCTAGAGAGTTTCTTATAAATTTCGAATTAGATATGTTCTATACGGCTTTGAAAAAATTGCGTTATTATGCGAATGTTTAACACGTCGAAGGACATACTACTGAACACATTGCCGTATATTCTAACGCTATCGACGTTCCAAAAATAATTTCTACATTCATGTAGATGTAAATGTTTATTCAGATATCGGCATGTCAAGGAATTTCATTGAGCATTGTGTATACTGAAAAAAAAATCATTTAAACAGAGTTATGGAACATCCAAAGTATTTCTGTTTTTTTTAAACATTTTTATAACATTGTAGTAACATTACAGACACACAAACGTGTGTGACGTTCTTATTTCTTTCTCCTGCCCTTATCCCGTCTAGTTATGGTCGGTACATATGAATCATGTCGTTAATGGTGTTGGTTAGGATTATTTTTTACGATCGGCCGCTTGTCTGGGGTCATTCTAATTTGCAAACTAATGCGGAAAAAATATCTATGGGTCACACAAACAAATTTATAAGTCATACAAATATCCGTTACCAATGGGAAACCCATTGACCACGTCGCCAAAGCTCATACCTTAGTAATTGCGACAAGAGAACTATTAAATATTTAATCGCTGTTAAATCTTTACTCATCGCTACATCAAAGTCGTCCCGCTCTCCGTCTGTCCCTATGTATGCTTAGATCTATAAAACTACGCAACAGATCTTGATAACGGTGGTAGGGCAACGCAGCAGCCTCGGCTGTTGCACGAATAGGCTGGCTCATCCGGGTAAGTACCAGGACCTCACAGAAGATCGGCGTAAAGTGGAAGTATAATACTTTCGCGTTTCGTCTGGTGAACCTTCTGCTCGCTTGGCAATTTTTGACATAAAAAAAGATCTTGATGCCGTTTTTTTAACTAGATAGAGTGATTCAAGAGGAATGTATAATACATTGCACCCGTGCGAAGCCGGTGCGGGTCGCTAGTTATAAATTATAAAACAAGGCGAGTGGATTGAACAAAATCATCGATTGCTTCATAATTAGGAAAATGTTTTAAATATCCAGCTTTCAGGTTTCTTCTTAAACTGAGACAGGAATGAAAACTCAAGCCTAGAGCAATTCTGGCTACCTAGTAATTGATTTCGATTACTATTTTATGAATCAAACACTGACCTGTGTTAGACTACCATGCTCCCCCTTACAGGTAAACGTATAACTTTGTAAAGTACTTTTGCCTTGCTACGGTAGGACAGGGAAAAATTTGGAATCTGTTCCACAAAGTATGCGTTTACATTAGCGCATAATTACAAGTACCATGCTTCCTAGTAAAAGTCTAATGCATTACGTGTGTTTACCCCAATCAAGTAGTTCAGACCATTAACTGTACAGTTTGTATAAAATTTATGAGTCGATTTCATCGGAATTAAAACTATTTAAATTAAATCTTATAGCTTTATGATTTCTGGTACTTAAATACGCGAATACTAGACATTCTTAAATAGAAATTTATCGCGTTTAATTACAATGTAGTCCTGAATACTTTATCGCAATAGACACGAAACAGACTCAAGTATTTTACATCTTAATGGTATACTAAAAGCGGGCTACCAAGTTTTCATAATTAATTTTGTCCGATCTACAAAGTGTGAGCTTCTTAAAGTGTTGACAGTATAATAACCGATCAATACTGAAACGCGTATTCTCTCGTAAATCTTAGTTGAGTGGCGGCGATAAAAGTGTAATAAACATGTCGGAGATCGAGAACAAAATGAAGCGGCTGAAGAACCGTCTGATAAAGATACACGGGAAGATCCAGGACACAGTCGAGGACTTCCAGGATCAGGTGCAGAACAAAATAGAGAGGTCGAAACTCGCCAGTATCGTTTCGAACCTATCCGAAGAGAGGAGTTCCTTCGATGACAATTCTACTGACGGAGACAAAGTGTCTACGGACTCCGTGGAGAGTAAAAAAGGGAAAAGCGAGAAATCTACCAGTATCCCGTTTGTGGTTATTAATGAATCAGAAACTGTTATCGACGCAGACCAAAAGGAGGTTTGCAGGGACTTTTTGAGAGTCGAGAGCCACGGCGCGATTTACAGAAGCAGGTCCGATTCAGACCTCACCTTTGAGAACGGTTCTTCTAACTTTGACAGCTCCAGCGAGTCCTGTCTCTCTTGCTTGTCTTCTAGTGACGAGAGGTACTTGGTTTTAATTTTCAATAGTTTCTACAAAACAGTCTACTATTACTTATGCTTACTATTTATAACAAGCGCTAAGCTTCCACGTTCTTACCTCTTTATAATTATTTACAAAAAAAATGTCCGAGACATTTGTGACTCTTCAGAATTTACTTTTATTTAACCAACGTAAAATTAAACTTTATTTATTTTTAAATTTAGAATGAAAGTTAACCTCTCACCATATTTTTGTTACATTTATCTTTAACTGTTGTTGTTTTTTTTTTTTTTCATTTTAAATGCAATATTTTTTAATTAAAATAAATTCACAGTCAAGTCTGAAACGCAAAATGCTATGAAACAACAAGAACCCAACCAACCCGAGTCATTTATTTCTCGTATCTTCAAATCACAGTACAACCCTACTGTACAAAGTGGCAGTTATGCGTTATTTTGATTTTTCGCAACAGAAACTTAGACATAAGACCGAGGGCTGGCAGTCTTCCGCCGGGCCAGAAACTCGACGTACCCTCAGCCGTGAACGCGTGCAGTGAGATAATAGAGAAGATAGGGAACAGATTCCCACGGCTCAAGAGTAAGGGTGAACGGATACATAGGGTATTACGATTTAATGATGCGGTTTCGGTGGTAGTCTTGCATGCGCTATCGTTCGCCTCAGCTCACTGGTCTTATAATTATTGATGGTTGCCATTGCCTATAATTACCACTAATTGTGTATCTGTGCGCACAGCTGTTGCCTTGTTAGCGTCATTGAATGTTGCCATTAACTAAAAATTAATTAACACTATTTCCCATCTATGGTTAGCGGTGTTTTATATATACTCTAAATATAATATACGCTTACTATTTCAGAACGAGGTAAAGGGTCGTTTTAAGAAATTCATGTCAGTTTTAGCTTTGGGAATTTTTGCCCCACAAACTGCACCTGATTAGGTTTAATGACGTTTAGTAAATGAAAATAATATCCAGCACTAATCTTAGTGTTGCAATTCTAAGAGGGTTACCACCGAATTGATAATTTAGTTGAACTTCGGGTCTTTTACTGGTAACCATTGTAGTAGTAACCTGACTAATAGTCAAATCTTTTATACATTTTACTACTTTGGCGCGATGGGAAAAGTAGATAATGAAACTGTCTTGCACCACAGAAGGTATGCATTCGATATCCAGTACTATGTGATAAACACAGTGTTTTTGTTATGTCGGAGTACTAATATATCTTTAATATGTATTTATTTAAAGAAAAGAAGTACTGTAAAGTATAATTCATCGGTTTAGTACCCATATAAGCTTTGCTTACTTTGGGTCTAGAAATAATTAGTTTTTAAATTGTTAATGATTAGTTTTTACGCTAATAACAGGATTTTAATAATTGTAATAACCCTTTTTGCCATTCTCAAAATGTAATAAAAACGATACAATTAATTACAAGAAATATCTAATTCAACGATAATTAAGAATAAGAATAAAGAATGAAAATGTGTGTAGGTTAAATAAGAAAATGTTATAAAACAATTATTCAACTGCGTGTTTAATCAATAAAAAATATGTAATGGTTTTTAAATAACACAAGATTATTTAGACAAAAGCTCGGCTTAATAGATCTCTGTAATTATTATTTTTTTAATAATAGATGGGAAATTAAATTGTGAGAGTCCATATTCCCATATTTTTTTTAATTTATTTATATATATAATTCTTCTCTTTCCATATATGTTGTTATTATGAAAATATTTAAAATTATTAAATAAATTCATGAGACATTATTAACTAAATAATTAAAAGGGCTAAACTCATGTTCAATTGATGTCGGCACCGACTAATATTGATCGATTGGACGCGAGTTTATTTATTTAGTTAAGAACTTTAAATAATTTTCTTTTTTTTAAACTCAAGCGTAAGATAACTAATGTCTTTACTACTAATGTTTAAATAATGTTTAAAAAGCTTCATAACCCTTTAAATATTTGGTTTTTGTCTATAACACTAGCTTACGAAATATTTGGTTCGTTACAAAAAGTGATTAATAAATAACAAACGCTAAAAAGACTATGTTTTTGTTATATTTTGTTGATTGTAAATAACGGATATACAGTAGCAGTTCGACGAAAAAAATTCTTTGCTTTCCTCGCACTGCCTTCTGTGCTTGCAGTACCTCTTGAAGAACACGAGATTGAGCGACGTGAACAAAAGGCTGAAGGCGCAAATCTGGAGTTCCGTGGTGACGATAGTTCTCGTTGAGGCCAAGAATCTTCCAGCAATGGACGTGGACACTAGATCCAGCGATCCGTATTGCAAATTTAGGTGAGAATTTCGCTTACAACGCGATCTTAGGCCAAACTAGTAAGATATACAAAACATTGGAAATAATGTAGAAAAATGTGTAATTTTTTTTAGTGCGTAAGATGTGTAGACAAATTATCGATAACTTCTTCGCCGCTACCAGGATTCGAACCTTCGTTATCCTCCTCAGTTAACTGTGGTAGGACTATGTACAAGTCTTCACTGTTGCACGAATGGGCAGGTCCGTCCTGGTAAGTACCAAGACCTAACAGAAGACCGGCGTAAAGTAGAAGTGTTATAATTCTGCGTTTCGAATTGTGAGTGAGATAGCCGGGGCCCACCTTATTTAGACGTGGTAACACATTTGCAAACCTACGGGTGTTGCAAAAGTCCATGGGCGGCGTTTACATTAGGTGAACCGCCAGCTCATTTGCCACTTTATCACATAAAGTGATACCCTAACTCCACTATTTATACATTTCTGTTCCCTGATCAGCGTTTACCAAAACTAAACACAGTTATTACTTTCAGGCTAGGCAATGAAAAATATAAGAGTAAAGTGGTGTGGAAATCGCTACACCCATCTTGGCTGGAGCAGTTCGATTTGCATCTGTACGACGATCAGGAACAAATATTGGAGGTCACGGTCTGGGACAAGGACAAGCAAACGAAAGACGACTTTTTGGGGAGGTAGGTATGTCTCGTTTAATTGTAAGTAGAGTTGCAGAGAGATGAACTATGAGTGGTCTGTGAACTAGAGAAGACATAATAAAATGTTCTGTTCTGGTGACATTCTTTAAAACCTCTATTCACTCTAGATACTGACCCTCCTGACCCATCTATTTTATCTCCCCACCTTTAATATCTATCTTCTATAAACAATAAAAATCTACACACACGGCTTGACACATAAATTCATTATTCTTCTACTATGTCCTTCTCATTGATCAGATTTCTTACTTTATTCTTTTTTTTTTGTTAAGACCATCCTTCTGTGGAATGCAATATCCCTAGAAAGATTTTGATATCACCAAGGCTATTGTTTTAAAAACAAAGCTCTTGACAATATGCTTAAAGAACTATCAGCGGAATTAGTTTGTCGAAAAATCAATTACAATGTAATTAGATTTTTTAAATACGTTGTATGAGAATATGTTTCTCGAAGAATGAATTTAAATTTAATTAGATTTTTTAAATTCATTATTTGATAGATTATTAATTAAAATTAAAATTCGTGTTAAGGTGAATAACATAATATTGGATTTTAGGTGCACGATAGATCTGTCATCGTTGGAACGCGAGAAAACGCACAGCATCTGGCAAGAGTTGGAGGAAGGTAACGGGCAGATATTCTTGTTGCTGACCATCAGCGGAACCACGCAATCCGAGACCATTACTGACTTGACCAGTTACAGAGAGAACCCTAGAGATCTAGAAATAATAGAACGAAGATATGTGAGTAGAACATGTATTGACATGTCTCTGAATCCTTAAAGGTTTCCAAAAGTTCATAAGCACACAATAACTTCTCAGAAAGCCACTTATCAGCATCAGCACTTATATATTTCTCAAGCCATTGCATTGTTGCTGCTATTTTTATTCATACATCTCTATAATAAATCCCGAGATATGTCAGAATCTGGATACAAATCATATGAGCTCTTAGAATATCTGGCCCAAAAATAATCCGTAATTGACGTCAAGGAGTACTAAAGTAATCTTTCTGTATAGTACTCTGAAGGCCAAATTATATATAAATAATGATTTTTTGGACATATTGTTTCTTTTCTTTTTTAAATCTTAATGGTGATACGTTGGCGACATCAATTAATTTTGCTAGTTCAAGTTCTAAGGCGTACAAACATCACTATGCTTATTTTCAGTTCATTGATATATTCAACATGTTCTCGATGGCTAGTAAATGCGGAAAAAGTTTATAGGAATGATTTGTCTGTATCTAAATGATATAGCGTGATAGCTCCGGGCGCACGCTTTTAATTCAATATACTAGGGTACTCTGAGTCCATTCCCCGTTCCAGGACCAATGAAATTGTTAAGACATCGCGAGGAAACCTGCATATTTTCCAAAATAATAATTTTAAAAAATATGCCGAATATATGTGAAGTCCGCCAAACCGCAGTGGGGTCGCGTGGACTACGTCGTAAAACCTCTGGAACCCTCAGAGGAGGTTTTAACTTTACTACACATTACTTAAGAATAAAAAAGAGGACTGAAATAAAGAGTTTATGTGTTGCTTTTCCCAGGCGTGGTATAGACTCAATGAACACTCGAGCGGTGTGGGTTGGCTATGTGTCAAAGTGTATGGTGCTAAAGGTCTGGCGGCGGCAGACTTGGGTGGGAAATCCGATCCGTTCTGCGTTCTAGAGCTTGGGAATGCGAGGCTTCAAACGCACACGGAATACAAGACGCTGACGCCCAACTGGATGAAGATATTCACATTGTAAGTGTAAATGTACAATCACGCGAAATATTAACATAAACTTTACTTTTTGTTTTCATGTTAATACATTTTAATGTGAAGTATTCTCACAGTAATGGTAGTGACGCTGTGCAAAACAGTCTTCGCTGTTGTACGAATAGACAGGTCCGTCCTGGTAAGTACAACGACCACAAAGAAGACAAAATTGTAAAGATTAACGTAGGTTTAGTATCTGAACTCTCGTCCTAAACGGCTGGACCGATAATAATGAAAATTTTGTATGTCTTCAGGTCGATTCGAGAATGGTTTAGATTCACAATTCTGTTTTTTTTGCGTTGTTGTCGGATTTAAGTCGTGTGTACAGGACAACGTCTTTTGGGTCTGCTTGTATAATATATATGTTTCGTACATATGTTAAATTAGGCAATCCGCGGTGAAGTCTCTGATCTAATACCCTCTGTACAGAGGAAACCTTTGTCCAACAGTGACATATATAGGGTGTTACTTTACTTTACGTTATTGAAACAAATTAAACGAAAAATAGATAAGATGAACACTTGCTTAACAATTCCAGCACAGTCAAAGACATCACTTCTGTATTAGAGGTGACAGTATATGATGAAGATCACGATCACAAAGTAGAGTTCCTAGGCAAGCTTGCTGTACCCCTATTAAATATACGGAACGGAGAAAAGAGATGGTTCGCCTTGAAAGATAAAAAGATGAGAGCAAGAGCAAAAGGGAATTATCCTCAGATACTGTTGGAAATGATGGTGATATGGAATCCGGTAAGTTACTAAAAATAAAGCCTTTCTTTAGGGCAAATGTCAAATGAGCAGCTGATGCGGCTGAAATGAACTGATTGTTTGGACACCCACAACATCTTCCAATTATGTTTTGCTTACCTTTCGCTGATATAAACAGTTCCTACTAAACACCAGTCTTCTCCTACCACAGTAAACTCATTTCAATTGTAACTACGCCATTTGAAAACGGCAGAATAGAAATCATAGTTTACTGTGATAGGGCCACCTCGACCTTAAAGAAGACCGGCTCGGAATTATTATACTACTGAGTTTCGTCTGGTGATTGAGGTAAGGGCTGCTTTTTTAAAAGGTTGACATTTGCTTTTCCAGCTTTTATAGGCGTCTATGGGCCTTGGTCATCCTTTATTCGCTTCTCTTTTTCTATAGTGGTTTTATTCATATGAAAGTATGTGCCAATTTGAAAGTAAAGTTTTAAAGATTACATTGTGCCTATCTGTTTTAGCTGAAGGCAGCCATAAGAGTGATCAATCCGAAGGAGCCAAAGTACATGCATCAAGAGTCGAAGTTCAAGAGACAGCTGTTTATTCGCAACGTAATGAGACTGAAAGCGATTATAATGTGGTTCATTGAGGTCGGCAAAATACTGCAGTGAGTAAACGTTCTTATTATGAAAATACTCAGCAATTCAAGGACATATATTATCTATACAATATGGTTCTGTAATATGGCTTTCAAAGAATTTATATTTGTTATGTTGCTTATTCGAAAAACAAATAAAAACAATCCAGTATTATACAAGCATGTACGGCTATTGTTCCTTTACATACTACTCAATCTCGAGTAGCTAGTTTTTAACTCTTTAAGTTAAAAATGTTAGAATCCTATCTCATATCAAACACGTCTGTTATGGCTTACTAAAACGCTAAAAATACCTATATATTAAAGAGCCGACCCTGCCTTTTGCGCCAGAGCGTGTGGGTTCAATCCCCAATACTAGAAAAATATTGTGTGATAGACATAGTGTTTTTCCGGTGTCTAGTATTTATTAGAATACTTATGTATTTATTTACAAAAGAAAACTATGTTTAAGTATGTTTATCAGTTATCTAGTACCAATAGTACAAGCGAGGCTTAGTTTGGGACTAGAAAACGTTGTGCAGAAATGTGTCATGAAATATGTTGATTTATATTATTTATTTACTTCTAAAGCTCTACTTTGTTATGAGAAAATAGAATGCTCAAGTTCCACAATGAGAAAGTCAAGTCCTTATTGCCAATTTTCGTTGCTTTTTTCCAGAGACTGCTTCGAATGGGAATCTAGGCTGCTGTCTTTCATCGGCCTCTTGGCGTGGCTGGCGTTTTGCTATTACTATCAGATGTGGATGTTGCCGTTTCTACTCCTGGTGTTTTTCTCTAGAAATTGGCTCATCTATAGGCTAACGGGTAGGTGTTCTCTTATGTAATTTCTCCTATTTTCCTACCGGCGACCAATCAGCCTGTAGTTCAACAACTATCCATTTAATTTGTTTAATAAGCGGTATATTTTATAGTTTTTAGTTCAATATTAAACTTCATCTTTTTAACATGTAATCTTTCTTTGATACATCATCGGTGCATTCAGGAAAAGTGTATTTGTTTGCTTTAGGCGTCCATACCCAAAGGGTAAAACGGGACCCTATTAGTAAGACTCCGCTGTCTGTCTGTCAGTCTGTTATACAGTTAAAATTTCACACATGATGTATTTCTGTTGCCGCATCAACAAATACTAAGAACAGACTAAAATATTTAAGCTGGGCTCCTATTCATCAGACGTGATTTTGCCGTTTTTATAGATAATCTGCGGAACCCTTCGCGCGCGAATCCGACTCACACTTGTTATTTAGTACTTTTTTGAAATGTAAGAAATCTGAATGCTTACATTAAATGCTAATGAGGAAGTCCTCGTGTCTGGTCATTACAATGTCTTCTTATCAAGATACTTTAGTGCGAAATCAACGCAAAGAAATATTATTAGAATGGACAATGTTCAAGCATTTTATTGTGTTTAAATGTAAGTTTACATATTTATAGCTTTAGGTGAGTTTATCGCCCATACCCTTTAACTACTAAGCTAAACGGTTGATTGCCACACCGACAAAAACTTAAATTGCGAAAAAACAATGTAGATAAAATGCATTGAGATTTTCGTCGGTGGGGCAATCAGATATTTAGCTTAGTGGTTAAAGCGTCTGGGTGCAAATCCGGCCCTTCGATTCCCCGCAGCGGCGATAAACTTTTCATCCATTATTTCAAAAATTATTTTTTTGTATTTAATTAAATTTGGAATTTCTAATATGTCGAATATTTAGCAGCATTCAATATTATGCTGTTCATTGCTATAAAAAGCAAAAATATTTATTATTAATATGGTCAGTTTAAAATCTTAAACAGATGTTACGTAAAATGATTAATATGTTATGACTACTAGCCAGTGTTAAAAATTTTAGAGCGTACTCACTAGTGACTAGGAAGGATTTTTATTTTCGCTTTACAATTAAGGAATATCTCGCTCTAGATGAACTTGTTTAAGGTTAGAGATAAGGTGATGATATCTTTCATTCTACTTACAATCCCAAATTAAAAATAATTCAGTATTAAACAGTGACATTTATTTTAAAAATCGAATGTTCATTTGTTTTTTCGCCGTTCCTTGATATCGTTGATTCTGTGCCGTGAAAAAAAATTATATTGCGCATTATAGCAATAGCAATTGAACGCTCAGTGCTTTTTGGTTTAATTACTTTTTATCTGAAATTTTGCCCACGAAATTCGATAACTGTTAATTTAAAGTCATGGTGGAAGTTTCATGTCAAAACGATAATATTCAGGCTAACAATTTGTTACTTATTTTTTTCAAACGCCTTAATTTTAATGTGTAATTTTCTTTTCATAGTTCGTATAAAGTTTTTCCGAAGTAACCCATGGGCGTACCTCGCAAACATTTTCGGTTTTAGTAAGTTTTTGTTTGTGTTCGTGCTCCTTGATGTTGTGTGATTTTTTTTATAAAATTAACTGTAATGTTTCCAGCTCCTAAAATATGTAAAATTCATACTAACATATTTTAGTTACATTAATTACATAATCCAAATTTTTGGAAACTGGCAGCACAGATGTCAAGAAAAAATTTATAACAATTTGTATTATAAAATGATTTTTTTATAAAAATTGAAACATGAAGCAGATGTATTTATTTAATCTATGTTCTTAAGTACGAAAACTTCTTTTAAGATGTATAAGGATGGCAATTACTTACACACCTGTAACCTTAACACTTAAATGTACGTTTCATCGGCTTGTTTTGGCTGATGACGTACCTCGTTGCCGTACAACATGCACAAATGTAAGTTCTTAGATTTTAAAGTAATAAAAAAATTAAATTCTTCTTTGTGCAAGCCATTGAGCTCCAAACGCGCGAATCAAATCGCAAGTTCAATATCCTAACTATTGGGCCATTACAACCTTATGTGTGATGCTTATGCCTGGTTTCTGAAACACTGATCATCGTAGAAGTTAACTAATCAGCTGTCAAATGTCATTTAAGTTGCCAAAAAGATGGTTAAACTCTTTGAATTGATCATTCTGATCATTAAGATCATTCTGATCAATTCAGAGAGTTGAACCAACATTTTGGCAACTCAAATGACATTTGAAAAGTCATTTGACAGCTGATTAGTGTTTATGACACCGGGGGCGTGAGTGTTGCATTAATTGTGATTTAGTGATACTAATAATATGAAATGTGCAGCTTGTGGCTTCTCTAACAGAAATTAACTGTAATTAGCAGGAAAAGGCCGAGTTACTTAGTGTTTTGGTCTTAAATTGGGAGAATTACGTAATCTACGTAGTAACCGTTTGTAGGGTTCCGTACCCAAAGGATGAAACGGGACTCTATTACGAAGACTCCGCTTTCTGTCTGTTTGTCTGTACGTCTGTCACCATGCTGTATCTCATGAACCGTGATAGTTAGATAATTGAAATTTTCACAGATTATTTCTTTTATCCGCTGTAACAGCAAATACTAAAAACAATAAAAATATTTAAGTGGGGCTCACATACAACAGATATGATTTTTTTTTGGCTGTTTTTATAGATAATCGTACGGAACCCTTTGTGGGTGAGCCCAACTCGCACTTATTTCGAAATATGCATTCCTATAAAAACATTAAGTTATCTGTTCATAAAAACATTAAGTATCTGCTGTTGACTGGCATTCACTATGAACAATGGTTCATAGTGAATGCCAGTCAACAGCCTAGTATTACGGATGCCCACGAACACAGATAAATAACAGCGGCGTCTTCTGGGTAACCGAATGAGCTAAGTGCCAAGCACCCAGAAGACTCATATTCGAATCCTAGAAACGTCAAAAATTTTTGGAAAGTTTATTTAGTAACCCCATCTTTAAGTTTCATCTTAAGTGCAGAGTAGCACCAAAAAATTTATTAAAAAAATCGCAAAACTGAAAATGGACTAGAAATATTATTTTATTTTATTAACCAACCCATCTTCGTTATGCTTTAATATGTGTAATGCTGCAATGTTGTGAAAATAAAATATTCAAGTGAGTCATTACTATTTACAGGAGGTAACCCGTTATTGACACCTGTTGATGATGATGATCTACTAGCCGAGGAAGATGACGAGGAAGAGATGGATAAGGTAACCGAATTTTCCAATATATCTCCCCAGTTGACACTTTCCTGTTCTCCATACAACCAAAATTATAATACTGAAAATCCGACGTAATATTTTGTTACATTATTGAATTCATTTATTTAAATCCGCGTTTACTTACATTCCGTTAAACATTTATAGTTTATTGTAATCACATCACGTGGAAGAAATTTGAAAATCGTTCGCAAGAATGAAAAAAATCGATAAAAGTATTTAAGTCTCAATGTGGTTGCACGTTTATAGTATTTATAGCTTATTATTTATAGTATGTTTCAGTTTTTGAGAAAACTTATTCTAATTTGTCACGTATTTTAGACACATGTTGCAGAAACAAACACTTGCAATTCGAAACATATATTTTGTTTAAATAAGGTTTTTATAATAATAAACAGATGTCCCGTACGTAAAGTTTTTATGATCTGAAAATAATTTTAAAAAAATGCCATATCTGAATGTCTGATCATTTAAAACACCTTACAAACATTGTGTAATGTCTTTATTAATTACTCGTTATTACTTTTGTTTCTATATACAACAGGAAGAGAAGAAATCGCTAAAAGAGAGATTGCAAGCAATACAAGAAGTCACTCAGACAGTGCAAAATGCGATTGGCTACGTGGCTTCCGTTGGTGAAGCAGTTAAAAAGTGAGGTTTTAACTAAATTTTTCTTTTGTGAACACAAAAACAACCTTTAAATTTTTTTTAAATAACAGTCGTTTATTATTTTCAAGTATCACTTCTGAGGCGGCGATTTGGTAATTCGACGTAAATGATAGGGCCACGCAACATCCTGTTGCAGAAATGGGCAGACTTGTCCGGGGAAGTACAGCGGCCTCACATAAAACCAACATAATTAACTATGGTAGGGCCACGCAACAGTCTTTTCTGTTGCGCGAATGGGCAGGTCCATCCGGGTAAGTGCCACGACCTCACAGATGACCGGCGTGAAGTGGTAGTTTTATAATTTAGTTTCCGTAGCCCACTTTATTAAAAGGTGGCAACGCATCTGATTCCCTACTGGTGTTGCAAATGTCAACCGCTAGCTCGTTTGCCACTTCGTAACAGTAGTAGTATCGCGTTTTCCTGTTCTATTGTTTTTCCTTAATTTAAAAGTTGTCTTCCCGTAATAAATATAATGGTTCGTGTTTAATCATGTATTTTTTCCTTTCAGTTTGATGAATTTTACGGTGCCATACTTAAGTTATTTAGCAATATTGATGCTGTTCGGGGCGATGTTAGTTTTATATGTGATACCTTTGCGATATCTATTAATGGCTTGGGGTAAGTATAATATCGTCCGAATATTCTGTAATAAACATCAAAATATGTAAAAAAAATATATGCCTGAAATTTAAAAAAAAATACATTTCGTAGGTGTTAATAAATTCACAAGAAAAATACTACGACCTCACACGATACCCAATAACGAAGTGTTAGACTTACTGTCCCGAGTACCAGATGACGAGATATTGGTAAGTTTTTCCGACCCTGTTTTAATTTTTTTTTATTTTCGACCAAAAAGCACAGGTATCTACAATCGAAGGTAGACGAACGGATATCCACATCTAAATTAAAAAAATGGTAAGTTCTGATCTTGAAATATTAGTTTATTCTAGTTCAAATAGTCCATATTTACATTGCGATGATTACGTTATATTATCAAATCGCAATTTAAATCGAACATTTTTACCATATTAACAAACGAGCTCACGATATACTCGAATATTAATTTGGAGACAGAAATATCTATATATTCATATTTTTATATCTTTCTTGCAACACTACCGCACGGTTTCTGAAACACTGATCAGCGTAGATGTTAACTAACGACATTCTGATCAGTAAGAAGATCATTCTGGTCAATTCAAAGAGTTTAACCATCATTTGAGTTGCCAAATGAAATTTTAAAAACCATTTGACAGCTGATTACTTAACATCTACGATGAAACCGGGCGTAAGCATTTTATTGATTCAAATTCATTGCATTCTTTTGGCGTGTTAGGTATGATGAGAGTAAAATTTTCGATGCGCGTCACGAAAAACCTACACCCTGAATTTAGCTAGACATCTACGTATGTTTGCGTGAGAACTGACAACTGTATTAACGATATTTATTTTGTGATATTTAAATAAACTTTGTTTAACTAGTTAATGCGTTATAATAAAACTTTCAATGTATTAAATACCTTTTTTCTATCGTTAGTGTCGTTTTTTCTACAAACGTAGAATAAGGCGAAAGATTAAATTTTTGAAAAAAAAAAATTATCTTCTCACGCCAAAGAAGTATAACTTCTAACGCGTGTACAAAGGCACACACACACTTTTTTATATTTATTTTATGACCTCAATTATTTCCAGCTGGACTGCAGAGAACTAAAACCACACCCTCCGAACGAGGCCCGGAGAGACGCAAGGAAAAAGCACAAAGTGACGTAACACATGAACACTGTAATGCAATTATAATATCAATAAAATAATTTATTGTACATAAAAAATGTCGAGACATGAAATTTGATACGAAAATTGAACATTTGGCGAAGATTCCTTGAAGTATAAGAACGTTCAAGAAAAATTACCCCAGAAAACAATGTAGAGAAGATTCTACTTAACAAGTTCGGAACACATTAAATTTTTTTATTTGAAATATCACACAAATTCAACAGGTTTAGTGGTTAAGTTCGAAACAAATATTAAAGCAAATTCTGATATATAAAAATGTTATATAATATCATGGTTAATATGTTACATTTGACTAATTGTAATAATTACAATTACTTCTGAAATTATTTCTTGATTGAAATTATTGTATGTAATCGTTTAAATAATTTTTAGGGTCAATGGAGAGAGAACAAAATTAAAAAGTGATAAATTATATAAGCTGCACAGATAATAAATATCGGTAAAAACCAATTAAATAACGATCTGATAATTAGTTCAACGTCGTAAACTGTATCTCACAAACTTTGTATTAGACCACTTTTGTTACTTAGATAATGACAGCCAAATCGTCCATGTATAATATACCATTAATAGGTAAGAAAAAAGGCTAACTATGGAACATTACATTTTTTTTTTAGAAAATAGTTTATAGAATACGATAAGGTATATCTCTAATTAAACTATATTATTGTTTCAAAACAAAAAATTACAAATGACATGATTATTAAATAACAATCAATTTCGCAATTATTTTGACTGCAATAAAAAGTATATGACAGAAAAGAGAATCTAATATACCTATTGCGTAAAATACTTCTCAACTCCATATTATCTATAGGTATTAATATTTGAAAGTCACGTTTTAATATATCACGTTAATTTTTTTCTAAATTTTCACATTTCTATACAAGCTTAGGAAATAAATAATTGTTAGTTAAATACCTATTTTATGACCGTTAAAGTATCGACTGTGATTTTTTAAAGATCTGTTAATACATTAAGTGATATTGTTTTTAAAACACAAAATAACATTACAGAATTGCCTTATCCCACTTGGATAAATGTTTTTAAGATGCATAGAGACCATGAAAATAAGGTATTAGTTTCCTTAAATTTTAACGTGTTCGTTATGACTCCCTGTTACACATTGTCCTCGGAAAATGCTAAATAACAAGAACCTGTTTTCAATAAATAAGATTTATTGTTTTTAACGAATACAAAAAAAAATTAAGCGTGAATAAGGCATTTCTCGAATATATTTCAATGAGTGTTATAAATTATCACACCAAATTACTAGGTGAAGATAGACGATAGTCAATATTAATAATTTAACAATTCTTCCAATACCTTCTAAATTTATTGTATTTTTTTGTATTATATTGATTAGTTAGTATTTGCTAGTTCTACAAAACTAATCAAAGTTCTATGAACGGGCTTGTAAGCCATATCGTAAGACGTTTATATAAGCACAATTCCCAAATATAAGCAACGTTGCATTTATTTCGAAACGTATTTAAATATAGCTAGAATTTTTGAAATTTTTGAATAGTATCGAAATTTAAAATTGTTGTACAATTGCTTACTTTTGAATAAATATTTTATGCATAAACGTTGAACCGTTATTTTAACTACAATTACGAACTAGAAAATTTCTGAAGCTAAAATTAATCACAGATGTCCAACATTCATCAATGTTATTCATCATTTTATTTAAAAAGAACGATATATTATATTACCCTCTAACCATTATAATTATTGACGGTCATATCAGTTTACCACTTAAATTCTGAAAATACACCCTGCATTGTATTTACGAGTATATACCTACAAATATAGGGTTCTAGTCGCGTCATAAGTTCTGTAACCGTTGTGGAGCCACAGACCAGGCCCGACGCTGGGGGCTGGGAGGCTCATTAGCAATGGCTCTCCTAGCTCTCCCCATGGCCCCGGTCAGCGAACTCAGGAGAGTTCGTTGGCCGTGAAAATGGGACTGAATGTTCCAGTGCGCCTTACCTGAAGGAGAGGGGAGTTGTTCCCCGGGATGGGGCTGCTAAGGCAGCCAGCGCTGGCAGGGTCACGGAAACACTTCCGTGACCCTGCCACATTTCGCACAGGCGTTACCGTTCCCGTGACCCTGCTGATTTGCGCCTAGGTGGAACATCGTAGGGATTTTAGTCAGTGCGAGTCCGATATAACCCGCTCTTGCCCCGGTTAGGCGGGTATGCGTAGGAATTTCCCCCACCAAAAAAAAATAAAGGACACCTAATAGACTGTACACTTCAGTGTCTGGTATAAATTTCAACTTGCTTGGTACACCTGTTCCTGAGAAAATCGGAGATAACACACGGGCAGACGGACAATAGCGTGATCTTATAAGGGTTCCTTTGTTTACCTTTTGAGGTACGGAACCCTAAAACGATGAAAAGACATTATAAAAAAGCAGTAACCTTTTAACCACCCAAGAGGAGAATTTTAATAAAGAAGAATTATAAATAATAAACTTACCAACATAACTTACCAGACGTCCAACGCCTCAGTCTGTCCTGTGACCATGAAAGTGTGGCGTTCGCAACCGTCTGTGAGGCTTTATATTTGCAATGTGGTTTCGCTTTTATATAGAATCAGATTTTTTTTTATTCGATGTGTAACCTTCATGACAGGACGCTTTCCCTGAGAAAACTACCTTAGGACTTTTAAACTTCAATGACTGGCAGACGCCTGTTAAATTGAGTGAAAACGTGTTATAATACAATTGATACCGATAGTTGCATTATGACTCAGTGCCTATCTTATATATGACCTATCTTTCAATAGACGACGTGCCTACTTCATACGCCACGCTCTGAACATTATTACCCTCAAATAGTGGGAGAGGGAACCTCAGCGTCGCATACCGTCACCAACACGATGCTGACTACCTTACCTCACGAGAACCCTAGTGGGCGTTCCCCAAAAGGCCAAAGGCGCTGTAAAGGGTTCGAAACGTCGGACAAACATAGTTTAATTTAATTTTGACTTAAGTATATCCAATTTTTATAAGACATTTTATAGCTTTTAATTTAGTCTTAAATTATTATTTTTGGTTGACGTATTGTTAATGAGTACCTATATTGAGCTGTGATAGCTCAGTGTCCGGCCGCTCACCTTTAATGCAAGCTACTGGAGCAATCAGAGTGCGATCCCCCGTGCCGGCACCAATGAAATTGTTAATTTTAAGTGCTGAATTATCACATGCTCAGCGATGAAGGAAAACATTGTGATGAGGCCTTTGCCGAGCTGTGGGACATGTATAGGCTGATAATTTACTTTTTTATTGTGATTATTATCCTTTATTTAAATTATTAATTCTAGGCTAACATTGGTACGCTCTCGCTACGCAGCAAAAACGTGTTGAGCCTCAAAATTTACCACGGTTGTAACAAAAATGTCGATAAATTTTAAAGTGTGCATGTTACGTTCGCGACAGCATCGAATAACAATACTCGCTTTTTATTTTTCTTTGTATAGGTTTAAAACGAACGTCAGTAGTCACAATATAGTCACAAATCATAATATATCGTACGTCATTTACAAAATGAACTCCAAAATCCTGAAATTAAGGTGGACTTTTCAATTAATGGCATTTCACATTTAGGTTTAAATAATGTAAGTGTTGAATGTTAATAAAAAGAAAATCTATAAACAAAAAAAAACAATGAATGTTAATTGCAGCTAAGATTTTTGTAGTTCAAAATACGACACAAGTATTACTGTGTGAGTTTGCCGACAGCGGAATCGGTACCGATACTAGCAACCTTGAGCTACATTAATGTAATGGAATATTCCGTTTAACATTGTTGTAATAATGTTGTCTAAAATGCATTTATTATAGAATTAATTTAGATTCAGATAAATATTTCTGTTTTGAAGATGCTATTTATGACAAAACAAGACATAAAATGCTTTGAAACACGTACGGAACCAACGCAATTAGGGAAATAAATCATTAAAAATAACTTAAAAACATTTTAACATTTATATTTAAAATGGTAGTAAAATATTTTGTTAATGGTAGCCCTGTTAAGAATTCCGTCCGCCATTATAACATTTAAAACCTACTGTCATTTCAACTTCATTGTCTGTCAATGAACAGTTGCTGAGTGTTGGCGGTCGCCGTATCTTTAAAATTTATTATTTAAAGTAATTAACCATAAAAATGAGTATCAAGCTGCAAGAGTACAAGGACACTATAGAAAAAAACCTCAGGGACAAAAGCAAACCATGGACTAAGTACTTCGATATAGCCGAAGCGAAAACCGGCGTAAGCAGGGTATATATATTCGTAGGTGAGTTCCGTCTTCCATAAAGTTTATTTATAACCTTAGCTGTACATTTGACGTCTGTTTTTTGTCGACAGGAATCGTCGCATTCACCGGTTTATATTTAGTATTCGGATTCGGGGCCGAGCTGATATGCAATTCTATTGGATTCGTTTATCCAGCGTACATGTCAATGAAAGCCCTTGAGTCGCCGCAGAAAGACGACGACACCAAGTGGTTGACGTATTGGGTTGTCTTTGCGTGTTTCTCGGTTGTCGAATACTTTTCAGACTTTATTGTCGGCTGGTTTCCGCTTTACTGGCTAATAAAGGTTAGTTGTGAATCAGTTCCATATGTTCGCCATTTTGGTTATGTACATTATACATTTTTCTGTTTAAATATTAAAATATCAAATATAATTGCATATACTCATACTTTGAATACAAATTCAATCTATTAGGCCATGGGCCGATGTGGAAGTTTAAAATTTAACACGTTTGGTACTAATTAAAAACCCTACTTTCAATACAAATGATTTTGTACTATAAGATATATTTCAAAAGTTATCACCTTTTCATCCTATTACTTTTTTTTTTTTCACTTACACATAATGTTGAGCAGATCTTATCTTTGAAGATATGTTATCTAACAAGGGATCATATTGTCAAAAAATTTAAATATGGAGTATGATGAAACATTGAAAACATGTCTTCCTCCAATACATATATTTCAAATTACAATTCCATAATTGTACTATGTAAATATTGACAAAAGATTATTCCATTTTACCTAGAGTTTTAATTGTCATCATTAAGATTGTGAAGTTTAATTAAGTCTGTGTTCTAAAATAAGAATAGAACAGACAAATTATGACAGTAACTAAATTATCACATTTAATTGTACCATTAGTTACTAGTACAAGTATTGAGCAATAATCAATCAACCATACAAATTTACAGAAATATGAGTATTGTGTTGTTCATACTATGGTTCTACATTACTAATTATGTAAAACCTTATAAGATGGTTTGATCATTATCAGTTTATGTTTTACTTATACCTAATTATTTTCTATAGAAGGTACAAATTCACAAAGAGAATGTTATAATTCTAACATACTCATGTCACAAGGACACAATGTGTTGATAACAACTCATTAGACTTAACTACATTTTAATCATTACATTGAATCATACAGTTTATTATGTCCAACCTGCTTAATGGAAAGAAACATTATGTTTTATTCCACAATTCTACTAGAAGTCAAATAGAATGTTAACATGGAAAAAAATTCTTAATGTCAAAGACTTGACCATAAAAAGCTTATAAATATTATTTTTGCCTTTTTTATTCTGTCACTGTATTAGAGCCAAACAAAAGTTTTTGCTGTTTCACATGCTTGTTTAGGGATATACCACTATTAGTACTATACTTTTTCCTTTCTTCTGATGAATGAGGTATATGGGCCCATTTTCTTAAAGGTTGTCATAACCGGAGCAAATATTTAGATGATAATGGGCACCCTGCTTGCTTGACCTTAATTTTTGACTTAGCCCCGCTTTTTACTATTATAAACTTCTTATTTTTACAGTGCATCTTCATCATTTGGTGCTACTTGCCAACAGACTTCAACGGTTCATTGATCATTTACAACCGCATCATTCGCCCATATTACCAGAAGCATCATACCAGGATTGATAATTTGGCCAACTCTGGTAGGTGAAAATATTCTTATTATCAACTCTAACAGAAAACCACTTCAGTGGTGATTCTTTTATCATTAATGACAGAGAAACATCTCTGGATTAAAACAATTGCAACATTAGAGAACATTATGCAATAAATTTGGCTTCTTAAAGAAATTTTTATTACTTCTTTTCTCAAGATAAATTTTCATTTGCATGTTCACCTCTCCAGGTTTTAAGGACTTATTGGTGTGAGTTATTATCGTGGGAAACAATACTAAGGGTTTAAAACTGAGGGTTGAGTTTTTCCAGTGTTAAAGGTTGTTGGTTAAGTTCTTTTTGTGGCATAATAAGTGTTTAAATTTTTTAAAAAGCATAGACAAATGGATACGCAATTTTCAGAGCAAAATTATATTATTGGAGTAATTAATTAGGATAAATCAATTTTTTTTATCATACAATGAGTTTTTGTGTAACAAATTCATTGTTGTTTCACATTTACGTTTTTCTAGACCCATTGAAAAAGATCATAAAGGATGCTAACAAGCACATTGATAAAACTCTTAAAGCTTTCAACAAAAAGCTTGATGAGCTACACAACGATTAAACATTTTCTGCGTATTAAAATGCTACAGGTATTGTTGATACAGAATTTTGCGCCTTTGCATGGGGGAGGGTACTTGTATTTACAAGTACTGGCGGTAGAAACTGGATACAAAAAGCTAAAAATAAAAGAATTAAGATAAATAAGTATTTACAAACTAGAAACAACTATTTAAAAACTAGTTATGGAGAGTTTTTAGCAAATAAAAGAGTTGGATGATTTTTCATGGATCATATCATCAGATCTTACAAATTATTATGCATTGATGAGAAATAAGTGTAAATTATCTCTCCATATAAGATATAATTGTTTTATTGGAGTTTTCTACCGCTTTACTTGATACCTTTGCTTGCTTAAACAAAATAGTCTTCCTCATATCATGCTATGCACTTGTAAAAAAAACTATTACTATTACACATATTTATTACACAAGTTTAGTAAACCAATTTAACTTCAGCTGGCGAGGAACTATCAATTGTCGCCTTTTTTCTTTGAAGGTTACGTATCCTGTTAGAATTGGTTTTTTTTTTGTTTTTCTTCTCTGAGAAAATTACTTTTATATTCTTTTATTTCTGACAAAATTCTTTTTCTACTTATGTTTCTCTATTTTATTTTTATTTGGACAGAACAATCAAAATTTCAGCCAGTAAATGTCCATCGGTTGGTGCAAGATGTGAATAGAAGATTAAATTCTTCCATGAGACATTTGAGTTCATAATCTTGCATTGTATGTTTCCTTAGGTTTATAATTTAGCTTAGAGTAGTTCCATTTTAATATTTCTATAGCATATCTTTGAGTATATCCATGTTGTAGATGTCTTTTTTTTTTTTACTTATATAATGTCCGTTCACTGCACAAATATAACAAAGACTTTTTTTGTTTTGTGAACTTGTTATTGCTACAGACTGATATTACATGATGTTTTAGACAAGCATTTACTATCCATTATGCTTAATCAGTATTATATTTTAGATAATATATTCATGGGACATAGAATTTATGATAGTTTTGTGTTTGATTTTGTATTTTTTTTTTTGTTTTAACACATAGTCATGTTTTAGGAAAACAAGATTAGTGCACATACATATATACACACTACTTCCACTGATATGTAAGTAAAACCAGACCAATGAATGGGAAGCTTTCATTGTTTGACCTTAAAACATAAAAAGTTACTCATCGAGTTTCACCTTTAACCGAAAAGCTTATGGAAATTTCAAGTTAAATAACCATATTATGTGTAAGGTTTAGTAAACATTGTGTAACAGGTAAGTTAATCAGAGACTGGGATGAGTCACTTTTTATCTAAACACACAACAACCATTTATCATAATGTAAACTGTGGTTCATATGTGATCAATTAAAATATTAATTATTCGGGCAGGATATATCATTACTTCTTTTTTGATTTGTACTGTGTGTACTCTATTATATTCATAATTTCTTGTATTTACGCGATTACATATTACCAATTAATAAAATTAAAAATAAAAGTAATAATATAAAATCCGTAAAGATTCAGATCTGTTTATTTTTAGTTTTATTTCTCGACATTTCGAGCCCTCTATCGTTCATGGTCACTGGAGAGACTATGGCGATAACATATAAACATCATTGTTAGCCCGGGCTTCCGCCAATTTTTGATTATTTTTATTTATTTTGTATTTATATATAAATGATGAAAGTTTATACATTTTCTATTTTTATCCGCCAAACAAATTACTGATTTATTGTAATTAGTACAGTAATTTATGTTTGAATACATTGTCTGTATTATTTAGACATTTACAATGAACAACAATCATTTTATTTGAATGTTGTTTGTTACAAATAATTTATCGGATATTGTGGCTATTCCTAATACAGCCGCTGGTTGTAACAAGAGCTATTAACAATGTTAAAGACATTGCATGTATTTTCTAATTCTAGTTGAGTCAAGAAAAACATTTTTTTGTTTGCATAAACTTCCTGTGAATAATATAAATTCTTCCTATTTAGTACCGTATTATAGTAATTGAGACTAGCACCATAATCCATTCATACAATAGCTGTTTCTTGAAATTTTAATATAATTTTTTTTTTTTTTCCATTGTATACTTATATTTATTACAATAGAATGATTTATTTCATTGATTTGTTTTTAGTCTGTTTGTGGTAATTGTTTTTTTTTTATGTTACCTTTCATCCGAGTCATTATTTTCTTTGCACCAACTATGGACCCATGGTCATTCAATCTTCTCATAATGAATTGTAATTATTTCCTGCCAGATATTTAAAAGTTAAGCTGTATTATTCTATCTGTGCATTTCTATTGTTTTCATTAAATGCATGTTTCGTTTCATGAATGGTTGTTGCAATTTTTAGCATTGTTAACATTGTTTTAAAAAACTATCAAAGCAGTTGCTTTAGCTTTATTACCTATAAGTATGGTACTTGTGGAATTGTAACAAATATGTACAGATTTAAATAATTATATAGTATGCTTGTTAAAATTGTCTTGAGGTGTCCATTGAGAAAATTACTTCTCTTTAAATAATTATAACTAATTAATAGTCAAGTAGCCTTGATAATTCAGTGTTCTTAAAACTCAGACAACCCAAATTTAAATCTTGTCATCAGTGAAAACATTGTGGCAATTACACAATGCTTAATATTCCTACCCTTGAATCCGGAGAAGTTTAAAAAAAATCCCAAGATGTCTTTCATGCACACAATTATAATAATATTGTGTAATAATAATTTACTTCAGTCTATCTGTGACTCACTTTAATGTCATAATTATCATCATCATTGAATTAATCAATTTAATCAAATATATAATACATTGTATCTATTGTAGCCATTTAATGTTACTTTTACTTTTCAGCCGGTCGCTTAGTAGCTGATGCAGTTGGGAAGAACAATTAATAACTCTATGAATGTTGGGAAGCAAAAGTACAAAGCCTGTTTGCACCCATTTAAAAATATATGAGCTTTCTGCCACTATATGTAATTGGCCTAAGCCAACATACGGATAATGAAAAAGTTTTTGACCTTTTTTGGGCTTGACAAATTTGTATGTTTACATATTTTTCTTCATGCCAATGTCCCAATTATTGTCTGTTTTGAATAATCAGTTTTGCTTCTTTTTTTTTTTCACAACTAATTGTTCTTGGATAATAGTTATCAAAATTATTAAATTATGTTTGGAACAGACCAAGCACTGGGGCCATTCCCCAGTTCGACTGAAAACTTTAATTAACAAGTATTTTATGAAGCTTTGTTAATTATGCCAACCTTATCAATGCACTTTATTTTTTTATGTTTAATTAATTTTATGTGACAGCTTTGTGTAAATCATTGTTGGTGTAGATTTAATTTAATGACGTAGTTTGAAATTTTAGTCTCTTTTTTTTCCTTTTTCTTTTAAATAAGATCTTAAATGGCATCAAATTGTCTATAGATATTTAAGTGGATTATGGATAGATTCTATTATTTTCCATATATTAAGATTTCTTCATAGAGCAATGAATTTTTTGTTTTTGATTTCTTATTTTTCCAAACCATTTGCTCAAGGTGTTTGTATATTCCAATATATAAATACTTATTTCTGTCAAAAGACATTGTTTATGTACCTATGTTATTATTTTAAATGATTATTTCCCTCTGTCAAATTTAAGCTTATGCTATGATGAGTGTTGCTATTTTTGAAATTTAAATGAAGCATTTATTGTATGAAATAATAAGTGTTGTTGTTTTGGACCCAAACTAAGAAGGCAGTTATAGGCTATGAAATATATAATATTGCCTATTGTTAAAATCATGTAAATCTTCTTTAAATTGCTTAAGAAACATGTTAGCGTGCCTTTGAGTGTTTTAGCAGCAATTTTTGTATTCACTTGAGGAATTAGCATTAACACTTTTTCACGAAATAAAGGATTCATTGTAACACGCGTTTTATTGGTATCGTTGTTATTTATGTTTAAAACAGTCAAGTATAGAATTTTTAGCTGCGATTAGGGGATACCCGGTGCTTCAAACATTACAATAGTCTACTTAACAAAGCCAATAAATGTTCCAATGCTTGGTAATGACCTCTACAGATGGTTTCAGGGCATAGTCCACCCTGCGATCCTCTTGTGGATTTTCAAATCAAATCATTTATTCATCGAAATAAGAAACGGAGGATTTTTTTAAGTATTACCACCGTTAGGTAATAAGGTTCCTCTAACCGAGAAGAAACAGCCGAAATAAATTCAGTAGGTGTCCTCTTTGACATATTTTTAAAAACCACTTGCCAGGGTTTGATTCATTTCCAGGAGTTACTATCATTTTTTCATTTATATTATAATAACCTTTTTTTAAAAAGATTCTCTTTAATATCTTAAAACTGTTAATATGCTTTGTGCATTAACTGGAATTTTATTGTAGAAGCATACTCACATATCTTCAAAATTTTGTTTTTGGTTTGTGGAACACAGGTTTACTTGCGATGTTTTCCTTTACCACTGAGGATGTGATAATTAAAATTTGCTTAAATCAAAATTTCATTGGTGCCCTCACCGGAATTTGAACTCTGTTTGCTAGAATATATTTTATTACAAGAAAGCGCCCGGACTGCTTTCACAGCTGTAGTCTACTTAAATCCACTTTAATTGCGATTTTTTTTATGTGAAAGTTTCTAAGCGAGCAGGCGGTTCACCTCATCTCTTCTGATATCAGAAAATATCGAGTATGATCAGTAGACAACACAAACCAGTGTGAACAAAATTGACAGTATGTGGTGAATATTTACAAGTCAAATAAAGAATGTACTACATCACCATCTATTGACAATTTGTTTAAATGAAAGATAGATATTATCATTTGGTGATGATCCTATATAAGAATATTCATAGTGTATGCTCAAGCAACCCGAAATACATTGCTAGTGAGGCTTTAATGAAATTGTTAGTTACAATATCAATTGCTGATACATAACATGCACAGCAGTAAAGAAAATGATTTTAAAGTAACCTGTATGATTCCAACGTAATAATTTAAAAAATAGTATTTTAGATATATGTATGTGATGTCTGTAAATCCACATTGGCGTCCCATGATCAAATTATTTGTTAATACCTCCTACACAGAGAAGATATTGTCCAGCAGTGTGAAATACAGACTGTTACTTTTACTTTAGTGAAGCATACTTGGAACTTAGCAATTGGGACACTGCATAGAATATGAGCTTTCTCAAAAAATGAATCTAAAATTTCATAGACCAGATTATAGGGCAATGAGGTTTCTTCAACAGAATTTTTTTTAATTAAAATATGTCTAAGATTATAACACACTGTTGATGTTAGAAAGTCAGCATCAAAGCAAAATTGGAGTGTTTCAGTAATACACACTAGGGTGTAGATAGAGAAAGTATGAAATAACTCTAAATCTTAATAACTAAAGCTAAACTTTAATGTGGAAATAATAACTATACAAAAGCTTAAAGTTATGGTTAGGACGCCTTTGCAGCATCAGCTGCTTTCTGCTTCTCCAAATTCTCTCTTTCAGTTCTTCTGTTTCTCCAAGCTGTCATATAGCATCGAGGATGGATAGGGAAGAAGCCAGCGAGACCTGAAGTTTAAGGTTTTAATACTTTCAAGTTTCTTTTCATCATAGATGAAAAATAAGTGCAAAATCCTTAATATTTACTACAATATATTTTATTATTAGACTTAATGATTATGTAAATAAAAAAAATTAAGGTGGAATGAGAGCCTACCTAGAAGTTCCGCCACTGGTGTAGTAACATGAGCACCTTGTCCTAACCAGTATTTAATTCTTTCTAAATTAAGTGCTACCAGTTTCTCATTGTTGAAATTTGGCATTGGGTCATATGAACCAAGTTGTTCTATAACTGGCTGACTGTTTAATCTTCTGCGCTGTAAAAAGTTAAGACAACAAAATTAAAGTCAATTTAGCTTTGTAACAAACAAGAATGACAAAGTGATACTATTCTGGTCAAGAGTTGTGGAGTTTCGGTAACTACGGAAGACTTGTTCAGTGTTCTGTCGTGCTCGAGAAAGGACTATTCTTTATTTACGTACTAAATTATTTGAATAACTTACGTGAGTTACGGATATGTGAAAGAATGGCCTGTTAGTACATCCCTGCCGAATAAGTCTAATAGACTTTGCAGCTCTTGCGAAGTATTTGCCAGTTCCACTAGCCGGAGGAAGAGGCATAATTAGGATTGATTATTTTATTATGTAGTCAAAACAATTCAAGAGAAGGCAAACCAAAATATTAACTAATGACAGGATAATAACCTAAAAAACCTTAGGGCTCAGTTCGGAAATAAATAATTAAACACCTGAATCTTATGTAATAAAACTTAATTATTTTATATCTTATAATAATTATCATTATTTATGTCTTATAATAAAATCTTAAAAGAATATGTTATAGTATAAATTTTTATACTACAAAACAAATATTTTTCAAAACATTTATGATGAGACAGACACAGTATTCAAAGAAATCTGTCACTAATTTTACTTAGGTAGTTGATGAATTTCCAAATGTGGAAGTTGATAACAAATTTACAATTTCATTGAGTACAAAATATACTACGCCACCTTATTATTTCCTCTAGATAGGCTCCACTGTTGATTGCGTTCCTAGCCAAGGTTCAAGCCTCCATCATAACGGCCCGTTTGATCGTGTCGTCCTCTTTCTTCTCTCGGCTCTCTCCAAGTCGAATCCTCTATCTTTTGCAAACAGGAGTCGCTGTGTGTGTAGCGGAATGAACGGTGTTATAATGCCACCGTCGACTAAGTAACTTAACGACCTCTTACTAGCAGATTAAAAATCTTGCAACTTCTTCTATACTATAATAAAAATGTAACTGATCGTTGTCTGTACATGGAATATATTTGAGAAATAATATTATTGGAGGCCTTTATCAACGTAATAGAACCCAAAGAATGATTTTTAAAATTTTTGTCTGTTTGTCTGTGCGTTTGTGCGCGCCTATAAAAGGAAACGGAGCGGCTTAAACGATTTAGTTACAACTTTCACTAATGCACTTAAATAAGCTTCACTTAACATTTACTGTTGGTTTTATTTCAATCGGTTCATAAATAAAAAAGTAACATCAAGTTAAAAAACCATATTGAATATTTGTGCGATAAAATGCTATGTTGAAACTATAGTTAACTACTAGCTGCTGCCCGCGACTACGTCTGCGTAGAGGGGTGAAAATTTAGGGTTGTATGTATTTTTGTATGCTGTGTCATAAAAAAATAAAAACAAAAAATTTTGCCTAAAAAATAAAAAAAAATTTATTGGTGGACTACCCTTAACATTTTGGGGGATGAAAAATAGATGTTGGCCGATTCTCAGACCTACTGAATACGCATATAAAATTTGGTAAAAATCGGTCGAGCCGTTTCGGAGGAGTTCAAGTTCGAACCCCGTGACACGAGAATTTTATATATTAGATATATTATGTGTCTGTAAAATGATGATTGATAGTAAGTTAAAAAAAACCCGAACAAGTGCGAGTCGGACTGGCGCACGAAGGTGCGGCGGGTGGTTCGGAATGCGCCCCGAACGATTTTCCGCCATTGCGTGGGTCTTTCTCGACCTACCAACATTGGGTAAATTAAAATGCTATGATTTTGCGAAAACATGATGCACTTATACATTTTTTTTGTATTGTTAGAATGACCTGGATCTCAACTTCCTTAGATTCGATTCGCCCTTGGATTTGCTTAACAGGAAATGACCCAGGCACCTGGGAAAGCGGCGGGCCAATGTTTTAAGCACGATATAAAATGTATTACATGTGGGCGGAGCCCAGTAACCTACCACAGTAACCAGATATCAATTTTCTGCAAATTGGCGCAATAGTCAATTACAACTAATATTATTAATGACCTGAAACCTTTATTTACTTTTGTATTCTAGTCTGATGGGTAAATAAATATAAAAATATTTAATTGCAAGTAATTGTTAAAATATTAAATTGGCACATAAGAAATGCGATATTGAATAAAGGGAAGAGCCTTGGCAGTTCAATGTGCACTAGTTCGCCCTCGCCTCCGAGCACGGCGAGACCAACACAACGCGTACACAAGGTACACCCGCGTTCCGGGGTGGTTCTCACCGCTCCCAGCCACCGATTAGCTAATTGCACAGTCGACGGCCATCGGGGTTTCGGTCCGAACCGCGACCTCGATGGCCCTTAGATGACATACCACACTTAAACGTACGCATGAGCACATGCGTGGCCCTACCCACAGCGGAGGGCCCAAACCCCGTGGGTTCTGGCTAGCCCACCGGTTCTGCGTCAGATGAAGCTTTAATAGTCTCGGGACTGAAAGCACAAACATCAGTTAATACAAGATACAAGACAAGTTCAATGTATTGGCGATCTTTTTGATGATTTAGAATCTTATTTACGAGTACCTACCTAGTCTGATTTCTGTACTTGTCACTGCACTAATGATATTGTTCGCATATCATTAGTGCAGTGACAAGCATCGCATATTCGCATATTTACCGAGTAGTAAACGGCAATAAACCATTTTAAGGAAACCCATTTATGACTAAGAAATAAATAAAAACACTGTATAGTTTCATATACTTATGAAAGTCTGTGAATACACAATGTTGGAACATGGTGGACTAAAACATAAAATGAGACTGTTACCCTGTAGTGGAGTGGGTTTTATACCTACTCGTACTTCTGCACTGTACTATTACGATGGTGTAGTATTTAGCCCCTAATGGCCCAGCCCAGTTCTGGCCATACAAATGTGAAAGGGCAAAGACTCTCAGAAGACCGGCATGCAGTGGAAGTATTATACTCTCGCGTTTTGTCTGATGAGTGAGGTATAGGGGTATACTTTTTTAAAGGAGACTCATCTGCAACCCTTTGGGTATTACGGAAGTCCATGGGTGACAGTAATCACTTAACATCGGGTAAACGGCCTACTTGCTTGCCACATAAAATATTTAATTAAAGTGACAGCCTGTACCTACATGTCCCACAGCTGGGCAACGGCCTCCTCTGTACAGAGGGTATCAGGGCATAGTCCACAACGCGGCCTCACTGCGGATTGACAGACTTCATATATCTTCGAAATAATTTTTTAGTATTATTTCGAAAATACGCAGATTTCCTCACGATGTTTTCCTTCATCGCGATAAATATTTACTTATTCTAACAATATAAGTATAAGCTTTTTCATACTTTACTGAATACACGTGTAAAATGATACTTAATTTGAATATATAGTAAACCCCAACAATGGGTTTACGTAATCGTGAGACACCGGCTTGTCCACACGAGGGAAATTTGATAAAGATGTACCTTTACAGTAATTGCTAAAATACAGTAATAATTGCGCAAATCGACACTAGAAGTCTTTTTTCTTATTGTATCTTTCCCAGATTCGAAAAATATCAATTTTTCCTCATAACCTATCTTTGCTATGAATAAAAAACTTTCATTGTTTGTTTTGTAAAATATCACAAAGTTATTTTATACAATAAAAAATGCAAGTCAGGCAAAAATGCTGCATTTAAATTTAAGTACACAAGTATGTATTTTTTACACATAAGCATAACATAACATTACACATTTTACAGACAAATAGTAATGGGCCACTATATTTCGTGTTTCCATTTCAATTTTTATATTATTAAAATACCAACGTTTCCACTCGACTTTCACAACATAGGAACATGTCTAATATTTCTGTCTAATAGAAGAAGTAATATCAAATCGTAATTTTAAAGGATTATATCGATATAGGGGCATAGCGAACAGCACTCGCCTCTTCCCGGTTATAACCCGCCTATGACCGACATAACTTCGACCTTACTACAGAAAAGGATAGAGGTACACGCGCGTCACATGTGCGAAGAGCGCGAACGATGTAAGTAGGTCACGGGATAAAAAGCATCTTGAAGTGACATTCTTAGATTTAAGCGCTGCATCGCTAGAAATAGGGAAACGGGAAGCTGAATAACTGGTCTATAAATAGACATTTTCGTTGGAACGTTAAGGCTGTAATCGATTGCGTGTAATAGTCGCGCAATCCTTTGCTTTGTTTACGAAACGAGGGTGATAATAGCCTTGTTAGTACAGTCCGTTTTGCGACATTAAGCTTCTTATGACGCGTTTGTCATCTAGAAGCTTATGAAAATGTTATTTTGTACACTTTCTTATTAACTGTAACTTCAAAACGATTACATAATTCTGAAAAGACGAACTATCATAGAAATAAAGCACTAATCCATGACATCGTACGTCCCAATTGCACATAGGTTCGCAGCTGATAAAACAGAGTTTTAGGAAGTGCATCGATAAGCGATCCAATGCCATTAAAAGCAACCCATTGATCGTAAAAACCGGAACCCACCACATCCGCTGTAGGCGGAGGCAGCATCGGATTCATCCGATCCGGAGCGCTGAGCGTCGGTCGCCGCAGCCGCTTGACGGCGCGCGCACGCGCCCGCCGGCCCGCGATCGATCCCGCCGAGCGGGGCCGCTCCGGTCCCAGTGACCGCCCGAGCGCCCGACGTTCAACATGCGGCCACACTGACGCCCGGTCCGCGGCGGACACGTCAAGCTGTATCTGCGCGAGTACGCGCCGGACGAGGGGCCGCCGCGCGAGGAATGGCGCCGGCCGGAGTGGGGGAACCGCGGTCGCCTGCCCCAGGTGGACCGCAGCCCCTCCCGGCGGAGCCCGTACCTCGCGCGCGATGAGGAGCCCTCGCCGGCGCCCGACGAGCGGGGCCGCTCCGCCTCGGCGGGCGCCCACCACCGCGCGCGCCCGCGCCCCCTACGCTACCAGTCCCTCGAGCGGGAGTACGACCGCTCGTACGCCCCGCCGCCCGAGGAGGAGTACTACCGCCGCGAGCCGCCGCTCTTCCTCGGCGAACTGCAGTCGCAGAACTCGGACCTGCAGCGCGAGCTCGGCAACCTCAAGAAGGAGCTCGAACTGACCAACCAGAAGCTCGGCTCCAGCATGCACAGCATAAAGACCTTCTGGAGCCCCGAGCTGAAGAAGGAGCGCGCGCTGAGGAAGGAGGAGAGCGCCAAGTACAGCCTGATCAACGACCAACTTAAGCTGCTCAACCAGGAGAACCAAGTGAGTATATTTTAGACCAGATGAAACTTTCGTTTCGTTCACTATGAAGGTTTCTCTGTCTCCCGCTTTTTCCTTCTTTCTTCTCTCCCCACCTCTTTATACAACTTATCCCTTGTCCCTTGTCTTTCGCTTTATCCCTAAAGCATTACATCTTCCCTTCACGAAGTAAAGCTTAATTTTATGTCCTTTTTCCAAACCCAACTGACTTAGCATTGTGACCTACTTTCCTTCCATAAAAAGGCGTTTCTTTTCAGAAGACTGTGCGTTGAACGTAATAGCTCTGAATATACGAACGTTAAAAACTGAACGAAAATTACATTTCAAAATTGTTCGACGTACTTCAGAGCGTATCTTAACTATTCATGAAGCGTCCGTAGCTTTGGTGTTCGTAGCCGTCCTACGCATGCTTGGAATCGCCTATTCAATGTTACGTTCGTAGATCAATGAAGTCTGCAGCTACATTCATTAGCCTCGTCGCTCACGATTCTACAGATTGTAAAACCACTCTAATCACAGCCGGCGACGAATGTAAAACTGTAATTACGCATTCATTACAATTTAATCAATTATATAAAAGAATTTCAACGACCTCATGTTGAAATTCTATTGTCTCCGATATGAAAACGTAAAATGGCCATAAATTTTATGACTGTGGAGGTTGAATTTACGCGTTTCACGCCTGACGTTAGGCGGCGATCTCAAATGACATCATCGGAGGGTACCCTAATCAAATAAGGAGGTTAAATTACATAACCCAGTTTGTAACGGACTCAGATTGTCGTGGAGTCTAAATTATCCAGTTATCTTAAACTGGTTTAGACGATTCTTGTACTAGGAAGAGAGAGCCCCCAGAATGTACGGGAAACTGGCTAACGCACTGCTTTTATATGAATGAAATTAAGTAGGAAGACGAACGCAGTATGCAATTTTGGAATATTTCGATGGAATTTTGTTAGCGCATACCATGACGTGCCAACCATAATTAATTACCTGCCTACCGACTTTACATTTCTGTCAAATTAAAAGACTTGGAATCGAGTATGGAATAAGAGGAAGTAATTCTTTACTTCCTATACTTCCTCTGGACGAACGCTTTACAATTTGCAATAAGTAAGGACGTGTTCTAATTAAAATCAGATTCTTCCAGGATATTATTATATCTTACTAAAAATATAAAACAAAACCACTGTAACAGGTTGCGAGATCACTCAAATCAGTAACGAACAGACGCAGACAATAAAAGATACAGATCTGCTACATTGTAAGACATTCCGTATCAAAGAGGTTCTTGTGATCTGTCTGAAAACCCTTAACTTATTCCCGAGACAGTTGCTTCGTAAAAATATGGACTATGCTGAGTCTTCTATGTGAGAATGTATCTTATATTCAGTTTTAAAATACTATGGAGTGACTATGGATACATATACAAAACCCGTGGGATGGAAATCAAATTGACAATCCTTAAATAACGACTGGAGACCAGTCACCTCACTAATCAGATGAAATGTTCAATTATAATTATTTGTATATTACGAAACCTAGTGCTACCGCATACAAATCGGCTCGTTAATTGAACAGACGTTATGTGGCTCCAGCATGCAGACAAAATGGTTCAGGAATTACTTTTCTCAGTCAGAAGAACGGCTACTGAATCTGAGTCTGATCTTGACAGCAATTTTATTCTTCGTTTATTACTTAAAGATATAGCTAAAGGTTTTAGGCAGAAAGAGGTCCCAGTCTCAAGCAGTTATATAAAAGAGCAGTCACTTTAGAATACGATAAAGGGTTGTTAAACGTAATTAACATTCAGGTACAAGTGAATTAAGGTATACTAACGGTCGTTCAATAATGATTTGGTTATTATATGCGGTAGGTATTTGACATTAGCTGCGTAATACTTACGTCAAAATTCTATCTTCAGTAACCAAATCTATCCGTAGATTGAATACTGATACCGGCCGTAAATATTCGAAGATAGAAAAAAGAATAATATCCAACAAATATAAGTGACGGATATATCGTAGTTGAGTATGCGAGAGTCAATTATTGAGTAAGAGAGAGACGACCTGCAAGTATGCGAGAAGTCAATGGATGCAGGTGGCTCAGGATCGTGGTTCGTGGCAGTCTATGTCCTACGTTCAGCAGTGGACTAAAACAGGCTGAAATGATGATGATGATGATAAGTGGCGGCAAGGATTTGACCAGTGCCATAGTTCGAAAAAATGTCACAATCTTTTCGAACTATGGCAGTTTGTCGATGTAAAAGATGTACGACACAGACAGTTTTTACGAAAATGTAACACACTGTTCACACTCCTATCAAGAGTTATGCAACAGTCATGGACGCAAAAGGAAACCGGGGGAGATAAGTGCAAATGTACTTCATGGTCGATATATTCGTGCCACTGAACCCGAAAATCGGCTAGGCGCCCATAACATGTCTAATATTTTACATTTTTACATCCATCCGAAACTGATAGCCGTGAATATGATAGCTCAGTGTCCGTGCGATTGATTTAATTTCAATGTCGAGTACATAGAGACCTGAGTTCAAATTAATTTTAAGTTCTGACTTATCACGTGCTAAAATACCGTGAGGAGGGAATAGTATTTTAGCGTGCCATTATACCCTTTGCCCAGCAGTGGGACTTTTAAATAGGCTTCTACTTTTTTTTTACAGTGGTAATCTCTGCACTTGAGATGAAACATTAAAATTGATAGAAAAAAGGACAAAATGAAACACGTCTTCTGGATTGACGCACAGACGCTGCAACCACTAAGATAAGCGAAACAGCTGATTGTCACACCGGCGTAAATCATGGCTTTCAAATTTCATATAACAATGGCTACATATCTCACGCAATGTTGCGTCCTGTCCTCTGCAAATTTTAAGGCTATAACTTTATTTTATTTTTTTCCTAAATAGAACGTTTGGTTATATACTTATGGATAGGTTAATAAAATGCACAAAGCGTCTCTTTAGAGGAATATAATAAAATATAATTAATATTACCGAGAATGACAATGTTTTGAACGTTCTTGTATCTTGCACGTTTTTCTGACATCAAATTCAAATATCTTTAGTTAAGTAGGAGCGTTAAACTCGCTATATAACTACCGATTCGGAGAAGAAAAGCCACTGACCTGAGAAGAAACGGCGAAAAACTAAAAAAACACTCAGTGGGCCGTTTTTTTTACCATTTCTTGACAGGGGAAACGTATATAATAATATTAAATTGAAATAGCCTGAAGCGATCAGCACATCAGTATGGTAACCAATTTAAAAGTTGACAACTGACGTAAAACAATGGAGTTAAAGTGGACAGAGGTCCGATTATAAGAGAAGAGTGCAAACGTAATTCGGAGAGGGAATCCATTGGTAAGCGTAGCGGAATACGTAATTTGGATCGTAAAATATACAGCGAGCTCTCAACACGACGGGTTCTTAGGGGAGCCGAAGACAACTCCATCTTTGGATTTACGTATTCGTAAAACTGGCTCGGTTTCCGTCCGTAATTGTTTCTGTTTTCTTATTTATTGTATCGTTTAAATAGGATACATTCAAAACCGTGTCGCAAATGCGGTTAATAAACTTAAAAAGAAGGACGAATTCTTTATGAAGTGAATTCTATTATACAAATAAACAAACAAATATTTTAGGACATTCTTCATATACAGGTCTGAGATTAATGAAATCCGAATAAATCAGTGCCTATGGAAATTAGAAATATGTTGTTTTTAGGAGGGGAAGGCTATGGTCGCAATGATACATTTAGATCTCTTATTAGAAACATTCTTCATCAATTCATCATTATACAACATTCATAGATTAAAGCATTCTTAATGCGCGTTTGCATTATCTAATATTAAATAATTAGATGGAAAAAAGAATTTTAATAATAAAAATTACTTAAAGCATGGATGAAATCAATGTAAAGTTTGCTTTACATTGATTTCATCCATAGTTGTATAGTGTATAGTTTTCATAATAGTTTGTACAGAAACAAAGGAGACGGATCATCTGCCTGCAAGCCTGTTTGCGTCCCCTGCTGAACATTGGCCCTTCCCACAGACTGCCACGAAGCACGATCCTGAGCCACCTGCATCTCGACTTCCCGCACATTTGAACAGGGCGTAACGAAGATTAAAAAACATTATAAATACCGTTGCTTTTTATTATAAACATTACCTAGTTAAAAGAGAATGGAAGGAGGTCGTTAGAAAGAGGGATGCTTCAGCAGTTGGCAATGTACAAAATGTTTCTATAGGATAAATGTAACAAGAAATACTGAATGTACTTTATGGTATAGCTGAATCTGTAGGAGACGATATAGACGAACTTAGAGCGATAGATATGTCAGGCAAAGCGTTTAACTATTCATGACCGCACTGAAGGTTTTAACGGTGGTAGCCACCCAACAGTCTTCGCTGTTGCACGGATGGGCAGGTCCGACCGGGTAAGTACCACGACCTCACAGAAGATCGGCGTGAAGCGGAAGTGTTGCAGATGCGTTGCCACCTTTTAACAAAGTGTGGGGCCACTTTGTTAAAAGGTGGCAACGCATCACGCGTCTACGGGTGTCGCAAATGTCAATGGGCAGTGGTTATCACTCCACATCCGGTGAACCGCTGGCCTGTTTGTCACCTTCTCACATAAAAAACGATGTAGGTGGATGAGGAAGAGATATGTAAAGATATTTGCCGCTTAACACAGAGCGTCTAGTCGCGGTACACAGAATCGTAGATTCAAAACCTGGCATCGCTGAAAGTATTTCCACAGTTTATCTACTAAACTCAAATTTTAATTCCATTTCTGAACTAAAGGAAATAAAAACAATCATTCATGTCGATTTCTGAATAGCTCTCTACTGTAATACTAAAAATACACCTATTTGGCGTTCTCTAAGCGTCTCGTCTCACTGACTCGCCGGGACAGCTTTGAACCGCATCATTAGCTACAGTTATTCTGCCGTAACGATTCTTAAATTTTCCCGTCTAGCTTACACAGATATTTTACTTTTTGGAACGTATAGATATTTTTTTATGCGAGAAGGTGGCAAGCGAGCAGGAGGTTCATCTGGTATTAAAAGATAATCGCGGTCCATTGAAATCACCAATCAGCAACACCCGTAAGTTTGCAAATGCGTCGCCACTTATTAAAGTGGGCTCCGGCTACTCAATCACCAGACGAAACGCAGAGGTATAACACTTCTACTTTACGCCGGTCTTCTGTGAGGTCGTGGTACTTACCGGGCCGGACCTGCCCATTTGTGCAACAGCGAAAGCTCTTGCCAGGCCCTACCACAGTTATGACTTTATGAATGATTATAATAATGATGTTAAGAGTCAAAAACCGGTTCATATAATGACATGACTGGACTAAACCATAAATGGCTATAAGAGGATGTAAGGTTAGAGGGAGCCAAGAAAAGTTCGGATGGATTGTGCGAAGAATTGTATGTCTACTAAGAGGTAGAGTCTTGAGACGACGACTGATAAAGGGAACTGGAAGGGAAGGATATGTTGTGCCAAAACCACAAATGTCGAAGAAGGGCAGAATAAAGAAGAAAGGCAATGTAGTACATACGTAACTAATGTTTTGCATCAATTGCCTAGACACCTGTAACAATCACCTGTTTTTGAATGAATTATTAGATTGGACCAATAATAAAAAGATTACCTTTAACAAATTTAAATATTAATACGCGACATGTCAGTTCTCTTCTTTCAGACTTTCTTTCCTATAGGGCACAATGTAGTGCAATTCCGCCATACGAGTACGTCATGCCCTGGCGGAAAACGTACTAAAAATCAACATTAAGTATTTAAATCGCATAGATAAGTAAACTTAGGTTACTCTCGATCGGCAAGTTAAACAAATGACCCCATTTTTTCGCTCAGAGCCGGTATGAGGATACCACAAGACCACAACGTGGTATTTTTAGAAGTCCTATTTCATTTGTTAATACTTTTATGCTTTATTACCAGCACTATCAATAGAAATTACAATTATATTATCATGTTTAATGCTTACGCGAAATGATACAACCTGCTCTTGTCTAGACACAAGTCATAATTTTATGGACCAATGCCAGATGACTGTTGCCAGAAATTTGGCGAGCGGTCTCTTTCTTATCTGAAGCTCAACAGATTTTTACACTTCCATTAAATTTGAAGTGGTTTCTTTGGACAATATTTCACTTAAATGTGCTACGTTTTCAGACAGCGTAACCTTTAACGTAAGCTGTAGACCTACGAAATTAGTTGCTAACGACATCTAAATGCTTCACAATTGGATACTACAAGGCCTGTAAAACGTTTTAAAATTTATTTCATATAATAAATATACAAAACAAAGTAATGGATACATAATTTCATTCGCATCTAGTTTATTTTCCGAGAAATTTTTCGATGAGATTTCGGTAAGGACGTTACTATGATAGGAGAAATTGGATGAAAGCTGCTCCTAATCCAATTGTACAGAAAACACTGACGTATTTCCACGGGAAATTGAGTATTATTTCATATATTACACGGATTGTCAAGCGAGTCACTTTGTAAATGAACATTTAACATTAGAATGTGATTTTTAATTCAGTCGTACCTATATAATGCAATGATTTTTTTAATAACGCAAACCAATACCCGATAGTACATAGTTTTCGAATCAGATTGAATTGAGAAAGACATTTATTTGTATGCTTACCTATTTATGTAAGTATTTATTAAGAGTGAGCAACAGTTAATTTTATAGCGTTTAATATTTATTTCTTAGTATCGAGATTAAGTCCGCCGAGTCTAAGGGCGCAGGATAAAATTATTTTAATTTTTGAACACTTGAAATTTGGACCATATCCCAGAAGTGGATGATAATGCATGAAAATGTGTAGAAAGAAGAAGAAAATAAATGTACTATTTTTTAAGATGTACTATGGGGCTAGCTGTGTTCGCCATTTTACGACAAGCAAAAGCGACAACACTACATTTACTTTACACTATGCAAATGTTAATACCAATAATAAATCTTATCCTTCAATATAAACCCATCCAAACTGATCGCTCCTGCAAGATAGTTATGAAATGAATATGTATTTCGCACCAGCAAAGTAAAGTTCTGTTTGATAAATCGTTGTTTTAGTGAAGTTATTTAATTCGACTCGATTTCATCTGCCAAAAGAGCTTTATTTGGCACCGCGTGACGGGTCTGCGGAGGTCCTTGATATCCTCGCGCTCCATTTGGCAGTGATCCTTAATGGTCCTGGGAATGGCCCGAAGGCAGACGCTGCGGCGCCCCCAGGGGCGCAGCGAGGCTGTCTGGCCGTCTCGAAGACCCAGTTTCGAATTTAGGTTACGGTTTAATCGATAATGAGTCGGCTGTTAGACGCGTCGCTCGCGTTCGCTGCACCGAAATTTGAGTGTTTCATTATTAAGATCAAATCGCCTTTATTGGCAGAAACATTATTTTTTAACCCACTTCAAAAGGTGGAGGTTCCCAATTCGACTGTATTTTTTTTTTATGTTTGTTACCTCACAACTTTTTACTGAATGAACCGAATTTGATGATTCTTTTTTTTATTTAAAAGCTATTGCTTCCCATGTTAATTTCATTGGTATTGGATCTTGGGCTCCGGAGATACTTAGGGAGCTCCTGAAAAGCAATTATAAAATGAATACAGAACGAAATATTTAAAGTCGGTTTTGTTTTTAGTTAGTAAAAAAAATGGTTATTTTAAAATTTTATAATTTTACCGTATTCAAATTTTTATAATTTTGGCATCTCTTGACTGGGTTGACTGATGGAGAATGCGAGAGTCCAAAGACATTAGGTCCACCCTTTTTTATCTGTTTCATTTAAATTTGGCAATAAAGATTAAATAATAAATAAATGTGGTAAATATAGTTTTCCAATATACGTCAAGTCCAGACATATTTCTTGCCTCATTGCACCTTAGCAGCTTTTACTGAACGAATGGGGAGGCTTATCCGAAAAATACAATACATAGACCCGCGGAAGTGGAAGTAAATAATTTCGCGTTTCGTCAAGTGAGTGAGGTAGCCGGGGCTCACTTTTTAATGTTCGGCAACGCCTCTGCAACCCGTCAGGTGGTGTAGATATCCACGGGCGGCGGTAGTCAATTAACGTCAGGGCAACCATCCGTTCGTTTGGCAACGTTTCCCATAAAATCACCCAGAATACTCGTTTAACTTCACACGTGCGTTGTTTCGTTCAATATTCGATGTATGAGGTGGTGAATATTAAACACGATCCGTGTTAATGCTTTATCGAAGCCCGACGCTGCCCACACCTAGCAACTTGGCAAACTCGCTACGCAAGGGGCGAGGAAGCGCATCATTAAAGATGGAGACGCGCGGAAGGAAGGGCCTGCGGGGCCTGACAATACTGTATAGTATTGTCGGGCGCGACATTAAATTTGCGCGTTTAAATACGTTTTTAATTGGATGCGAAAATGGGTCTCGCGTATTCTTACCAATCTCGTGGTTATGTACATTTGTAATAACCACGCCGCGCACAGCAATTTCATTGTTTTATTTTTTCCACGATTATGTCCTTGCGTTATTCCGTCCGAGTTTCGTTAAGTTTTTAGGGTTCCTTAAGCAAAGGGTCGTCTGTCACTAGGCTGTAGCTCATGAACTGTGATATTTAGACAGTTGAAATTTTGAAAGTAATAGTTTTCACAAAAAATATATAAGTGGAGCTCCCATACAACAGACAATTATTTTTGAGATAGTGGTACGGAACCCTTCGCCCGACTCGAACTTGACGTGTATTTTTTAACTTTATATAAACATACGAGTACATGATGATGATATCATTTTACAGATTTAAATATATAAATATATTGTTAACTATACTTTCATCTAATTCAACTGAAGCTATTACATAACATTTTATCGCACAAATCTTCAATGTGATTCTTTAAGTTGATATCTCTTTTTTATTAATGAACCAATTTTAATAAAACTAGATTTTAAGCGAAGCTACAATGTATTAGTGAATTTTGCACCCAAATTGGTTGTCGTTTCTGACATTAGCGCGCACAAACACACAGACAGAGAAAAATTTTAACAATCATTGTTTTGCGTTTTACTGCGTTGATAAAGGCCCCCAATAACAGTTTTTCTCAAATATCTTCCATGTACAGACAACGATCACTTACATTTTTATTATATGTATAGGTATTTTAAGATTAATTTTTATTAAAAGATTAAACTCCTTCACTTTGACGTGTGCAGATAAATTAGAAGTGTAGTCGCTTCTTCCCATATGTATTTTGTATAAAGCGAATCTATTTTGCAGTAGATGTGCGCTTAAAATAACTCAGATGTTACTATTGAAACGGGGAAAACTAAGTTTAGTTTATCCGTCACGAAATGCTAGAACACGAAAATGATCAAATTAAATTTTTGACTAATACTTTATTGTTGTTAACTGCTGCTTTGCTAACTATTTATTATTTTATATTAATATATTTATACAAAACGCCTTTCACTAGCAGTATTCGAGGGAACTCGGAAGACTTTAATAATAAGGGTTACATAAAATGATGAATATTCATGAATGTATGATGGATCGAGATGCCGTTATCTTCTCTGCACGTAAACTATCATTATATGCTAAAACGACACAGATGAATGGAACTTGAAATGAAATACTATTGAATATAACTATTTGTTAATATATTGAATAACTTTCGCAATGAACAGACCGTGAGCGACGTTAATAAACCGTAACTTGTTCAAAATTTTACAAATTACGAATTGATTCAAGTCTATCGTTTGTTATTTTTGTTACAACACGTTTCTAATTACGTCAAGTCGATCGAATTGGTCTTAACATTATGGTATTTTTGTAAATAAAGAAAGATTTGAAATACACATTGCATTTCAAATCTTAATTGAGTCTCAATATTATAAAATCAAGAGATAGAATAATAATTAATGATTAAGAATAATTAATGTAAAACATATACTTAATATTCTGCTGACTTGCGGTTGATTAATATCAATTCTTTTAATTTAATTTGGTAGCACTGTGCAAATACGAATGAGTTAAATCGTCACTGGACATCACAGACGACCGGTTTAAATCGGAACCATACATGCTTTTGCATTTTATTCAGTGAGTGAGGTAAGTGGGGCCTATTCTCTAAATTATTGCCGCGTTCACCTTGTTTGACAACTTCTTTCATTGAAAAACATAAAACTGTTGCTATCTGACCACTCACTGTGAATCACTTGTGTTCTGTGGCGGGGTCACAGATTAATAATAATTAATTATTTAACCCGTAATTTCTAACTTTCCCCCTGGATCTATCGCCTTCCATTAAAAAAAGACACATGTGAATTTGTACATTACCTATTGACTGCGAACGCACTACTTAAGAAAATATATTTAACGTTATTTTGTTTATCGAACAAATTTAAATGAAAAGAAGCGGTTAGAATGAATATTCAAGAGATAATCACGAGAACAGTCTGTTGCTGGCACGCAATAAATTAAAACCGTAATCAATCCGGAGCGGGGGCAACACTAGTTGGGCGCCATTACGGCTGTCAGTTTTGGCGCGAAGCCAGTTTCTGGGCGTAACGGAGCACCGCGTAGTAAGCACCTGTTGACCGGACTATCACCAAACGTTTGAATCGCTAATGAGGGCCTTTAAAGCGATCGCTTAGATATAACTTTTTTCTTTGCTGGTCAGCTAGTGTTGCCCATTGGAATTGGCCGATCAGATAAGGCGTGTCGAAACGGAGAAGGTAAGCGGCGATTAACAAGTGGTTTTTAAATCGATCTGTGAGATATCTAGAATGCAATCGATCGGCACAAAATTTTCGTGCAGTGCGGTGACCAGCCGTCCATAAAAGTAAAGTAACAGTCTATATATGTCCCCCTGTTGGGCAAAGGTCTCCTCTGTACAGAGGGTAGTAGGGCATAGTTAACCGCGCGACCCCAGTGCGGATTGACAGACTTCACATACCTACGAAATAGTTTTTGTGATTATTTCGCAAACGTGCAGGTTTCCTCGTCATGTTTTCATTCACCGCTGAGCAAGTGATGAGTCTGTACTTAAAATCAATGATTTCATTAGTCGCCGAATGGCATCATAATTCTAAAATAAATATTTGTACCTAGGACATATAAAACCAGAAGAGATGCGGATGCGTCACCAACTTTAAAAAGAATGAGGTAATGGGTCCCCGTTACCTCACTCTCCAGACGAATAGCGAATGTATGATACTTTCCCTTCACGCCAGTCCTTTATGCGACCGTGGTACTTCCTGGAGTTCCTTGGACTAACCTGCCTTTTCGTGCAACAGCAGGAGCTACTGTGTGGCCGTACCACATCTATACTTGGTTGTATTTGTTCAACAGCCAATTATAGGAGTACTAGCTTTTCGCCCGCTCTTTCGCTCGCGTTGAAGCCCATAAATAAATATCCTTCTTTAAACAATATATGGGTATATATTTTGATGATAGATATTTTCAACCCTTTACAACACTTTTTTCCAATTCAAAATAGCCTATGTCCTTTCTCAGGCTCTAGACTCTGTGAATCTGTGTACCAAATTTCATTCAAATCGTTTCAGTAGTTTTGGCGTGAAAACGAGACAGACAGCCAGAGTTACTTTTGCATTTGTAATATTAGTATGGATTATATAATACCGATTATTCTCCGATATGATTATTTTCCTCATCGTTGAATTTTATGAATGGCGATTTCCAATATTGCCGAATTTTAATATCGTGGCTTTTAATCCGTGCAACCTTTGCTGACCTTTTCGGCTTTAGGTCGATCATCTCGAGCGATCGGATCGAGTAATTTTCGATCAAAGGTTTCATCGTAATTTCTTTTACTTATTTCTAATATACAACACCGAGATAAATCGAGTTTAGCGTCCTGGTTTTCTGCGATCGTACACGCCGTTTGTAAGGTTTCCGTCTATTATTGTATGCTTGAATGAAAATAAAACTACAGCGTAGCATACTTGTGTTTTGCGAAAGTAGACATTTAAAATAATCACTACGTAATAAAACAGCCAATAATTGTAATAGTATACCAATAATAATTGTATACCACTGTCGAGTCGATAACGGCATAGTACAGGGTATGCAGTGGATGATAGTAGAAGTAAGCCTACTGCAGATTGTCTTCTTTCACATATCTTCGAAATAATCACCCTTATATATAACACAATAACCTTTATTGTTAAAATTTTTGTAGAATAACCACGAAAAGATTGTAACCGCCGTGGGAATCGAACCCACTTCTTCGGCTTTCGCGGCCTGACACTTTAGCCACTAAGCTAAACGGCTGATTGCCACACCGACGAAAATCTTAATTGTTATATCCTTTTCAGCACAGGTACAAACAATTTCGAATATTGTTTTACAACGATAATTCGAAATATGTCGTCATTGCTTTTTAGAAATAAAAATTTTTAATAGTGCTTAATCTCTGCATTTAAGATTAAACATTATAAAGTTATTGAACATTAATCATGGTTAATTTTTATTAATCACTCATTTCAAAAACTAAATGTTAATAAATATATTTTTGCCATTATCACACGCAATTTTCATTAAACGCCCTTAAAATCGTATTATAAACTGTTAATAAAACTGTTTAATGTGTTATTCTAATTTTATTTATTTTTGAAATTTCCAACTTTTGAAAAAATTTATATTTCCCAATGTCGTGGTTAATCCGAGTCAACATCATCTTCTTGATTATTTATATCGTTCCTATCTACGCATATTGAGCGTACAGTGTCTAGTGGATTTAATACAGCAATATCACTCCTACACATAACAGTAGTCGGTATGTTTGCTTGAGTTTTGTATTTCATCGCGATGTGTTGATCGATGACATAATGGCTTTTATCGGAGTGCGTTAATGCGTGGCACACAAAAGGACCTATTGGGTTATTTGGGGGTGGGTCAAGTGCTAAACGAGAATAATGAACTGCGAGGGAAATATTTAGAAGGGTACATCGTAAAAACGTCCTTAAGATTAGCCAGGAATAGGAGACTTAAGATATTTACCATCGATCCTGGTGGTTCGGCTGCAGCTAGGCTTCGGCGTCGTGGGTCGTTGGTTCTTTTCCCACACGGGACAAGAGTTTGTGCGTATAGAGAGTCCCGCGTCTGGGTGTTTGATCACAAGGACAGGATAGAATGACGCAGGTCGAAAAAACAGCAAATAACTACATGATTCACTTGATGTGCCGACATCACCTAAGGTAAGGCAGGAGGATGATTTTGGCTATGATAGACCCGCGCTAAGTCCTCATTTTTTTTTAAATTTATTTCTTAACAGAGTAAATACAACTGTTTCAAACAACATTAAGTTCGCCAAACTGAGACTACAGTTTATTTGCAGTGCCACATTGTGGGCTCAAAACGGGAAGTATCGCAGGTTTATAGCGCGGAGTTTAAAATTTGATCCGCTTTACATTATATGACATATATAAGTGAGTGTGACAGATGATATAGAACGTATGATACGGAAAGAGATAGAAGTCTATAGATTTGCAATCTTACTACACCAATTGGCGTAATTTGAGCGCCTCAGTTTCGGTGCGCTAGTGTCATACCTAACCAAAATACAAATATTGTATGTAACATTGCTTGCAGGTGATCGTTTTTTGTCACGATAGATGTTTTCGCTTCAAATTCGTGTTGTAAGAAGCTTCATCGGACACAGAGCTTGTAGAAAAGCTATTCCACTAGCTTGAATAGATCGCGCCATTTGTTGCCTGTCGTTATGATACTGCGATAGAGCGGTTGGACACAGTGCCGGATTAAGCAAACGCGGGGCCCGTAGCAAATTCTTTCAAGTAGCCCTGGTCACGCTATGGGTTTCTTAAATATAAATTGGTAAAAAAATCATTGAATTCTCTTGCTTATTTAATACTAGCGACCCAAGCCGGCTTCGCACGGATGCAATGCAAAAACCTTCCTCTTGAATCACTCTATCTAGTAAAAAAAACTGCATAAAGATCCGTTGCGTAGTTTTAAAGCTCTAAGCATACATAGGGACCGGCAGGCAGCGAGACTACTTTGTTTTATACTATGTAGTGAAGTTTCACTTTACACAAATCAAGGCTCAGCAGAGATGATTGGGTTTAAATATGCCCCTTTTGGAGCGGGGCTCGCACCAATTGCCACGTAATACGTGGTTAATCCAGCACTGGTTGGACAGCTTACCTATACGGTGTTGCTAGCACGAGCTGGCTAGACCTCGAACGCGCCAAGGTCTCGCAGTAGACCGCCTAGATTTTTTTTATTCGAATCTAGCCCGTGCTTGACTGCCATCCTACTTGATGATAAGTGGCGATGCGGCCATTGATGGTAAGCGCCCTAGCTCTGTTCACTCTCTAATACACTACACCTATTCACTTGCCTTGAAGACGCCTACGTTGTAATCGGACGGAAAGACGGACGCCGGCAGGTTGTTCCATTCTAGTTAGAAGTGGTTATACTGTTGCGTTTTTTGTAGTGAGCACCACCATCTTGAAGGTCGGCAACGCAATGTTTGCAATGGCCCGCTGAGTTTCTTTCGCCGGTTCTTCTCAGGTCAGTGGCTTTTTTTCCGAACAGGTAATAGTGTTTTTTGACAATCAATAAGTACTTAAATTTATAATAAATGCTTCTATGTTCAATAAAGATATTCGAATTTTGAATTTTGATATTTGAATTTGACTCAGATGTAATCCATGATCAGGTGCAATGGTTTCCAGCGTGCCACCTTCTACTAGGTTTGCGCCTATCAACAAATAGAGACGTACTACTAGATACAGCCTGGAAATAAATACAACGACTATATTCATAGCAAAACTTACGATTTACTCTCATTGTGGGTTTAAAAGCTAAATTAAGATGTTTACATTATACTAGACAAGCATTTTATTTCTACCTAAGCAAGGATAAGTATAAGCTCACATAAAATGTTTTAATTCCTCGAATTTCTTATTCCATCACAGAGAGACATCAGTGACATATTTGAATTATTATATATATACAAGCTGACCCGGCAAAGGTCTTTTTGCCATATAAATTATTTGTAGGGAATTTTTGATTATCAACACATAGAAAAAGAATTTTCGGAATGCAGTCATAAAATATTTGACAGGTAGTAACAGTTTATATGGGAAAATAATATTGTTGCTATTTCGAGATTCATTGCAATTTTTCCATAATTCCTCGTCGTTTAAAACATCCCGAGATTGGCACAAATATTTAAAAACCAAAATAAGCCAAATCCGTTCTTGAGTTTTAGCGAGACTAACAAACAGCGATTTATTTTTATATATATAGAAGAAAATCGATTATATTGAATTAAATCCAGCACCCGGACGGAGAGATATCAAAAATGTTTTAAAAGCTTATTAAGAGTAAAATAATTTTAAATTTTTTAATGAAATTTGAAAGAAGTTTTTATAAAATTAAACATTTTAATACATTATTTTTAATAACTATAGGCTTGTTTTTGTAAAAGTAACTTTAGTATTAGTAAAGTAACCATTTTTATCTATAATTATCAATTTAAAATTAATATTTAATCCGACATAATCGGTAAACATAATTCCATATAAAATGAAATTATAAACATCTTATAGTAGATATTTTTCTAGACCAATAAGAAGAAAAATTATAGGCAAAAGTTAGAGGTGCTTTGATGCTACTTCTGAGTAATTTTCTCTTAATTAGCAAGCCTGCTTTTTAATTTTTCAACGTTACCGTACAGTTGCACCAAAGACAAAGAACTCTTCACTTTCCTATAACGAGTGGTTTTCAGATCTATATGTGTATATAAGATAAAAACAAACCAGTACTTATTTTGATAGTAGTTCTCGTAACTATTATAACAATTAATCAGCTGTTGGTAGAGGAACGCCCGGTTTCTGAAACACTTATCATCGTAGAAGACAACTAATCAGCTGTCAAATGGTTGGCATTCTGTTCAATTCAGAGAGTTTAACCATCCTTTTGGCTGATTAGTTAATTTCTGCGATGATCAGTGTTTCATAAACCGGGCGTTAGTTAGTTTATTATATAATAGTGACAGACATACGAGCTTTGCTCGTTTTTTTTTTTTGGTAAATCATGTATTTTGGATATTTTATAAAGAAAATGATCTGGTATAGAAAAAAAAGTAAAAAAAATAAATGTGTAAATGATCGTGATATGAACCGCGGCCGTCTGTTTTGGGCCGCACGATTACCGACCGAGATATTATAACATTTTTTTTTTGCGGCGAAATTTACTGCGCTGGAACCGTTTCCGAGATTCCGATTATATATATATGTATATATATATATACAAGAATTGCTCGTTTAAAGGATAAGACTAGAAATAAGGACAAACTTACTACGCCATTGTTTCGTCTACAAAAAGTAAATAGGTCGTTCATGGGGCAAAGTGTGCGCATGTATAATAAAATCCCACAGTCGATATTAAGTCTGTCGCTTGACCATTTTAAGTGTAAAATTAAAAATCTACTTATGATTAAAGCATGTTATACCATTTCGGAATATCTCGACGACGCCATTGTGTGGAGTTAATACTGTTGATACTCACGTAGGCTAGAATAAGTCTATTATACCTGTATATACAATACGGTGGTAGGGCCACGCAACAGCCTCGGCTGTTGCACGAATGGGCAGGCCCGTCCGGGTAAGTACCACGACCTCACAGAAGACCAGCGTAAAGTGGAAGTATGACAAATACTTTCGCGTTTCGTCTGGTGAGTGAGGTAGCCGGAGCCCAATTTTCAAAAGGTTGTCAACGCATCTGTAACCCTCGGGTGTGGCAGATGTCCATGGGCGGCGGTATTCACTTACCATCAGGTGAACCGACTGCTCGTTTGGCAACTTTTCACATAAAAAAAAAAAAAAAAAAAAAAAATATTATATTGTACCCTGATATTTTTGAACAAGAGCAACTGTTGAGTTTCTTGCCGGTCTCTTCTCAACAGAAACTGCTTTCCGAACCGGTGGTACCTTACGAACCTATATACATAATCTTTGATGTAAAATTTGAGGATTCATAAGAGCGCGCAAGCGTCTATTTGAATAAATATATTTTTGATTTTGATTTTTGATATTCGAATACCTTTATGATGGTAACTCACATCAATAAAGATTTTTGAACTCTATTCAAAATTTCATTTAAAAATATACTATGCGTACCAAACCTCTACTTATTTTGGAACGTAATTAGTTTTTCTGTATGCCCTTTCGGTATAGTGCGCAATTTTGTTTTATTTTTACAATACATTACCTTACATGTCGTTCCATTATAAGAGGGAACTCCTTAAAATCAAATGGAAAATGTATAGTGAATGAGATGTTTGAACTCTGCTTTGTTTTGTGTTAATAAAAATGTTATAAATTGGATAACTCAGTAAAACAACTACCGACACATATCACTAGTAGTTTTACCTTTTCCACCACGATGTGTTAGTTCCGATTAGAAGTAAATGCGCGCATTACTTTCGTATAAAAGATTGGAAATTTGGAAAAGAAAATAACGGAGAAAAAAAACATAAGTAATAAAGGACTTTTTAAAATTAGGAAGCGCCTAAGGAGCGACGGCATCCTTTTCTTCCAAAGCAAACAGAGTCGTTTATTTATTCTAGAAGAAAAAGATGGTTCAGCCCTCTCTGGATTTAAATAACAACAGACGCTCGAGAATGGAATGCAATAAAGCTTTTATGCGTTTTCTCGCTGCAGACGACCTTCCCCTCTCCCCAGTTTCGCCTTTTCCGCTTCCAGACTATTATTTGCGCCCCAAGAAAGCAGTTTCCGACTGCTTCGAACTTATTTCATTTAGACTTTAGAAAGTATTGTGATATTCACAGAAGTTTCGTAACCGTGCATATTAGTATTTCCTACAGCCCGCTCAAAAGTCAAAACCTAGGCGCTCTTTTCTCACTCTGGGTATGCACAACATGTCCATTCTGTAGTTTTCCTCTATCAAGCAATACTCACCTTTTTTATGTGAAAAGTTGCCAAGCGAGCAGGCGGTTCACCTGATGTTAAGTGAATACCGCCGTCCATGGAGATCTGCTACACCCGAGGTGTTTATTTATTCTACCCGGTTACAGATGCGTTTTTTTTTATTTTTTTTTATTTTAACAAAGTAACTCTACAGACTCGTGGTCCGTACTCTTTTTTTTGGTTAACATGTTTTTTTTTAAATTTTCTATTTGGGCTGTCACCGCCGCATACATCAACCGGGCTGATAGCGGTGCAGCAGTGAGTTCATATTTATATATATATTTTTTAATTATTATTATTATTATTATACATATATATATAAAATAATTAATATATATATATATATTTTTGATCTGCACAGTTTTTGCTGTAGGGAGAATGGACGGAGATCTCGTCGTCGCAGGTTATTTGGTAATAGGTGTTATTTTTTTGCTAGTCTCTCTGCGACCGCTGCGTCTCTGTTCCTAATTGCCATTTTAAGGTTGTAGTCTCTTATCTTGCAGGTTGATGCCGCCATGGCTTTTTGGCAAACGACTGACCCGTATGTTAGTCCTTGTGCTTCATGGATGGTGAGAACCCGCGAACCGTCGCCCATCAGCTGGATTTCTTTAGCTTCGCTCAGTCGCATTGCCATCACAATGGCTCCAAAGTGGTTCATAAGGGCTTCGTCAACCATGAGCCGAGTACAGGTCTTCTTCTCTGGCTCTTTTAACCCATTTACCAATACCGAAGCCATTGTGCGCACTTTGGTATTTGCACTGGCGCCGACGCGACTAGCAAGCTTCTCGCGAAGATCCTTCGCCGCCTCTATTGTTGTGGTGATTACAACGTCCCCCCCTGTGTCAAAGTTCTTGACGATCCACGTTGTTTTGCCGCAACCGGGAACCCCGTTGATCCATCTAATGTTCGGCACCGTCCAGTCTTTCCAAGGTGCTTCTGGATGTTGTGCTCCCGAGACGGCGTTTGCCATGCTTAGGATTCTGTGGTCCAGCATAACCTTGGTGCATCTGGCGGTGACGACTATCGGGTCGTCGGGAGCGGCTTTAAACGTTGGGTGTCCCGTTTGTTCTGTCCTTTCCTCGTCCAGCTCGACGAAGCCAAGAGACTCGTTATAGGCTGCCATGTGCTGCCTCATGGTTCCCTTTAAAACCTCTGAGGTGGTGTTGTTGTAGATGGCTGCCTCTGCTTCCACTAGTTTTGTTTGGAGAAGACTGTCATTGTTTCTCCTGTATGCTTGCAGAATTTCTCTGCATGTCATTAAGTTGACTTCCCTCGTCGCTCTTGTGAGGGCCTGAAACTCGAGGAAAGCGTTTACTATATGGTCTCTTGGATCATGTACTGGTCTTAAGATTGGCAGATTTACTTCTCCTTTTTCGGCTCTCGTAAGGGTGGAGTTTGGGCCTATTAGGATAGGATGCTGGGGAGGCTTCTTGGCTGTGGTCGCCTGATGGCTTTCGGTAAAACTTGTTAGCCTTTTCCTCGTGATCCCGGGTAAGCTCTGGGCTGCTGTGCTGAATGTTTTTAAGGCCGCATTGATCTTGTCTCTTGCGTCAGATCTCGCCTGGGTTCTTATTTGGCTTAAGTGTTCTCTCGCCGTGGATCTGTCACTGGTTGTTTTTTGTTGCAACCGTTCCGATCCGCTAAGTGATCTTGGATTGGCTATTGGATCTCCCCAGCTGTCGACAGGAGAAGCCGCCGTTGCCGAGTCGTATTTGCGAAGGAAGCTTAGGTTTACACCTCTGTCCTCATATACGACTACCTCATGTTTTTCTGAGGCTTTTACGCAACCTATGCAGTCTGCGACCTCCCCCTTCTTGTGCTGGACTACCATAGCATCCACTCTTATTATGCGGGGTGCTCCACTAGAACCCTCCTCTGCCTCTCCGAGTTGACGCAGCAGTGAGCATGCTTGAACAAAGGGAGTGTCTGTTTCACCCCATGCGAACAGTAGGGTCGACTTATTACGTGATCTCACTATTCGACATTTTTGGTCTGCGATTGTAACCTCCGTTAACGCGTTGTACGTTTTGCGTTTCATGCTTGTCTTGAATGTGCTGCCATTCAACAGGGTAGCGAGACCGGGTGAGATCTTGACGTAGTTTTTGGTCTTTGCGTTGCAGAAGCTTATCCCGAGTCTCTCCGAGTTGTTATCCATAAAGATAGCTACTTCGTTGATCCTTATTCCTGGTTCCCCTTTTTCACCCCACGCTAGTATTTGTGTCGAATTTAATGTATTTCTGGGTGTGTTGATATCTGTGCCTGAGTATGTGTTTGTGTTAGTGTATGTAAGTCTTGGTAGAGCGACTGATTTGTGGAGCCATTTCTCTTAGCTGCAATGCGGAAGATCGACTCCGCAAATGCTAAGAAGTGAGGCCTTCTTGCGTCATCCGTCGTGACAATATGGAGGTTAGATTCTGTCAGTTTGGTGTTTGTTAGAAATTCTAGGTCTGTTCGGGCCGCCATGAAACGGGGGCACTCCAGAATCACGTGCCACACAGATTCAATGACATTTGGGTCACATTCGCAACCAGGACTGTCTTTCAACTTGAACCTGTGCAAATATTCTCCTATACCCCCATGTCCTGTCATCACTTGCACTTGGGTTGGTGTTGGCCTAGACTTTCTTACTATTCGGTATGCCGCAGCGACGTCCGGTAAGAATTTTCTTGTAACCAACCCAGTGCTGGAGGTTTGGTACCTGTCCTGCCATTTGAGGACCGTTTCCTCCCTGATCCTTCTTCTGACATAAGACAGTGGGATTTTGTCATAGTCTGTGTCGCACGCCTCTCTGAGCGCTGCTTTCTTCGCTAACTCATCGGCTCTTTCATTCCCAGCTGTTCCAACGTGGGCTCTTAGCCAGAAAAGCTGACAACCTTTTGAAGATTGGGCTCCGGCTACCTCACTCACCAGACGAAACGCGAAAGTATTTATTATACTTCCACTTTACGCTGGTCTTCTGTGAGGTCGTGGTACTTACCCGGACGAGCCAGCCCATTCGTGCAAGAGCCGAGGCTGCTGCGTGGCCCTACCACAGTTAAACGTTCTTAAGATACATGATTTTTTTCACACAGTACATCCAAATCTTTCTCACTCTTCTAGTGATTTGACTGTCATCCTTCTTTCAACGATAACACTAGAAATACTGATACAAATTTTGGCCTGTGAACATGTGTAAAAGCACATGTTCACAGGCCGCAGCCTTTTTTAGTTAAGTAGATGCGAGCTTTCGCTTCAAGGATGTTAAGTGATCACCGGTCATGGACATTATGAATCACCCATAGGGTAGCAAATGCTTTACCAGCTTTAAACAAAGTAGACCCTGGTTACCACTCATCATGAAACACAGAAGTATAACTTCCAATTCACACTAGTCTTCTGTGAGACCGTGTTACTTCCCCAGAAATACCTGCCTACCCATCTGTGAAAATACCATTATCATTCAAATGTTAGTTTAATTACATATCAGTTTTAATGGCTAGTATTTGCGTCCTACTTAAAGGATACTACAGTCTTTGATGACAAAGCAATTTACTAGCCACTCTTGCCTTAAAGATTACAATAAGACTACTCAGTATATTAAAGCACATTAATGTTCATTTAGAATTTTTTAATGTCCACTTTATAGTAGCTATGACTTTAAAAAGGAATTCACATACAAATAAGGTTTCAATAATTAGATATCTACGATGAAAATACACTGTTTAGGTTGTGCGTAGTCGCTTGAAGAGTTTCTCTTATTACACGTAATGTACAGATTCTACATATCTCTCCCAAACTTAGCCATGTTAAATAATGCTTTTCAGCCTGACGAGTGTGTATGTGACATTTAAGTAATTGAATGCTCTGTAAATTTAATTTGTCTTCTTAATTGTTTGTAGTGTTTAACTTGTTATTATTACGTGTAGTTAGGAATTATGATATTGCATTCATGCATGATCATAAACACCAACATTACAATAAGACAGAAAGAGGGACACTTCTAAATCATGATTTAAGAACTCTAAGGGTTATTCATTATCTTATGACCTATATTCCTTTTATAATGGCTTGTATTTGGCTAGCGCCCATTCCTACCTAAGAGGTACCTACTGCAGTTGTTGATGGTAAAAGAGACTCGTAGCCACTCTTGCCTTGAAGAGACCAACTATGCAATCAGATAGAAGGAGGGATACTTATAAATCATGATCTAAGAACTCTAAGCGTTAGTATCTTATGACTTATATTCCTTTTATGACAGCTTGCATTTCGCTAGCGTCCTACCTAAAGAATATCGCAGCCGTTGATGGTAAAAGCTCTCTTAGAATTAGAAAAATAGATACATCTAAATCATACTTTATAAACATTAAGCCGACTTCGATATTGGGCTGCGTTGGGCAGTCGCGTAGCGGTGATTACGGCAGACGAAACTACGCAATTAACAGAAGAAGCGTTAAGTGCCGAGCGGCTAACGTCCGATTTGATGGTACAAGCCAGAGGCGACATTGTTTCGATCATCGGCGAAATTGTGGAGCCCCGCGGTTTCTCTCGCTTCAAAGTTCGTTGTATAGATATCGCTAATATCGCAATGGGTGCCTGTATACAATTGGGTTCATGGTTGGATGCTATAGTTATTTCAATATTCAAGATCAGCCTATTGCCGTCCAGTGCTGAACGTAGGCCTCCCCCAAAGTGCGCCAACTATCCCGGTCCTGGGCAGCCCGCATCCATCCACTGCCCGCCACTTTTCTTAAGTCGTCAGTCCATTGTGCTGCAGGCCATTCCACTTTACGTTTTCCTAACCGTGGTCTGGACCTCTAACCACGTCGGCTCCAGCGGCCATCAGTACGTCTGGAGACATGGCCAGCCCACTTCCACTTCAGCGTGCTAATTCTGCCCGCAATGCCGGTAACTTTAGTTCTATATATATCCGCTCCTAATGTTGTAATGTATACAACAAAGCGACCGCGTTTGTCTCTGAAACAATCAGTCCAATAACCTATCTCACGCAACATAGTATTATTATATATGAACTGGATATTAAACGCGGCTTCGCCCGCGCGGTTAAAGGAAATTAACAATGAGTTTTTTATTATACAGAATAGGTTGCAGATGGCAGATTTCTTTTCCTACTTACTTGACAATTTTTGTTATGTTTTGAATAATTCACATAATATATTTATTAATTATAGCCTGTCTTATTCGCATGTATTAGCTATATTATTGTAAAGTTTCATCAAAATCCATTCTGTAGTTTTTGTGTGAAAGATTAACATACATCCATCCATACATACAAACTTTCGCGCCTATAATTTTAGTAAGGATTAATTGCAAAAAACTGGCTATATCGCACAGTAATGAGTTGAAATTGGACTTTCAGTTGAAGTGTATCACATAAAAAGGGTTTTTTGCGTATTTTATCACTAGGTGTTTTATTTTCCTATAATGGTAGATTCTAACTAACAATGACAGTTTCTAACAATGAAGGACACCGTCATCAACGGCAAAGAATCTGTATTGTTAAAATATTTATTTTATAACTTAGTTAATTATTATGAAGAAACTCATGAAATTCACTGAACGTTAAATTTCAAACTTTCTACAAAAAAGGATGTCGACCTATAACAACCTAAAACGCTTGTCGCTTATCGCTTGCGCAATGAAACCATCATTCATCGAATATAAAACTCGTCGGCGAAAGAGCCATAGAGCGTTACGCTGTTAACTACAAGTGGCGATACTCATTGCGACCGTAAGCGATTTTGAATCCATCTTCTCTATTTATGAGTTAAATTTATGTGGTACATAAAAGCTTTGGTATTAATATATTTATTTTATTATTATATATTATTATCTATGTATTTATTTTATATGTGTGTCAAATACGTGGTAGTGTGTGTATTGATTTTTATTAATTTAATGTATTTTAGTGCATAATTTTTAACAAATATTAGCATTCTGCACTACTTTTATATATCCTTACTTATATGTCCTTACGAATATTATAAAGGCGAAAGTTTGTATGTATGGATGGATGTTTGTTACTCTTTCACGCAAATACTACTGAATGGATTTTAATGAAACTTTACAATAATATAGCTTATACATCTTCATAGGCTATAATTTGTGTACATATTTTATGTCTATCTGTTTTCCTGTCTAAATGTTACGCCTTCAGCTTATTCAGCGCGGACGTAGTCGCGGCCAGCAGCTGGTAAACTATAAGCGTCATACTCCTCCCTCCGCGCTATTTTCTTACAGAGTTTTTGCTTCACGTATTATATATACAGATTATATTCACTGTGGTAGTGCACGAAACAGTTTCTGCTGTTTTTCGAATGGGCAGCCACGTCCGGGAAAGTACCACGGCCACACAGAAAACCGGCGTGAAGTGAAAGTGTTTTAAAGGTCGTCAACACATCTGCAAGCCATCCGGTGTTTTTAATGTCCATTGGCGGCGGTATTCACTTAACATCAGATAAACGGCTGCTCGCTTGAGAACTTTTATTTATTTATTTATTTATCCTTTATGCACTAAAAGTACAAAGGCGGACTTAATGCCAAAGGCATTATCTCCCAGTCAACCTTAGGGTGGTACAGAGAAGATAAGGTAGGTGCACAGAAAGACAAAAACAAGAAAAACTTCAACTGGAACTTACAAACTACATATCTCATATGTAGCTTGTAAGTTTCACTTATGTTTTTCACATAAATACTATAACACAAATAGACTTTTCACATAAAGAAATATGTATATTCCATTATATGTCACATATTCTATTATATGAATATATGTTGTATACATATACGTTTCCATGTATATTTTGCAATATATTTCGCGCACGACGTTCAAGCAAATTATGCGACTCCATTTAACTCAGCGGTATGACTTGTTTTTAGGTTCTGAGAATATTTCCTTCGACCTGTACTGCCATAGAGTACTCTATTTCGTATTTTAAATAGCAATTTTATGTCAAAATTTAGTGCCAAGACATAATTAGGCTGTACTTCCAGTTCTCGCATCTTTATATCCCAACGGAGCTAGAGGAGAATTGCTTGCGTGCACTATTAGTATTTATTACTTAGTTTATTGGGTACTTGAAGTAATACGCGGTAAGCTTATCAGCCGGCCGCAGGGAAATTGCGACCTCCGTCAGCTTGTTGACAAGTACTGAAACTGGAAGGATATTCTTCAGTTCTTTTAATTTATTTTATTATTTCTATTATATTTTTGATGAATAGCCCCTGATATTGACATTCTATTGGCTCGATGTCTCAGTGAGAGAAATTTTTCAACCGACCTCAAAAAAGAAGGAGTTTTCAATTCGATTGTGTTTTTTATGTATGCCACCTCCGTTATGCCAAGTGTATGAAACGATTTTAAAAAGTATTTCTCCTTAAGTTTGGTTAAGCTCCCATGTGGTCTTATATTAATTTCATTCCGTAACGCAAAATGAATTTTTAAAATAGATTCATAAATGACGGAATTCTGAAAAGTAACAAACATTAAAAAAAAACAGACTCCTCATTTAAAATTTGTAGAAAAAAAATCGACGAAAAACAACTAAACAACTAAAAGTATTTAAGTGTGTGTCCTCCTTTTTTTAAATCGGTTGAAAATTAGAAAATATACTGCTTTAGAAGTTTATATTGGAGTATCGATAAGAAAAACCAAATCTAACTTACTGCCAAAGTTCCGAAGCTCCCTCCTTTATGCTGTAATGTCGCTTCCTAATTAATTTGGCCGCAATTATGCAGCGTCTGTTTCAGAAACGATCTTGTCGTAATGATCATCCCGTTGGGATGAGCGAGCGGATTTTCGAGAACTAGAACTCATGTACTTCAGGGCAATTAAGATTTTTTACTAAAGAACTTGCCTATACCTATCACTCAGGCCATAAGCACGTTTATATACAGTGTCTCCTTTTTAGGGTTCCGTACCCAAAAGGTAAAACGGAAACCTATTATTGCTAAGACTCCGCTATCTGTCTGTCGGTCTGTACGTACGTACCAGGCTGTATCTCATGAACCGTGATAAGAGTTGAAATTTTCACAGATTATGTATTTCTGTTGCCGCTATAACAACAGAATAAAAATATTTTTAAGTAGTGCTCCCATACAACAGACATGAATTTTTTTGGTGTTTTAATAGATAGTGGCACGGAACCCTGCGTGCGCGGGTTCGACTCGCACTTGACCGGTTTTTAATGTGAGAGGGTGGTACGCGACTTTCACCTCGCGTCGGTCTTCTGTGAGGTCGAAGCCAGGCAACACTCTTGGCTGTTGCACTAACGAATGGGTAAGTCCGTCCGGGTAACCACCACGTACTTTCCTGTGATGAGTGAGGTAACCCGGGCCCATTTTATTATATATAAGGTGGCAACGCATCTGCAGGTGTTGCAAATGTCAATGGGTGGAGGTTATTACTTATTACGTCAAGCTAGTGAGCAGAGATTATCTCGAATATGTTTCCAATCCACAACGCAACGGAAAATAAAAACTTTCACTTCACGCCGACCCTTGAGACTACTCGAGTTACCACCAGGGTATTATAAAATGGTCGCGATCGTTGCTTCATTCTGTATGCAACAACCAAAGTGCTGCCGAGGTACCAGGGTATTATGGAACGGTCGAGTCGTCATCGTCTGAGCACGTGTGCAAAATTACAAATAATTCGGGTCAATGGATTTGGATGGGAATTGAATTGAAAGGGTGTGTTCATTTTTGACACGGCGACATATTACGAACTCATTTGATTTTTCGTTTATCGTGCGTACAGAGAAGTAAGACAGACTCCCGGCGTCTGTCTTTCCGTCCGTATACAATGTCTGTGTCTTGGTAAACAGAATGGGCTTGTAGTGGCCATGGATTATGGCCAATGGAAGAACCATACACGGTGGAATCGAGACGCTCATTTTCTTGTGATAAACGGTGAATCTAATAAGTCTATAAAAAATAAACAAGTCTAAATTTAGCAACGAAAAACAAAACTCACTTCAAATATTTTATAATAGATTTTCAGGAGTTTCCTAAGTATCTCCGGAGCCCAAGATCCAATACCAATGATGTTGATTAATATGGGACCACATGGGAAGCATCAGCTTTCAAATAAAATAAAAACCATCAAAATCGATTCACCCAGTCGAAAGATATGAGGTAACAAACATAAAAAATAAATACAGTCGAATTAAGAACTTCCTCCTCTTTTGAAGTCGGATTAAAAAAAAATCTGTATTCTGAATCAAATATAGGTCGACCCAATTGGCATATAGAATAATGAACAGTCACTTGCGCTAGAAGGCGTGGGTTCGATCCCTGACTGAAATATTGTGTGAAGAATTACATATATTTATATAGAAAAGAAAAGTATGTTTACGTATCTTTGTGCACACTTCACTTACTTTGGAACTACCTAGCGTTGTCTAAAAAATGTACTGAAATAACTATTTATCTATTTACAATGGAAACTTGTGTATTTGTTCCACTAATCAAAGTGCGCGGTCAACTATTAGTATGTCAGTTCCGTATAGAAATTATATGTTAGCGTTACGGCAAAGGCCTCCTCTGAACAGAGGGTATTAAGGCATAGTCCAAAACGCTTCCACACCGCGGATAGGCGGACTTATACCGAGGACACATATCTTCGAAATATTTTATTGTTATTAGTTCAAAAATATGCAGTTGTTGTTGTTTTCCTTCGCCGCTAAGCATGAGATAAGTCAGCACTTACCTAAAATTAATAATTTCATTGGTGCCGGTACCGTGGATCGAACTCGGGCTGCTCGAGTGTATGGAATTAAAAGCGAGAACAGTGAGCAATATAGTCTACGTCTGTACACTGTTTATTCAATACGGTACTCCATCCCTTTCAGGCTTACTCATCCAATTAAAATGTATGAGTAGTAACTGAAGTTAACTTGGAGCATAGGGATAAAGCGATCGGGAACGAGATAACTTTAACCCGCTATAGTCCTTCAGTGTAGTTTGGCAAAACTTTTGTTTGTGGTCATTAATTGTTGCGCTACCCAGAAATTCTGTTCCTATTTTTACGGATACGATTTTTTTTTAAATTAAATACCCTTTAATAGAATATTTTCTACATGCACTACAATACTATAATTTCGCGGCAAGCGGCAAGAGAATAGTTCGTTTAATAACCATGTTCAACAAATTTTGCCAACCTTTAAAAACAATGGGTGTCATTAATCAGAAGAAAAGCAGAAACATATTAGTGCCACAAACGCGGAAGCAGTCGCATTTCCGAAGTAATAATTTTAGTAAAACTAATATTCATTTTAATTTTATTTATTTATACTTTACTAGCTGACTCGGCAAACGTTGTTTTGCCATATAAATTATTTCTAGAGGAATCGGAACGCGTTCAAAAATCGTTTGTCAGGTTGACAGATACAGTTTGTATGGGAAAATAAAATTGTTGCTATTTCGGTTTTCCATGCAATTTTTCTATAATTTCTCATAGTTTAAACCTTCCCTGGACTGCCACGAATATATTAAAACCAAAATTAGCCAAATCGGTCCGCCCGTTCTCGAGTTTTAGCGAGACTAACGAACAGCAATCCATTTTTATATATAAGAAGATTGCAAATTGCTTTAAATAAAAATGATCACGAAGGGCGAACTTGATGCCTATTGGCGTTCTCTCCCAGTCAACCCGGGGCGTGGTGAGAAATATGTATATACATAAAATAAAAATACTATTCTGGACTTTTGTAATGTATCGTGACCAACTTTCCGATTCTTAATACGACGTGTAGCATTGTTTAAAGTTTTTAGCAACGTCGAGATTAAAGTCAACATTGTGAGCTCGGCGTAAAATATTTCGAGGAGATTCTTATACGTTGTTCCTACTACATAAAGCATTATTTAGCAATAACAATTGATAATTGAGTCTATGCTATGTATGTTAACAATAAGGCTCCATCACGCAACCCAACCGCATAATATACGTCATGTTTATTATATTTGTCATGCTTCATATACAGCGTGTCATTACGATCCCGACAATAAATGAACACACGTCTAACGCTACTTGCCAATAATAATAAAATATATTAACGTTAAAAAAATCCATAATTAAAAAAAATATTTTTCAAACAAACTAATTAAATAAAAAAGAAACAAAATTTGTAATATCCTATACAACTCGCGCCATAGCGTCGCATTACAAGCCTCTCCTTCTAACAGTATGTTTTGTCTCTTTTAAATTCATTCAACCCATTCATATGCTTTGTGACCTTTACCAATGAACTTTACGTTACAGTTTTATACGTAAGGATGTTCTAAAATTCTTTGTTTTGGAAAGTTTAATAACTCTGTAAATATTGATGTTTCAAGAATGTAGTTAACGTTTAATACAATTTAAAAAAAGTTATCCTTTATATGTGTGTTCATATATTGTCGCGATGGTAAAGACACGCTGTATATTCATTTGCTTACTTCATATACATATATTTGTTACTTCATATATAGTCACATTGTCATAGTTCATATATATTCGAAATCTTTATTTCAATATTATTATTGCAGGTTACCTCACGATGTTTTCTTTCATTACTGATACACACGTGATAAGTCCAGCACTTATTATTGCAATTAACAACTCATTGGTGCTTGCACCGGAATTTTAACTTAGATTGCTCGAATATTTGACAAAAAAGCAAGCGCTCTTTTATAGGGTTCCGTACCCAAAGGTTAAACGGGACCATATTACTAAGATTCCCCTGTCTGTCTATCTGTCCATCTGTTACCAGGCTGTATCTCTCCGTGATAGTTAGGTTTTGAATTTTTTGAAAATGTCGCAGATAATGTATTTCTGTTGGCGCTATAACAACAAATACATAATATATATGATATATATGATATAAATGTATGTGATATAAAAACAGAATAAAATAATATTTAAGTGGGGCTGATTCAGAGAAAAACTTCTCTGCATGATTCCATTTCATGATTCTTTCTCTCGTTAATGAATGATGAACCCAACTATTTCGGTGTGTTTACGATGAAAATGAGCAAATATATTATTACTTAACTAATGTTTATTAAATAAAACTAAGATACCAATATTCTCGATTACAGGCTCTGGACACGATGCATCACGATGTTTCGAACATACCATTACTTAAGACTCCATCCAAGAAAAAATGTTCTTTTACAAATTATTCTTTCAACGATTTAAGCGGTAAAAAAAATAATAATTTCCTACTACTACACATTTTGAACAATATAGATGCAATAAAGTTGTTTTCAAAATGTTCGTATATAATCCTATGTAATTACTGTTTTCATACATTGCCAACATTTTAACTGGTCTTAATAGAACAATTATAAATTAAAAAAAAAATGAAATTTAAAATCCGTATGAATTCCAAATTCAAAAGCAGAAGCCACCTGGCCCAAGTAACCTATTAAAACTGCGCGTTGCATCAAACCCGACACGCTTGAATGTTGTCGCCGTCTCTTAACCTACATGCAGGGTAGGGAGGAATTTCGACGCTCACCGAGACATTCAGTGCACGCTGAGACCCTCATACCCTCTAGTGACCTCTTAAAAAGCCAGGAACCCGGCTGTTTTGAGACATCTATTACTCGTATCAGCTGCGGCGGATTTTCCACCAATAGCAAGGTGCGTAGTCAAAATACTTTAGTTTGATTGGTTAGAGCGTAAACCGCGGCGAAAATTAAATATAATATTTCCTTATAGCAACGAGATTATAATATATGATTAATACTATTACAGAAATATATTTTTAGTTATAAAACAATCAATATAAATGTCAGAAATGGATAAAAGGCATGAATGCTAGACTTCATTATAATGTGTGGGACCCACGTAATTTTGAATACCAAAATGTGACATAACCTCATCAGAGTTTAACAGTTACATTATTTACTCCAAAACTAAAAAAAGTCAAAAAATCGAGCAGCGCCGAAAGTTTTTGTTCATAAATCTTCTAAAGTCTCATCTTAAGTGAAAAATTGCATAGGCGCTAAATAAAAAAAATTCACTCCACACTCAGACTGTTGACTACATTCCGATGACGCTCAAATAATAAATTGCGCAGACGGATAAGCATGTAACAGCCATTTATATGTAGACAACCCTAACGCATTTGCATTTAGACGCCTTGCGTTGCGAACGAACGTTTTAGTTCTGCGTACATCTACATACCATCCGCGTATAAATACGGACGTACGCGGAGCGAAGCGGCACACCATCTGCGTACGTCCGCGGAAAGGCGCGTGCGTAGATCCGCATGTTCGCGGACGTCTGCGGAATTGCGAGACGTCAGCGGCGAACAAATCCGCAATAACAGCGCTGTGATGCTTACAGAGCCTGAATTAGCATTTCGCAGGATTCTATTGCTCTGTGGCAGCGCTGCCGTTTCGCTGAAGCGCTTTTTCTCTGATAGAGAGTTCGTTTGTGAAAGTTATTGACGAGGGCATTGTAGCATTACTCGCATCGTATCTGAGTTAAAATACCATTGTTAAATTGCAATTCTAAATTCCATATTATCAAATGGCCTGTGTTGAAGAAACAATCATGAGGAAACCGGCGCATTTTGAAAATAAATAAAAAAAATATCTGCATATTGCAATAAGGCAAACTTACAAATTTGACATGATCCGTAAAAAGTAAAATAAAATCACAGTCTGTCCTATATATCTCACTGCTAGCCAAAGGCCTCTTCTATATAGAGGGATTGATAGACTTCACACATCTTCGAATTCTTAATTTTTTGTTATGGTTTCGAAAAAATGCAGGTTTCCTCACGATGTTTCCCTTCACCGCCGAGCACGTGAGAATTTCTTATAATCACATTCATTTGTGACAGCTTGAATTGTACCCATATTGAGTGAATTGATTTAACACAGTGCATTAAAGGAAGTTCCGTTAGCCATTATTACATTCTTATATATCTTTATATTAGTAAAAGGAAAAATGTATACACAGTATAACAAAACTCGAATGGCTGTCGCTAAATCGGCAGATTCACCATGCGACCGCCATTAAATTGTTGACTAAAGCGTCCGCACTATTTACGTTACGTCCGCGTCGTCTGGAATCGCGGGACGCTTGATTCCAGAACGTTCCATCGGCATAAATAATCGCGATGTTCGTGTCGAAAATTCTAGAACATGATACGCAATACACGACCGTATTATTGTACTGTAGTGGTATCAACATTCCCTCCGTACTCATTACAGCATTCGAGGACGAATTTAATAGATTTGGCCAACCGTAGAATTTCACAACGACCGATATTTCACAAAATAATTAATTTATTTCCATCCAAAAAGTAGATGATATTAAGATTGAACGAAAGACTAAAACCCTAAACACGAAATTAACCATAAGCATATAAATAGCCCTATTTGCTATAATTTGCTAATATTGAGGAGCGGTCGTTAATAAATATTACTCTTCAAATTGACATATTTACTCTCTCTTTATTGATCCTCCGGATACATAATTGTAGATTAGGCATTCACACGCTTTACATTCGTAACCGTACCCGTAGGGTTTTAACCCACAGGATTATTCAACCTTTTTAAACGTTCCGTGTCCACCGGATCGACTAATAAACCCTTGACATGTCCAAACCGCGCACGAATTCTTTCCAAAAGCACCAGCTATACCAGGGCACCAGAGGCAAAGACTATGGGAAAAACTGACTTTTCAACATATTTCAAAAAAGTAGGAGGTTCTAAATTCGACTGTGTTATTTTGTACGTTTGTTACCTCAGAACTTTCGATTGGGTGAACCGATTTTGATCATTCTTTTTTTATTTGTAAGCTGGCACTTCCCATGTGGTCAGATACTAATTTAATATATATTGGATCTTGGGCTCCGGAAATGCTTAGGGAACTCCTGAAAATCATTTATAAAATTAATACAGAACGAGATATTTGAAGCAGGTTTTGTTTTACTTTAGTAATTGTTATTATCGTGTTGCCACAATAGGATACTTCACGTGTTTCTTCCTGATGAGGTAAACGGAGATCGATGCTGCCCATCTTGGGTATTACCGTAACAAACTCCTGGGACAATCACACAGTGGTGGTTACGCACAAGAGTAGGGATACTGTATACGTGAAACAAGTGACAGGTGACAAGCAGTGGGCCTGGCGACTACTATTTGATTTATGGTGGAGTCTTATTAATGGACCTACCTTACCTTACCTGTGATACGACTTCGGCTCGATAGAGATTTTTGCAACGCATTAAAACCGAGATGATGGAAATGCTAAATGAAATGGCTACGGCAACACCAGAAGCTATAGCAAGGTCTCAGCGTAGTAGGATTCTCACGCCTTGTAAGTCAAATAGGCGATGAAATTCCTAATTTTTTATTACATTCTTAATCCAAAACCTATTAGCTGTGATATCAATCCAAAGATGGGCTGTTAATCGCGATAAATGTTTAGCTATGTAATATAGATACACACCTATGTTTCGTTACTTTACCTTTTACAATTTTTTATAGCCCAACGAAAATAATGTTTCAAGTCGGTTCTGAGTTCTGAGGTAACAAACGTAAAAAAAAAAAAAAAAAAAAGAACCAGGAATTAAACCAAAATAATTTAATTTAGAGCCGTGACAGTGTCTGCCGTATGTCAATAAATTAAAGGCGAGCGCCCCGGCACTGGACTATTGTTCCAGTGCCCGGGCGCTCGCCTTTAATTTAATGTACTCTTGCAACCTGAGTTCGATCCCCGGTGTCGGCACCTATGAAACTGGTAATAATTGACTAATGAAATTATTGATTTTAAGTGCTTACTTATCATGTGCTCTGCGGTGAAGGAAAATATCGTGAGGAAACCTGCATATTTTCGAAATATTAACAAAAAAATATATATTTCGAAGATATGTGAAGTCCGCCAATCCACAGTGGGGCCGCGTGGACTATGCACTAACACCCTCTGTGCAGAGGAGGCCTTTGCCCAGCTGTGGAATATGTATAGGCTGTTACATTACTTTTTTTTAAACTTTACAAAACAATATTAATTTAGAAACCAATCATCTTAATACATAATAATACTATCATTTAAAAAGAAAATAACACGCAGTCTCAACGCTCATTCGATATTTGAAATATAAAAAAAGCAAAGCGAATCGACATTCGAATTTCGAAGCGTCGAAAGGAGACCGCTAACGAGGACAACGCAATATCGCCGCCAACTTAACGATCGAGCAGCACCGAACGCGACAGAAAGCGCTCGTACTCCGCGCTCAGTCACAGATAATAAAGGGAAAATCCAACCGGCGGTGTCTGAATGGCGGCGTTACGTAACGGCGTTGTACTATTTTCGGCGGGCGAGCCGCGGGCGGATCAATGACGCCCACGGTGAGCGCCATCTAGCGGCGGGAGGTGGGAACTACGAATTCCCCTCTCCCCAACATTCTTTTCTACTCCCCTCGCCCCGTGCGCTCGTGACCCCACTCGGCAGCGCAGCCTAAGGCCGCCGACACACTGTCAAAGAACTCTGACAGTGGACACGGGGCTTTTGAGCGTGTTTCTCGGAAAATAGGGGCCAGGAACGGTGTCTCAGGATGTCAGTAGGCTAAGAGACCTCTATTTGAAAATACTAGCAAACGGAATACATGTTTCTTTGTGTGAGAGAATCTTTAAATATAAAACAGCCAATGCATGGATTGCAACAGTCTAAATATTTTATCGAATAAGATAACAAACGAGTATCTAAAATTCGAAGACAAGTAACATAAAAGCTAATATCGCTTTCATATAAATAAAAATAAAACTCCCCAAAACACTACCTTTTTAATCTTTTATAATGATTTATTGTACTTACAAAAATGGTTATTCACTTTGAATTCACAATGCATTATTTTACAGCATACGTGTATTTCCTTAAACGCAATAAAAAACACATATAAAACGCGATAATCACTTTTTTTATATTGTCCTGAAGATTTTCATATGTCAAAAATGTACTTAATATTTGTGTGTGATGTATAAAGCCACTTAATATTTGTGTGTGACAGTTACAAGTGAATAATGCACTTAGAATTTAATAGAAGAAGAACTGATCAACTCGCAAAGAGCCGCATTTATTACGTACATAATTATTACAAACGTAATTTCGTCGCACTCATAAATCTCACCGATTCCAATAGCTTTAATTGCATTTCCCTGTTATGAACGCTCAATCGGTTCGAGTTCATAACACTCTCAATGGGTTCCCTCGGATCGTCCTACTTTATACAATCACGCTTCCTCGTTAACCGAACGAGTAATAAAAGTTCGCACTTCGCAATTATGGATTCGTGGCGACTCTAATGGTACACACTTTACGCTATATTTTTCTAAAGTGGGCCGTAGTTAAATTTGTAAATAGTTTTCAATGGTGGGACCGTGTTAGAAAATTAGGTTGCGTGGACACAGCGGCTCGAGAAATCCAAACTCACAAGGTGTCCCTCAAGGCAACCCGACACAAAGCCTTAGGCAAAAGTAGACACTGTGTACTCAATTTCCTTATTGTTCAACGACATCAAAAAACGTTATGTCAGAAAACGATAGATGTAATCGATATCACAAATTAATTTCATTGGTATTGGAATTGTTCTCCAGAGATGAGTGAAATATTTAAAGTCTATTTTGTTTTCTGTTAACATATAAAGTTACAGTCTTATATCCTCCCTTCCTTGCGCCTCCTCTGTACTATGCCTTAACATTCTGTATAAGGGACGCGCTACCCGACTGCCGTTTGTTGAACTTCTATTAGCGAACCAATATTATTTCTTGGAAATATTTTTTTTTATAAATATTTTTAGAGTCGTGATAGCTCAGTGACCGGGCGCTCGCCTGTAATTCAATACACTCGAGCAACCTGAGTTCGATCCCCGGAAACCAATGAAATTGTTAATTACATTAGTGTAATGGCGCTAGCCAGTATTCTCTAATTATATATTGTGTATTATAACAGTGGTAGGGCCACGCAGCAGACTAGCACGAATGGGCAGGCTCGTCCGGGTAAATACCACGACCTCACAGAAGACCGGCGTAAAGTGGACGTATAATACTTTCGCGTTTCGTCTGGTGAGTGAGGTGGTCGGAGCCCAATTTTCAAAAGATTGTCAACGCATCTGGAACCCTCGGGTGTAGCAGATGTCCATGGGCGGGGGTATTCACTTAATATCAGGTGAACCGTCTGCTCGCTTGGCAACTTTTCACATTAAAAAAAATAAATGAAGCTCGAGGAAAATGAGTCTCTTCACGAGCTCTGGACCCAATTCAGCTTTATGCCGTTTATAGCCTACGGACTGAAGGCGCGACAATCAATCATCAAATCTAGGCTTGGGAAAAATATATAAAAACATAGTATATATGATAATCATCACTACATAGTATAAAACAAAGTCGTCCCGCTGTCTGTCATTCTTGATGTATGTATGCTTAGATCTTTAAAACTACGTAACGGATTTTTTTACTAGATAGAGCTATGGGTGTTGTAACTGCCCTGGCTATCACTTAACAAAAGGTCGACTCGCCAGCTCGATTGCCATCTCCTTACATTAAAAAATGGTGAGGGACCTATGAGAGAGAAGAATGCAAGATCAAGTAATAATTAGTATCCGGACACAAACTTTAGCCATTGGAGTACAATTCTCTAACCCTCGAATTGAAGTCCAAACTTTAAGCTAGAGCTGGTACACAATTTAATTGGGGACTATATAATTGGTTTACACCACTTACCACTTGCATTCTTTATGAAACCTTCTTCTCTGAACAGACCTGAATCGGTGACGGGTAATATTTTTTAAACTAACATTGCTAAATTATACAGCGTGTCGTTACCATCGCGACAATAAATGAACACACGTCTAACGCTACTTGCCAGTAATCATAAAAAAAATATTAACGTTAAACAAAATCCATAGTTAAAAAAAAATATTTTTCGAACAAACTAATTAAGTAAGAAAGAAACAAAATTTGTAACATCCTATACAACTCGCGCCACAGCGTAGCATTATATGCCTCTCCTTCTAACAGTATGTTTTGTCTCTTTTAAATTCATTCAACCCATTCATTATGCTTTGTGACCTTTACTAATGAACTTTACGTTACAGTTTCGTACGTAAGGGTGTTTTAAAATTGTTTGTTTTGAAAAATTAAATAACTCTGTAAATATTGATGTTTAAAGAATGTAAGCGTTTAATACAATTTTAAAAAGTTATCCCCTATATGTGTGTTCATTTATTGTCGCGGTGGTAACGACACGCTGTATATATATATATATATATATATATATATATATATATATATATATATATATATATATATATATATATCTATATATATATATATATATATATCGCTTCTATTAAACGATAGGCATCGTCGGTAAAAACACTCTCATTTCCCCATTCTTGAGGAATATAATTAATACTGGGGATGCATTTACTTACGGTATTACCTCAGAAAGCAAGACTGAGACTATGTACAGAGAATAATAAATTCAAAAGTGTAACGAGCGATGATAATGTAGACATTGTATGTTATTTGTTAATTCAAAGTCGAAGTCAATATTTCTTAATTCAATATAGGCATATTTTAAGCTGTTATTGAACGTCAAAAAGTACCAATTGCTTTGAAATAGTTTAGTTTACTCATTTTTACGGTTTATTTCTGTCCTAATGTACAATCATAAGTGACTAAGGCAGTAAAATATTCCGCATAAGCCTGGAAAAAATCCCTCTAAAAAAGAAAATATCAAATAATTTCGCGCGAAAATATCTCAGAACCGACGCCATTTTATATCCTGTCAGACTTAAGTACGCCATCCACGTTCCTCAGACAACATGGCTGTGGTATTAAAACGTGCCGAGTTGCCAATTCATAGTTGAATATTTAGCAATTCTAAGTGGGGATTAAAATTTAATTACGTATCAGAATATTGGCAAAGGAACTTAATGGAACGTATTACTAAAGGATATTTATGGGAAATTTGTTCACTTTGTATTTTTCTCCTGTTATGTATATTTTTATCTTAAAAAATATAACTTCTTGGAAGCAACAAAAAGTCTTAGACGGGATAGAATATTGAGTATATTCTATGAATATTGTTTGATATTCATAGAATATTAAGTACTCTTGATATGCAGAAATTACTCTTTCATCTTCGTGTTCTCATAACATCCTATTAATTTAATACATCATCTTTACTTTAACGTCACTGTACATTTCAAGAAGTCTTATAACACATGCATAGATATGCAAAAGAACATGCACTTTACTTAGGCTGATGTTTTTGTTTTAAGTCTGTAGACTGTTAAAGCTTCATCGAACGCAGAACGCGTGATCTCAATTGTATTATCTTAAACAGAAGGAATGAAAGGTAGGGAAGCCACGGACCATCTAGGTTTGATACGGACCGTGAACCAGATGATCGTTAATTGTATTAATTCGTGGCTTGGGGCGTGGACGTACCTTATGCACGTGTTAGTTTCGCCGTGCCTGTTGACGGGGACATATTAGTTGATCTTGTTCTCTAGCTTCCATCGCACACTTGCACAGGTAGTCAGTCCATCTAGAGGGCGGTCGTCCTGCACTATGATGACCAAGGCTGCCAGTCGAGAATCTTGCTTCCCCATCGATTATCTTTGAGCAAGTGCGGTAAGTGGATAGATGTAGGCTCAGGAACATGCTTCATGGCAGTCTGTGGTGATGATAAAATATTGTATGCTAGCCCTATGTGTGGGTGAAGTGATTTTTTAGGTGGGACCTCCGTTGAGTCCCACGTTGTAAGTAAAGGGGGTATCCCCCTTTATTTACTGGAAACTATGTCGGCAAATGTAATATAGGTCAAAGGAAAACATGGATGAAGTGACAGAATGTAAGCAAGAATGTCATCGAAATACGAATAGTCCAAAGAACTAAAATTCCGAACTTTTTTGGGACTCGCCTTAACTTTCTCGTGCCACAAAAGTGTCGAAATGTGTTATGTCCAATTATAAGTTATGTTTGGTTTAAATAATAAACATAAGTTTACGAAACAAATGATTCCCACAAGAAAGACCACGTCATTTACTATGTGCAAGAATGTATCCTCGTAAAATTTCAATAGGGCATGTCTAGCACACACTGAGTCAGAGCATCTGATACGAGATACGAGACTATACTGGGGGCGTTCACCCCTACCCAGAGGTGAGATGGCTGGATATAATCCCCTGTCATTTCAGCTAATTTCAATTTTGGTTCCAGTTACTATCCGTTCAATTTAGATTGCCGCCAAGTGATTAACTTCAGCCGCTAAGTCGGATTATGTTTTGCCCCTTTTTTATTAAGTCAGCTCAATAGCTCTTGCCCTGCATTTTCATGTTCCCTGAGTAAAAAAAAAAAGAAGTTATACCACATTTTCCATGTGATCCACACAGCGGCTCCTGCTGTGTGAAATAATCTATACATCAAATGGGCAAACTCGTCTGCAGAAATATGACTCATAGAAGATTGGAGTGGAGTAGAGATGTTATACTTTTGCCTTTTGTTTACTGACTGAGGTGACGCGGCTCCACTTGTTTAAGGGTTGCAAACGCATCAACCCCACATGCGATGAAGACGTCCACGGCGGTTATCATTTACCGTTAGACGCTTCACCTGTTTGTTTCTTGTCTGTTCTTCTTAGGATTAGTGGAAACAGTAATCGTTTGTCACGTCCACAAAAGACTCAAATTTTAATATGGTACAGCTCCAGACTTCTGTTAATATTGTATTCTTTACTATGTAATCCTAATTCACCTTCATAACTTAAGGATACCTTCCAATACCTTCACTCTGGTCCTGATCTGTATACTATAACTGAGTATCTTGTTCCATGAACCGACTTAACATTGGCATTCCGCACCTGCCACCATGTCTAGCAGCATGGACTTTGCTATGAACTGCGACAATACACGATTTTTAATTATTTTTTGTTGTATGTTCCGCCAAATTCTGAGTATGACTTCTTCGGATTCGGTCTTTGCACATCATTCCATTTAAAATATAATAATCATGTAGGCGAACCCGTGTGGCATCTGGTTAAATATAAAGTACCTGGAGGACCGGCCTTTTTTTTTTTTTGGTAAATTATGTATTTTGGAAATAAAAAAATAAAAAATAAAGAAAATGATCTGGTATAGAAAAAAAGTAAAAAAAAATAAGTGTGTAAATGATCGTGATACGAACCGCGGCCGTCTGTTTTGGGGCCGCCCGATTGCCGACCGAGCTATTATAAAATTTTTTTTGCGGCGAAATTTACTGTCATATTCGAATGATATTTTTCATTCCCTTAAAACAGGCCTAAAAGGACATTTTCTAAAAATGAAAGGCCGCCCGATTGCCGACCGAGCTATTATAAATTTTTTTTTTGCGGCGAAATTTACTGTCATATTCGAATGATATTTTTCATTCCCTGAAAACAGGCCTAAAAGGACATTTTCTAAAAATGAAACCTCGATCGAAGCGAAGATCGATTTTTCGCCCCCGAATCTACGCACATACAAAATTTCATGAAAATCGCTGGAGCCGTTTCCGAGATTCCGATTATATATATACAAGAATTGCTCGTTTAAAGGATAAGAATACTTTAAACAAAACCATATCAAACAAAACGTATATACTCGTATATCACTACATACTATAAAACAAATTCGTCCCGCTGTCTGTCTGTCCCTATGTATGCTTAGATCTTCAAAACAACGCAAAGGATCTTGATGAGTTTTTTTTTTTCTAAATAGAGTGATTCAAGAGGAAGGTTTATATGTATAATCTACGGTGGTAGGGCCACGTAGCAGCCTCGGCTGTTGCACGAATGGGCAGGCTCGTCTGGGTAAGTACCACGACCTCACAGAAGACCGGCGTAAAGTGGAAGTATAATGCTTTCGTGTTTCGTCTGGTGAGTGAGGTGGCCGGAGCCCAATTTTCAAATGGTTGTCAACGCATTGCAACCACCGGGTGTAGCAGATGTCCATGAGCGGCGGTATTCACTTAATATCAGATGAACCGTCTGCTCGTTTTTTTCACATATAAACAATAAAAATAAATAAATAACAATAAATATACATTGCACCTGTGCGAAGAGTTGAGAGCCGTGATAGCTCAGTGTCCGGGCGCTCGCCTTTAATTCAATATACTCGAGCAACCTGAGGCCTTTGACCAGCAGTGGGACATGTATAGGCTGTTACTTTACTTTACCCGTGCGAAGTCAGGGCGGGTAGCTAATATCGCTAATATATATATAATTATATATATGTACACACACACTAATATATATATATATATATATATATATATATATATATATATATATATATATATATATATATATATATATGTATACGAGGATTTGACGGATTATAAAACCAAGAAGAATTATAGACCATTACTATATTTAATTCCGATTTAGCCTCGACAACAGTTTTATATTTAGTGAACGGCTTTTAACCAATACAAAGGTGAACGTATCGACAGGGCGGTGCTCCAGTTTCAAACTGAAATGTAATGAATGTATGGAAGAGACGGCGGTAGCGAGAATACGCTACAGATTAAATTTATATTTAATTCCGTAGCGTATTCTCGCTTACACGTACTTTATAGTAACCGATAAATGATCTATGCCCCAGCAATAATTATTGAAAATTCAAAAAGGTCTTTGTTGGTTTGTCTTTCATGCAATAATAGTGTAAGTCACGCAAAAAATTATGATCAATCATAATTATTTGCGACTTAGGGTGACTGTCAGAAATTAAAATTAAGATTCATTTATTTGTCAGCTTATTAATAAGTCTCTAAGGCTGGCGCATGAACGAATTCATTAAGCGTTAATCGCAGTCTCCGAGTAACTTATATCGTTTAAATGAATTATGCTAGTCATTTCAACACAGTTTTCAAAGATGCGAGTAGTTCGCGACCGTTTTATGGCTTAAAGTTATATTACGCTGTCTCTTTGTTTGCAATACAAGCGTGTCTCAAAATTAATCCGAAACAAATAGTGTTCTACGAAACCAATAGACACCACCATTTTCGATACTATTGAACTTAAAATCTGAATTTAGTTAGGACTATTTCTATAGGACTGATTCTATTTATTCATGGTACTAAGTACTAACCTATAAAGGCTTTTATTTAACTATTTTATTAAATATGCCAAATTTGTTATTATGTTTGTCAGTATATATTTGTCATAATTTTCTGAGTGCGGCAATAAATGTGCCTGTTCATTGGGTCCAGAAGGTATTGTAGGTTTGATAAAATATTTTTAAATTGCTAAAATAATTTAAGATGCCTTTTACGCGTAAAATATAACTGTTTTATTGAAGAGAGAACCAAGTTGAAGCTGCGAGTAATGGTAGATAGCTTTGATCATTTCCAATCATCCAATAAACGATGAACGTCAGAATAAATAACGTACATGATACCGCGGCGCAGTTGCCAAGTTATTGGCTTCGGCGCCAAGGGTCATGGGTTCAATTTTCGACACACAAGAAAACTATTAATATGTAATTGTTTGTAATCTGGGTGTTTATCAACGTGGTAATACATCCTCACAACACAGGATAATGGTATCCTATGTTGTGAGGTATGGGGGCAATGTTTCCAAAGGGAAGTACTAGACCTTCTAGGTCGCAGTAGTCTGGGACTCATCTACCCATCTCATTCCACACACAATTTAAAAATAGAAACGTACATGCATTGAATCATGTTTTATAAATAATGTATGTGACACTAACATCACGGAGTTGGGTATACTAACATATACATGCATAACAACCGGTAATAGTTCAATATCATCATTTCAGCTTGTTCGGGTCCACTGTTGTACATAGTCCTCCCTGACAGACTGCCACTAATCACGATCCTTAGCCACCTGCATCCATCGTCTTTCCACACAGTTGCACTGGTCGTCACTCCATCTAGTGAGGGTCGTCCTACACTGCAATGTACGAGGCTGCCACTCGAGAATCTTTCTTCACTAGCTTCTATACGTATGGCCCACTGCCACTTCAGCTTACTAATCTTATAATGGAAAACATTAAATACCATCTATACCACCTTAATAGTCGGCAGTCTAAAACGTCTATCAATCCACACAGCTGCTTTGTTGGAACAATTGATAGTATCGGTTTTCCGGGGCGATACGTCGCAGGAACCCGGCCTTATACTACGTTAAATGTCGGAACGCATTTGTAAATCCTCTTGTACTGCTTTTTTAAATGGGAAGGTAGCAAGCGAACTGACGGATCACCTGACGTTGTCTGATAACCACCGACCACGGACATTTGCAACGCTCTTAGAGTTGCAGATGTGTTTTAATAAAATGGGCCATTGTTACTTAACTCACTCCGAAGTACAATACCTCCGTTTGACGGTATTCGGTATTCTGTGAATTAGTGATACTTCCATCAACTTATTGAATTGGTAGCTTACTTACGAACGTATTAATGTTTATGTAAAATGTTGACGCTGATGTTATGTAAATGTTGTTCATAAGAACGCGCAAGCGTCTATGTGAATAAATATATTTTTGATTTCGATTTTGAACGGACACCAAGTTTGTGCAACAGCGAAGACTGCTGCGTGGCCCTACAACAGTAAAATATCGCAAAGGCAATGCATGTCTGACTCGTGCCTAATTAAGTTTCTCACTTTGTAAACTTGAGTCAAACGTTTTTGTTCATATCACATTACGTTTATAAACAAGACAAGCGAACTACCGCATTCCGTCTTCAGACACGCGCTTTCTTCATACTTATCTAACGAAGGACTCTCAGTGTTTAAATTCTCAGTGTTTAAAGTCCCTTTTCATATCTCCAGCTTGGAGTATAGCTACAATTTAAACGTTTTGAATCATGATTTATTATTATTATATTATTGAGTAATCTCTTACTTCCTTGTTACCTAATTTAATTAATTTTTAGTTGTGTATACCTACTAAGTTTATAACTTTTCTTTTTATTGTTTAACGGTTCTCTTCCGAACACATAATTCTGTACCAAATTCTCTAATTGTGAAAATTTTTAATCGGCCTTTAATTTTGTTAAATTTGATCAAACAATGACTGTTATAGCTGTAAGTTTTCCAAAAATATCTAAAATAAATAAATAAAATAAAATGGCCACATGACAGATAAGAATTGAAATTAAAAAAAAGTAAAATCTGCATTACGTTGTGTGATGGTGTGGATTCAGTAACTTCAAGTATTCCTATTTAGGATATTTTATTTGAATTCTCACAGATAAGATTCGGGTTTTCTATAATGTGAAATAAATTAATTAGAAAAATTTATTCAAACATCACAAGAATGCTGTCTCATTGTACTGATAATATGAACATTATGGCAATAAATGATACAATAACCTTCAGTGTTTCGTGCCCTAAACCCGAAACTAAACAAATACAAACGTCCTGAACACACAATCTGTCTTACCGAAGCCAATAATGTTAATCAAACTTTTAAAAAATAGGCAAGTAATTTGTTATCACTATATAGTGTAAAATAAAGTCGTCCCGCTGTCTGTCTGTCCCTATGTATGTTTTTATCTTTTTTTTATCTTTAAAACTACGCAACGGATCTTGATGCTTTTTTTTATTACTAGACAGAATGATTATAGAGGATGGTTTATATGTATAATACACTGCACCCATACGAAGCGGGGGCAGGTCGCTAGTTTTTAATAAACTGAAATGCTCTTTGCTACTCACTCCTTACTAAGCCCTAAAGACGCCTGGAGTCTTCAGATATTTTTAAGATCATTTGTAGTTTCTGAGAATGTATTATAGCTCGCCTTTGTAGAATTTTCTGTGCAATAATGATTAAATAAAATAAATAAATAAATGTATAAATAATAGCATAAACGCAATTCAATTCAATTTGCCTTACAAAAAAATCGAACACCACATACTATCAACATGTAGCTTAGTGTAGGTAATAATTTTTGTTACGAACCAACCTGACCTATTTCAATTTATCCTCTTAGATTGAAAAAAAATTTGCCTTCCAACACGACCTTTTTTTTTTCTGGATTTTGTTATTTTAAATAACATCTAATATTAAAATTTGTAGAAAATCATCGTCAAATTTTTCACTACTCCTAAGGTTGACTGGAAGAGAATGCTTATTAGCATTAAGTTTGCCTTTTGTTTGGCCTTATTTTGGGGTGTAAACAATAAATTTTTAAATAAATAAATATAAAATAAAATCATCAAACATACCACATATTACCGATCATGGTTGGGGTAAGGTCACAATAAAACCCGACCATCATAAAACCCGACGTCACAAATAAAATTCCAAAACATATTATATTCAGATGGTCAATCTCTCCGTCTGTAAATACCCGCTTGGCATTAAAATTGTACACGAATAAACGGCGTTGGACCTTCGGAATATCGATTCCGTCGAAATCGACGAGGAAATGGGGCGGAGGGCGCTGTAGGGCCGCTAGGGAAAGGGTTACATTAGCGAGCGTAGCGGAACGCTGGTTTATACAAAAATTCGCCGTAGCAACTGACCTTTGAATAACATGATTTGTTAAGAGTATTACGTTAGGGCGAACGTTTGTTCAGTAGTAATTATATAAGAAGAAAGATAGGCTTCACCTATCATTCTTTTTTTTTATAAAAAGTAAATATAGTGAAATGTACTTCAGTTATGACGTATTAAAAATTTTGTCAAATAAGAAAAAAAAAGCTTGAAGATCATATAGAAGATGGAAAAGTTCGCTTATTTTGTTTTTCAACTACTTTCCTCTACTCCCAGGGTTGATTAGAAATGCTTATTGGCATTAAGTTTAGCCTTAAGCAATTAGTAAACAAAAAAAAATTAGATAAATTAAAATAATAGCCTGTGATATTTATAATACCTTAATTGCCGGAGGCAATTTTTGACTTATCCCTTGCGAAGTTAGAGCGAACAAACTAGTTACAAATTTTTATTATATCATGGCATGCAACGTTCGAATAATAGCATAACCACTTGTTAAATATTAGCTACTACTACTGTTTATTTATTTAATAATATAAAAATGAATATCATTTAAACGTTATATTTATTTTCAGTATCAAAACAGAAAATGATTAATCAGTTATTAAACAGAATGTGTATTTCTTAGTATATGTTACTCTCTCCGAAATAGAGATGATACCAGTAGGGTGGGAACAAAGTTGAATCTAACTTGCTGGCTTCAAAGTTTGTCAGGTGTATCCGCCATATTTGATGACAGGTATTCGTTATAAATTATTGTCTTGAGGGTGTTTTCAGCTATACTGAAATTCTACAATCTCGATATCAAATATGTTCGATGTTCAATTTACGTCAGGTTACATAGCATCTAATATTGTTAAATTTGATATTACTTTCTTGAAAACTTGAATCGACGTTTTAATACAATGAGTAATGATGCACTCTCGCCAAGTCCGCGTTTAAAGTAATTTTATTCTCTGTTAATTTTAAACCATATTTTATACTTATCGCAATAATTAATGAGATTAGATTCATACCCAATAAGCGTTAGTTACGAAAGCTATGTTTTAAGCGGTAGGAGCTTTAATTCAATTTAAATGATAAAACGTCAAAATAATTCGTAAAATCAAGAATTAAAAAAAATCTTTATGAGAAGTAGTATTTCAATTTATCTATTTAGACGAGGAAATAGGCAATGACATTTGCACTAAAAATTCCAATGAACGGAAAACCCTTTTCCATCATTTTAACGTTCCACATCTAAAGATCTAGCTGCTTAACCATAACTGCATTCATCATAATGATCATTTCAGCCTGTTAGAGTACACTGCTGAACGTAGGCCTCCCTCATAGGCTGGCACTAAGTACGATCCTGAGCCACCTGCATCCATCGACTCCCGCACATTTGCGCAGGTCGTAACTCCATCTAGTGGGAGTCGTCCTACACTGCGATTGTCAATACGAGGTTTCCACTCGAGAACCTTTCTTCCCCAACGGTTATCGGTTCTTTGAGCTATATGGCCGGCCCATCGCCACTTCAGCTTGCTAATCTTCTGAGCTATGTCGGCGACCAACTGCATTATTAAAACTGAACTGAAAAATCGATTAAAACCTGCCAATAAAACGCTAACGCTTATGCAATGAAGGCGCACCGCTATTCAGTTGTCGACGCGTCATTTTGTGTAACCATACAAAGCGGCCGCAAACATTTCTCCATTGTACGGCCGCGTGGGGACTACGTTTTTGATTTATAACATGTCACGCGCTTTCTAGCATGTTTTTAGCGAACGCGGTTTTATTCTTTCCAAAAGCCATTGTATTTACTAGCGAGGCATTCAAGCATTTAGCTTATTAACGGGCCTAATAATTGTGTAATGTATACGCTTAGGTCATGCGAGGAATTATTTATCGTGAACGGAAAATATTGTACACGCGACTTAAAATAGCTTCAGCATGAATGGATCGATTCAACGTAAAACAACGTTTTGTACTACAAATTCCCTGTTGTATTTTTAAACAGAATAATTACGGATATCCAAACTCTTTGATTGTTAGTAACGATTTAATCTGGATATTTACTCAATCGTACAATGCGACTGTTCACGTTTATGAATAAAATAAAATAAAAAAATGAAATACTATTTTTTTTTTGAAAATATTTTTATAACTTCTAAAACGATATAATTTCTGACAGAAATTTAACAATAGAAAATTTTCAAGGCTCGGGGGACAATAAATGGTCTGTTTAACCACTGAGAAAACTTCAATTTACGCGCGCTAAACTGTTTGGCGGCCGTCTTACCCGGGGTAGTCCCTCGGGTAAGAACTTTGGAGGGTCAGCAACCCTGTATTACGCTTGTGTATTTTTGACTTGTGTTTTAATACGGTTTAGATTTTTCGTATTTCTATATTATTTAGATAAAGGCACTGCTACATAATAACTCGGTAAACGATAAGTGAGAGCCTGTTTTGAGCCCTAAACGAACGTCAAAACCACTAAATTAGACCAGTCCAAAGAAGAGCCGGCAAGAAACTGCTGAACTGATCTTCTTATCTTGAGGTCGGTCGAGTTCCATGGTCGGGTTTATTCCAAAATACCGCTGTCTACAATTGATCCCGCAATAGTCAATTCAATTGGAGGAAAACTAACGGTGGCGGTGTTTCCTGCTGTCAGACGAATGGGCAGGTTCGCAGGTGTGGCAGGTCATGCAAAAGAACGGCGTGAAGAGGAAGTAACACCTCAGCGTTTCAACGCAGAGTGAAATGAAGAGGTTGACCTTTGTAAAACATTGATAACGGCTCCGCAACCTCACAGGTGTTGTAGAAGACAATTATCATCAGATGAACCGTCGTTTTCCATCTTCTCGTAAAAAATAATCATGACAGCACGGCTAGTACTTAATGCCGGCGAAACTCAAGGAACCTAATCAATCCAAACTACATACAACTGTCATTTCTATGTTATTATATTCTTATTTTTCTACTGTTCCGTCTATGAATCTCTTTCCATAGCCAATTTAAATGAGACTGCTGTTTGAAGCTTACATTAAACACAGATTATGAGGGTCGTTAATTAATTAAAACAGTCCTAACAGTACCAGTTGAGACAAAGTAACAAGACTGCTTTAGTAAATGAGCCGACAAAAGAAAGACACGACAGATAGACCGATTAATTGGAGACGATAAGATGATATAAAACGCTTGCCGGTTCTTGCAAAGAGCTTTTCAATTAAAAGCTAATTGAAAAGTTTAAAACACTCACAATAAAGCTCAGTTGATTTAGCAATCGTTTGTTTTAAATCTTCTTCTATCTCTTTCATCTGGGCCTCGAAATGTAGTTCTTTTTATTTTGATTTAGATTTCTCTCTCTCTTCTTGTTCAAAAGGTTATTTCGAGTTAGAAAAGAAAGTATTTCGAGAGAGAAACTATTGAGAAGATCTCTTTTACCATATTAATCAATGCCATCTTGCATTTACGGGAATACTCGTAATGGGCATTGATCAATTATTTTAAACCATTTTACGAATTCTGCCATTTTGAATTATGGGTTTATTTTGTTTTCGTTTCTTTAAATTCACATTTTACGGATTTTATTACTTTAATTTGTAGAACAATTGACATTGTAACGTGTTTGAAATGTCGAAAAGTAGAATATAATGTAATTTATAAGTAATTTAGTATGACTGGACTTTAATTTTTTTTTATTATTTTAAATGCTTACTACTAATAAAATTATCAATCTTCTCAAAAAGATCTTACGAATAGTGTTTATTTATTTCATTGTAATAAGTATTAATTTATAGGGACTTACAACTATCGGATAATAATAAAACGTTTTTTAAAAAAGACATAAGAAGAAAAGTTTTTTCTTCCTATTTTACTCTCTTCTGTATCTTCTTCCTTTTCGTGCAGAAACGAAGAGGAGAGTGCGAAAACGAAGATCATTGTACTGATTTAGTTGTGTACAATATTCAACTAAATCAATCCAATACATCATCAAATAATATGAAATATTCAATAATAACCTTACAGTGTTAACTTAACAAAACATTATGCAAAAATCTAAAATTTGAAAAGAAAAGGTTAATAATTGTTTAGACAAATTTATAATCTTTTTTATTATATAAAATTCAAGGCAGTAGCAATTGCTTCCATAGCATAACGAGATTGCCAATTGAAATAAACATCTTAAAGTTATTCATAAACCGTGAGAACCGACATCGCTTTAACTGAACTGGAATTCGCGCCTAAACAAGAACAAGTTAGCCTTATTAACAAGTTCAACAATTGACGTTCGACGTGAAAACAAGTCGAGTGCCCAAGTTACATCATTAAACTTTCTGAAGCAAACTTTGCGGGCATAATCTGTGCTGTAAGTAACAAGTAATTAGGAAACGTTAAGTAACTGCCCTTCATTGATGAAGGAAATAAGGAAAATGGTGTATTATGACATATATATTTTTTATTTATTGTGGCACAGGCTACGAGGCCATCGGCACAAATGGATACAAATCAGAAAGCTAGTTTAGAACAGAAATTTAATATATTTATAATGAATAAAAGTTAAAAAATAGTAAGGAAGCAAAATTGGAATTTGGAAATTTCCTATAACAGTTTTTAATGAAGTGATTAGTTAACAATTTAGTGACAAATTCTGTAATCTGTTTATAATCTACGTTTTGATATTTAGGTTATAAATAAAGGTAGATGGTGCCCACCTTATAAACATATTTTACCAACGAAAAAAATATGGTTGCATTTTTATTTACAACACATAATGAAAGAACAATTATTAAACACAATAACTATTTCAAAAAATCTACGCGTCTCAGTCTATTTTAAACTCCGTTTCCAATCACAATGCAGAATCAATTTCTTTTTCTTTGAAAACATTGTTAATTTTAATAAATGAAAAACGATATAGTTTGCAAAGCCATCAGCAATCATTTTAATTATAACATTCACTTTTTTTAATATGAGAAGGTGGCACTTCATTATCACTTCATTACGAAAAGAAATCAGTTCCAAATTGTTTTTTATGTGAGAACGTGGCAAGCGAGCTGGTGGTTCACCTGATGTTGAATGATAACCGCCGCCAACAGACATTTGCAACACCCGTAGGGTTGCAGATGCGACCTTATAATAAAGTGGGCCCCGGCTACTTCAGATGACTTATCAGACGAAACGAGGAAGTATGACACTTACACTTCACGTCGGACTTCTGTGAGGTCATGGGTTTTACCCGGACGGACTTGCCCATTCGTGCAATAGCCATGTTCATAGCAGAAACTTATATTATAAGTTACAATTGTAAATGTTATTTATTTGCTTCATTTTATTTTATATCAAACACAGCTATAAATATTTCTCCAAATTCACAAGCCGGTAAGCGGGCTGGCTGATCAGAAAAAACCAATGGGGGAAATTAAAAAAAAAACCCAAAGGGATTTCAATTTACATGTCCGCGTATTAATCGAAGCTTCGCGTGTTCCACGTTCGAAATTCGAATGCAGCGTGAAATGCAATAACGAAAAAACCGACCAACTGGGAGTCGGAGTCGCGCACGAAAGGTTCCGTACCATCTAAAATCATGTGTGAAAATTTCAACTGTCTAATTATCACGGTTCATGAGATGCAGCCGGGTGACAGACAGACATACAGAGAGACAGATGGCGGAGTCTTAGTAATAGGGTCCCGTTTCACCCTTTGGGCACGGAACCCTACAAACGTCCAGTAGGTACCCAACGACTTGTACACGCAACCGCGTGTGCTTTCAACGACCCGATGAAAAAGTTATTTCGCCCGCGATCGATATATTCGCGGGCAGCGGGAATTTCTTTTTTTTTTTTTTAATTTCAAGAGGCAAGTACCGAGTGCAAGGGATTTGTGCATGTTTTATTTATATAAAAATGCAGACCCAGATATGTATGCTTGATTTTAAAATACGCAGTCCTTGTGAAATTTCAAAACTCGGTTGATGTGAAATCTCTTCAATAAATATATTTCAAAACGTTATGAATTTTATCGCGTCCTATACAAATTAATAACTTAATTTCTTTTACGAATATACACGTGAACACTACTATTAAGTAATACTATTTCTAATTAGGACGTAAACTAACTCGTTCTGTCCCACGACCGCGGCCGCAGTGAACTGTTCGAAAAGTCAAAAATTAAACGCAATAGAATCCGTAATATAATTTAATAACTTAATGTAAAACTAGTTGTCAGTCTTAACCTCCATAAGGAGAGCATACAGAAACTTCAAAACACAGAGGTAATTGTTAGAACGAAAGACTATAGAAGTAGGCTGCTTTTTTTTTTTTTAATGTGAAAGTTGCCAAGCGAGCAGACGGTTCACATAATGTTAAGTGAATACCGCCGCCCGTGGACATCCGCTACACCCGAGGGTTGCAGATGCGTTGACAACCTTTTGAAAATTGGGCTCCGGCTACCTCATTCACCAGACGGAACGCGAAAGTATTATACTTCCACTTTACGCCGGTCTTCTGTGAGGTCGTGGTACTTACCCTGACGAGCCTGCCCATTCGTGCAACAGCCGCGGCTGCTGCATGGCCCTACCACTGTTAGAACTCTTATAATCTTGTATAGGTCAGTACTGCTACGTTGCCGCGACCCTATAGTGCTTATTTGGTAAATGCTTGATCATATGCGTAATCATAGATGGCGGTCTTACCTGCCTGAGTGGCCAGAAATTCGATAAAACAAGTTTTATTGGATGTATTGTCTCATACTTGTATGAGACTCCCAATATCGTGTTATACTTGTATGAAACTCGCAATATCTTCTCATACTTGTATGAATCTCCCAATATCATCTCATACTTGTATGAGTCGATATTGGGAGGTGTGGAACCCTTCCTCCCAGCTCTATCTACCTTACACGAGATGGACCAAAATCGTATTAAAATTTTAGTTTACACGATGCCACAGTGTTTGATCGAAGCCATTCTAGGTCATGCAGGAAATAAAAATAAAACCGTTTAAAAACTTTTAAGTTAAACGGTTTTATTTCATGTATTGTCATCTAAATTAAATGTGTATACTAAATTTCAGATCAATCTGACAACGGCAAGGTGCTTAAATTTCAATTTCTAATTTTGACCCAAACAAATAAATTCTGTACGGGTCGAGCTAAATAAAACCGTTTAACAATTAAAACTACTAAAAGCTTTTATACACTGTGATTGTTATTTCTTTTGTTCAGTTAATGTAGTTTTTAATTAAAATGTAATAGTGTCCAAGACGTTCATGTATTAGTAAGTCATATATATATAAAAAATATAAGACATTTAATCTATAATACTTCTGTCTGCCATACTAACTCTAGCTCTGTTCTATGAGGCCCAAGAGGCCCAGTCGAGCTGGGCAATTGGCGTAGCATAGCTACATCGCACTTTGCAGTAATGCAGTACCATTAAAATAATCAAGTAAATCTCTCATGAGATAGTTTTATGCGTTAAGTTTCATATATAATGCTGCTTGGAAGAAATTGCTACTTTAGCAATAAGGCCACCTATATTTACACTATGTCTCTTATATTTTCTTTCTATGTTCCCTCGTGTGCAATAAAGTATATTTTATTCTATTCTATTCTCTTCCATGATGATATAGCTTTCACATTATGCTTAAACTTATTCGTATGTGATCACGGAGTTAATGTTTTGACTACCGTCACATTCTATAACCTTGCTAGCGATAATTTGGGACAATACACCTTTTGGGTAAGGATAGACTCTCTTCTTGAACGTACAATCATCAAGAAGAGAGTCCGTTATTAACTAGAAGGGCCATAAAGCGTTTGCAGACCTTCCGGTGTTACAAATTTCTTTGGGAGTGATCGCTTACCACTAGCCACTATATTAAATACATGGGCACATGAGCACAGTACGTATTTAAAACAAGAATCATCAGAGATAGAAAGAGAGAGACATGGATAAAGTGAAGTGTAAGGCATCGCTCTCTCTCTATACATATATCATCTCTATCTCTCTTCTATGAGGCCCACTTGCCTATTCAAGCCGGCTTATATCCGTAGCAAAGCTACATCGTAGCTCTTCCTAAACCTGTAGAGCATGAACCGTAGAAACCACTCGATCTTTAGAGTCGTTGAGGAAGAGCGCTCTGAAGGCTCGCTTTAGAGACAATTGAAATGGATACGAAAAAGAAAAACGAATAAAATACTTTAAAGGCATCTCCCTTGAAAAATTCATCGCTCGCCTCGTTCTACATTCCGTTGTGAACGCAACTTACAATGGGATCCAGTTGAAGACAAATTAGAAGACAATAAAATATGAAGCTGCAACAATACAAGAAGAAGTTGGAGTGTGAATTAAAACTAAACGAAACAAAGAATGTCTTGAAGACACTAGAGAGGATGTTTCCAACGATACGAAAGGAATGAATAATATGAATAATTCGAGGGATGAATAAAATATAATCGTTTCAATGCACTGTGTTCTCTGCACACTTTTAAATAAATAAGTAATTTTATGACGACAAAAAGAACATAGACATAGAGGAGTCGTAGATTTTTTTGGATTTAAAATAATCACTCGGTTTTTAACCGTTCATCTGTCTGACACGGTCTAAAAGGACAGTTTCGATAGAAATGGGAAAAGGAGTCTAGGCGAAAAACTACATATCAAATCCTATATGTATTATGGCTTATGGTTTCGTGAAACCGTAAACTGTCGCAAGCCTGATGGACCCTACCTAGAGGAGTCACGCATGTCAACATGCGTGCATAATCTAAATATTACTTTTTTAATTAAAAGTCACGGGCAATATACCGAACTCTGAAGCTGAAGACTGTGCAGTAAATTTAACCAATTTGGACCAGGAGCGGAAACAACCACCCAGACAGATTTTGAAACCAGGACGTAATAAGTAACCATTTTGTTTTAGTAAAGAAGGTGGCAAGCGAGCTGGCAGCTCACCTGATGTTAAGTAATAATCAATGCCCCTAGGGTTGCCACCTTTTTATTTTATTTTAATTTGAAAAAAAAAAACAAACATGTGTGCAATATTAAAATATGTAGAAAAATTACGAAAAGATTGTCGCTGCTGTGTGAATCGAACCCACGTCTTCGGCATTCGTGGCCTAACGCTTTAACCACTAAGCTAAATGGCCACACCGACGAAAATCTTAACGTGTGTTATCTACATTGTTTTTTAGCATTTGAGGCAATGCTTGGCGCATTCATTGTTATATCCTTTCCAGCATACAAAGACGTAGGTTCGATTTCCACAGCGGCGACAATCTTTTCGTACTTTTTCTACATATTTTAATGTTCAATCTTAAGTGCAGAGATTAGCACTATAAAAATTTAAATGTGTACAATGTATTAAATTCCTCTTGAAAGAGCCTGGAGCAATCAATTCATTTCTAGAGTGTGTTATCATTCAAATAATCACTAATATTATAATAGCCTTTAACACACAAACTTTCCTTTATATGTTTTTAGGATTTAGCAACTGATACATTTTCAACGTTTTGTGGGACTTTGTTGTAAAATCGTACACATTTCCATAAAAGATTTATCGCAATCTAGATGAGGGTAGGATTCATTTGTGTTTATTCCTAGTAATTATCTCGTGTACTCCATACCATTTGCACTCCAACTAAAGAATGATAAAATGATCACGGCGAAAAGCTAACTAGCCCATTCACTTAGAACATTCGGAATCTTTTACAGGTACTCTATGGAGATTTAATGCCTCCAGCGTCGGTTGACTGTAGAGGCAACATCGGCGCAGATTTAAATAGAAACTTTATAGGGCCAACTTCAGTTTAATATCCGTTCTCTTTATCAGATCGCTGCGTGTCGCGTTGCACGAAACTTTCGTAATAAATTTCAAATATCGCATCCTTATTTAACTTGTAAATTACGTGGAAAGTTTCTGCCAGAAATATTGTAAACGGAGCATATAAATAAATTATCTCACAACGGTGTTTTCGGCCTTATATTTGGGAAAATAAACAAGTAGTCTTATTCTCTGCGTTTGTTTCCCATACAAACTTCTTTTTTATTGAACGTCAGTTTTTAGGGTTCCGTACCTTAAAAGGTTCCGTACCTCAAAAGGAACCCTTACTTTTAACTCTGAAACGTTTTTTGATGTCGATTGTCATAATTCGACATCAACAAAAATAGGCTATAGATATTGATGAGTGGGTTCAAGAACATCAAAATAAGATAATACTTAAATAAATTGCCGTATCTTTCGATTGTTAAGTACAACGTGATTATTTACACCAGATAGTAGACTAAATCTTTCACTGTTTGCCCTAAAACCAACTTTTGGAGGGTTTTTCTATGACATTTATAATGGATTGTGACAGCAACCACTAATAACCTGCAATACTATCGAATATCGAAATTGATATAAGGTATTCGTTCTTGAGAAAAAAGAAGGGATATAGCATTTAGAACTCCTGTTCAAATCATAGTTTCTTTTTTAGCTCTTTCAAAATGAATCTCTAAATTGTTCGTTCTACGCGATTCAAAGGTCCCCAATAGCATTCGAATATATCTCCATATAAAGCACTTCGCCTTACATCCAAATGGTCCGTGAAATTTTATGTTCCAACATTTGCCCGAGCTTGAATACATTTCATTGGATTCACGCGAATTCTAGAAATATGTACACACATAAAATAAGCGATGAAGCCATGATAAAAAGTAAGGACACGTCGAGACGCCGGAGCACAAATTCATGCAAATATTAGAAGGGATGTTACGTAAATATCTTCTGCTCAAATTCCCTTTCAAACAACACTCAACAGTAGAAATTTGAGACCAACATTTTTGAATATTCAATAAATTTGTGCCTTAACATAATATGCAGACTTAGACAGTGACGGTCCTGGACATGTACAATTCGAAAATAAACATGAGACAGTAATTTCTTAAATAAAATATCTGAAAAATAAATGTGTAGTATGAGTTGATTGATTGGCGACCTCAGTGCATTGTACTAAGGTTTAGTATCTTCTACAACAACGGAAAACGTTCCTCCTGGAACGTTCTTCCACTGGAAGGAACGTTAGTCACAAATTTTACTGTGGCAGAGGTGAGAAGCTACTTAAGCTTCTGTTGTTGTGTACGTTAATGGGCTGACTTCTGGACAAAGTACAACTTGACAGGTAGAAGTATTTATATTTAGCGTTCCTCCTGGTGAGTAACGCGACCATAGTCCATCCACTAATGAGTAGGTCGTCACTATTTACCAACTCCGCTCTTAAAAAAGTAACCCGATGTTTTTGAAACAGAAAACGCCGGGAATGGTGGAACTCGATACGAGGAAAAGCCGTAATCGTGTGTATTCCGACCTCTTTATGGCTATTTCGCGAACAGCGTTTTTACGACAGCAATCCATAAAGTCAGTTGTACGATATTTGTTTTCGGTTAGTTCGATTTACTTCTGATAAACCGTATAGGTACATTAAAGCTGAAACTACGCAATGTCGATATACCTTACGTTATTCAACGTTAACTATTTTAAGACGCTTTTATTAATCAATTTTGTAGAAAAATGCTTTCATTAACTTCGACTGTATTTTTGTATCTGTGCTTGTATCCGGATCTCCGAATGAATTTTTCACCCACTTCTGAACGCAGATTAATTCACGTATCAAGGGCCAATTACAATACAATAGTTTAAAAACTTTATCCCATTATCCTGACCAGGACATCAAGCGATCTAAGTCCGGAGGAGGAGCCTGAGAAACAGCTACCATATCCAAGGAAGACAGCAGGCGTGCAAAACCACTCCTGACAAGATAACGTAATGACGAAAAATAATACCCAAAAAATTACAAATGCACGCTCTAGAACATTCTTCCTCGGCGGTTGTCAGTTTCTCAAGCTATGTGGCCATTAGGTAGACAATTCAGCTCGCTAATTAATCGTAGGGATTAGTCGATTACCCAAGTTCTGCTGTGGATTAAAAGCATAGCTCCCTCCATAGCACCATTTGGGCTAGTAATTAAATTAGTATATTTACTTCTTTGTATCCTACGACCCATGCTGAAGACGAGAGAACACGAAAGTGTAAACTGAATCTTGACATACCTAGCAGATATGTTTTTACTTTACACATCTCGTATATGTACTCTCAAATAATAGTATCAGATGAAGTAGTAGTTGTTGTAGTTGCGAAGCCGTTCATTGGCTTCGGCGCTGGGGCAATGGGTTCGATTATCTTCGGGTAATCGAGTCATAGTCAATCGGATCTCATCGTTGGATCTGGGTGTTTTTCACAGGCAGTGTTGACGTCAGGCAGGCGGCTAGTCGTAGAAAAACTAAGTGGGATAAGGGCAGTGAAAAGAAGATCTTGAAAGAAAAGTCAAAATGGTATACACGTAATCATGTGGACGAAACTTTGACAAGACTCTGAGCTTTTGTCAAATCTCATTAGTTTCACTTATTGTGATACCGGGGCAGTTATAGTGTCGTTTAGATTACATTAGGGGCAGTATCTGAGACATATGCGGTCTTCTGGCCATCAATCTTGCGAAAGCTATTAAGAATTGCGTATAAAGCTTATTATTTTTTACCAATTTCATTTCTCTATAGGTATGATTTTTTTATAAAGAATTCAGGTATGTCACGTTCAGTCCCAAGATGTTAAATTTTAATAGTGATACATGAAAAAGAGCTGTAAAAATTGAAGATTTGGATTTCGATTCGAGTTATAAATCAAATGGCACCCAGCAAAAACAATAACTATTATAAAGCCATCAAAATCCGATTCACAAATGTGAACTCACGAAACTTTCTAGCCATTGTATTGCATCTTCTCTATGGATTTATTTCCACTATAAACATTCTGTTCTCGCGTTTAATGAAAAATTAAACTCTTAATAGGATCAGACAATTTGACATGCACTAAAATTTTGGAATTTCCTCGAAATATTATCTTAAAATCACGTCAGTCACGGGCAAGACTGAGGGTGTCTCACGCCTCGATGGCTCTATTAACCCAGGATACCGCTAGCTTCCAAATCATTAAATTAAATCCGATCCAAGCTAATTCTCTGTTAAGTCTTGCATGGCTATGGCAATGTGGCGGGCGGATCCCGTAACTATCCGAATGAGGTATGTGGCGTCAGTCTTTCGTTCAGTTATTTTTGGTTCAATCCATGGTGAATGTGTGCCAATGCAAGGCCTGAAGATAAGCCCCATGTCACATTATAAGTTTCCTTGTATAATGTTTTACAAATTATGAAGTAGAACCAAAATGTATCTATTAAAAAGAAATGACAATATTTTAAAGGCATCGCGAATCTTCTTAGAGAGGCTTCGTTGAGGTCTATAACGTGGTCACAGTTTCTGTTTGGTAATAAAAAAAATCCCTTTTAACAGAAACAAGCGATGTTAGTGAGGCAGTTGGAGGAAGAACTGAGACTGAGGATGCGCCAGCCCGCCCCTGAGCTTCAGCAACAATTGGAGGCACTGTACGCGGAAAACGAACATCTACAGAGAGAGATAGCCATACTGAGGGACACCATAAAAGTGAGTGAGACGGACAAAAGGTAACAAATCATAGCGTGCCGAAGAAAGGGAAAATATTTTCTCATTGTTTTGAGGATAGTTGGCTTAACGCCAGCCGACCAAATCGATCGCCCTTCTTTTTAGGACAAAAGATACATATTCGATGAGTATCAATATATTTCTATCAAGATTCATGCTTTTTTGCTGTTTTGAAGGAGTTATTAGCTTCCCATCGCGTTCATATTATATATTTAGTAGGAAAAATAAAAGGACAACCTAAAAAGTAACAATTTATAAATCAGTTTTCATAACGATAATCACAAATGTAGATATAAAATAACGATCATTATTTTTAATCAATGAATTTTATGTGGGTTATTAACCTGAATTATGAGACGGCGTTATTCCCTTGCTTTTCATAAACAAATTATTTAGAAATTGATATTGTATAACAGCATCAATCATCATCATTGTAGCATCTCAATAATGACGTAAAAAATGATCAGTTAGCGTTTAAAACCCAAGTGACTCAAAGCCTGCCATTTCTTTTTAATGAGCCCGAGCAAAGGCTCTATGTCATTGTAGACGTTTGTCATTTCAGATTGTGGGTACTCTGCTGTGTTCATTTTGACATTCTTAATAATTTGCAAGCGTCACTTAGCCGATATTGTACAAGGATTGTTATGTATTACGACGAATAATTATGTTTCATTGAAAATGAAAGTAAATTGATAGAAATTTTGAAATCATTTAAAAAAAATGTAATGCGATGTTTTGTTGAAGATGTTTTAAGCAAGTGTTAAGATGTTACTGTGATGGTTTGAACAGACGGGTTTATTGTTCCAAGAATGACTCGATTAACGAAATAAAATTGGAGTGTCTGTTTGTAATATTAAAATAACCAACCTTTTTACTAAATGCATATGGATGTATGCACGGTACATATACCAAAATAACATCTGTCTGTCTGTTTGTTCCGGCTACTCTCTGAAACGGCTGGACCGATTTGGGTAGGACTTTCACTGGCTGATAGCTGATGTAATAAGAAGTAACGTAGGCTACTTTTATTTTTTTATTTTAAATTCCACGCGGACGAAGTCGGGGGCTCAGCTAGTTGTAAATATAAATACTTTCCTTGAGGTATCCGGAAAGACATCATTTTGACAAGTGTTTTCATTTGACAAATTATTCGGCTATTACCCACAGAAACACTAAGTTCGATTTTTTATCAATATAAATTTTGTTCAATCTAACTTTCTATTGGATTGGAATTTTTATTAACTTGTAAACGAAATTTTAGGCAAATGTGGTCTATGAATTAATCACTGATTTTTAGTGAAATAAAGGTTAATAAAACTTAACCAGTCTAATAACGGGTTTAAACTTCCATTCAGATTCAAATGTTAAGATTTGGCCAGGCCAACACATACGGGGTGAAGTAGCAAACGAGCTGGATGTGGAAACGTATTTAGTTAATGAGAATGTATTTATTCTTTTCAATTAGGAACTAGAGCTACGTATTGAGACGCAGAAGCAAACGTTGCAAGCAAGAGATGAGAGCATCAAAAAGTTGCTGGAGATGCTGCAGAATAAGGGAATGGGTACGTTTAAGAAGATATAAAATCATCATCGACTAAATTTGTACGTTTCTAAGACGAAGTACAATTTGAAACGATTTCAGGTAAAGAAGAAGAGAGACAAATGTTCCAACAGATGCAGGCGATGGCACAGAAGCAGGTAATTATCAGCTTGGCCGATGTTGATGTTGCATGTTATGTTTAGCGTGGTTTCCTATATTTAAGAGATGCCAACTGTTTGTAAAGTTTGCAAAGGCCTGTTCCAGGTCCCAGATTTTTCTATAACTAGCCTAGTATTATGTTTACTGCACGTCACTCAGCTTTCTATTATATTTATGTACGAATAGTTGCGTACCACATGGGCGTTTTATTTTGTGATACCTTTATCAGAGTCACTGTTTCTGTTAGAATTTGCTCTTGATAGTTTTCATCCTCATTCATTTCGTCACAACTCAGCCGAATGTGATTGTCGCGTCGCCTGTTTGTGTTAATTCGTACGTTCTCTCCTTTGGCTTCGATAAACTCTTACAAACTCTCGCTTCACTCTTCACGCCCGCGCGTCAACGGCATAAGCCACACAGCGAGCTTGCTCCCCGAGCACTAGTTATCCTCTCCCATTTTTCTCTACTGCCCCCTCACTACACAAAACAAAAAACCAAGCTACGGAGGCGTACACGACAGGATCCCACAGACACGGTACACGACACGTTCACGACATTGCATGTGTGTATTAGCTCATCACATCCCCGTCGAGCCGTAGCGGCGACCTCTAGCCGTCTTTGGGCGTTCGGAGCGTGCACCATCGACGAACGCCCGCGACTGGGGCTGCGCGGGGTGGGGCAGCCCCAGCTGGGGGGGGGGGCGCGGGGCGGCGGCGGCTGACCGAGTGCGTCCCGCAGGAGCTCAAGGCGACGGCCGACACGCTGCGGGCGCTGCAGACGCAGCTGGAACGGGCGTTGGCGGCGGCCGGGCTGCCCGGCGGCAGCGCCGGCGCCACCCTCACCGCAGTGCTCGAGACGAAGGAAGCGCGCATCGCGACGCTCGAGCGGCAGGTGGCGTTGCTCGAGAGCGAGCTGGCAGCGCTCGTGTCGCCGCCGCCGCCCTCGCTAGCGCCGTCCCACGCCTCGCTTTACGATAAGGCCGACCCTCCGTTCAAGAGACAAGTAAGTTTTCTGCTGAACGACGTGCACGTGATGAAAGACGGAGCGACGGAGCCGGCGCGCACGCCCCGCCCTGCCCGCCGCGCCATCCGCCAACCCTACTATAGCGCCACCACTCTGTGACCGGACCGGGCGCGTCGATTACGCTTTCAGCCCCAACCCATACGTATAATGTGTTAAACCGATATATATTTTTGTGTGAACCTGTTAATTGTTAGAGCTATTTTCTTATTGAGTGTAAGAGCAATTTTTATATACTCAAAACGGATTGTCGTGATGTTCGTGTATTTTTGTCAATTAGGGCCTTAGAAAGAGCGTTATATAAGTGTAGATTTGTATAATGTAACGTTAGGACGGTCTATATGTGAGAACGACGTCGTTAGATTTAGATGATTCTCGAATAAAGACTGCTGAGGTCGAATGCGTCGTCGATGCAATTATTTCGGCGCGCCGTTGATGTTCCTCGATTCAATCACGTTCCGCTTTCGGTGTTCAGATCATCGTCCACTACAGCTTTGGTCTCGCGTCACCCGCCACCAATAGAATAGTTCACCAGCCCCGGCCTCTCATGTAGTGGTCATTTCATCTGACTCTATCACAGTAACGGTAGATAAATGTATCACAACTTAAGCGCCCGTGCATTCGATTCTGTGTTGAAACTATCGTACATAGTTATGCGTGCCTGGAAAACTTTCTATCGCCCTCTGAAAACTGCCCCATAGCCGTCCCCATCGTTAGTTAGCCTAGAAAGTTTTCCAGTTGTAACTGACCACATTTTTCTATTGTTGGATTTGTCTTGATGATACTGTGGCGACTGTTTTTTGATATTGCATTATTGAGTGACGAATGAATTGCATGTAGTTCAAAAGTTATATGGTTCGAAATGTCTTCCACGGCACGTTGCTAATTTGTGTTGTTTTCATTCGGTGCTGGAAGCATTTCCGTATAAATATATATATATAGTTATAAAGCTTGTGCCGCTTATCATACATCGATTTGAAATCACTAACTCAAATTTTATAACCAACGATTGTATCAGTATTGTGTAGCTTAATACTTTCGACATTAATATCATGTCTGCCATCACTATTGCCTTAGTAGATAGTTTTTTATATTACTTAAACTTTGACCGACTATCACTAATCGAGTATTTGGGTTTATTTAATTCTATACCGACCTTCGGGTGGATGGTGGAATGATGAGCAGCTCGATGAGTTCCGGTTGGAGATCCAGAGGAGGGACCAGGAGATCTTGGCGATGGCTGCAAAGATGAAGGCGTTAGAGGAACAACACCAAGACTATCAGCGCCACATCGCAGTCCTCAAGGAATCCCTCTGCGCTAAGGAAGAACACTACAGCATGTTGCAAACGGATGTGAGTAATATTTGCAACTCGTTTAACTATGTATCATCAAGATTTAGTGACTCGATTTCTTATTAGTCTGTTTAGCCTATTAGATTAGATTTGATTTGATGATTATTTATATTTTAGAATTAATTTCAATTTTAGTGCTAGTCTAGCACTGAAGATGAAACTTTAAATTGTGTTTTTTATACAAGAAACAAAAACAAAAGCGAAATCGGAAGGTACAGGTTCGAAACCCGCGGCACCAAAAGTTTTTGCTCATTTATCTACAAAAATTCACAATGTATTTTCTAGTTAATTTCAAAGTGAAATCCCAATGAACTAGACTTAAAAATTTAAATATCATAACACGATGACAGTGTAATCGTTTAGGTTTCGTGTCTGTCTGTTGTTTTGGGAACGGAACACTCATATTCAGTTCAAGCTACCTATTAATTACGTTCTGTAAACGTGGAATATTACCATTTTCTAATATCAAAATATTCAAAAGAAGGAACTAATTATTAACAATATGAAGGCTTTATTTATTTATACCTCTCATGGCCACCCTCAGATCGGAAGCTCCTACAGAACGAATGCCCTTCGGCACTACGCAAGACCACACCCTTCTCCAACTTCCTCACTGTTTTCAGCTACACGAAGCCACTTTGTACTGTAGTTCTCCAGTGTGCTTCATCAAAATCAAGAGTGAATAGGTTTTTACTGAGCTAGCGCGCTTACCTTCAACGGCTGCATCGCCACTTACCATCAGGTGGGATGGCAGTCAAGTGCTGGCCTGTTCTGAAATAAAAAAATCACCCGTGGAGCCCTTTTGGCAGTTTTAACTAAGGGCAGGGGGTATGTAAGTCCTTTTCTATTGGTCTGAAACCAATGAACCATATCAATAATACGTACCCTACCTTTTTTCCTGAAGTATCTATCTTAATCTAAGATGGGCTCACTTTACGGACGTTACTTCAAACCCTAAGCGCCAAATTCAGTCAATGTAAGGAGATATCTGACAGGCAGGAGGATATTACTGGGACTGTTCGAATCAAACTAACACAGTAAATTGTGTATTCATAGGTGGAAGAACTAAAAGCACGCCTAGATGAGAAGAGCAGACTCGTAGAGAAGAAGACTGCTGCAGCACTCGCTGCTGCTCACGAGCTCGCGGAGCTTAGAGACCACTCCGAAATAAAAGACCGGAAGATCAATGTTCTGCAGAGAAAGGTAAAGAGGAGACGCAAGATGATACCGTGTTGCTAATTTATTTATAAAACGTAGAAAAAGTATTTACTATACAAGACTGAGAATTCCACACCACTTTCCATCAGTTGGGATGATATTAATACACTAGCCATTTCCTATTTAAAAAAAAGCCCTAGATCACTTGTTATACAGCGTAAGTTTAGTAGTCTTGCTATACTTGATATATCAATTGATGGAAATAAATGTAGATAAAATATTATTTGACAGAAATTTTAAATGGATATTAATGAGGATATTTAACCACCTTATTCGTAGTGTTTTCCTTTAATACAACGATTCGAAATTGCTAGAGAAGTAATTTAAGAAGAATTTAAATTCTTCGATTCAAATTCAAAGAGTTGTCTTATAAACTCTGTTTATATTATATGAATATTTTGGGTTAAAAGAAAGAAAACAGATAGTGGATAATTCAATTTTATTACATTTTATGTTCCACTTTAAATGGTCAGAAATTATTACGGAGACTGTAATGTACCTAGAATGTAAATAAGTATTAATAAAACATTTTTATTGATGCAAATTAAAGTTATATCTTTGAGCCGACGTCCGAAACTTCTAGAGAACAATTTGATAGGGCCGTATTATTTTTGATGAGGGAATTCCAAATGGTTCACATTTACTAACTAATGGCCAATTATTTTTATCGGAGCTCTCATAGTTATTAAACTGTCTCCCAAAGTATAGTCAGATGAGGCTGATATTTAGGGCATTAAAGTTTTAAAACCAAATACCCATGCCTTTGTTTAAACTTTAAATAAGTAGCATTCACAACTTTTAGCTTTCGTTTATGATTAGAATTTTTAATTATACTTTTATGTTTCTCTTTCTACCCTCGATTATGTTAATTATTTTGAGCTTTTTTATATCTACATATTTAAATATAATTATAGTTTACAAAATATTAGTATATTTTTTTCAGTTTTTATAGAGTTGTTTGAAAGTATAATTTATTAAATACTGTGGTCACATTCCTATTTCTCATAGTTTAAGGATTACGTCATATACCCATTCCTATTTTGCGGCTCAAACTTTTTCAAACAAATTTTTATATATAATATATAGTAATTAGTATTGATATAGGTTTTTTAACCTTTGAGAATGTTTATTTAGTAGCAATAATTACATGAAATATATAGTATCATTTCTTAAACCATTCCTTTCTTATCATTTGCCTGGATTTAAAAATATTTTTAGGAAAAACCATTGAAACCATCTTTCCTAACGAAGAACAATTACTTTTAATGAATATTTCATTGGTACCTTTTTATAAATACATTTCACACATAAACACATTGATGTTGAACTCAAGTATAGTTCTTTAAAAATTGTATATTCCTCAAGTCAAATCAGTTGCTTCAGATCAAATTCTGAATGGAACGTTAAACAAGATGATAGCTGAGCCGGAGTAAAAGAAGCCTATTCAAATGCATAAGTGAAGCGTAGAGGATTAAACGTCAATATGATTGAGTTAAGATATCGCTGCGTATTTATCTAATCGACTAAACACTGTGTCCGTTTACCACTAAATCTATAAAACTTTATGACAGCAGGGTCTAAATTAACGGACCAGTGGAAAATATTAGGCCTTTATGTGTCTGAGAGAAAGTACTTTTGACTGGCTGGGCTTTAGCTAGGGCCACCACTTCAGATCATAGGTATTCGAGTCGCCTTTATAACTTTGCCGGTACAGACATCAATGGAATTGTTAAATGTATTTTTGGGTGCTATTCGCTACTTGCATGATCGTGTAAAGGTATGCTTATATTGATGAAACCTACAAAGTTAAGGATTTTAACAAACAATGAACAAAACGCAGAATTTTTTATAATGTCACTGTTCAGAGGAGCTAATCCAGCAATGGTAAATAAATATATGAGAAGTCGATGTATTTGTTTTTAGTGCGTTGTTAACACCGAAGACCATTTTTGCTCAATACTATTCGCCTTTGTCTCAGGCCTCTGAATTTCCACTTTTGAATTTCATAAAAATATTTAATTATCTTCTTTGTTTCGCGTTAAAACTTTTAGTTTCACTCGTAAAAAGTCAAGACTTAACACAAATTCAAATTTTATTTAGCCAGCGCAAATAAATCGTTGCGTTGTCATGCAAAAGGCCTTTGTGTTCTAATAAGGAAGCTATGTATTGGCCCGTTATATTGACACCTTTTTCTTTATAATCAAACGATAAGATATCTTCTGAAGCCGAAAAGAACGTCGCCATGATTTTCCCAGCCGATTGCGACACCCTATATAATTTTTAAAGGGGGTGTGCCTTTTTATGTCACTGCATCAGCTCCTGATTTAACTTAGGTTCATAGTGGTTAACCCAAGTTTCATCTCCAGTAAAGATTCGGGCCATAACTTTACTCTCTCCACAGAGCTCCAAAAACTGGCGAGAGCATTCTCGGAACCCATCTCGCACCGACCTTAGTCATCCCAAGATTATCATGTAGGATGATTAAAATAGTCATTTCAAATACTCCAACCATTGCTGCTCCTTCTTCTTCATTCTTCTAATACATTTTATTCTACTTTCTTGATGATTTCTTGATGGCCATCTTCAATGAAGTCCTTACCTTGAAAAAACCATGCCACTGGTAAACCATGGTTTCAGTAGGGGCAAAGTCCCCGTAAACTGCTAACATCTCTTTGAAAATGGTTTGAGATGATTCTCCTTGCTTGGTAAGGAACTTAATGTCGGCCCGGTATTCAATTTTCTCCTTAGGGGCGGATTTCTTCCCAATTGACTTGTTTACTGGTTAATGACTCGAAGATTAATAATCCGATTAGGTTCAAATTTGGTATTTATACCCTTAATGAGTAGTTTTACTAATGACTATCTGGATTAATTAAACTACCCCCTCCAACCTCTTCATTCCGCTAACTTTTTACCGCCCCTAATATGTAGTCTTTCGTTCATCAGCACTATTTTATAGTTTTCGAAGTAAAATTAGACTTTGTATAATTCCTATAAATCCCATCAAAAGATTGGTCCCTGTTTAATAAGCGCGTAACACCTCAAAGGGAATTAATCAAAGCCTTAGTTCCTTTTATGTTGAGTTATGAAGATGAATCTAATATCTCAAAGTAAATTCCCATTAGCCGTTTCAATTTACCGATGATTCCCGGGGGCATTTAATATCGAAGGAGGTCCCCGGGGAAAATAAATCCCGGTTGTAAGGGATAAATTATCCTTGGGCTTTTCGAGTAAAAGAACTCATGTTTAACGTGTAATAATATTATGGGCTTAGTTAATATTTTTGGCGTTTAACATTTACGCGAAAACTACATAGTATGTACCCAAATGTCTTATCAGAACTAGCAGGCATGGATCTGGGATATACACCCACAGTTCTTCTGCCTCGTGCACATCCCATATAAGTACTACACATTTTCCTACAACTAGTTTATGGCGTTTAATTTTGTCTTTTACGGAATTAATATAAATTTTTTTTTTAGTTTAAACATATACTTATCATATTTAGTAAGCAAGCTCGCGTAAAGTCAGTAAATTGTTGCTATGTATGCGATTATTATTTGACTTCACTCGTTTGTGCTACTTTCTTGACACTAAAACATGAATCAGAAGCATTCATGTCCTAGTGGCAAGAATGTCTATTTACAATGTTACGGTTTCTTACTAATTATTAATTTATAATGTCACATTATACGATGTAAGGAGATAAGCTACATTACAGATCACTTATTCACATGCAATTGTCTTAATAGGAGTTCCTTAAATAAAGCTTTTGATTAACGAAAACATGATGCTACTACAAAATGAATTCAGATATTATGTGCATGTTAGAATTACAAAAGTATGTTCAAAATAAATTCAACCCAAAATGTGACCACGAAAACATTATTTTTGGTGTAATGTTATATTTGCCCATTCATTATTATATAATGTTATGCTCAATATTATATTATTTATATCATAAATCTTTTGTTTAATTTTATGCGTGCTATTATATCTCTTTTATTCCCGCAGTTCGTGCATTTTGTTTTTCCTCGTGTAATTCCCACGTTTATTTGTTCCTGCATTTGTTTTTACCTCATTGTGTTTTTGTTTGTATTCAGTATTCAACGCTAGTTTTATCTCAAGGTATGTAGTGTATTTTATACAGCTTTTTTTGTTTTGTTTATTTGTTTAATTTATTATTTTTCTTATTATTTACCGTCAGCGCGAATGAGAAGTCGGATTACATATCGGAATACATGTTTTCAGATTGAGAATTTGGAGGACCTTCTCAAGGAGAAAGATAACCAAGTTGACATGGCCCGAGCCAGGCTGAACGCAATGCAGGCGCACCACTGCTCTTCTGAAGGGGCTCTATCATCACTGGAAGAGGTTATTGGTGACAAAGAGAAGCAAATACAGCAACTAAGAGAGCAGAGAGATCGGGCGGAACACGAAAAGAACGAAGAGAGGGAGTTACACGAAAGGGAGATCGCAGAGTATAAGATGAAATTGCACGCGCTAGAGAGTGAAGTGGAGAAACTCGGCGCCAGACTGGAAAGAGCGCAGGCGGAGAAGGACCGCCTTGAGGCGAAACTGGAGAGCTCTCAGTCGGAGTTAGGGAAGTCGAAGGCAGAACTGGACAAGGCCGCTAGCGAAGTGGGCAGGTCGGGTGCCGACTGGGAAGCGGCGAAACAACGCTTAGCTAGACTAGAGCTCGAAAACGAGCGGCTCAAGCACGAACTGGAGCGGTCCCAGACGACGTTCGGCAGAAGCACCTTAACCACCTCCCAAGAGCTGGACAGGGTACAGGAGAAAGCTGATAAATCGGCAGCGGAGTTGAGACGTACTCTGGCGGAACTCAGAGTGACTCAGGCCGATGCCGAAAGAGCTAGATCTGAAGCGAGCGCGTTGCAGGACAAACTGGAGAAGTCACAAGGCGAAGTCTACCGTCTCAAGGCCAAATTGGAAAATGCACAAACCGAACAAGACAGTCTGAAAGAGGAGTACGATCGGTAAGTGGGTTTAAACGAATTAATTGTTCTTATTGCATCTTACACTTATGTAACAAAAAAATCCTCAATTATCGTTTTTGTTCTTCAATTATTCGCTGTCTCCAAAGAGATGTGCTTATCACTTATCCTTAAATTAACCGCTGATATTTAATTGCATCTTACACTTACATATCAAAAAAATCCTCAATTATCGTTGTTGTTCTTCTATTATTCGCTATGTTTATAGAAAAGTGCTTATTTGAGAACTGTTAAATTTTTAAACAATTCCTTTTTTATATCCTCTTATATGGCATAATATTCGGATTCGAATGAACTGGACATTAACTACCCACAAATGAACGCAAAAAATAGCGCAGAGTATTTGATGTGTAAAGTAAAATTTCGAAACAGCGTGCAATCTTCGATAAGCCGCCTGCATTCGGAGAGGGACAAGGCCATTGCGGAACTGGAAAAGGCGAGGGAGGAACTGGAAAGGACCCAGGCGACCCTCGGGAAGGCCCAGCTGCAGCAGGACAAGCTACAAGCATCCCTGGACGCGGCTCACTCCGAAATCGACAAGCTGCAAGAAAAGTTGGATAAGACAACGGTCGAAGTGCGCAAGGTTGGTAAAATACTGACTTCAAATTCAAAATATCTTTATTCAAATAGACGCTTGCGCGTTCTTATGAAACGTCGAATTTTACATAAAAATTGATACATACGTTCATAAGTGAGTTCGAAATGCACTTTCTATTGAATTTTAGATGAGATTATATACCTTTATAGTACTCAAAACAACAGTTAGACGAATCCATCGTTTAAACAATACAATTATACCATTACTAAACGCAAATGAAGATCTGATACAATCGCTCTAATATCATAAATGTTATATATACGTGATAGTTTACTCACTGGTATCTTGTATGCCGGAACGGCTGAAGGGATTTTAATGAAATTCTAAACGGATACAGCTTGTATTCTCTATTGAACTCTGTATCCTCTAATAAATTTTGAATTTCGACATAAACCAGAACATTATTTTTACCCTTAACCACTGCTCTTTAGACTGGGTTGAGACTAGGATTTACTCTTATTTGGTTTCAAAATGCCTACTCTTTGCAGCTCCAAGTGGACAGGGAGAAACAGGCCTATGACTTCGAATCCATTCAGTCGCAACTGGACAAAGCCCTGGGTCAAGCCGCGCGGCTGCAGAAGGAGAGAGACACCGCTCAGCTGGACGCTGACCGGTTCCGTGACAAGCACGACAAGGCGCAGGTGAGAAAGATATATCAGATTTGTCATTTCACTTCTACAATAAAATCCCAGTAAATGCTCAAAGCCCGCCTGTATAACCTGTTAGGTTTAAGAAATTTGTTAAAGAAAAACTTATAAAACGCGTCTCTCAAGTATTTGTAAAAAATGTTTTATATGTTAATGATTTAAAAAATTGAGAAATTTAGAGGATACCTACGGAGTTTCTTTCGTCTATTTCTTCTCCGTTAGAGAACCTCATTAAAAATGGTGGTAGATTTCAAAAAAATACTATCGTTAGACGAAATGTATGTTTCTAATATCGATGAATAAATGATTATGATTTTGTCATGAGAGAGAGAGGGATATAAAGAAATGAAGAGGAAGGTTGTCAGCTTTGCGCATTTTATGATTTGGTGATTCTGATCTCATGTCGCTCTGCTCTTTCATGCAGTTTTCGAGTCAGAAATTCATAAGGGGTAAAATATTGAAACTTATCATATTGAAACTTATATAATATTAAAATTTATCACAATTATGTTTTACCATCGTATATAAATCTCTAAAAATTTTGTCCTATATTACCTTTAATTATTCACCTATACATAAATAATCAAAGATCAAACACACTAAAGTATCTCATCACGTTGAATTTATAGCTTCATTATTCTATATTAAAATTGCTGAAACTCAAATCGAGTGGTACTTAAATGTAAAAGAAATGCTCAAAAGAATCATGCAAACAAAGGTCTTCTAAGCTTTTTGATGTTACTCTCACTTGTTGGGCGATAAGGGTGGTTCTACAAAGGCCCTCCGTGATACAAATACTCAAACCTCTTTCTTATATTTTGAAGGATGAATGAGTCATCGCTTTTTTAGCAATGCGATAAACAGAGTACTAAAACTCCATTATTTATAACGTGTTTTACTAAAATTTTATAACTTCTATAGTCATTACATGTTCGCAATTAATAGGGTAAATTTTATTGGCAATAATATTTTAGTTTGAGTTATAGTAAAACTTTATGGGAGATATGTAATAAAGTTTTATAAGCAAGTTCATGACGACCGTCCCACTCTATTAGACGTACTGTCGCCCTGCAAACCAAGTAGTACGGACAAGCAAGTCAGCATATTTTAGGGCAAGCAAACAATATTTTCTCAGCAAATATGTATCTCTCAGTTTCGTTTATATGTTATATCACATTTTTGTACCATTACCAAGCAAGTTATAGAGAAATATATTGGAGGGTCTACGTTTCGTTTTGTGTAATGTCTAAAGGTGACATGTAAAGTTATAACGTACTTCTGTTGTCGTTCCAGAATTCTTATGATATAAAAATATACAAAACCACAAATCATACAATTTTGAAATTAATCAAATGGAAATTGTTGCAAAAGAAGGCATTCTTGTCTCAAACAGTCAATACAAGTTCAGTTTTCAAATGGACATCAATATTATCCCTAAATTTAATTTCCTTTCAATTTTATTTAACAGAACCGTGATAGCTCAGTGTCCGGGTGCTCGCCTTTAATTCAATATACTCGACCAACCTGAGTTCGATCCCCGGTGCCGGCACCAATGAAATTGCTGAATTATTACGTGCTCAGCGGTAAAGGAAACCTTCGTGTGGAAACCTGCATATTTTCGAAATAATTATAAAAAAAATATTACGAAGATTTTTGCCCAATATTTCGCCTTTGCCCAACAGTGGGACATATATAGGCTGATACTTTACTTTACTTTTTTATTTAATAGCTGTACCTTATATATTGAATTTATACTTCTTTTGGCGCGTTTGGGAAAAATGATCATAGAATAATTTTTATGAGGCTAAACCGAACTCGCTGCAAAAAGAATTTTTAAAATCGACATAAATGACGAAGTTCTGAGTTGACAATCATAGAAAAATACAACAGAAATGAGAACCTCCTCTTCTATTGAATGAGGTTTAAAAATAACACTTTAACGTTCATAATGGTGTATCTATAATAATTCCACAAAGCGATCTCTGTACAAAGTATGCATTGGAAGCCTCTCGGTTCCGTATTACAGTCCCATTATTAAGCATTTAGGCATCCGACAGAAATAGGGGGATCGATGGCCCGAATTTGATTCAAAACAGTGACCTGGCGTAATGGGATCCATATCGAAACAGTGATATGGAGACGAATGGCAATAGATAATAGACCTTTCGACGCTTAACTGAAGATATAAGATTACTTAAGAAGTAAATGACGGCGTTTTTTTTTTTTAGGGGTCCGTACCCTTAGGGTAAAGCGGGACCTTATTACTAAGACTCCGCTGTCTGTCTGTCCGTCTGTTACCAGGCTGTATCTCAGGAACCGTGATAGTTAGACTGTTAGTAGTTGCCGTCTGTTATAATAAAGTTTAAACATATTTAAGTGGGGCTCCCATACAACAGACACGATTCTTTGCCGTTTTTATAGATAATGCTACGGAACCCTTCGTGAAAGAGTCCAACTCCCATTTACCCGGTTTTTTAAAGCATCGGTTTAAACGAGATAATCACAGTGTGTTATTTAATTTTAACTCACCGGGCGAAAAGATTTTTTGACTTACAAATATTATTCTGAAACGGGGCGTAGACACGCGATACCGCAATCTCCAGTAGACATATTTTAAAACAACACACATGTTTCATTCTTTTCGGATCGTATGAGCCTTTGTCTATGGGGAGTTACCGAGAGCAAACAGATGAAAGAAATAAATTACTTACACTCATAAAACAGCCGCGTCTGTCACCTGTAAGGGTTAGGAGATATAACGTATTTCCTTCGTTTGAAATTGGTATGAATTCAATCTAAATTTAAATTAATACGAGTCTCATATACGTATTTATTTATGTAAGATGTTGGCAATCGAGCAAGCGGTGAATCTGATGTTAGGTGAAAACCTGCCCATGGACTATTACATATATATTTACATATCTACAAATCCTGATTGGTTGCAGATGGGTTGCCAATGTGAAAAAAGTGGGCATCCGACTATTTCACTCGTCCAACAAAATGACGTTTAGTAATCTAAAATACTTCCACTTCACGTCGATCCTCTGGAAAGGCATTTAACGTTCCTCCATTTGTTGCATTGTACTGAAAATATCGATAGCCGAGATTTGATTCTCTCTTGATTCAATATCGTTGAGTATCCCGAGTTCAAATCCCGGTGCCGGCACCAATGAAATTGTTAATTTTAAGTGTTGACTTATCACGTGCTCAGCGGTGATGGAAAGCATCTTGAAGAAAGCCACGTATTTTCGAAATAATTTCAAGAAAAATAATATTTCGAAGATACGCTGAATCCGCCATTCCGCAGTGCGGTCGCGTGTTGGACTATGGCTTACATTTATAGGCATGTTACTTTACTTTTTTTTAATGACAATATTTTGAAAAATCAAACCGTTATAACATTATCAATTTAAAGTAGACGCAATTGCAATTTTAAGTATACCACACTCGCGCCATCAAATTTTAACTGTAACCGACGTATTCACTAATTACGATAAATGCGATGAACTTGGCATGCGATACTACCGAATGTTCCGGATCATAGTATATTGGATGGTGTCCACAAATTTAAATTAATGAACCTATAATTCCTTAATAATATAATTTCAATACCACGCACACACAGACACAAATAGCCTTCAATCTAATCATTAATGTTTTAAAATTAAATTTCGACAAGCTTATCCGAATTTGTTTTGTTACGAGTCATAATGAAAAGAAAGAAAATACCCTTATTTACCAAAAAAATGGACGCGCACAACAAAAGAGAGAAAAAAAACTAAATTTAACAAAAAATAAAAGAAATAAAAAAATCTTATACATACACAGTAAATATATATATCACAGTAAATCAAAAGAACATAAATATATAATTAAATATGAAACTAATGAAAAATAACTTTAACAAACATAAAATATTGTATGAGTGGAGTGTTTATGAAAAACCTTTATGTTGTGTTTAGTTAAGTCGACCACAAAACATTAAGTTCGACAGACATAATTGTTATATTTGCCCGAATTAGTACGTTACAAGTGAATTTAGTCGTTGGTTTTTAAAAAGATCATCACTTTCTCATCCGAGTAGCACGGACGGAAAGAGGAACGGAATTGAGGAAATAAAAAAAAATTGTTAAACACTATTCATAATTTATTGAAAATTATTTTGTGTTTTTCAGTTCGGTTGTCTACAAAAATGCGTTTTTTTTTAGATTTTTTAAGTATTTTATATTTTATTTATCACTTCAAAAGTCAGCTCTCTGTACTACGAGGCTATAATAGTGCTGGTTTTAAACTAACAACTACATAATGAAATCATTATTACTACACGTACTACTACTATATTAATTAAATACATGTGTTTTTTACTTGTAATATAACCGAACTTTTTTATCATAAAATCATAAGGAGTATAACAATTAAATATAAATAATATTTTCGGACACATTTTTACACGATGATTTCTAGTCCCAAACTGAGCAACGCTTGTACTTTGGCTAATAGATAACTGATAAACATACATAAATATTTACTTTCTAAATGCTACTGGCACGTAGCACTATAGTTTACTTGTTCGATTAAAATCAACAATAACGAAAATAACTATAAACCACGCCGATGTAATTGAATGGAAAATCACCAGTTTTGATACAGGAAGATGACTGTTCGCACCGCCGTCACCTTGTCCAAGCGACGTGCCCGAGCACGTTCAGAACACCCCGTGTCCTATGTCAATTGACTTCTACAACTCATAGCCGTGCAGTCCGCTCTCTCACTTCGTGCATCGACCTCACACGCGTACTACTTGATGTTTCCGAGAGCTTCCGATAGATGGCGCTGTGATCAAATTATGGCGCCATATCTTGACTCTGCGACATATATATCCTCGTGTTCCGGACCTTCCAGGCCCTGGTGGCGCGCATCCAGAAGGAGCGTGACGCGACACTGGCGGAGGCGGCCAGCTGTCGCGAGCGCGCTGAAGCAGCGGCCGCCGCCGCCAACCGAGCGGCGAGGGATCGTGACAGCGCTGCCACAGAGCTGGATGTGCTGAGGGAGAGATGGGAGAAGGCGCACCAGCAACACCAGAAGTTGACGGTGAGACGCGGATTTCTTTGCTATTGCTATGGGAGGCGGCAAGCGAGCTGATAGTTCAACTGATGTTTAGTGATCACCGCTGCCCATGAACATCTGCAATACCCGTAGGGTTGGCGTTTCGTTGCCACCATTTAATAAAGTGGGCCCCGGCTACCTCACTTAACATACGAAACGCAGAAGTAAACGATGACATTCCACTTCAAGTCGGTTTTCTGTGTGATCGTGGTATTGCCCGCGTGAAACAGCCCAATGGGTTTCTTGGCCCCACCAAAGTTGAGATTTCGACATCCCTAACCAACAAAAAGAAATCGAGGCCAAAACATGCACTAAATTATTTAATTTAAATCCTTCTAAAACTTCATTCTATTAGCCGTTAGATATTTTATTGAAAAAATATAAAAAATATATTAATTTCAGATGGAGCGAGATGATGCACTAACTGAGCTTGAGATACTGAAAGAAAAACTGGATAAAGCCCTATATTCTACACAAAAGACTATTGAAGAAAAAGAGACAGCGCACAAAGAATATGAAAAAATGCTCGAAAAATATGACAGGTATACCGAACTAATATTAAAATTAACTATATTAATTATATTACTAAAATTAACTAACTAATACTAAAATTTAGTAAATCTCCATTTATTGAAAATTCATTTTTAACTATTTTTTTTCTTTTCAGATCACAGAACGAAATTTATAGATTGCAGAACAAGATAGACATCCTAGAAGCTGATAAAGATCGCATTGACCTTGAGCTGGAAAAGCAAACGCATTTGGCGACTAAATCTCGAGAAGAGCAAAGAAAATTACAAGATGAATTGGCTAGGTTACAGGAAATGTATGATCGAGCATCTCTGCAACTCGGCAGGACAAAGGAGCTAGAAGAAAAGGCTAAGGAAGATATGGACAGAATGAGTGTCGATATTGAAATGGTTAGAGAACGTTACGAAAAGGGCCAAATCGAACTGCGTAGATACCAAGCAGAAAAGGAGAAATTGGTGGCGGACAACGAGAGACTTCAATTCGAATATGACCGCGCGATGACGCAGTGTGGTAAAGCTCAAGCATCGAATGAGAAAACTCAAGAAGAAATGGCTAGAGTGCAAATAGAGCTCGAAAAGATGTATGACAAACATGATAAGGTATCGGCTGAGTTAAGGAGGGTTCAGGCTGAGTTGGATAAAGTTAAGCAGGATGCCAGCGGAGCAAGGGAGGAAGCGGAGAGATATGCGTCCCGCTACGGCAAATATCACGACAGCAAGGAGGAACACGAAAGGACAAAGCTGGAGGTGGAGCGTCTGCGCACGCGGCTAGAGAAGACAACACTAGACTTGGAGCGGGCACGCAAAGCTGAGGAAGAGGTGACCCGTCTGCGCTCGGAGCTCGAACGCGTCGAAGGCCTGCGAGGTAAATACCAATTCGAACAGGATAAATGGAGTAACGAAATAAGCAGAATGCAGGCTGAACTGGACAAGCACCGTGAACGGTACGAATCGTCGCAAGCTGAAATTCAACGTCTTCAAGCCGAAAAGGAGCAAGCGGAAACTAAGTTACACGAGTCCAACATACAGTTGGAGCTTTCAAAGAGTGAGGTTACAAAGCTTAGTGCAGCGTTGGAGAAGCAAAGGACAGATCTTGAACGCGCTCATATTGAGTGCGAGAAGTTTAGGGACCGATGTGAGAAGTTGAAGCTGCGTTCAGAGCAATTAGACAAAGATAATGAGAGACTTAAGGGCGAACTGCAGCAGATAGAACGCATGAAGTTACAAGCTGTCGCTGGAGACAAAGCGAGGACTGAAGACAGACTCGAAATAGAGCGTCTAAGAGAGAAATTGGAAAAAGCTATACAAGCAAGGGATGCCACAGAAATGGAGGCTGGTCGCTTAGCGAAAGAACTTGAAAAATCGCAGATGCATCTTGCTAAATACCAAGAAACGAATGAGACGACAAGAGTTGAATACGACCGAATGACTAATGAGTTGGGCCGAATGCATGAGAGGCTTGAACGTACGATCCTAGAAATGAGACAGATTGAACAGGAGAGAGATGCACTGAGAGTAGAGATACAAAACACGCGGCGTAATATAGAACAACAACAGAGAACACTAGACCACCGAACGCAAGAAACTTTAGTTAAATTACAACAGGAGTTGGCGCAATCAGTACGAGACCGTGAAAAGATGGCTTCTATATTAGAACAGCGAGATAAGCAGGCAGATGCTATAGAAAAGCAAATTGTGAAACTAGAGGCTGACACAAAGCAGTTGACTATCGAAAGGGATCAATTAGTGGCACAACTAGAGAAATCTCAGGATATGTTGGTAAATTTCCAACGAGAGCTCAACTCATCGGAGGCAGAACTACAAAGCAGCGTGAGGAAGTCCGCAGATTAAAAGAAGAACAGAGGAAAGTCGTCCAAGACTCTGAACGCGGCACCAAAACCGTCCTTGAAAGTCGTGATAGAGAAATCGCAAAACTACAACAGCAAATGCAAGCTGTTAGCAAAGAAAAAGAGGCGTTTAGACAGAGAGCCGAAAAAGCTGAGAAAGAGGCTCAAAAAGTTGGCGAGATTGATAAGTGGCGAGCGGCCGTCGAAGCCGAAAAGACAAAAGCGATCGCAGCGGAGAAAGCTTACTCGGAATGCCACCAGCGGTTACAGTCCTTGGAGAAACAGTACCAATCGCAGCAGCAGCAATTGCAGCAGCTTCAAGCTCGCGGACCGTCCGACGTGCGCGAAGTACAAAAGCAGCTTGAAGCGGCGCAAGCGGAGGCGCGCTCGCTCGCAGTGGAGCGAGAGCGTTGCCAGTCACAGTTGGAGATGCTCGTTCAAGAATTGGAAAAGAGCCAGGTCAGTTGGAGGATCGCCCGGCGACGAGCGGCTGTCGGGGCGGCATTGCGTGGTTGAATCGAGTTTGAGAGACATAAACCATATAATCTGAGCGTTGATCGATAAATTGTATTGAGAAGAAACTCGATTGAACCGTTGCCGCGTCGCGTGCGTTGTCTGCTTAAATCATTGCACCGGTGTTATCGAGTAGATTTTGATTTCAATGTTCATACATTTTTTTGGTTTTTGGATCATCATCGCCGGTTGTCATGTACATTGTTGTTGTATAGTATAGCATGCCACCCACAGCCCGCTGGGCGTCCTCCAACCCCTCATTATAATTATTCGTATTTATTTTATTAGTTTCATCATCGCAAACAATTTGGACGTCGATTATCATACTATGATATGTCCAAAAGACGTTTCTGCACCAGACATTTCACATCACAGCAGTGCACTAATCCAAACCTGTAAATTGGTGTTGAGTAAAATGTTCGGTGCATTGCAAAAGGGGCTTGAATTTCAAGTTATATTAATTTGTATTGTCTTTTTCAGCCGTATGTGCTAAGTTTGATGTACTGTGTATATGCAATATTGTTTATCGTGCAAATTAAATATGTTTTAAAGGAGAGATTACTTTTGTCATTAAAGTTTTGTTGGCAAATATAGTTTGCAAGTTACATGTATAAAGTTATGCTTTCATTGGGCTTTAAAAATTTATTAACTTGTAATTGCAAATATCTTAAAGCTTTCGATTGATAATTTGAAATCTTTGCTATTCGAAATAAACTTTCTGAAATATAGAGCTTTGCATTCACTGCTGTGCTGTGATTTACAGTTATTGTCAGATTAAGAAAATAAAGATAAAAGTTCACAAACAGCCACAGTGAGTTATAGCTCTATATGACCTGTGTTAAAACTGTATTCTACAAGTATTATAATAAAACCATTTCGATGGCAGCTCGATCTCCGCGAGGCGAACAAGAAATTACAAACGGTTGGCGCTCAGAACGCCAAAGCTGGGGAAGATTCAGCGCAAGCTAGAAAGCAACTACAAGAAGAAATTAAGAAGCTGGAGGATATGAAGAAGCAGTTTGACGATCAGAGAAGAGCGTTCGAGAATAAGAGGAAAGACGTGGAGGAGAAGGAGAAATCGCTGACAGAACTGGATCGACAGTTGAGGAAGAGGAAAGAACAAATGGACCAAATGGAAGCATCTTTGAGGAAGGTAATTGAAAAATTTTAAATGAAAATTAAAATCATTTCTTGTATTTACGTCATCACACATTACTAAATGTAACTAATGTGATGTACTGTATAATGTTTACGGATTTATCGCGTTTATTTATTGTTTTAATTCCCGACGTTTCGAACGTTGTTTTTACGAGCGTTGTAAAGGAAAGCGATAAGCAGTCTGTAGAATTGCAATGTAACTACACCTCAGTTTCGGTGCCCTAGTGTTATGTCTACCTCGTATTTGTACATAACATCGTCGCTTTGAACCGATAATATCATTCGATGTGTGAACCGATGGCTGTTTGATCTCATACCGCTCGATGAAAACTATTGCAGGCGGGCGGTAGCGCTGCTGCTGTGAGCGAGATGAACCGCAAGTTGACGGACACGCAGAAAGAAGCGGACCAGCTGAAGCAACAACTCAAGCAGAGCGAGGAGGAGTCGAAACGGCTCACCGCGGAAACGGAACGGCTGCTGCAACTGGTCCAAATGTCGCAGGAGGAACAGGCGCAGAAAGAGAAGCAGATCATGGACTTGCAGCAGTAAGTGTCGCTGATAAGGTCAACGTAGGGTCATCTGATCCGTGAAGTATGAACTCGACTAAATATTTTAAGGTTCCGTACCGAAAGGGTAAACGGGATGCTATTACCAAGACTCCACCCTCTGTCTGTCTGTTTACCTGTCTGTCTGTCTGTCTGCATGTCTTTCCGTCTGTCATCAGACTGTATCTCATGAACCGTGATAGTAAAACAGTTGAGAGATTCACAGATGATGTATTTCTGTTATCTCTATATATAACAAATACTAAAAAAACAGAATAAGAAAATATTTAAGTGAAGCTCCCATACAAGATTTTTTTGCCGTTTTCATAAATGGTACGGAAATCTTCGACTCGCGCTTGGTCGGTTTTTTTCTTTTCTAATAATATAGTCCCTATGTGGACTGTTTCAAATCAAAAACATATTTATTCAAATAGACTGTACGGCAACATTAAAACAATTAGACTGTTTACACACTAGGCTCGCGTTTATTCTCTAGAGCACTACAAGAGAACAAAGATACATAAGTAGGCTGATAAATGTATTACCCTCTATTGCGTGGTGCATAAGGGGTAAAAAAGGCCGAATACATAAAGAGAAATATTATATTTTGTATATTTCAGATCAATTAGGAATCTTCAAGCCAAACTGAAGAGCCAGCAACAAGCACAAGCACAAAGAGAAGAGGTACATTCGTTTACAATTACAAGAATTACTTACAGATTTCCTTACATTAACTTTATATCGAATACTAACAAACTAATGTATACTAAGATACTAATATATATTTTGATCAAGACTGCACTAAATAACCTTTTAAAAACTGACCTAATTTTACCCTATCATCAATTGGTAATGGGGCGGCCCAACGGGGAATTACGACGGCCTTACAGAAAACCACCGTAAAGTAGAAGTATCAATACTTTTGTTTTTCGTCTGGAGAGTGTTACCAAAGGCCCGCCTTCTTAAAGATTAGCAAAGTACTTGTGAATATCGAATGGAAGGAGGAGACCATCACTCATCGCTAGATGAATGAATTTATGTTCCTATCAATTCTTGATACAAACATAGAATATAGACATAAAAAGTATTATTTTATAATCTGATATAGAACGTATTTTAGCGCCGTGGTTACAAATATTTTTCAGATATTTATCAAAAGCCACTTCAGATTACTAATCACGATCAATCGAGCAAACAAAAAACGTAATAAATGTGTATAAAAATAGAGCAGATCGAAGAAATTCATTCAGGCTGTAGAAATAGTAAATAATTTCTTTGCTCTGCTCTTTGATCAACTGTACTGTTATACAGAATACTAACCAACTAACATTTCTTTTTCACGCCGCAGGCTGGACCCGCAGGCTTCCTCAAAAGCTTTTTCTAAGTTAATCCTTCACACCAAGACTGTCATTCGTTTATTTTTTCTTTTTACTTGTTTTTTTTTCTTTCTTTGACTGTCGCATTCAGCAGTTCAGTGAGCGTCCTCTCCATCGCTCCACGTCTTTTGATTCTCACGTCACGACAAAGCTTTACAGTCGCAATTCGTATTAAGTAATGTTATCGATATTTGTATTGGATATATAAACAAAGTGTTCAGATAATAATTAAAACTTTCATCACTTGTTGATAATCCGTAAACCATGTATACAGGTTTCGACTCCTCAATGCGTTCATTTGTAATAGCACACAATTAATGTAACTGTTAGTTTAGCAATAAATTCGAAGTGATGTTTAATTACAACAAAAAAAAACCGTTAAAATTATCGTGTTCAGCTGGAATTATTTTTTAAGAGTTAATGAAATTATAACAATATTGTAAAACTGTTAAGTATTCATGTATCTAGATAGAACGAGTAAGTTGTCCATTAGTAGATGTTAATCAGCTTTCATTCTTGTTATGCGAAATATAAATTGACTATTATGAACTAAATTAAATCTTTGTTGACCTCTCTAGAGTCAATTTTGAGTTTATATTGTTGCTAAAGTTTTGTTATCGAAGTAAAAAAAAAATTCGTTTTTTATTTATTTATTTACTGTTTCTTTTCTTTCATCTCTCCAACCCTAATTTAGTATTTGTCGCGAGCGAAACAAAACGAGCTATCGGCAATCGGAAACCTAACAAATGTTTTAAAGGAGAGAGACTATTTCAAATCCAAATTGGAGAATAGCAGGATGAAAATAATCGATTTAGAGATAGAACTGAACGAATCGTCTCTGATTCTTTCCGAGGTTCTAAAAATTTCCGACGGACAGTTGAGTGACATTAAGAAAAGCAGAAGCTTTTTTGAGCTGCAGAAGAGTGGTAAGGTAGTGGATAGGCTGGACAAATGTAAACTCAGTCATAGTACGAGCGCCTTAAATGTCTCACACATGATTGAAAGGACACCGCTAAAGGATTTGCACAAATTCAGCCGAAAAATTTCCGAACTTTCGAGAGAAATCGAAATAAAAAACTCCAAAATTATCGAACAACAGAGATGTATATCGATATTGGAAGACGCACTACGAGAGAACAATAACATAGCCGAATTTGAACAGCTATTAGCGGTCGTGCGAAGTAAAGACGAGAGAATTAATGAGCTAGAGAAACTGATTAATAAAAAAGCTGTAACCGTTTCCTCGGATTATAAAGAAAGTAGAATATTAGAACTAGAAAACGCACTCAAGGAATCGTTTATGATAGCAGCGGAGAGGGAAAAAGTATTCGACGAAGAGGAACAGAAGAGGATTGAGACATTGCAGAAGGTGAGTTTAAAAATAGTTAAATAAGTTCTTGCGATTTTAATATTTTTATTATTTCCCCACATTATTATTACATGAAAATCTTAAATTCGCAGACTTTGTTACGTAATAAACGTTTAATGACATTCCAGATGAAGAAAATGGAACAACGTATACGGTCTCTGCAGAATGCTTCAGCGCTGAATTGCAAAACGTGCACAACGGTGCTTAAGCGTTTGAAGCAGCTGGAGGATGCTCTTCGGTGTTGCCAGACCAAAAAGGAAGCGATACTGCGACATTCATCACGCGTGATGTACGTAATTCACTCATTGTTACTGCTCAGACCGTACGCCTAAGCTATACCCAATTTTCTATAAACATTGTTTCTCAACGATTTTGACATCCCTAAATGATAACTTATTTGTCAAGAAATATTTTATAGATAAACCTTGAACTAGTCCGTGTTTTAAAATAATAAATGTAAAATATTGCATATCTATTAGTATTCAAATATGTACATCTCAGCCAGACAAGAATTTAATCAGAATACCGTAACTTTTACACGGCAATGATAAATACTGAAATAATGAAAAATAACTACTGCAACGGCGCCATGAATCATCACACCTAAACTATCAAAAATTCACCCCGTATCACGACAATTTTCAATATTACAGTCAAGACATATTGGAAGAGGCGATCAGCGAGAAGGACTCCAAGATAGCCGAGCTGGAGATGAAGGGGGCGCTAGAAGAGAGCGAGGCAAAAGCTTGCGACGCGATGAAGAGCGAGCGAGACAGATTGCTGCACAGGCTTAAGATCGAGGTTGGTAATTTCAATATCATTTGTTTCTACTCGAATAGGAAGGGGACGTCTTAGGTGAAACAACGATATCTCAAGAGTCGTGGGCAACCGGTGGATGCAAATGGCAAAGTATCGTTCGTTGTGGCGTTCTAAGAAGACCTTTATTCAACAGTGGACGACTTCCTGATCATTTTTTTATGTGGGAATGTGACAAGCGAGCTGGCGGTTCACTTGATGTTAAGCGATAGCCGCCGCCCAAGGACAATTGCAACACCCGTAGGGCTGCAGATGCGTTGCCACCTTTTAATGAATTGGGCCACGGCTACCTCACTAAAAGACGAATCGTAGAAGTATGACACTTCCACTTCACGCCGATCGTGGTATTGACCCGGTCGGACCTGCCCATTCGTGAAACTGCCGAATCTGTTGCGTGATGGAATAGCATATCTATCGTTTAGCACAGACATTCCTTTCTAATTTCTTGAAACGTTTCCTTCTATAAGCTGACTTTTGCCGGTCCCTATACAATATTTTATTTTAATAATTTCTTTCTACCCTCGGAACAAACGAACCAACTCTGTTTCAATGTTCTTCCAGAACGAGTGGATAATTGAGTCCCAGCGGGAAACGCCAGAGGAGCCGCGGAAGCAAGAGCCAGCTTCTATACCAGTAGACCTCACGCTGGCCGACGGACTCATCGCCGTCTGCGAAGACAATGCCATCGTCTGGGTATCGTAAATGGAGGACATATTGAGAATGCGGGTGATTCTTTTTGTGTCCCTTTTCGAAAAAACACGAGCGGAGGAAGTTTAGCAGTTCCCCGAACTATTCCCGGTTATCCATGAGACTTATTAATCAAATCAGTTTGCTTCGGAACGATTCCACATTACTAAAACGTTAATACATTTTCAGCCTTTTCGGTTTTTGAAGTTATACTTCTTTTAGCACGTTCAGAAAATATTGGGAGTAAAAAATTTACGATGCGCGCGCATATCGACCCTCAAATAGGGACATGAATATGTTGGTTCCCTGGTTGATGATAATACATGTAAACTAAACTAAAGTACTTCGCAACCAACTTAACTGCTTTACCATGCCAACCAATAACAACTATTTGACATTTACCAATAACTCAAGTTATAACCCAAGTTGTTTAAATAAACTATTATCAATTGCAAATAACATTTTTATTTTAAAGAAGTATAACTTCTTACGTACGTACATAAGTACACACATTTTTTTTTTAATTTAACACAAAACATTTTTAATATATTTACGTTATATAATTTAACGTTTTATTTTCTTTTATATAACGTTTTATTATTTTACGTTATTTTAATTCATTTGATTTCATACCGTGATTAACTTAATAGTACGAAATATTTTCACTTTAAATAATTTATTAATAAAACAAAACCTCATTATTGAAGCTGTTTTGACACTTAATTTATAATGAATTTGGGTAACGAACGTTAAATTAAAAAATAGAAGGTGCACCATCCGCCATTTTGCACGAATATCTGCGAAGCTTGTTTTGGGTTTCATCACTATCTAGATACTATTTTAGAAATTGTTATAGCCAATTAACAATGTAATTTTGATATAATTGTATGACATGCGGGATTTTATGAAAATCGTGAAGGAAATGTAAGCGGTAGCTAGTTCTCTAGATGATACTCTAGACACTCGAATCATAACAATATATAATTTTATTTTTATTGAATAAAAACTGGAAGCGGCAACAATTGACTACCCCAATTTTTGGCCTTGTCATTCCGTCGTAGATGAACCGAACATAGATAAAAGGTCAAATAAGAATTGTCTATGACATTAAATATATATTTTTATTAACTATATACATAGGTACACACTTTATTCACCTATCAATAAAAATACGTTTACGATTTCAAATTATTTACATTAACCAAACAATGAAACTCGCACTACATGGACTTTAGGGGGAATTATTTTGATAGAGCAACTTTTGTAGTCACTGTTAAAAATGATAAAAGGGAGAAGAAATATTTTCAGGCGATAGAAATAACGCAAAAACTGTGTTCAAATTGATTAGTGTGTTCAATAAGGAAATGTTTTTAATTTCAAAGTGTTTTTTATCTATAAGTAATTTAAATGAGTAGAATGAATCTGAACGATCGAATAACAACTGTTATAGTAAAATAATTGTTTTCAGTAAAAGTTGCCACAATATTTTTATACCTAAGTAATGATTTTATTTTTTTTTTTTATTATTTTCACTAGAACTGTCATTAGGTATACTTGATTTTAAATGACCTTCCTATCGATATAAAAACGTAATTGTTTGTAAACTATGTTTTGATAAAACTAAAGCAATATTAGACTACGATTCTTTGTAAAACAAAATTAGATTAAATAAAGATACCAGAAAATAGCGGGCATTTAAGCCATTAAGCAGCATGTACGAATGATAATAATTACATAGCGAAATACCTGATTAAAAAAGGAACCTTCAAGTGTTTTAAACACGACTTAATTACAGGAGGAGGACATCCCGGCGACAGTGCTCTGACAACAGAAAGCTAAGTCTTAACGTAATCATGTTGTGGCCTTAGCCTCACTGCATTTGCCACCATCACCCGCTACCTTACCGATCATCATCTGCTTATCACCAGCATTATCCCGCCGAAAATATGGCGTCGGAACGATCGCGCGGACGATCCGAACGCGTTCTACCTAACCTAACTAACTGTCAATGTCAAGTTTATGCCAAAGATGTTCTTTTTTTTTCTTTTTCTGTAAATAAAGACGTATTTTTAGTTTGTATTGTTTTTGTTTTATTTCTTTTTTTTTTTTCTCGCAAGTCATTTGAGTTACTCAAATATTTGACCCGTATAATTTTAATGAGAAAGCTATATCTAGAGCGGAGTTTTTTAATAACAGTAAAGTAAGCACATTGGACCGAAAATTCAACAAATGAGGTTTCGTGTACAATTGTTTATATGTAATTTTTTAACAACCTTACACCGTCAATATATGTTTCTTGACAAATATATCTACAGAAAAATGTATTTATGTAAAACACAACTAGATATTTCTTCAGTATAAGAATGAAGTATAAAAATTTAATATCCGCTTTAAAGCTTTACGTGAGTAATTCCAATATTTCTCTATAAAATATAAAATGATATTTTTAAAAGATCAGATACTTAGTACGAAGACAAACTGTTTTTTCAGATTTTGCCTCCAGCGTCTTTTGAATACCATTCATACAAAAGTTATAAACATGAAATATAAGTAATGAAAATCGTATAAAATATAGGAATTATCAAAATTTTGATCTGTCGACATTTTGTGGTTTAATTTAAACTTCGAAATTCGTAAACTTGTTTTGAAAAATCTGTGTTGAACTAGCAAAATTTAGCATCTATTTTAGTTCCTTTCTATTGAAACGAGTATCTTGATAACTCAATTTTTTAGATAAAATTATATGTCATAGATACTATTGCAATGATTAGAAAGAAACATAATTATGAGTTTATAATTCGCGTATTATCAGTGCCTGGGAAGCAAAAGATTATGTAAGCGTTTTGTTATTTGAATACATATCATTCATGGCGCAAATCAAATAATGCGTACAGTCCTCATATCACTCTGTTACTATTTTTATCTTTGCTTTCACAGCAAGGGAACGTTATTGATATTAAGAACAGTTGAGGAATAACGCTAGAGTCATCGCAATAATAATTTTTAAAGCACTGCCTTACATATTAAGTAAATAATAATTTGTTTCGTCGAGAGCACTTGATTCGCTTCGTGCGCAGAATTGACATCCGTGTCATTCGAGTACTCGCAACAAATTGAACGAAGTATGGCGAATTGAATATATTCAGTGGCAGCTATTTTATAAATACCCACTTTTACTAAAGTTATAATATGTGGATATAAATCGCGAGCTTTTTATAAGATCTTTACAACGCAATATGCATTATGTGATAAACATTATTGTCTAAAGCGATATCCATTTTTAGAACCCACAGACACGGAAAAAATATTCTCTAATTCCTATTTGAAGTGTACCTACATTGAGTTATGTTATATCAAATTTTATTGTTGTTGTTCGTATTAATTTACGTTTATAAATATTTCAATAATTGGATCATCTGCAATATAAATTATAACATCGAAATAATGACTATATTCTGTTATCGCCGTTCAAATCAAGGACAATGGGCACTTTTTAATGTTGAAAATAAAATAGAGTCTCTCCTCAGTGTACTTTATAATTGTTAGTAGGTTAATAAAAATATCTGACAGTTGCCATTGAAATGTATTTTTAATCTGTTTCGGGTCCAAAATGACCATTGTCCTTTATAACTTTCACTCCTAATCTCTTCGAAAGAATGATTTATTGTAATGTATCAATTAATCGGTTATAATGTTATTATAGTGTTGGAAAATATGGCTTTTTATACACATGTCGCATGTAGAGTGTATTCATATGGTAGGTGGGATGTATAGAGAGCTGCAATGTTTCGTTGAGAAGAAAAAAAAAACAATATGTCAGTTTTTTTTTTTTTTAATAACTTTGTATCAATCTTGACTGTTCTTTTGACATTTTTAATCTGTTTCGGTTCATTTTTTAAATATTTTCTATTTTCTTCGTTTGACTAAGCGTTGCAGCCGACTTTTTGTATTGACTCATGTGTAGGCAATTGTATGATGTCACGTTAATATTATGATAATAATATGAAACAAAATTAGTTACTTGTTATATAATAAAGCGGTATGTACTGTGGGTCTTATCACATGTTGTATGCTGAGAATATAAAAGTACATGTTCTTTGAAAATATAATATCTTCATATTATACGGAGCGAAGTTGTTTTTCTCTTTCTCCCTGTAATCCCATCCATTCCTGTCGCATAAGTAAATAAAAGTTATCTTTTGTTAGGTGTGACAATTTTGCAAATTTCAAAAGACTGAGTAAAATGTTTGAGATCGTATCCCGTTGGAGAAAAATGTTTACATAAGGATATCTCCGATTAGAGTTAAACTGATTAGTATCTTAGATAATCAACTGATGATTTATATTGATAGTAACAACTAAACTGTTATAAAAACAATCTTGAGAGAAAATAAAGATAAAAATAATTTTCTAAGTTTCACAGAAATCATTAGGTGCCTCCAACTTATACCTAAATTATGCAATGCTATGGATACGAATGCGAGACAAAGTGTACATAATGTATACATGATCATAAAATTAGAGCACAGATTGACGGCCCGATTTGGACATGAAAACTAGAAGTTCTATGGTTAGTCTAATGTTGTAATTGTACAGTTTTAGCCGAAAAGGATCAGACTTTCAAGTTATCAGAGAGATGGCAAAAGATCATCGAAGAAAATGAACAATACATTACAGATTAAAACTTCGTTCCAAGTAAAAAAAAATGCGTACGTGTACTTATGTACGCGCGTGAAAATTTATATTTCTTTGGCATCGTTAAAAATAGTTTTAAATTGCATGCAAATAACAAATGACAATAAAATAATAAGGAGACTGAAAAAGGATATAAATAATAAAATTATGAAAGTGCCATCTACATTCTTTACTGAGAACTGTAACGGGCGAATGTGATTGAGAATATGCTGCCATCTATAAGAAACGGTTTAGCGGGCAGCTTCAAAGGTGTTACTTTTGTGTCACAGTAATGCACGCGCATCTTAAAATTTCACTCTCATCATCTTCATAACGCCCCTAAAGAAGTATAATTTCAAAAATCTTTTATTTCATTTAACAAATCAGTAAATACGTTATAGTTGTAGTTATAGTTGCCAACCCAATAATTTAATAACGCCGCGTAGTGTATACCGCCATCTATATACACAAATAAGTGTGTGAATATTTATATGTTATAGTTTACGAAGAAAAATTGTCTGCTACTCGCCACTAGATGGCCGTAGTTATACTATTTCTTTCCTACTAATACTACCTATTATTTTTAAATTTTACTCGGCAGTTCATTAATATGACACATACAAACATTGTCAAGGGGAATAGAGAAAATGGAAAATTATAAAAATTTCGCAAGAGCACGAATTCATTATGGACACTTCGTTATTAGAACTAAAGTATCAAAATACCTATCGCCATATCATACGCTGGAATTCGAATCCTTGACTACAACTTCAACTTCGTCGGCCACTCCAACCACCGCGCAGTGGTTTTTGGAGGATTTAGCACAGCGTTAAAATAATCCCACAAGGCGCTTCTTTACATCCCCCAGCTTACGCTGCGTTCTTAACGACACCCCTGAGACAAAACGAAATGACGGATCGTCCTCTATTGGAACAGGATACATTAGAAAATGTAAATAATAATGATTAAACAATACAGAAGTATATACTTTCGCGTTCCGTCTGGCGTTTGAGCCACGACACCAATTATTATTCCGAATTATTGATTGTGAAAAAGTATCAAGGGGTAAGGAAACCTGTATATTTGCTAAATAATAAAAACATGTATGTGTAAGTTATACCTCTATAGCGTAACAAAAGAAAGATAACTAAAAATTTTATCCCCTGTGCCAGTACTCTTTGTTTGTAAAAAAACATTAAATGCAATTGATAACGATTTAATTAAATAACCCGGAATTATAGGTAAACGAGCCCGATTAAAGATCTAAGCATACATAGGGACAGACAGAAAGCAGGATGACTTTGTTTTATACTATCTAGTGATGATGTCAAAAAGATACTGTGAAGTTGATGTCATGGTCATTTCGCTTTTTGGCTGTCGGTGGGCGAGAGCATCGTGAAAATTTTACTCTCATAATTATGTTTGTTCGTTTGTTTCTTTTTTTATTCAACGTCCAAACGCGTAAAAAGAACTATAAATTCAATAATTAGTAGACTTCAAACTACATGAAAGCATCAAATAACCCTAATGTGACTTTGTCGATGAAACTTACTGCCGGAAGCTCCATGAACTGTGGTCTTTTTCTGCGCCTGTTTAATTTTGAAGATATGTGAAGTCCGCCAATCCGCAGTGGGTTTGCGCGATGGACTAATACCTCTATACGCCTAGGCCTTAGCCCAGCAGTGGGACATATGTATAAAGGTTATTTTACTTACCTAAAATCAATAGAATACACACCTTGCTTCTGGGTTCTGATGTTCAAGTAAACATGTCGACCTTTTTGGCGTAAATGATACTGAAAACTATATCTAGCGCTAGAAGGTGGGGCGATCTTTAACTACTGGAACATAATTTGAACAAGGTAAATTAACGTTTTTGTCTGAATGTTTATATAACATCTATAATTTGCAAAAAAAGTACGTTTATCAATTACCTGTGGTAGGGCCGCGCAACAGTGTTCGCTTTTGCACGAGTGGGCAAATCCATGCAGGTTAGTACCACAACCTGACAGAAGCGTGCAGTTGAAGTTTTGCACTTCTGCGTTTCGTCTGGTGAATGAGGTAGCCGGGGCCCACTTTATTAAAAGGTGGCAACGAATCTGCAACTTTACGTGTTGGCGCTGGCAACACTGTATACTGGATATGACGTTATCTACTCGAGTCAAGGGACATATGGTCGCATGGAGCAGCGGTCACTTGAATTCCGGCTGCGTTCTCGGACGGTGATATAACCACTAGTGCTGCTTGTCGTTATAATAGTTGTTAATATTCAAGTTCAGTAATAGTTAAAATATTAGAAACAAGGTAAAAACGTTAGAACTCTTATATACGGGTGTTGCAAATGTCCATGGGCGGCGGTTATCACTTAACATCAGGTGAACTCCCAGCTCGTATGCCAGTTTCTCACATAAAAAAAAATAAACCTTGTGTCTATAGTGCAAAATTTCCTTGCGAATAGAACGTTATGTATAATTATGTCCCGAAATAATTATTTATTTATTTATTTCCCTGGTTGAGACAACCCCTTCGACGTTTTGATAGGACGCAAAATAATATTAAATATTTATAATAACTTGTGAATAATTTCAGTTATAATTAATTATTTTCCCTATGGCTATTGTATATTGCATCAGAGAAACGCCTTTTAAATTGTCCAAGACAAGAAGTTCGTTATAAAAGAGCGTTAAACTTAAAACGTTTGGCACATTTCGCGACGGCAGTTTGCGAAGTGTCGGCGTCCGTCTTCGACGCCTACTTAGGGGGTGACTGTAGTGCTAAGCGGAAGCGGGGGCGATTTCTTTAAACGACGGGATTTTTTTTATTACTTTTTAAAAAAACATGGCCCTTACTTTGGGATAGCATTATCCTGTGTTGTAAGGACGTTTTACAAACATACATTTCACGTGGACAAACACCCAGATGCGAAACAACTCGCTATGGGTCACACACATAATCGAACCCACGACCCCCGACGCCGAAACCAATACCTTGGCAACTGCGCCACGGAGACATCGATTATTTTTGTCAAAAGTTGACATCGACTGACGGGTTGCAGTGCTGGTGCGTTGAAAAGTATTAAATAGTGGGCCCCGGTTACTCGGTATTTTCACTTCACGCCGGTCTTCTGTGGTCTGACTTGTATTGTTCAGAGCTGCAAAGAAACTCCTTTTTTACTGTAGTGGTTCGAATCGTCTTAACAACTACTTGCCACATTGTGGGTTAGATCCTCGTAGAGAAATAAAGTCATTGCAGTGCGCAAATATTGTTTCAATACCTTATGTCCCACATTGTAAGTACACGTTACAAGAAATATGAAAACCACCACGACTGAGGGATTATTCTCAATAGAAAAGAAAAAAAGTTATTAAATTCGGATCGGTTTCGGGTTCCAAACTCATGGGGTTAGCATTAACTGGAGACGTATAAATGTAAACTTGTTTCGTAACCGCAAAATAACGAGTGTGTTGTAATCGTCAAAAATTACAAGTATCGATCTGATGTTCTATTTGTTATACGAAAAACAATGTGCAGATACGAAGCAAAAACTGTCCTTAGAATGTAAAATTACCCGTATTACAGTGCTAATCTCAGCACAACGTAATTAATAATTTATTATCTATACTCTACTCACTACTCTTTGTCAGTTTTGGGGTACGGCGGCAGACGAGCACCACGATCTAGATAGGCCACAAACCTACAAAACGAGAGAGGAAACGGCTTACTTTAATCACTAGACGTTAAAGTATTGAAATTTCAATTCACTCCGATCTAATAGCATGTGGCACTGTGTCGAGCCTCGTCGCTCCGCAGCGAGAACATTAAAATGTCAATGCCCGCCTCCGCTTATCGCCAAAACGCTTCGCCCGTCACTGCGGTGGCGGCGTCACCGTCAACTGGCGGAAGCTGGTCGCGCCAACGGAAACAGGTGCGTGCAACTTCCCGCGCGGTGCGTGAACACGGACCCCAGTTAGCATAGTGGGGTCACGTGAATCGACACTGTCCCAACAAAAAATGCTAGGGGGAAACGAACCGACGCGTTACTTGTGGCGCCCAGGGTACCACTTTTTTTAACCGCAAAGGGACGGCAACTGGGCTTCGGGCCTCCCGTTACCTGACTCGCCGGACGAATCGTAAAAGTATATATCAACATAAAAAAACTCACCTGTTTTCCGTAACCAACGCAATAGGAGACTTTCCATCGGAGCGCAAAAATTGTTAAATACGGGAATAAATGTAAAATTCAAAATATATTTATTCACAAAGACGCTTGCGCGTTCTTATGAAACGTCAAAATTTTACTGAAAAATTAATACGTTCGTAAGTAAGTTGCCACCAGTTCGGAAAGCAGTTTCTGTTGAGAAGAAACCGGCAAGAAACTCACCAGTTGCTCTTTTTTAAAACGATTTGTTTACAATATAATAGATAAGGTATAACTCTTATTTTAGCCTATCTAACAGTATTTAACCCCACACATTGTCGTCGTCAAGATATTCCGCAATGTTATAACTTGGCCATAAGTTCACTTTTAATTTTGCGTTTACATTGATCAAGTGGCAGACTTAATATCGACTGTGGGATTTTATTACACATGCGCACACTTTGCCCCATTAAGATATGTCTAACATACAAAATATTACAATAAAATTGAAAACATTTCTTAATAAAGTTTATTTACATTTGACTAAAGTATGTAGGGGGCCATTTGGTGTCAATCAATTAGGTTTCTTTCAATGAGCTCATGAGGCACCCAAATATCGAGCTTTTTTGTGTACCCAGCTTTTTTCAAATGCGCCAAAACCATTTTGTGGTCAATTCCCAGTTCTTCAGCAACATCGTAACAATTAATATGCCGATCTTGCTCCACTTTTTCAAAAATGGCATCCATTTTATCCGTAAAGGGGCGCCCAGAGCGAGGTGCATCTTTGACATCAAAATTTCCGGATAGAAAACGCTTAAACCAAATTTGTGCTACCCTCACAGACACTGCACTAGGTCCATAAACATCACAAATTTTTTTTGCGGCTTGCGTTGAATTTTTACGTGTTAATAGTGAAAATTTTAAAATGTATCGAATTTCTTCATTGGACTCACTCATCACAACAGTAAGAAAGGCAAATGAAAATCACACATTTTCCTAATTTGAATTTGGAATTATCTTTTTTAAAATTTAAATTTTTTAATAAAAACGAAAACCAGCCAAATACAAATGATATAGCCAAAGAGATTATAATATAAGTTTATACATACTACTTGCGAAAAGACTTTTTCCCCAACCTAACATATTGGGACGCAACAGTGAGTACATCAATCTCTTTAAAAAGATCTCTGAATGTATATCTCTAACCAGCAGCTTGCTATCAACTCACAAAAAAAATTGGCTAAGATGCTAGAGAGAGCTTAGCCATGAATCTAGATTAGTATTATTAGTCATTAGGAATAGAATTGTTTTATAGACGATGGAGAAAGGAGCTAAGCATGCCGTATGCTTAGGTATATACAACCGACTTCAGAAGATGAAGAGGTTTCAATTCGTTTGTATCTAAAAGATATTCTGAGGTAAGATTTTTGTTACCACTGAACTGGGACTTTACAAATTATCTTTTTGCATTGAGTTCGGCTAAGCTTAGAGGTTACATGTTGATTTCATTGCTAATGGACCTTAGAATCCGGAGCTTCATCAAGGAACCCTAAAAATCAAATAGAAAATAAATCGCGAGTGGAATAATTTAACTCTGCTTTGTTTTTTGTTAATAAAAATGTTATATTGGACATTTTTGGTCCCCTCAAAACTTTCGAGCTGGAAATAATTCCTATACCCAAAGTTTGCGACCCCTGACATTGACTATGAACACTATTTAATGTATATAAAAACTTAATAACACACCATCGTCGGATCCTTTCGGAGCTAAACACTGCCAACGCTAAATCACGCCGCATTGGACGGCAAACTGGCAATTATGCAATCCGCCCAAATTAGCGACGCCTCAAACTGCGCATAGTAATTGTAGAGAAAAAACAACGGCTATAATCGCTTTTTAATCCGCCAGGTTAGGCGCGCGTTGCGGTCGACGCATTAGGGCCCTGGGTAAATCAGAATAAAAATTATGATTACATGTGTTATTTTTTTATGGAGTTACTCTTAAAATCTGTTAATTTACTTCGCTATGCCTATTTTTAAATATACCGGGTGGTTTTTCTAAAGGTAGGGTAGGTACCTTTAGAAATTCACACAGAGTGGTTCAGACTCGGTAGTATAATCGTTTATTGAAATCAAACAAATTTTATTTTTCAAAAAATTGCCATTCTATTCCCTAAAAAACAGCCATTCATAAATGCGTCGTATACTTAAGTAAGAGTACATAAGGGCTTATGTGCGTGTCAGTTGTGAATTATCGCACGTAAAATAAATGAGTTGCCCATAAATCACACACTTTTTGAGATAAGTTCAAATGAATGTAATTAATTAATTACGAGTGATTTTAAATATTTATCATTTTTCGTATAACATTATTTATGTGTAGAATTTAATAAAAAAATGGATACACTTAGAAAAGCCTCCCTGTATAACATACGAGCTTCAGTCCCAGTTCCAACCAATCCCATGACACCCGATTTTTTTGCCTAAATCTCTTATTACGCCCGGTTTCTGAAACACCGATCATCGTAGAAATTAACTAAATATCTGTGGCTGTTCAATGTCTTCTCAAATGTCATTTGAGTTGCCAAAAGGATTGTAAACTCTTTGAATTGATCATTCTGATCGTTCTGATCAACTTTTTAATCCTCATCCTATACAATATTCATTAAGACGGTATCACATAACTGTTTTACCTTTTTTTATGTGAGAGACTTGCGGTTCACCTGATCTTAAGTGATAACTACCGCCCATGGACATTTGCAACACCCGTAGGTATGTAGATGCGTTGCCACCTTTTAATCAAGTGGGCCTCGGCTACCTCACTCACCAGACGAAACGCAGAAGTTTAGCACTTATACCTACGCCGGTCTTCTGTTAGGTCGTGGTACTAACCCGGACGGACCTGCCCATTCGTGCCACAGCGAGCATTGTTGCGTGGCCCTACCACTTAAACACCTTACGTCTGTTAGTATAACATGTAATAAAAATTATCGGAAAAAATAAAAATGATTAACTTGTGGACTCCGATAGGCAACAGCGTTGAATCTGAAGTAGTTAACGGGATTCGCACCTGCTTCGGCGCGCGATCCCGAAAGCCCCGGGGTTGATACTGACCAATTAGCCTAACCGTAGGCGCGTATCGGCCGAAATTAGACGGCGGATGGATAACACAGGTCCGGGATCAGCTAACGTGAGCAGCAGCCGAAATTAATTCGACCCGCGAAACAATATTCCTATCAAGTAGAATATAATTTGAAAAACCCAACTGCGTTTCTGTGTAATATTTTATTTTGATATACCCAAGGTCACTCTCACAGTAAATACGAATCTAACGACACTTCTCAAGCTAAATTCCATCAAGGCGTTCAGGCTGCAGAGCGTGCCATACAATTATACATAAATACATACTGTCGAAGACATAACCCTCCTTCTGGCGCAGTTGAGTAAAAACACATGAGATATGCAAATTTCTTAGGCGATCCGCTATATTCATTGGGAACTGAGAGTAGGGTTGCCAATAGTATTGTATTGTAGGCGTACGCCATGTCCTGTGAAGCCCGGCTCAGACCCAGATAAATTGAGAAACAAAGTTTTGAAAGCCCTCAAAAAAGCTTTTCTGTTTAACGGTGAGCATTTTTATGCTTTTCTCTCCAGCTTCCCGGGTGCCTGGAAAGAGGCTATAGTAGGGAGAGTATCGAATCCGAATATACTGCCAGCAATCCACCAGCTTTCACTCCACCAACCTCTTCATTTGCTTAGGTTACTAACTTTGAACCTAATCAACTTTTTTTATTATTTTTTTATGTTAAAAGTTACCAAGCGTGCAGACGGTTCACCTGATGTTAAGTGAATACCGCCGCCCATGAACATCTGCTACACCCGAGGGTTGCAGATGCGTTAACAACCTTTTGAAAATTGGGCTCCGGCCACCTCACCCACCAGACGAAACGAGCGAAAGTATTATACTTCCACTTTACGTCGGTCTTCTGTGAGGTCGTGGTATTTACCCGGACGAGCCTGCTCATTCCTGCTAGGCTGCTGCGTGGCCCTACCACCGTTATAATACACAATATATAATTAGAGAATACTGGCTAGCGCCACTGCACTAATGTATTTTGTCGTTTTGTGACAAAACCATTCTTATACTTGTGTTTCGTTCTGTGCACTCACAGGACAAAACTGAAGGGGTAGTGACCCCTTCAGTTTTATTTTTGAACGAACTACTTTGGCCAATAAAACTATTTAAGCTCTCTCTTACCTCTATAACATAGATAGGCGACATTAATTGGTTGACATCATCGCCCGTCTAGCGAAGTTATACTTGTGTAGGAACATTTAATCAACTCGCGAGACACACATGGGTATTTTTATTCAAAGCGCGCGTGTGTGCGTGAATGCAGCGGACGGCCGATGTGGCATACACGGGGTACAGACGACCTAAAAGTTTACATTTAAAATATTGTCAACGCACGCTATTCCGGTCCTTATTGCAACGGCGAAGAGGCGGTAATTGCGTGTGATTTTACAGCGCTGCCGTGGCTACGGCGACTACTTCATAATGCAGAGTGGACCGCGGACGGTTTTATTATAGTGCGCCTGTTTTATTTTGATGCTTGATGATATTCGATTTGTGTACTAGCACTTAACTATGGAAAAATTACTACATATTGTTAATCGATACCATCATGTGTTTTCCCTCGAATCCACAACATAATAAATAATTGCGTCAAATTACATGGAAATCAATTGACTAAAAGTTCACGCTAAAAAGCACTGATACCTCAAAAGTACGTTTCCCAATGTTATTGAAATAAAGAAACATTTTAACTTGTATCGAGAGGTATTGTATTTTGGACTGTGTGAAGAATGATATGTCTGTGAAAAGGGTCAGTATTGAGATGATGCTTGATAGAGGAGAGTTGAAGGAAAGGTCATGTTGTGCCGACCCCAACCTATTGTGGGATAACGGCAGGGGAAAGAAGAAAAAGAAGACTTACGGATGAAAATTATTAGCTTTATTGTTTGCATTAAGTCTAGCATCGACATAGGTAAGAAGCATCACTAACTTCCATTTAAAAATTGTATCTTGTAAGACGGTTTAAAACTCTCTCAAATAAAATACGTTCGTCACAAGTTTTCTTTATACTTAAATAATATAACAATAATTTTATTAGACAGAAATTGAGTAACATAGAAAGCGCTATGTGTAAAGTATATGTTTTCATATTCATGAATAAATCATGATATCTGAAAAGTATGTATCATGTAAGGGTTGTTACAATTTTTTTACCTTAAGTATTAACTAAAGTGAATTCGCCCAAAGATGGACCGGACTCATCAACCATTTCGGTTAATAATAATAATAAAGCCCTTTATTCCAAGCGCTTAAGGTTCTTAAATATTATTTACATTAAGTATAGACTTAATTAAGTAATAAAATAAACTACAGAAAGTCTCTTAGCTCGGTGTGCCTATTGGCAAAGGCCTCCTTGGAGGAGACCACTGTTGGCTATCTTGGACTACTCTTCTCCATTTTGGCCCAGCTGTTAGACGATGTTCGTCTTCCCATCTTGCTTTTTGCCTCGGTTTCGTTTTCCGTCTCTTGGGTACCATTCTATAATCTGCCTGCTCCACTTTTCTAACTTGTCACGCATCGTATGTCCCATCTCCACTTTTGCAAATCAAGTTTTGTGAGTATGTCGGTAAGTTTTGTTTTTTCTCTGAGATCTATATTTCTTATTTGATCTTGACGTTTATACCCCGTCATACTCCTCTCCATAGCTCTTTGTGTTCTGGCGAGCTTTTCTCTTAGTGTTTTTGTGTGGATCCACGTTTCGCACCCATATGTCAGGCAGGGCTGCATACTGCCCTGAATGTTTAGTTGAAAGTTTTCCTTTTGGACGACATGCTTGCGTCTTCGGACCTCATTATCTCCTTCAGCGACCAGTATTTCTTCCAACTAGTTGCGATCCTGAGATTAATTTCTTTCCCCATTTGGTCTTCCATAAAGATAACTTGACCTAAGTACATGTAGTCTTCCACATAATCAAGAAGAATTTTTGAATTTTTTAATTCACAATTGCCTTTATCCTAATTTCGATTTTCACACTGTTAGTCATTAATTTGGTTTTATTGGTGTTCATTCTTAGTCCAACTTTCATACTCTCTTCGTTTTGATTATTGATCATTAACTCTAGACTTCTTGGGTTCTCTTCCAGTAGTACCAGGTCGTCAGCGAATCTTAGGTGATGCAGTCTAGATCCGATTATATTGATACCGTATTTGTCCCAGTTCAGCCTACGGAAGATATTTTTCAAGACTGCAGAAAACAATTTAGGTCTCCCTGCCGCACTCCTCTTTGAATACTAAATTCGTTTCCCAGGTTTTCAAGCTGGACTTTGGCCTTACTATTCGAGTAGATAGATTTTATATATATATATATATTTGATGTAGTATTCCTTGTTCTTCCAGACTTTTCCAGATGTATTCACAGTTAATGCTATCAAAAACCTTGGCATAATCTATAAAAGCTATATAAATCGTTTTGTTGTATTCCTTATATTTTTCTAATACCTGTTTAATAATTCAAATCATTTATTCATCGAAAGTGGTTTACAATCTTTATTGATCTAATATTTACAAGATTAAATCTATCTAAAATTACATATTATCTAATAAATAATCTAATATCCTGTTTAATTGTATGAATGTGGTTAGTAGTCGAATATCCTTTCCGAAAACCTGCTTGTTCCACTGGTTGTTCTTTGCAAAAACTTTATACAGGTTTGACATAAGGCTTATCGGTCTATAGTTTTCTATGTTTTCCTTATCGCCTTTTTTGTGCAATGAGATGACATAAGATTCTGTCCATGTTTCTGGAATCATACCAGTTATTTATTAATACTTTACATTTATTGGTTAATAAAAACACCAATTATCAAGACCGTTCAGCCCTGAGAACTAGTTACCCGTACTATATGCGTGGATACTCTTCCCGGCCCGTAGGCACACGCATAAATGTGAATTATTCTATAGTAGACCACAAAGAAAAGTCGTCGCAAAAACGCCCTTACATCGGCTACGATAAGGTCGATTATCGGGAAAATCCACTATTCAACAGTTTATAGGTTAAATTGATATTATGCGATGTTTAAACGATATTATGTTATGGCGCGAAAATAAACGAATACGCATTCGGAATTCCGCGGGGCGTTTTGTTTTCCCTCGTTTTTTCGACTTTAATATTGTTACGTTACAAAGAGCATTGTTTGAGTAATTACGAAAAGGAGATTTATATTAACGTACTATATTACCTACTGTCAATAACTGTCATACTATGGATCAAGGACGAGGGCAAGACGAATAGAAATGACTCGTTTGAAGTGAAATCTGCTTTAGGCGCGTTGAGCACTTTTAGGTGAATAAAAAGCACGTAACTCGCGTCATCGTCACCGAACGCTTTCCATTAGCTGTTTTTAAAAAAGGAACACGCAAAAATATATTTGTAGTTATGGATATGATATAAATCCTGTTATTATCGTACGGCGTGCCCATAAAATATGTAGAATTAAATATTGCACAATTTTAATTTTGATTCGATATAATATTGTTTTATGTTTCTACTTCTGTCGGCAGGTTCCACTTCTGTTGTCAAATGTTCATAATATGCCAGCCGCTTTCCTGACGTCAACACGCCTTGGTAACAAACATCTAGATCCGGAACACTTATTTGTGGGTCACGCCTGTCCTGTGTTGGAATCGAACCCACGACCGATATACTGTATGACGAATAGCTTAGCAACTGGACCATCTGCCATACCTTTTTTTATCTTCTTTAAAAAATCAAAATCATATTTCTTTATTCAAAATAGGAGGATTACACTCGCTTATTGATAGTCAAAACACTACCAACGGTTTGGCAAAGAAAGCCACTGTACTGAGAAGAACCGGCGAAAGAAACTCGAAGACCTCTTATTAATTTTTTTTTTAAATAAGCAGTTTGACATGAATTCATTACAAATACAATATAAGAACTCTGATTGAAAGAGCCTGGAGCGATCAGTTCATTACCAGAGTGTGTTATCATTTAAATAATCATTAATATTATAATAGCCTTTGACACACAAACGTTCTTTTACTATTCTCTTAAGTTTAGCTATCGATGCATTTTGAACGTCTGGAATTTTGTTATAGTAACATATACATTGTCCCATAAAAGATTTTCTTATTTTACGCAGTCTACTGGTGGTTAGGATCAATTTATGTTTGTTCCTAGTATTTATATCATGAATAATATTATTTCTTGAAAATTTATCCTTGTTTTTATGGACATACAAAACATTTTCAAAAATGTATTTTTGCAAATATTGCAACAGTCAATACCTTTATCTCTTTAAACAAGTTTCTTAACGATTCTTTCGGGCCCAGATTGTAAACTGCACGAATAGCTCTCTTTTGTAAGATAAAGATTGTATTAATGTCGGCCGCGTTACCCCAAAGCAGAATACCATAAGACATTATACTGTGGAAATAACTACAACATACCAAGCGAGCCGTATCTACATCAGTTAACTGTCTTATTTTTTTGACCGCGAAAACTGCTGAGCTAAGTCTACTAATATGGGGGCCCAATTGCAGTTTGGCAGCAATAGTTATGCCAAGGAATAATACAGATGAGTCAATAGGGTCCAGCACTTCGCCATATAAAAGTACATCAGCTTTTACATGTTTCATATTGGAAGTTGTAAATTTAATACATTTAGTTTTTTTTATTATTCAACAGTAAATGTTAGCACTAGACCAATGTACTACAGTGGATAAAGTATTGTTTACATCGTCATAATTTAAAGAACGTCGTTTTACTTTAAAAATTAAAGAGGTATCATCAGCAAACAATACTATCTCATGATTATTATTAACTAGATAAGATAGATCATTTATGTAAATGAAGAAGAGAAAAGGCCCAAGAATAGATCCCTGCGGGACACCATATTTACCAGGGCCCCAGGAGATCTCTTGCCATTTACGTCAACTCTCTGAATTCGATAGGTCAAGTACGATTTCAGAAGATTGAATGCGGCATCTCTTATACCATAGTGGCGTAATTTCCTGACCAAGGTCTCATGCTGTACACAATCGAAAGCTTTGGTTAAGTCACAGAATATACCTAAGGCATCCTGCGACTCTTCCCAGGCTTCAAAAATATTCATAACGAGCTGAACACCCGCAACAGTTCTTGAGCGACCCCTAGTAAACCCATATTGCTTGTTATGTAATAAATTATAAGAGCTAAAATGCTGTAACAATTGATTCAACATGTTTTTTCAAAAATTTTACTAAGATTTGGCAGTACAGAGATAGTTCTAAAATTATTGGGGTCGGAAGTACTACTAGTACTAGATTTAAACACCGAAATGATTTTAGTATGTTTCATAAGGTCAGGAAATTCGCTACGATTGATACAAATATTAAAAATAGTTGCTAGGTAAGGTAATATTAAATCAATAATAGGACTGATCACCTTAACCGAGATCCCCCATAGATCTGCAGTTCTTTTAACATCTAAAGTTTTAAAAGTGTTAACAATTTGTTTCTTGTTTACAGTAGTAAATTTAACTTTACATTTCATAACATTATTTTTTAGTAATGACTCGGCAACTGTCGGTGACGAAAGAAGTGACTTGGTTGTTGAAACTGGAATGTCAACGAAAAATTTCTCGAAGAAATTAGCAGCAAAAAACATTGCTATTACTTTAGAATAACATTATCCTGTGTTGTAAGGACATTTTACAAACATAAATTTCACACGGACAAACACCCAGATGCGAAACAACTATCTGTGGGTCATAGAAATAGTTGTCCCGTGTGGGAATCGAACCCACGACCCCCGACGCCGAAGTCAATGCCGTGGCAACTGAGCAACGGAGTCACTTCCATTCTTTTGTACCGTCTAGCTCATTTTCCCCCACTCCGAAGAAGTTAGCAGTCGTCTTTATCATTCCGTCTAGCGTAAATTTAACTTGATCATAAGCATATTGACCAAAAGGAAAGTAGGACAACTTACCCAAGCTGGAATAATAAAATCATAATTTCAGCCTGTTTTAGTCCACAGCTGGACATATGCCTCCGAGCAGGACTTTTTATATGTGAGAAGATGGCAAGCGGGCGGCTCACCTGATGTTAAGTGATAATCGCCGCCCATGGACATTTGCAACACCCGTAGGGTTGCAGATGCGTTGTCTCCTTTTAATAAAGTGGGCCCCGGCTACCTTACTCACCAGACGAAACGCAGAAGTTGTTACGCTTCTACTTAACGCCGGTCTTCTGCGAGGTCGTGGTACTAACCCGGACGGACCTGCCCATTCGTGCAACAGCAAACACTGTTGCGTGGGCCCACCAAAGTTGCCTGAATAAAGTGAAAAATTAAAACGGGATCATCCTTAAAGACGGAAAATGGACATCGAAATCGGGCAACACGGTCAATAATCGCAGATCATCACCAATAAGCGTTCGTGAAAAAATTTGATGTAATGTTAATAAGCGATTTTAATGGCGAGACGAGTTGATATCAAACCAAGCAAAACGGGAGCCCCCGAAAAGTGTAACGTACTATACACGTATAGAAACCTATACGTGTAGAGTACGAAAGTTACTGTTATCTTGGCATATCCTAGGCGGGGCGTCTATAAAGTACGCCATTTATTATCTCACGCTCCCCTTACAACGTTAGCCCGTGCTTGATGCGCGTCCAAACCTCCCCGCCTCTATTGTAACAGAGCGCCCATAAAGACTCGCGCCTGAGGCGAAGAATTCTTACATCTACGCCCGACGCTTAATATCGTGTAGCTCGCTACAGAATTAACGAATCGCTTTGATTCTTGCACTGAAGGAACGGCGAAAAAATCGCGCTTTTTTTAATGTATCACACGATTGCAAAGGTAACTGTGCTGCGGCAGCAGCGACGCGTTTATAATAACCTCCTTATCTCTCTGGCGGCCATTTATAATGCGGTCCTTTATGGGCGCGCGTCTATGTAGTGCTGGATTGGTGCGGTGCGAGCGAGAGGGGGATAAACCCAGTACTTTGCTGGCGTCTGGCAACCCTTCGTCTTATTCGCCGTCCTTGTCTTGCGCGACTGTCGGCCGCGCTCCACTGCTCTGCGGATGCTCCAGTGTAAGCTATGTTGCCTTTTTGTGTCCATAGACGTTGATCGGTAATTAAAATTTAAATATAAGAATGTGATAAATATTACATACAGTATGCAGTTAGTTCAGATTAGTGGTTGCATAGCAAACCCCACCATTAACTTATTTCTATAATTTTAACAGCCTTTACAGAAACAACATCCTTTAGCCTAACTTAACAAGTAATTTAACAATAATTTAATGCCTAATTAAATAAAACTATTTAATCGTGTTCAGTATTCACCTAAATGCAAGAAAAACGATAACGTTTGTAATACGCTAATTCATATCAAGGATCCTAAATCATTAATAATGACTTATTCTGTTAATTTAAAAAAAATCGCCATTGTACTTTAGAACCAACCCATTTTTAAGTAGGGTATTATTAATAAATTCTTTCCCATGACTGTTGTCTGAGCGCTGTAAGATTGCATTCCACAGTTCTGACGTCTATCCTATTATGATGACAGCATTGTTGTAGCTTTCTGGTAACAGTTGCTCACATTTTTATTTAAATATTTATGTTTACTGTAAATTATCTACATAAAGTAATAATTTTCGCAAAATATAAACATTTCGAAGACAACATTGGTGCTGTATTTTTCATATAATAGCTTAACATAGTATCCGTGGTTCAGTGTAATGGTGGCATTAAGCCAGCGCCGTCCCGCTGCCGCGCGCCTACGTAGTTATAGCGCGAATGTACTTTTGCCCACTTTGAAATATCGCGCCTGTCAGGCAGAAGGTAGCAACTCGCATTCAAGTTTTGCCTCGATCTTATTAAAGTTTAACATTCTGTAATGATTGTACGAAAAATAAAAAAAAGTAATTTTACTAACCTTAGATTAGAACGTTCATAACAATTTTTTAGAAGAACACCGTCTTCTGTTTTACAATTCAATAAAATATTAATCATCTTAGATCGTTCAATTTGGCTCCATTCAGATTAATTATTATAATCATTCAGTGATTGATCGAAAGCTAATTAAATGCCAACATAATAATAATAATACCACTTAAATATTCATTATTGTACTAATCTTAACAATATCTGAATCATCATCATCATTTCAGCCTGTTTTAGTTAACTGCTAAACAAATAACTTTCCCAGGGATGCCAGACTGCCACGAAGCACGATCTAGAGCCACCTGTATCCATTAACTTCCAGCACATTTGCTCAAAGTCATCACTCTATTTAGTTGGGTTCGTCCTACACTGCGGTGGCCAATACGAAGTTGTCATTGGAGAACCTCTGAATAGATTCTATTTCCTTAAAGTCAATCAATTTGATTTAAACTTTCATAGTTATATAATAAATCATTTCACTGTAATTATTATAATATAAAGAACACTAGCACTCTTATGTACATGATAAAATAAAGTTTAGTAGCAAAAATTTGTACATCTGGTGATTTTTAAGGTTTTTCAGAGCATTTTAACAACTTTTATTTCAAAATAATAATTTAATAAGACGGTTTTTTGACTGTTTTTTAGACATCTCTTGATGCAAATATTTAGAGTGACAGACTGCAAAAAGTATTCTAGTTTTTCATGAAGCTACTATATTAGTTGAGGATTTATAAGCAATTTTATTACAATGTTGCCGTCGTGAGCTAGAAGCAGCTATTTGAAAATCTAGAGAGACTGTAAAAGACATCGACAAATGAAAATTTTGTTTTTTTCGTTTACCATATCCATTAAAACTTATGTTAATATGTATTTATTATTTTGAAAAATAAAATTAATAGAAAAAAACATTTACATGTAGTATATGCGTACAAAATTATATAGGCATAGACAAAATAATATATTCCAATCATTCCAATTTTAAAAAAAATTGCTACGAAAGTTAGAAATATTATTTCTTCTTAAAAATTCACTAACTCCCTTCTCCTGCGAGCGGCTGACGGGCTGTCTAGAAGCGGGCGCTTTTTTTACATCCAGAGCCCATCCGAGGAGAGGAAAACAAAAAGGTTGGATTTATTTTTTTTCTTATCATTTTATTTATTCCCATTTTTATTCTGTATTTTATTTTCGTTAAATTTTTGCATATCGCCCGCGGAACCATCCCGTATATTGTTTTATGCCGCGCCGTTTCGGGCGTTTTCGCCATTTTGTTCGGAACGTCAACTGTCACGTAACGCGGCCGATCGACGGGAATTTGGAGAATGGGCGGCAAAAAAAAACAAACGGCCCAGTGTGTGGCGGAAAGGAATTCGCACGGATGTTGTTTTTTTATTATTGGTTTATTAGGAAAAGTCTTAACTAAATTAGAACCAGACCACCTATGTCGCTCTGATATTATCATGGTCATGCGAATAACCAAATAAGTTTCAACGATACTGTCATGAAACGATTTAGTACGTTAGGTGTGATAAATCCAAATTAAAATCAAATGTAATGAAATAAAATTATGCTAATAAAAGAACAAAATATAAATTACGGTAAAGGACCTGTTTTAAATATTATATATTTATTGTTTATTTTTACTTTTAACAGTGCAAATATTAAAAGGAATCATATTTATGTAACAAACCGTATTGTTTTTAGGGTTCCGTACCCAAAGGGTATCGGGACTCTATTACTACGACTCCGCTGTCTGTATGTCTGTGTGTCCGTCTGTCACCAGGCTGTTATCTCATGATCCGTGATAATTCGACAGTTGAAATTTTCACAGACTAAAAAATATTATAAATATATAAACAGAATAAAAAATATTTAAGTGGGGCCCATACACTAGACATGAATTTTTTGCATTTTTTATAGATTCGTGCGCCTGTCCAACTCGCACTTGGCCGGTTTTGAATAGTCAGTCCGCCAAGACGCTTGACGAATGCAATGATACATTGAACATCGCCTGTACATGCGTCCCTAAGTAATTATAATATGGTTGTTTTATCAATAACTAGTATGGTGCAATGTATTATACATATGAACCTTCCTCTTGAATCTCTTTATCTAGTAAAAAAAACCGCATCAAGGTCCGTTGTGTAGTTTTAAAGATTTAAGCATGCATTGGGACAGACAGACAGCGGGACGACCTTGTTTTATACTATGTAGTGATGCGCACCAAAGAGACGTTTACATTTCAAGTGACATTTTACCACAGTCACTCACTTGTTTTGCCTTCCCGGAACCCCTCCACTAACACTTAAACTTTATAGTATGGTATTTACTGTGCTCATACTATAAGGAAATATGGTATTACGGTGGTAGGGCCACGCAGCAGCCTCGGCTGTTGCACGAATAGGCAGGCTCGTCCGGGTAAGTACCACGACCTCACAGACGACGGGCGTAAAGTGGAAGTGTAATACTTTCGCGTTTCGTCTGGTGAGTGAGGTGGCCGGAGCCCAATTTTGAAAATGTTGTCAACGCATCTGCAACCCTCGGATGTAGCAGATGCTCATGGGCGACGGTATTCACTTAACATCAAGTGAACCGCCTGCTCGCTTGGCAACTTTTCACATAAAAAAAATAGTATGGTATTAAAGTTCAAATTGACTTTTAAGTATTATTACGAATCTTTTGTACGGGAATATAGAAAAGTGTTGTATTTAGACGTTTCAGGCAATTTTTTAATTTTTTTCTTTCATAAGAACCTTCTCCTGATAATAACAAACACAACAAAAAAAAGTGAAATCGGTCCAGCCGTTCACGCGTGATGGCGTGACCAAGGGAAATAGGGATTCATTTGTATACAGCGTGTCGTTAGAACAGCGACAATGAATGAACACACATATAGAGGATAACTTTTTAAAATTGTATTAAGCATTTACGTTCTTCAAACATTAATATTAACCGAGTTATTAAACTTTACAAAACAAACATTTTTAGAACACTCTTACGTATAAAACTGTAACGTAAAGATCATTTGTAAAGGTCACAAAGCATATGAATGGGTTGAATAAATTTAACAGAGACAAAATATACTGTTAGAAGGAGAGACTTGTAATGCGACGTTGTGGCAACCAATGAAAAAGTCTCTGAATGTATGAATCAGTCAGTTGTAGTTGTATAGGATGTTAAAAATTTTGTTTCTTTTTTATTTCTAATTAGTTTCTTTGAAAAATATTTGTTTTTTAACTATGAATTTTTTTAACGTTTTATATTTTTTATGATAATTGGCAAGTAGCGTTAGACGTGTGTTCATTTATCGTCGCGGTTGTAACGACACGCTGTATATATAGACTAAGTAAATAGGTTATTAACCTATTTACTTAGGTACCTATTTAAATAGGTTAATAACCTCAGTGAGTGGCGTTATTTGGAAAACATTTCAAACGTGCGAAGAATTAATCAGCGTTGTTTTCAATCTTACAGAGACGGTGCATGTTTTAAAAAGAACGTTTAAAAATAATCGTGGGCTTGTAAAGATGTTTCTACCGTTTCCTATAAGAACTTCCGTTCTTTTTAGAATTTTACCCGTTTAAAGTGTCCTCGGCCATTATGATTAATTAATAGCATCTCTTCTCTTCTCTTTTTAATATTTAGTAAAGATTAATAACTCTAAAAGGAATATTGCGAATTAACTTTATTGTATACAAATCATTCTGATTTTGATATTTTTCCTGAATTTAATTATTAAAAATTCAACATTATTGCCGATTTTTACGTTTTATAACTAGTCCCTCTCATTTGTGCTTGAAATGCAGTAATGTGTTTAATATTGACCACATCTGAAGAATCCAGCTCTGTGAAACGTTGATTTACTCAACCATTCTCGATTCGAACTGAAGAAACAAAAAAATTCATTAAAATCGGTTGAAGAACGGTTTAGATTCAAAATATGTTTATTTTTTATTTATAAGCTGTTGTCGAATTTAAGTCGCGTGTACAGCAAAACTTCTGTTGGGTCCGCTAGTATAATATATAATTTGCCATCAACCGAGAAACCCTATTCACCTTTACCATCTAAGTGCTCCGGCTTCTTAGCAGACGCGTGGCCCCCCTTCCCCCTCACCGGACGAAGCGAGTAAGTATCATACTTTCACTTCACGGCGGTCATCTGGGTGGCCGTGTTATTTCCCCTGAGTCTGCCCATTTATGCAACAGGAGAAGCTGCTTCATGGCCTACTATGGAATACATCCATTTCACACTTGTCTTCTGTGGGCCCTGGTACTTCCTCGGATGAACCTACCCGAAAGTTCAGCAGAACCTGCTACGTTTCCTTCCATAGCTCTTTTTACTTCAAAAGCTCTGTGGCAGGGCCACGCAACAACTTCGGCTGTTGCACGAATGGGCAGGTCCGTCCGAGTAAGTGCAACGACCTCAAACAAGACCGGCGTCAAGTGGAAACGTTTTACTTTTGCGTTTCATCTAGTGAGTGAGGTAGCTAGGGCCCACTTTATTATAAGGTGGCAACGCATCTACGAAAGAATTGTTGCAAATGTCCATGGGCGGCGATTATTACTTAACATCAGGTGAACCGACAGCTCATTTTCCACAAAAATAAAATTACTACCTTCGTAAATAAACTCATATTATACTATTTAGTTCGTTAAAAGATGGGTATTATTTAGGACGGATCTGGTTTTAGAGCAATTTTTGCTATGGGATGCAAGAAATGTTTTCTAGTTATATTACGTAACACACGGGGCCTGTGGGTCCGTGAATTAATTAAAAACTTAATGTATAAAATATTGCACAGCAGAAATCCACGTACGGTCCGACAAGCAAACACTCTGTTTACATATACGAAAGGTACAGACGCGAACAACCTTTTGTAAAAATGTTATTTTAAAAAATATTTACATCACTTTTTTATATAACATTATTTATGTCTAGAATTTAATTAAAAGAATAGATACACTTAGAAAAGTCTCCCTGTATATGACATATAATTTTACTATATACATATAAGTAAAGCGGAACAATTTTTACACGCCACGCAGTACGAACATGCTTCGTCTTTATCAAAACATCATCACAACATAGTATAAAACAAAGTAGTCCCGCTGTCTGTCTGTCCCTATGTATGCTTAGATATTTAGTAGTTTTAAAGATCGCAACGGATTTTGATGCAGTTTTTTTTACTAAATAGAGCGATTCAAGAGGAAGGTTTGTATCGGGTAATAAACCTTCACCATACGTGCAGCGGCGAAGACTGTTTTTAAAACCTTTTTTAAAACTTTCGAACGCGACTGTACAGCTCCGCAGTACGTATGCCGGCACGATATCTATATATAACTTATACGTAGATCCCGCTGTGTTTAAGCAAACAAGCCCGGGGCCCAACGTGGCCCTTCATGCAAGCACAATCACGCCACACAACTGCATATATAGAACAGTATGAAGTACTCTTCTGCATTGCAGAATGAATTACCGTACCCGACTAATTTTTTTATGTGAAAGTTGCCAAGCGAGCAGGTGGTTCACCTAATGTTAAGTGAATACCACCGCCCATGGACATCTGCCACACAAGAGCGTTGTAGCTAAGGAACAACCTTTTGAAAATTGGGCTCCGGCCACCTCACTCACCAGACGAAACGCGAAACTATAATACTTCCACTTTACGCCGGTCTTCTGTGCGGTCGTGGTACTTACCCGGACACTTGGTACTTGCTCGTTGGCCGTAAAACAGTTATATTGCATCAGTTGTTCTATATTCGAATTTATGGTTACACCTGAACTAATATTTTGTTCCTAACTAAATGGCTACCTATGTGGTTTAGCCACAAAACAGTCTTCGCTGTTGCACAAATGGGCAGGGCCGGTCGGGTAAGTACCGCGACCTCACAGGACCTCAGAACGTGTTATACTTCTGCGTTTCGTCTGGTGATTAAGGTAGCTGGGTCCCACTATTAAACGGTGGCAACGTCTCTGCAACCCTACGGGTGCTGCAAGCGTCAATGAGCGGCGGTTATCCTGTAATTATTAAAAGCCCGTGATAGCTTAGAATTATGTAACAGACTAAAGTGTTTTATTTAATTAACACATTAGCAATAAGTGATTATTTTATTAACCTATTATTGTATTTCTTTCCAGACAAAAAAAAAACAGACAAGATGAGTCTTAATGCCTGTAGGCATTCTCTACGAGCGTATTGTTTACACAAAGCACGAACAATCACAACAGCTTAGACAACAGCCTCTGCTGGTAGATGCTTCTACTGCAATTCGCTGCATAGAAACCGGTGTGAAGTAATGGCGTTTATACTTACGCGTCTTGTGAGATAACCTTAACTCTTATGCCCGGTTTCAATACTTAATCTACAGGTAGATTTGTTTACTGGAGATAGTATTTTGACGTAAGCATGATAGAGCTAATGCCAAATACCTCTCGTTAGTGACAAAATCTATCTGTAGATAGAATCCTCGGTCCACGAGCGAAGATCCTCGATTGCCATGACGTGAAGCCACTGTTAGGTTGCCATGAAATTGAAAATAAAAAAAATTATCAACGGCAGGAAGGACATTGTTAATTATTGTTATCGTGCAGTAAATTACCCTTTAAAAATTGTCGGTGTAACCACCCGAATGACGACAACATCAAATAATATCGGTGGCGCAGTTGCTAAGCTATTGGGTTCAGCCCCGCGGGTTGAGGGTTCGATTCCCGCACGGGAAAAGTGTGACTCACGTCTTGGATCTGGTGTTTATTCCGAACGTCAGGAAGTCAGGTCGTAAAAACCTAGCCAAAAGCATTAACAACGTGTACCGACTCCATTTAGATGGGATTTTTTTGACGTTCAATAAAAGTCTAAATAAAGCCTATATTGAATAAAGAAATTTTGACTTTGAAAAAAGAGCAGAAGAAAATTATTTTCATCAACAGAATGGCGTCGGCGTTAATACTGGCAACACAGATTTAGGCCCGTAAAAACTGTATTCCAATTTGTGAGAACAACGCGGGAAAGTCGTTGATTTGCATTCTTCCATGTTACGGCACTATGTAATAGAACGGTTTCCCCCCCCCCCCCCCCCTCATCGGACGCGAATTAAAATTATCGGTTACATGGACGTTGCCTCACAGACGTGCGAAAAGAAAGCGCGCAAGTGTTACCGTGGAGGCGCTAATTACAAGCTCTCCAAAACAGCGTCAAAGTAAAATAGATAGATAGACATGACAATAAAAATAGTTTAAAATGCAAAAAAATTACTCTCATAATTTTTCCAAACGCGCCAAAATAAGTATAACTTCAAACATATATTTAGCTTCGTAGCGTCGTGATGTTTTAACGTGGTAGTACCACGCAACAGTGTTTGTTGTTGCACGAATGGGCAGGTCCGTCCGGGTTCGTCAGTAGCACGACCTCACAGAAGACCGGCGTCAAGGAGAAGTGCTACACTTCTGCGTTTCGTCTGGTGGGTGAGGTAGCCGGGGTCCGCTTTATAATTAAGCTTACAATGCATCTGCATCCCTACGGGTGTTGAAAATGTCCATGGGCGGCGGCTTATCACTTAACATCAGGTGAACCGCCAGCTCGTCTGCCACTTTGTCACATAAAAAAACCATGACGTCATACATTTTGGATCAACGCCTGCAGTTTACACGCAGTTATGAGTGCGCTCACCGAATGCCACATCCGTGACGCTTCGGGCATCCGCGTCGCCGCAACGAACCGACTTTTTTGCATCGCGTGCTCTGTGACAGACAGACAGACGGACAGGGCAATTTATAATATGTCCCTATCGCGCGATCTTAACACGCCATCCAGCGGCCACCGTTCTATGATCCGCCACAGCGCTCCGTCTCTACGACAGCTAGATGTAGGCCCGGGCTTGCGGAGCTCTAGATAAAATTGGCGCGGTTCGACTGTAGTCATTATAATGCCGATTTTAAGCGATACCCAACTAGAAGTAGGGGTAATTACATTCACGGAAAGGGTTCGGTTTCATTCGATTCGTGTTGCTTTTGTTTTTAGTTTTTTTTTTGTAATATTAGAAGACTCCGCTTACAAGGCCGATCGCATGACTACGGTCTTGTTTAGTTAGTTTTAGTATAGTTTTTGTTAACCTTTATAATACATTACACGTACATTTCAATGTCTAGTTGGAGTTGGGTTTAGTTTGGTTTTTGCTGAAACGCATTAGTATAGTGCGTTTTGCGACGTCGTAGATAATGAAACAATGTTGTCGTTCTTTTTATGGGAAAAGTTATTAAGCAAGCAGGCCGTTTACCCGATGTTAGTGAATACACTGTGGACACCTACAACACCTGACGGCTTGCAGATGCGACAACTTGTACAATCATTGGCGGAACGTGTATAAGTATACAGTTTAAACATAAATTATCTTCACAGTTTTCGCAAGCTGACAGGTTTTTATTGCAGGCCGGTTGAATACCATTTTGACGAGTGGTAAACCCAGGCCAGTAGGAGCCTACCCCTCTGGCCTTTTTGCGAGAAAGTGGCTAGCGGGCTTTCGGTTCACCTGATGTTAATGGATACCCACCGCCCATGGAGCAACACAGGGTTTGACAGAAACTGGGCGGGAAGTGGAAGTTATTATACTTTCGCGTTTCGTCTGGCGAGTGAGGTAGCCGGGGCCGGCTTTTTAAAGGTTTTCAACCCATCTTCAAGCCGCTCAGTTGCTGTTTATGTCCATAGTATCCGCGTTTGCGACCTCACATAAAAACATCATGTTCTTTGGAATGTCTCGATAGCGTATTGAGATTTAAAAAAAAAGTCAAGTAACAGCCTATAAATGTCCCACTGCTGGGCAAAAGCCTCCTCTGTAAAGAGGGTATCAGGGCATAGTCCACCACGCGCCCTCACTGTGGATTGACGGACTTCAATATATTAATTAATATTCCAAATACTTTTTTGTTATAATTTCGAAAATATGCAGGTTTCCTAACAATGTTTTCTTTCTTTCTTCACCACCGAGCACGTGATAAATCAGTACTAAAAATTAACAACTTCATTTGTGCTGGCACCGGGGATTTATTTATATATTTAATGTGACGAGATGGCAAGCAGGCTGGTGGCTGACCTTATATTAAATGATAACCGCCGCTCATAGAACTACGCAACACCCGGAGGGTTGCAACAGCGTTTCCACCTTTTAGTAAAATGGGCCCCAGAAGAAACACAGAAGTATAACTTCCAATTCACGCAGGTCTACTGTGAGGTTTTGGTACTTACCGACGGACCTGCCCATCGTGTAACAGTGAAGACTGCTGTGTGCCCTTACCACATTAGAATATCATAGTCAAACTCTGAATAACATAGTATAGAACAAAGTCATCCCGCTGTCTGTCTGTCCCTATGTATGCTTAGATCTTTAAAACTACTCAACGGATCTTGATGCGATGCTTTTTTACTAGATAGAGTGATTCAATAGGAAGGTTTATATGTATAATACATAGCACCCCCAGCCGGGGCAGGTCGCTAGTACTAATATACCCCACAGGCGTTATCACTAATCAGGAACCGCTACCCGCTAGCCAATAGACATTTAAAGAATTTATTTTAATTAAATTCAGCCCATTCATACGAGTTTTGCTAGTTCGCACGGCGGTACTGATGAGCCCTTGTGTTTTTAGAGTTCCGTACCTAAATGGTAAAACGGGATTACTAAGACTCCCCGTTGTCTATCTGTCTGTCACCAGGCTGTTTCTCATGATACGTGATAGTGAGACAGAAAATCTGAAACAAATCAGAAACTTTGAAATTTTCACAGAGCATGTATTTCTGTTGCCGCTATAACAACAAATACTCAAAGACAGAATTAAAAAAATATTTAAGTGGAGCTCCCATACAACAGACATGATTTTTGGCCGTTTTTATACATGGTACGGAACCCTTCGTGCGCGACTCCGACTCGCACTTGGCCGGTTTTTTACTCCCCACCTGTAAACAACGGGCACGGGTCGCGGGCTACGCTCCCCGGCCTAAGAGGCGGGGAGGGGGCTGGAAACAGCCATTTTTCATTTCGCTCATTACAGCCAACCCTTTACGGCACCCTCGTAGCGACAGCAAAACAGTTGGCGAATTTATTTCGTACCAGCGACCACACCAAGTACGAGACGAGTCGAATATAATTTTATTTAGACGGCGGATTATCTAAACGGCTGATTGCCACACCAACGAAAATCTTAACGTCTTCTATCTACATTGTTTTTTAGCATTTGCAGCTATGCTTGTTGCGCATCCATTGTTATATACTTTCCAGCATACAAACAAATTCCAATATCGTTTTACAACGATAATTCGAACGAGAGATGTCGCCATTGCTTTTTAGAAATTTTATTTTTTATATAATTGTGCTAATCTCTGCACTTAAGATTAAACATTAAAATTTGTAGAAAAAGTACGAAAAGATTGTCGACGCTTAGATTTGATATAAGATTGTCTTTAAATTATAAACTTTTGTAGTTGAATGAACAAAACCTTTCGGCACTTCGGGGTTCGAACTTGCTTCTTCTGACCTGAAACCTATCTACTTTTTTTTTCTTCTATCTACTTTTTTTCAATTGGCTTGTCAATGGACTTTTCTTCAGCGAATATTAAAGATGCATACAGTGACAAATATAAAAACAAAACAGTGATTTTTATGCGAAAAGTTGTCAAGTGATCAGGCGGTTAACATTTATTTATTTATTTATTTATTTATTACACTTACGCACACAACTATCATTACAGGCTGACCCAATGCGATAGTGTTGCCAAAAAAGATAAAATAGTCAAAAGAAAATATAAAAAAATACAAGCTAACAATTCCATAAAACCAATTATAACCAGTAAGACTGTATATACACAAAGAAAAAAAAATCATACTTATAATTTTATGAGTAACATACCACGTAATGGGATACTATTACAAAATCATTTCTGTGGCATGAATGTGACTTAACATGACGTTAAGTACCCCCGCCCGTGGACATCTACAACGGCCGATGGCTTGCTGATGCGTTACAATGTTTAGAAATGTGGGCCCCGGTTAGCTGACTCGCCAGACGAAACGCGAAATTATAATACTGCCTCTTCACGCCGGTCTTCTGTGAACGTGGCTTCCCCGGACGAGTTTGCCCATTCGTGCAACAGCGAAAACCGTTCCTTGGTAATAAACACACAAACGTGGCACAAATGTTAACTTTTTGAAGGGTTGAACGAAACGAAATGAAATTTTGTAACGTATTCACAAAACAAGGCAGTTTTAGGCTCCAAAATTTCGAATGCAACTATATCACGGGATCAGAGTAATCACATGTTAATTTGTTGTTCAATGAAAAAATCAAATAACTTATTGTTCGATCAAATCGTTAATATTATATATAGTTTGAGAAAACAATGGATTATATTTATTTTTCGTGTTTTGTTATGTTATGCTTTTAGCCCGGAGCCCAGAGACTACATAAAGCTTGGTCGTGCGTACATTCCGTGGAAAGACAAATTTCCACGAATTTATTACGATTTATTTATCAACACAATGGTGCAACTTCGTTTATTAAAACACTAAGATTTTTTTTTATGAATTTTTTATTCACTTAAGTACTAAAGTACACCAACATATCATGTACTTGCATATTTATATATTTGTTTAGTTACAGGTTTTGTTCTTATACATAAAATGATATGTATGTCCATAAAAACAAAAACGAATTTTCAAGACATGCGAATGTGCATGATATAAATACAAGGAATAAACATAAATTAATTCTACTAACAACCAGACTGCGTAGAATAACTAATTCTTTTATGGAACAATGTATACGTTTTTACAACAAAATCCCAGAAAACGTTCACAATGTATCAAATTTATAAATTCAAAAAAAATGTCAAGAAACGTTTGTTATTAAAGGCTATTATAATGTTAGTGATTATTTAAATGATAACACACCCTGGAAATGAAGTGATAGCTCCAGGCTCTTTCAAGTTGACTTTAATACATTTCTAAACATGTCTTTATTTGACAAATAATGGTATAAAACAAGAAAGTCCCGCTAGTAGCAAACGCTAGTAGTAAACAAGTAGTCCCAAAGAACAAAAAGAAAAATGGTAAAAAAAAATTAATTTTTAAATTGTTTTTTCCGTTGACAGTCCGTTCATTTATTTAGTATTTTCTATTTACTTAACTATAGAGTTTACGTTTGAAACAAATTGTTTTAATTATATACTCGCTTAACGACGTGGTCATTAAAGGCTCGCCTTTTAGAGAAGCTCAGAGTCACACAACCAGCTATGGAGAGAGCTATGCTCGGAGTTTCTTTGCGTGACAAAATCCGGAACGAAGAAATTCACCGAAGAACCAGTGTTAGTTAGACTCCGGATTCGCAAGCTGAGTGACAATGGGCGGGCCACATTGTTGGAAGTACTGATGATCGATGGAAGGAAGCAAAAGCTTTACGTAGAGTTGGAAGGCCTCTCTAGTGGACCAACGACATCAAGGGTCGCGGGAAACCGGCAGATGCCAATGGCAATGTGTTCTTCGTTTTGTCGTTCTAAGGAACTAAAAAAATAAACGCCAAAAATGTGTTAAAAATGGTTTCACTGGATTTGGATACAAGAAAAGTAGTACTAGTGTAATTGTTACTGTTATTATGTAATGTAATAACAATGTAATTATTACTGTAAGTAATACTTGTGTAATTATTACTTTACACAAGTAAAGTAATAATTACACTAGTACAGTAAACTAGATATATATAATATTTCGGATGCCGTCGCCTCCGACTGTACCGTGTGCTCGGTAGGGTCCCGCGGGCGTTTTTCATTCCGGCTTGATTAAATCCACCCGCGCGCCTCTAATGCGGGAAACCCCCACACTGCAACTAAATTGTCGATGCCGATACAACATATTCCATCACTCCGACCAGATAACGTGCGCGTGTGGTGACTCATCCGAGTTTATAGAACCGAGGTTAATCGGGAAACCAATTTGAACGAGATTAATTGAAATCGGCTTATTATTTTACTAGCGACCCGCCCCGGCTTCGCGCGAGAATATTAGCAATGTATTATACATATAAACCATCCTTTTGAATCCACTCTATCTAGTAAAAAAACCGCATCAAGATCCGTTGCGTAGTTTTAAAGATCTAAGCATAAGGACAGACAAACAGCGGGACGACTTTGTTTTATACTATGTGGTGATGTGCAAAATTGCTGATGGTAAGTGATTACCAATGGAGATCTAAAAAGCTCAAAGCAAGAGATCTAAGAAGACGATGATGAGAGAGGTTAATACTTCCACTTCACGCCGGTCTTCTGTGAGGTCGTGGTACTTCCCCGGCCTCGCCTCCCCATTCATGAAACAGCAGCTGTTGCGTGGCCCTACCACAGTAAAGGTCTTTTCCTCGACCAGCCCGCCCTAAACATCTGTAGTACTTGTGCTTTAAAGCCTAGAATAACGGCAGGTTTCTGAAACGATGATCAACTAATCAGCTGTCAAATGGCTTTTCAAATGTCATTTAAGTTGCCAAAAAGATGGTTAAACTCTTTGAATTGATCATTATGATTATTAAGAAGATCATTCTTTTTAGAATTAGAAATAGAAGATCTTTCTTTAATAGATAGAATGATTCAAAAGGAAGGTTTATATATATAACTAGCTGACACGGCAAACGTTGTTTCGCCATATAAATTATTTGTAGGGTAGAAAAAATGTTTGGGGTGGACCATCTTTAACATTTAGGGGGATAAAAAAAAGATGTTGTCCGAATCTCCATCCTGGCCGATATGCACACAAAATGTCACGAAAATCGGTTGGGCCGTTTCGGAGGAGTTCAATTACAAACACCGTCACACGAGAATTTTATATATTAGATTCATTCATAATATAGTAGAGATACACTGATAATTTTAGACATTTCTAATGCGATGTAGCAAAACAACATACAACATTACACCTGTGAGAAGCCGGGGCGGGTCGCTAGTCAATTATAAATATTACGCAAATCTCGTTCTAAATGTCACGATGTATATATTCTCGGTTAAGAGTTGCATCAGTTTATACCTTTAGTATTTTGTAACAAATCCAACGGAACTCGCGTTGATATACAAATGTCGCACGGACAGATAAACGCCTGTTCTTTTCGCGTAAATATCAGAACTGTCAAACGGGATACGCGACGGGTCGTTACTTTGATATACGCGCGCGTAAAATGTTACGTTTCGAAAGTTATGAAATATTGTCAGTACATTTCGTACGATTAATGTTTTAACAAAAGATTTTATAATAAAAATAAAATAAAACACGATAATAAATAAACGCCGTGTACATATATGATTTACTAAAAATCGATGTATTGGATACCAAGATGGGGTAGACAATCTTCACAAGAAAACATCGACCAAATATTAGCGATAAAAAGAAGGGTTAAGTTATTTAGATGTGAAAACGTCAGAAGTTTTTAGAAACATACAAATAAGGAGTCTCCTGTTACTAGTTAATTTTGAAATGCAACTAAAAGTACAATACAAACATATACCAGTGAAAAGGACACCTGACGCAGCTTTGAAAACTTACGGTAACCGGCAATAGATCGAGCATCTATTAAAAATGAATTAAATCTAATTTATATTCAACTAGCGGACCGGACAGTCGTTGTATACAGGACACATGACTTAAATTCGACAACTTGGAAATGAAATAAAAAACAATTGTAGTAGACCGAACTGTGAATCTAAACCATTCTCGAATCGACCTGCAGACACACAGAAAATTGCATCAAAATAAGTTCAGCCGTTTAGGATCCTGAACTCCTTCGATGACATACACACGTACAGAAGAATTATATATATATATGAAGTAGTTATTGTCAGCTGGTTTTCACCGTGTTGAATATTTATTTTTTACATTGGATGATTTTTGTTAAATTTTTAGCAATGCCATCTTAATTCGTACTTACCAGTATGCCTACACTATTAAAATGACAATTTACAATGACTATTTGAATGAGAGATGTCGCCTTTAATATAACTCGCTATCGTTGAAGGTGAATATGCATCTGCTACCAAGTACCGGGTTGGACCGCCCATTCTCTATTCTCACTTATAAAAAAAAACTAACGCCAATCCATAAATTAAACTAACTCGCGCAAACGCAGTAGGTGGTCGCAATATTTCACCCGAATGATGAACACAACGGGGGCGTAATGGAAGATAAAAGAGGCGAAATTATAGAGGAATACAAACTTTACTGGGCCATTCCAGAAGTACGTGGCAACACTAAAATATGAATGTTTCCAAGAGCTGTCAGATTTCGTTTTATCTTCGCGATGTTTTATTATAATGCGTGAGCGCTTTTTTTTTCGTTTCTAAGCTAAATATATTGCAGATAACTAAATTCAAATCCCAGTGCCGGCACCGAAAAAGTTCTTGCAATTTTAAGGGCTGACATCCAAGTGCTCGCCGATGTAAAGACATAATATAGATAAGTGCATATCTTTCTTCTTTGTTTCTTCTGCCCTTATCCCAACTTTGTTGGGTTAATGCCACATGTGAACCATGTTATTAATGGTATTCCGTATTTGACAGGTTTTTACCAGCGGCCTATCTGACGTCAACTCTCCTTAGGAATAACTCTGCAACTGCACCACCGGATCATAAGTAAACTGTATATCGACAACCCGAATGGCGTTGGGGGTAGTCTACCTGCCTCTTGCGCCAGAGGGTGTGGGTTAGATCCCCACTACTGGAAACCATTGTGTGATGAACATAGTGTTTTTCTAGTGTCTGGTTGTTCATATATGTATAATATATATTTATTTACAAAAGTAAAGTATGTGTATAAGTTTTCTATCTATCTATCTTACCCATAGTACATATATTAGCGTTGCTTAGTTCGGGACTAGAGTGTTGTGTAAAAATGTGTCCTTAAATATTTATTTATCTAAGATCTAAGGAATAAAGAGGACAATAACAGCCGATGTATAACAAAACCAGTGCTTGGCAAAGGCCTCTAGTACCACACCCCACCGCGTGAGGACCGTCAGACCGCCTTTCGCTGTCTTCAGTCATCGCCGCATCATACTGCACGTTTTAATTAATAAATTCAAGGACTTTATCGCGGCTTATATATATTAACGGGTCGGACTGGAACTTTGTCAAACATCTTATTCCGTCGTGTCCAACTGGGACATTTGCCATCCTTTTAATTACCCCGACTACTCAATTACTAGATAAAACGCGAAAGTATAATACTTCCACTTCTGTGGCCGTAATTTTTCGTCTACTCGTCTACTCAGCAGCAGCAGGTTGCTGCGTGGCCCACAGCAAAGACTGAGAGACTGGCTACACTGAATTGTAATACGAATTTAAATGGAGCCTACAAACGTTCCTATAACTGTGTAGAAGAAGTAGATTTTAGATACATTCCCCATTCATAATCCGTGATGTTTTTGAGCCGAATTTCGCGCCGTGTCGTCCATGATGTTTTTAGGGTTCCGTGCCAATGGGAAAAACGGGACCCTATTACTAAGACTCCGCATTCTGTCTGTCCGTCTTTCACCAGGCGTCTTTCTCATTAACCTTCATAGTTAGACAGTTGAAATTTTCACAGATGATGTATTTCTGTTGGCGCTATAACAACAAACACTAAAAAAAACAGAATAAAAAAATGTTTAATTGAGGCTCCCATACAACAGACATGATATTTTTGCCGTTTTTATAGATAACGGTACGGAGTCCGACTCGCACTTGGCCGGTTTTTTACGGCCGACCGACGCCGTGCGCGCTCTCCACTCTTCCCATAAGCCGTGAGCGTTAAACTTAACGCCCCGCCAGGAGTGTCATATTTCGTACATAATAAACTACCGGGTGCAAAGTGGTCGCTAAAAATACGCGAAACGACGCCACCGAACGGGCGGCCACACGTTTCGATCGGGTTGGGACAAACCATTATCATTGTATCGTATTACCTTCGTCTATTCTTTATATATTTATTTGTTTGCACTTTATTGCAATCACCTTAAGCAAGGATTACACTGGGGAAACTCGGTGACTTTTGGCATTCGCTCCCAGTCAACCCGGGGCGTGGTTTCGAAATCTTGGTAGGTATGCTTTATGTCCTTGTGTTGTGACAATGTCGATCTTCATCAAGATCTGTCAATTGACATAGCACCAGTAAAATTCACATTTTGACAAGAATTTTAAACCATATAATTGCAACCCCGATCCAGTTGGTTTGACCGCAGTTCGTCTCTACAGAATGCTCTCAAACACAAATGATTTGCAATTAAAAGCGTTGTGCATTCATATAACAAGTATCAAAGCGAAAACACCTTATAGTATATACCGCTAGCAACCCACCCCGGCTTTGCACGGGTGCAATGTATTACATATAAACCTTCCTGTATTACATATAAACCTGAATCACTTTATCTAGTAAAAAAAACCGCATCAAGATCCGTTGCGCAGTTTTAAAAATCTCAGCATACATAGGGACAGACAGACAACCTTTCCACCCACCACCCAAGTGGGGTAGACACCACATGTGAATAATGTTGTAAGTTGTTCTGGCTAGGTTTATTACGCCCGGTCATGCCTGACGTCAACCCACGTTGGGAACAAACACCCAGATCCGGAACTATTATCTGAGGATCACACAAATACTTGTCCCGTGAGGGAATCGAACCCACGACCCCAGCGCCAAAGCCGATAGCTTAGCAACTGCGAAACCGAGTCATCATATCGTGTATACCATCATAATCTTGTATTTACGTCATAAAATAGCGTCGTTATATTTGATTGATAAAAGCCAAGGGCGGATATTCGCAATGGAAGTTTCTCGAACGGTACACTTTTAAAGTAACCAACGCTTCGCGGCCCGAGGGTATAGCGTAACGGAGATTTAACCGCCAGGATTATCCGACATCAAGACCGAGACAACGGGGCTAATTTCATACATTAAGACGCAGTCTTTATAAACTTATCAGTTAATTTCTTTAGTTTCTTCTTTCGGTGGTCACTGTTATTAACGTGGCTAAAATTGATAGTTTAATTCAAATTTTAACTACCGAGCGCCATCTTTGGACGATAAACATCTAACATCGGGCAAACCAGCTGATAATAAAAAGAAGTAAGAGTTAAGGTTTTAGTCTTTACATACTTTCCGAGCATCGATTAATAATAATAATTAGTCAGCGAACTTGTTATTCAAAATCTTCGAAGTAATACCGAAAGCTTTCTCTCTTTCTATCTGCATTATGAAACGTTTAGATAAAAGGCGATGGTATAATTTTACGTCTTCTGTCAGTATTATATGCCCGGTGCGGAAAATATGTGCTGATAATATACAGAGTAATATTTTGTTGTTTCTTAGTTTATATGAAACAAGTGATCAAAGGAATTACTAATGCAACGCTAAAAGCTTTTTCAAGGACGAAAACCTAAACATCGGCTTATTTATATTCGTACATAAAAAATAATTTTCTTTCAAAATCTTAATATCATCACAGACGATATAAAGGCAAATTTGTTTATTTATTTATTTTTATTCTCAACGAGGTATGTTTTATAACCGGGTTCGACAATCAAAAAGTAAATGTAACGGTTCTATAGATTGAAAAAAGAATAAGTATATGCTATTTGAATTTGAATTCAGTTTTATTGCAACATCACAAATTCTTCCTTATTTACGTCACTTTAATAACTATCGATTTTGTTAAAAAAGTTAAGTTTAAAAATCCTTACAAAATAAAACAATATGGCGACCGCATCGCCCAAGCGAGCGGTCGTACTCGTGAAACTTTTATGCCAAAGGTAAATCGTTATGCGGACACGCCAAAAAAAAATTCTGACCTGACACTTCAAATTGACTATGCGCGATCCCCATCTTTATTCCTTTATTATTGATCACATTGTTCGCGCGCAAAATTCCAAAACGCAAAATATTCAAAAGTAAAGATAATACAACAAAACTGTATTTATTTTCGCACTTTTTTATAACGACAGGCCAAAGAAACGGTTAAACATATTTTTCGGGTTAGTATAATTTTTAATTCTTTAACAATCCCTAGAAGAATAGATTTCATAAAGTAATAATTTTGAACCTTGATTTTCAAGCACAGTTCACACATTCAGTCGGTCATCTGAAAATCTATCATTGATCTGTTGAATTGACTTTTGACTGCAATTTTAAAAAAACGCAACTGCTAGTTAATGTGCTCTGTTTAATCTGTTACATTTTAGTTTGGGCGGGAAGTCTTGACGTGACAACCCTCTAAATTACTATGGTTTAATCATACGTTAAGCAACGCCGCGGGCACTTCTTAGTCCGCGAGTGGAATTAACGTCGCCTCGCCCGCGTGGAGAGGCGATAAACGTGTTTATGACCTTACCTGCTTTTAACGAGTCGGCCCTAAAGTGAAATGTATTTTTACACGGCGCCATTTTACGAAGCCGCCTTTTTGTTGCCTGATCATTCGTGAATCGAGAAAAAAGCGTCCGCAATACAAAATCATAATAAACCGTTGTAATGTTTAGTGTTTAAATATTACCCGCCCTTTTCCACCCCTCCAAAGGAAAATATCGTAAGTACGATTTTTCGAGTACATTCTAGAACAAATACAATTTAATAAGACAGTAGTACAGCAGTACAGTAATATTGTGACGGTTTCCGCGCACCAGCTTTAGGTCATCAAAAATCGATTCTTGCGTAGAGCTACGGGAGCAACTGCGCAACATCGACTTACACGTCGTATCAGAGCTGCTCACAATCGCTCAATTCCTGAAGTCGATTTTTCGAATCTACCGCCGCACATTCCAATCCGATGGCCATAGGTGCCGTCATCACCCCACCGCTAGGTACGTTCCTCCGCAGTTGGCGTGACCGCGATACGTTCTAGACTTCCCTGACGCTGAGATGACTATCGCCATCGACAGGATGCTGTTGCCGTTTTGTTTCCCCAGTTAATGATAGAAGTGTTGTTTTAGTTCATTCCGCCCAGCGCCAACGCTTTCCGAAATGGTAGTAACGATAGATCTAGAAATTATTCCAGTCAGATTATAGGTACCGATCGAGGTACGGCCCTCTCGGGCACCCTCGAATCGGAATGCTAAACGGGTATTGGGTGACAGTCACTCCATGGAGCGTCCCCCAAAGCGCCCTAAGACGTTGGTGGCCTCCCAAACCGGTAATGATAATAATAGCGTGATGGCCCGAGCCGAGGAACCCTCCGGAGCCCTCGAGGGCGCGTAACCGAGGTTCAGGCTAGGTGCCACCCGCACCAGATACACCTCAAGTCCGGTGGGTCTGTAAAAGCCCCTAAGGCCAACTGACAAATCTTGCTAAAAAACATATTTTTGCGTTTCGTCTAGTATAAATAATCGCATAAAATGATTTGTTGTATTTACGGGAATGTACTAAATCTACTTTTATAGAAGTTAAGAATGCTTTTATAAGTAGTAGTGCGTAAGAAATTTTCAAAGACAGGAGTCATAAACAACATTATTTATTTCTCAAATGACGAGATGACTAGTTAATTGCTAATCAACGCAGGAAATCCGCAAAACATTTACATTCAATAACGATTTGAAAAATTAACCTCCGTTATAGTTTTAAAAGAATTTACAATATACCGGCTCCTTTGAAACATTCTAAACACGAGTTCTTGCGACAAGGTACAACTTGTTTTCTTCTGATGTTGCTATCTGAGATATATCGCAATCTGCGAGCTGTCGACTGCGAATTCCGCGACTACCCTACCTCCTGTCCAGACAGACACTTCAAAGGCGCCGACATCTGCCTTCTATTAAGGTTGCAATATTATAAAACACAACAGCTCAGTTTGCGCAAAGCCACGTAGAGTTGCTATTTCAACACGACAAAAAATAATGAGCGATTCTGGTGTAAATTCTACAGTATATTATAAAAATTAGCAGTCATGGGGACTGCCGATAGACATAGAAACCTAAAATTGGAATAGCTTTTTTTTGTATAAACGGTTGAAATCAATCATTTTAATTTGAAAATACCTATTTAATTTTTGACAGTTCAAACCATAAACACCGATAAACAACATTGGGACATTATTTTTTTTGTAAACTTTTATACATTTTTGATGCGCGAGAAAAATAGTATCGAGAAAAAAAAATTGGTTTACAACGATCAATTATCAAAATTTTAAAATTTTAACAAAAATAACGTCAATGCCTATCCTAAATTGCCCAACTTGTCTACAGAAGTTTTAATTTGAAAATATAAGAGACAAACGTTAGCCGTCTGGCGGTCTACTCCTTGCGGAAAAGCACTCTGATCGGGAACATTCTATGGGTCACACAAAGAGGGTTACCCCTACCTCACCAGCTGAAACGCGAAAAATAAGTACTATACTTAACGTTATCTTAGTACGTGCCTAGATGAAGCTGCAACAGATGCCTGGACGATTTCGAAGCTTAGTATTCAATTAATTTCATTTCCATTATTACCCCCAAAAGCGTCATATTTGCACACGGTACGTTGCGATAGGCTTATCGTCCATTTGGCCTGAGAGGGCCACAGTCGCGCCGGGGTTCGCGGAAGATTGAGTTTTCGTGTTCCCGTGTCCCCGGCGAAAGTGCAGGTGCAACGTGGGTTTTTAGTGGGTTCCCCATAACTCCCACATACCCTTGCTGCCTACCCACAAGGCGGCGGGGGATCCATGAAGGATTTTTCCACGTAAAAAAAAGGCTAATCGCCCATTTATATCCCCGAGTCTGGGCTACTTTGTAATTCAGAGGGGCCGCCGTTGCGGTTGTTTAGGAGATTCCGTGCCCTCTCATCAGAGTTAAAGATGAGCAACGTGGGGTTTTAGTCGGTAGGAATCCGACATAAACTGTCTACCCCTCTTGGTAGATAGGCATCCAATGCAGGATTTCACACGAACGCTTTCATTGCTTAGTGGTTAACCAGGAATATGATGGAACAGTTCAGAATGATTATATAGAATAGTCTGGAATGGGGTAAAATTAAACGAAACGCATTATCTTCCACGTCCTTTATATACAATACACCGATGTAAGACTTAAAAATAATTAACATTTAGCACTATAATTACACAATAAATTAACACATACCAAAATACAATGAATTTCCCCCTAAATTTATTTACGAGCAAATTAAAAATATTAAATAACGAAAATATTTTCATGGAGTTTTATAACACCATTATTTAGGTTAGTCATTTCTGTAAAAAAAAAAACAATTAGTTGTGAATCGGAAAAAAAGGAATTTGATTAATACTATATTTAACTATTGTTACAAATATGACAACGAAATAATAATTTATATTTTTCCTGACATATAAATCATATGTTCACTGCATAGGTAAACACAAACCCAGTATCAATTTGCTATATTCATCGTAATTTTTTTTTTATAATACGCATCTTTGTCAATCAAAATAATAGAAGCATTTGTTGGCACCCACTCAATAATCGTGTCAGACTGACATAAGTTGACAGATCTTGTTGTTCAGCAAAAAAAAACGAACACGTTTGGGTATTTTCAGACATTGTACGGTTTCCGATAAAATTATTTGGTCGCGGCTACTGTTAAACGCACTTCAATCAGTCTTAAATTTAAACACTTCTCTATTTTTGTATGCGAATCAAACTGTAAGGATAATGCTATGTATGAATGGGCCTAAGATCTTTCAATTTCAATTGTTACTTGCTGGCAACAATGTAAGTATTCTTTTGTTTTGTAAGACATCTATGTCCAAGTGAAAATTAAAACACGAACGTCAGTTATGATCGGTTGAAAAAATCCACTATTTTTATCCTCACTTACGTCGTTTTTTTCATGTTTCGATCAATACCAACGTAGAAAAACACGTGGCGTTTAAAAAAAGTTTCCTTTACTTTAGATTCCTCGGAAGGGATCGCGTGTGTTCCATACAATTGTCCGCTTTACACGAACAAGAAAAAAACAGCTGTCAGTCATGTCAGCTCACACACGTCGGTAGCCTTGGCGGGCAGGTACACGGTTTCCGTAAAAAAAAACTGTAGAGTCAAGGGAAGCAACTTTTTGAGTGAACGTTCTCGCTATAATATAAAATATAGTTCATTCTAAATAAATTAATATTCGTAGTTAGTTCCTTTCCGAAATAGGGTGAGGTTCTCAATTCCAATGTTTTTTTTATGTCTGTTACCTCAGAACTTTCGAATTAGTAAACCGAATTAGTGTTTTGAATTAGTGTTTTCGAATTAGTGTTTTGATAATTCGTTTTTTTTTAAACAAAATAAATTTTGGCGGCATGTGACATATGAATAGAGATGACACTCGCCAAATGAGTGAGGGAAATGTAGTAATGTTATAGAAGTAACGATAATCTTAACACTTCTATGGAAATGTCTATACGCATCCCTTTAACGGTAACAAAGTAGGTAGTAATACTAAAAATCAACTTGGGAACGTAAACAGCGCAGCTTAATAACAAATCGTTCAAGACGTTCCTCTGGTTAGACATCTATGATCGATATTCGATTCTCTGCTGTGTCTATTATCAAACTTCCGACAAGCTTTATCTCGTACGATTTAAGTTTCATGCAATACATCTGACTTCGCTAGTCTGGAAAACTGCACTAAAAATGTGGTAGGGTTCTGCTGTTGCACGAATGGGCAGACTGTGTGTGTGTGTGTGTGTGTGTGTGTGTGTGTGTGTGTGTGATGAAGTATCACAGCCTCATAAATGACCGACGTGAAATGTAAGTATACAGGGAGACTTTTCTAAGTGTATCCATTTTTTTTTTAAATTAAATTCTAGACATAAATAATGTTATAAAAAAAATGAGAAATATTTTAAATCACTCTCCAGTAATTAATTACATTCATTTGAACTTATCTCAAAAAGCTCGTAAATTATACGCAACTCATTAATTTTACGCGCGATCATTCATAACTAACACGCACACAAGTTCGTTTTTGTGCGTGAACAGTAAAATTTAGGTATTTATGAATGACTACCGCGTTGTCAACAAGTTATGTTTTTTAAGGAATAGAATGGTAATTTTTTGAAAAAATAAAATTTGTTTTTATTTCAATAAACGATTATACTACCGGGTCTGAACCTCCTGTGTAAATTCGGGCACCTTCAAAAGTCTCCATGTATACTTGATATTATTGTTGTTGTTGGATTTGCATAAACGAGTTCCAGCACTCTGCTGAATTAACCGAAAATAAAACACGGTACTATCACGAGAAGATTTGTATGTTCTCGTTTCCCAACTTAATAGTTGGGAAGCAAAACTTACAGCATTATCGCAAGTAATGGATTCGGCCTACGGCCAACTTTGTTTTAAGGCACTCCCTTAACTTTATAACAGGTTATTACTTATTATTTTATAGGTTTTTTTTTAAACGATTGGAGTTTTCTGTTACGATGTGCAGTCAAGATATGAAAGAGAAGCTATGTAAGCAGATTCACTAACAGCCAGGAAAAAGCTAACATACTATACGTTTATGTGACAATTTTATCCTCTATGGCAGTCATTACATCAAGAAAGAATATCTTGGTCCCTTCCGTATAGAAGCTTAGAGAAACGGAACATGTGAATTGAACAACGACTGCGTAACTTTTACCAGTACGATTTCTTATATTTACACGAACACTACGCCCCATTAAATGATCATGAATGCTGCAAAGTATTCGAAATGACGGGGATTAAGTTAAATTAAACACAAAAAAAATCCATAAAAATAGTTAAATTTAACAATACATGTGATATAAATAGCTTAGAGAATCTTAAAGCTAGAATAAATACTTAATTACTGCATGGAACACAACATCGGAGCCACATATTTATTTGGTAACTTAATCGATCTAGATATATACAACTCAACTTAAATTAAAAACATCCATTACCTATATACAAAGTAACTTAATTAAACACATTAACCATTAAATACAGGGCTAGCATTTTCAAAGTTAAGCGAACTGTCAAACAAAGGGGGTTACAGAACTTTTTTGTGATAAAAATCCAATAAGACATTTTTAGGTACAGCCAAGAGAACCACTTGGTCTGTCGACGTCGCCACAACATCAATACTTTCTAGATTATAAACTATTTTTAACGAGTATCGTTTCTTTTTTTTTAGTTTCTGCGGATTCTTCGAACTGTACAAAAACATATTTAGAGTTTTTTGTTACAAAAGTAACTTTTGACATAAATTACGAGTTAATAGAAGTTCGAAAGATTCACTGGCTCTAGATTCAATATTTAAAGTCCAATTTGACTATATTACGGAGGACAACCAAAATGTAGTACGTTTTCGCCGAAATCTATTCAATGTTAAAAATCACCTTCCCAACCAACCTTCCCGACTAAATAGTCTTAAAAACTGTATTTTATTTATGTACATGCGGAAGCTAATAAAAACATGTCCCTAAAAAGTTCTAAAAACATTTTCTGTTATAAAATTACAAATGGTTGTAAAAACTCATCAGTACTGTCATTTTGACGTTTAGTAATTAAATTGGTAATTTCCCGTCAATTTTCAAATCACCGCAATATAACCGCCAAAATGGAAATATTTCAGAAAAAAAATATGATTCTATTTTCATTCTATACTAGTTTACCAGTTTTCTTTACCTCAAATTACTAACCTATTCAAAATAGTCAATTGATTGGTTTTATCTGAATAATAATTTACATGTGCGTTTTTGTCTTTGTCATAGTCTTGGATGATTAATTAACAAAACAATGGATTTTGTTTTTATTTCAATAAACGATTATACTACCGGGTCTGAACCTCCTGTGTAAATTCGGGCACCTTCAAAAGTCTCCATGTATACTTGATATTATTGTTGTTGTTGGATTTGCATAAACGAGTTCCAGCACTCTGCTGAATTAACCGAAAATAAAACACGGTACTATCACGAGAAGATTTGTATGTTCTCGTTTCCCAACTTAATAGTTGGGAAGCAAAACTTACAGCATTATCGCAAGTAATGGATCGGCCTACGGCCAACTTTGTTTTAAGGCACTCCCTTAACTTTATAACAGGTTATTACTTATTATTTTATAGGTTTTTTTTTAAACGATTGGAGTTTTCTGTTACGATGTGCAGTCAAGATATGAAAGAGAAGCTATGTAAGCAGATTCACTAACAGCCAGGAAAAAGCTAACATACTATACGTTTATGTGACAATTTTATCCTCTATGGCAGTCATTACATCAAGAAAGAATATCTTGGTCCCTTCCGTATAGAAGCTTAGAGAAACGGAACATGTGAATTGAACAACGACTGCGTAACTTTTACCAGTACGATTTCTTATATTTACACGAACACTACGCCCCATTAAATGATCATGAATGCTGCAAAGTATTCGAAATGACGGGGATTAAGTTAAATTAAACACAAAAAAATCCATAAAAATAGTTAAATTTAACAATACATGTGATATAAATAGCTTAGAGAATCTTAAAGCTAGAATAAATACTTAATTACTGCATGGAACACAACATCGGAGCCACATATTTATTTGGTAACTTAATCGATCTAGATATATACAACTCAACTTAAATTAAAAACATCCATTACCTATATACAAAGTAACTTAATTAAACACATTAACCATTAAATACAGGGCTAGCATTTTCAAAGTTAAGCGAACTGTCAAACAAAGGGGGTTACAGAACTTTTTTGTGATAAAAATCCAATAAGACATTTTTAGGTACAGCCGAGAGAACCAATTGGTCTGTCGACGTCGCCACAACATCAATACTTTCTAGATTATATACTATTTTTAACGAGTATCGTTTCTTTTTTTTTTTAGTTTCTGCGGATTCTTCGAACTCTACAAAAACATATTTAGAGCTTTTTTGTTACAAAAGTAACTTTTGACATAAATTAGAGTTAATAGAAGTTCGAAAGATTCACTGGCTCTAGATTCAATATTTAAAGTCCAATTTGACTATATTACGGAGGACAACCAAAATGTAGTACGTTTTCGCCGAAATCTATTCAATGTTAAAAATCACCTTCCCAACCAACCTTCCCGACTAAATAGTCTTAAAAACTGTATTTTATTTATGTACATGCGGAAGCTAATAAAAACATGTCCCTAAAAAGTTCTAAAAACATTTTCTGTTATAAAATTACAAATGGTTGTAAAACTCGATCAGTACTGTCATTTTGACGTTTAGTAATTAAATTGGTAATTTACCGTCAATTTTCAAATCACCGCAATATAACCGCCAAAATGGAAATATTTCAGAAAAAAATATGATTCTATTTTCATTCTATACTAATTTACCAGTTTTCTTTACGTCAAATTACTAACCTATTCAAAATAGTCAATTGATTAGTTGTATCTGAATAATAATTTACATGTGCGTTTTTGTCTTTGTCATAGTCTTGGATGATTAATTAACAAAACAATGGATTTTGTTTTTATTTTAATTTGCTTTCATTATTATTTTTTTTAAATCTTACGTTTTGAGGATGAAAAGCTGAAGGGTTTATCTACGAATATTCCTTAAAAAAAAAAGACTGAAAACGAAGTATTTATATTTTGTTCAAGACCTTCGTTAAAGACCTTTTATTTTATCTTTTCGTTCTCAATTTTTATAAACTGTAACATAAAAGTTAGTGCGTCGGAGTTTTTATGAACTTTTAGTGCTTTTTAATTTGTAGCAACTTTATTAGTCTCCTTCCTCGTTGGCATTTTTGGTCTAAATTATTTTAAGCCCGAGTCAGGCTTTTGATCTGTATGTTTTATTATCTTCTTATTCGTGATGTTTTTACTTCTATACTACAGACGTTTAACCGCCATTTTGGCTTCATTACAATTTTAAATTACGTTATTCAATTTTAATTATAAATGGATTAATTCACTTCTCAAATCAAGCAATCCTTATTTACACTTGCTTTCTTGGCAGTGACCGGCTGGTCTTTCCTCTGGTATATACAGCATTTCTTAATTACAAACAATGAATGAATACAAACAATTGTCAAATGAAAAATAATTTAAATCATCGACCATAAATAGTAAAAGAAATCGTAAATTCCATTCGACCAATTCAATCGATTTGCCAATTGTCAAATTTACAAAACCTTTGTTACTCATATGTCGTAGAGTATAAAGGCAAAAATAATAAATAGATTAAATACAAGCTAAACCCTTCAAAATATACAATTTACTTAGGCACAATACGTCAGACATCAACGTTTCTTTGCTGGGCTGTCTCTCATCAATTACACAGGTTTTAAATTACGTTTTTTTTTATTTTTATTCTTTATGCAGTAATTACAGCGATTCAACATGTGGGCATTGCATATGTATTTAACAATTAAGAATCGTCTCAGTACATACTAATGAAGTAAAATAAATATTCAAAATTCCTCGCAGTATAACCAATCAACTCATGTCTATAATATTATTTTCGTACAAACTTCATCCTAAGCTATTATAACACCACACGACACAGATAAAAAAATATTTGTTTTCCATAACAACCTAAAAAGCCGTTATTAGACTACACGAGACAGACAAATATTTTCAATAATCCATTACGGTGGCAGGGCCACGCAACAACTTCGGCTGTTGCACGAATGGGCAGGCCCGTCCGGGTAAGTACCACGACCTCACAGAAGACCAGCGTAAAGTGGAAGTATGACAAATACATTCGCGTTTCGTCTGGTGAGTGAGGTAGCCGGCGCCCAATTTTCAAAAGGTTGTCAACGCATCTGTAACCCTCGGGTGTAGCAGATGTCCATGGGCGGCGGTATTCACTTACCATCGGGTGAACCGTCTGCTCATTTGGCAACTTTTCACATAAAAAAATAAGACATTTTTAACACCTTTTATTAACGCCAAACCGGAATATAACCGGCAGCGTCACAGACAATCACAACTGATACCATTTAATTTCGAAAGAACCACTCAGATGTAGCAGCAGGTTCAACTTAATTTCAATAAACAGTGCTCAACAGTGCAGCAAAGAAATGTCGCGTAAGAAAAAGGCAATGTAGGAATATGGTTCTAGCTCTGGGATCTAGCACCAGGCATCAGGAGATCAGGTTCGAGCGTCGTTCGAAGACTCCACGTCGCTGGAGCTGCTGGAGACGGACTTCTTGGGTTTATACTCCGTTATCACCACTGTCACACCGCTGACAGTAACCTGGTGGACGAGGCACGGTTAAGTGAAGACAGTTACGTGAATGTCTTCGGGCCTAGAAGCATTTAGTAGGCTCATACGGAGCCATCACGGCCTCCCAGAAGACCGGCGAAGTGTAGTTTGTGTTATACTTCTGCGCTACGTCAGCCGGGGCCCACTTTATTTAAAGGTGGCAACGCTTCTGCAACCCTACTAGAGTTACCAATATCAATAGGAAGCGATTGTCACTTAACATCAGCCCGTTTGCCACCTTCTCAAATATAAAAGTGGCATATTATACTTTCGGGTTTCGTGTGGTGAGGTAGCCGGGCCCAACTTTTTTATAGTTGGCAACGCATCTGTAATTGGATAATTATTTAAACATTTCTATGGACGGCGGTAATCACTTAACATGTGTGAACTGCCTGCTAACTGGCCATTTAGTTTCAAAAAAAATTACTTCTTTTACAATGGACAAACCAAATTAGGCTGGAACATTTTACTCAAAAACTTGAACTGAGCTCACAACACATTGAGAAAAAAATTGGACACTTTCAAAATTGGACAATTCTAGTAAGAATACTACAATGAAGTAACGCCTCGCATAGATATTAATCCGAATGCTCTTAATCATCATCATCATCATCATTTCAGCCTGTTTGAGTCCACGGCTGAACATAGGCCTCCCCCGTAGACTGCCATGAAGTACGATCCTGAGCCACCTGCATCCATCGACTTCCCGCTCATTTGCACTTGATAATATGTATTATTGCTAATAAGATCAACTTAGGAAATGTAATAACAAACAGAAAAAACACGTTTATATAAAATATCACGATCGTGCTCCCCAAGATAAACAAGAAACTCTGATATAAAATTAAACTGAAACTATTACTATGTGAACTACTAACTGAAACTATGTTTACGGCTCCTGTAATCAAAGAATCCGGATAAAAGAGATTGAGTAAGTTTGAGTAAGAGAAGTAGAAGAGTTTTCCAAAAGAGCAAATCTAGATTTATCTGACTTCCCAGAGGACATTAGTATTGTAAACCCATCCATAACAAAGTCCTTGTGTAACATAGCGACTTAGGAAAAAATATTTGCAATGACCCACAGAAAAGTGGCACTAATCCGTTAATTTGTAACGACTTACATAAAGAAAGAAAAGCGACAAATGCTTTCAACAACTCTTGCGATCTATAATTTTGTACATTGTTTTAAAGTATTTAAACATTTTTCAGTTCTAGTTGAAAGTCCATATTTTATGGGTCGAATCAAATATTTTTTCTAACAAAGTACAGAAGGCAGAAATACACTGGGCTCTACTTAAACATTTTTGGGCTCTAGGGAAAATTCCATAGTTTACGGGTCACATCAAGTTAATTTTCATAAATATCTTGTAACTTTATAAGTATTAATAATATAAGTCTGTAAACTAACTTTGGTAATGGGAGAATAAATGTTATTTTTTTGTTCTTGTTGTAGATTCGGAAGTATCACACAATTTCTTTTTCTTTTGCTGTACTTTATTAAGTTTGACTCCCATGACTGACATGACATTGGCAGAATTCTTTTAATAGAGGTCATTAATCAAAGAAGGAGAAGAAAAAGAACGTCAAGGTGCAGAAGGCAGAAAAACACTGTGCTCAACTTAAACATTTTTGGGCTCTAGCGGAAAGTCCACAGTTTATGGTACAAGTATAATATGGTAAAAATAAAATATCTTACGTCAAACACAAGGGAGAAAAGGTCTGCACCGAACTCAAACTAGAAATTGGTTTACCTCTCTGGTCTGCGCGGAGCTTCTGTCGACGTTGCTGAGCCGCGGCGGGTGGCGGCGCTTCTTCTTGTGCGAGTTCGCGGACCTGGGGCGCTTCTGTGAGCTGGTGGGCGCGGTGCCGGCCGCCTGGGCGGCCACCAGCGCGGGGTTGATGCGCGGCTTGCGGGTGGACGTGCCTAGCGAGGGATGGGCTTCGGTAAACAAGCTTCGCATTGCACCCCCCTATGATTTTTCCCGGACTGGTGGGGAGCAATAACGGAGGACTGCGGTATGGCGAGCCTCAGCTGGTCGAATGGATCGAAACGAACATTATTAAGGACTCGAAAAGGTTGGCGTGGTGTTCGCAATGCATCACCCATTGTTTTCAAACGTATTCAAATCAGGAAGTTTTTTTTTGTCTGTACCTCCTTTTGCATTGGAATCGGTTTAGCTCCCGTGTCGCCTCATACTAATTTCACTGGTATTGGACCTTTAACTCCGTAGATACCCAGGGAACTCCTCAAAATCAAATAGAATATCTATAGTGAGTGAGATATTTGAAGCCTACTTGGGTTTTTTTTACTTAAAATTATAAACAGACAATTGGGGAGGAGTAATGAAGGAACTGTGGTACGAACAGCTTAATCTGCTCGATTAGGTCAGACCGGCTGTTACAATGGCCTAAAAGATCAGCGTGTAGTGTTTATATCTTCACATTACACCCGGTGAGAGATGTATGAGGCACAAGCTTGAAGAGTCATCTCTTCAGGTATTAATAATCAAGTTAACTGTTCGCTCCCTTACCATCTCCTTGAATATAAAGTAAAGTAAAGTAACAGCCTATACATGTCCCACTGCTGGGCAAAGGCCTCCTCTATACAGAGGGTATCAGGGCATAGTCCACCACGCGGCCCCACTGCGGATTGGCGGACTACACATATCTTCGAAATATATATATTTTGTTATTATTTCGAAAATATGCAGGTTTCCTCACGATGTTTTCCTTCACCGCGGAGCACGTGATAAGTCAGCACTTAAAGTTAAAAACTTCATTGGTGCCGGCACCGGGGATCGAACTCAGGTTGCTCGAGTATATTGAATTATAGGCGAGCGCCCGGGCACTGAGCTATCCTTGAATATATTAATATATAATCAATACTTATATAAAATATGTATATAAGCGTCCTAGTAGCGACTAACACGAATTTCTACTAAATGAATCGTTACGTTATTACGAGTAGCAGTCTACGCTTATACCGTACTGCCTAAGCTTTTTACCGGTATCGTTCGCATGCGTCGCCCACGAGTCGTCTTCATCGACCCGGGAGGAAGAGGACGAAATTATCCCGCCCGAAAGCAATACATAGGCATAGAGTTAATGTACAATAGAATAGTTCGTCCTTTTCTACGAGCGCGGCGATACCAAGACATCGCGTACCTAAGGCACACCAGTACACCGCTCCCAGCGAACGAATAATACAAATAGTTATATAGTTGATAGCCGTCAATGTCAAGGTCTGCCTGCCACATGCATTTTATTAATGCACTCATGTCTATCGAAGTGATGGAAACGTAGCCTTTCTAAGAGCTCTACGAGAGCTGTGTGTAGTCTACGGAAAGCGCAAACATCTATCATGACATAGTCAAGACTCAATAGATACGTTATTATGTTCTGAGTGACATAGTATTATACGAACAAAATTAACGTGATGTTACGTCCAAAAAGTGGAGATCACAGGATTTATTCTTGTTTGTGACTTGACTACGTCTTTCGAGTATTTTATATTAGTCCTAGTCGGGTTACACCTTTTGTTACTACTAGTATTCTTATTTAATTATTGTTTATTATATGTATTTTTTTATTTAGTCGGATTGTTTGAACCGTTCCTTCTTTATTTAGATCGGCTTGTACTCGAGTACAATCACACCTGACATTATGCGCTAGTCCAATGCAAGTAGATTCACTCATCTCTCGAGAACGTAAGTTGGGGTATAACGCCTGGTTTCTGAAACCAGTGTTTCATCTTCTTAATTGATCATTCTGTTCATTAAGAAGATCATTCTGATCAATTCAGAGTGTTTAACCATCCTTTTGGCAGCTCAAATGACATTTGACAAGCCATTTGACAGCTGATTAGTTAATTTCTAGGATGATCAGTGTTTCAGAAACCGGGCGTCAGCGATACAAGTTTTGAAACATTTCAATTTTTTGAACCTTTCATTGATTTTATTTACCATGGGTGAATGATCACGGCACGGTGCGAAAATTTCGAGTGAAGTAGACAAAGGTTAAGCTTACTTCAAAATAAGATACCTTTCATTGATATACTTACTTAAAGACTTATTATGTTATATTACCATTCTCTGATTGATCACGGTTTTCTATTTTCTGTACTGTTTATAATATATTTCACACGGGTAAACTAGTATATCTGTATTGCGAACTAATCATTCACAAGAGACATCAACGAGAGTCACGGATCAGTATCGTTCGCTGCGCGAAAAGCTGCTTTTGAAATGGAAACCTTTATATAAATCGTCGTAAAAGTTTTGTCTAGCCGAGCCCGAGATTCATTACTCACTTCAATTCACATTAACTTCTTCATTCTTCTGATAAGGTTGTCCCACCTTTGTGGGGTCGTCACGACATCTGAATCGTGTTGTTAATCGTATTGGCTGTTTTTTTATGACCGGCCGCCTGCATGACGTCAACTCTCCTTGGGAACAAAAGCCCAGATTCGGAACAATTATCCGTGGCCCCGGCGTAGAAGCCAATGGCCTAGCAACTACTTGGCCTAGTATCACTGCACCACCGAGCCAGTTCACACTAACATGGTAGGTAAAAACTATCCAAATGGGATACACGCCGGCGCTATGACTTATCCATCAGCATGACTAATATGCAGGGTAATTCGCATCATCTTTGACGATCACACTTTGGTATTCGTGTTTGTATATGGAATGTTTAGGAAGAAAACTAATAACTACCTGATTACATACGACCGCACTAGCAGACTCCGAGTATCGCTTAAACAACACGTTAATTTCGATATTAACGTCGGACTAAATACTGAGTAACAGATAAGATTTTACATAAAAGTGGCAATTAATTCTTGACATCAGCAGTTTGTAACAGCGTACGAGTCTCGGATACCTCACTCAAAGCACGAAGTAAATGTTTTCTAGGGTCGCAAATTTCTTAATATAGTGAACAGTTTATTTTCACTTAAAATTAACATTTTCATAGGTGGCGACACCGGAGATCGAACTGAGGTTGCTCGACTACTATGTCGAATTAAAAGCCGGCGCCTTCACAAAGAGCTATCACGGCTCTGTTTCTTGCCTATGCTAGTTTAAGTAGGTTTTTTAGATAATAAAACTGCTCCATCTTCTAGATCATCAGACAAAAGCAGTTGAATCAAAAAAACTTCAGTTTAAAGACGGTCATACGTTAGGACCCGATAATTCCCCGGAAGAGTCAGTCGATAACTGCAGAGGGTATTGGGAGGGTATCCAAACTCAGCAAAGCTTGTACTATCGATACTATGTAACTGATAAAGATACTTAAACAGACTTTTTTTTTAAATAAATACATATTATAGATAAATAACCAGACACAAGAAAAACACTGCTCAGTTTTTCCAGTAGCGTGGATCGAACCCACACCCTGTAACGATAGAGACAGGTCCGCTATCCACTACGGCAATCGGGTCGTCATGTGCTGTCCGCCTTATCGCATAAAAACATAAATTGTATCAAAATGTATAAAGTAAAAGTGTATTAATAAAAATGAGGCGTCGGCCGTCTAGAAATACATTACATACCTACATACATGACTTTAAGAATTGTAAACAAATCGTGTATCCTATGTTTAGTAACATTAGCACACATCTGTTTGTAGACGAACAGGGTTGCCAAACAAAATGATTTATAGAATATTTTCCCATAAAATTAATGCAACAAATTGTATTAATTTTTCCAATGTATTTTTTTCCACGGCAGTTTCTCGTGTTCAGTGTTTTTGAGCTCTAAACGAAACAAACCAACCTAAAGATGAAACATTGATTGCTTTTAATTACTGACTTAAACTCTGTATTATGATTGTGTTTGCAAAAGTCGTTGAATCAACAACAAAGAAAGCTAGTTACCTTTTACTGAAAGCATTATCCTGTGTTGTCACATACATGAATATCACGAAAACTAATACCCAGATGTGAAACAATTATCTGTGGGTCACACAAATAGTTGACCCTTTTGGAAATTAAACCCTCGACACCCGGCGCCAAAGGCAATCAATACCTTGAAAACTGCACCACGGAGTTATCGTTACAGTAAAATTATGTTTGACCGAACTTTGACTTGGAATTTGTTCATTTTCGAAAAGTTAATTATTTTAGTAAATTTATCCTTACTTGTTTTGTTTTGTTCTTATCCTTTCTTTTTTATATCACAGCAAAGCGAAATCAACACATAACAGAACAAACAATTTCTAATTTGAATAACATTTTTTCAGTTAGAAATTTACCATTTGAGTTATCAAACATAAACTGTACTAAAATGTATAAAGTAATAATAACACGTAATAATTAAATAAGAAAATAACGCGAATAATCTCATGCTCTCTGTTGTTACCGCCGAACTTATTAAATTAGGATAGCCTGAGAAATTCGCTATAGCAGACGTTAAACGTAGCAGAGTGAGAAATAATTTCCACATAGTACAAATGAGCAAAGCTGACGTGTTTCTATACTAACCTTATCCATGTTACAAAAATCACTGTAGAGGTACGAGCACAACAAGAAAGTTACTAATTGTCAAGATTGGTATTAAACAATAGTGGTACATCCTACAAAGCTTCAGGCATCTGCCTAACCCTTTGCATCAAAGGATGCGAGATGTTATTATTGACACTACTCTGGTAAAAAAATTCAAGAACATTGTATTTTGGAACAGCAGTTGACAACCCTGAATACATTGAAACGCAGTGTCGTAATGGCCGTAGAAAACAGTGTAACGTAGCCATTTTTAAACAGACACAACGTGGCTAAGATTTATTTATTACAGAATTTTTAAATATTTGCCGAACTTATTTAGGTTAAATATAGAGTACGGTGTAAGAGGCAGCGGCGACACAGAAACATACATAATTTGCCGTAACAGCTCAGTGTCCGGGCGCTCGCCTTTAATTCAATATACTCGAGCAACCTGAGTTCGATCCAATGAAAATGTTGATTTAAAGTGAGAACATCGTGAGAAAACCTCAATGTTTCCATTCACCGCAATATATTTCTATGGTGTAAAGTCCGCAAATCCGCAATGGGGCCGCGTGGAATATGCCCTGATACCCTCTGTATAGGGTAGGGCCTGTTCCCAGCAGTAGGACATATATAGGTTGTTACTTTAGTTTATTTTTATACATAATTTCCGAATATTAGGAAAAGGTATGGAAAGAATACGGTGTTACGGACAGCGGTGATGGTATGGAGGCTTGGACGTTAGACTTTCGACGTAAAGGTCACAGGTTCGAACCCTAGTAGAGTGCGAAATTGATCTTTCGCAACTTGTGATTACCTAATGCAAAAACCTATTATTTTAACTAAATACGCTTGGTGTAAACAGAATTAAATATCTACCTCATTAGGGTTTAAGAACGACGCCTAAGTACGTGTTATTACATTAAAAAGATAACTAGTTATTAAGAAAAAAGGGTAGTGTTTTCTTTTTTTAAGTTATCTTTTAAATCGCAAGTCGCAATACGCCAGTAAAAAAAAGAAGTTTTTTTTTATTTTAATTATTAAATAAAATTGTTGTTTAACATTTTATGCTTACTAGCGCAAAAACATCGCAATTTTTGATGCGATGTTATTGTTCGGACATCGACAGCAAGCCATTCACATTGATATCAATATTTCCAATACCGCTCAACCTTATCAACACTACTTAAAAGTGCCGGTGTAAAAAGCTGGTTCCGTATTTGGAATTGTAATAAATTTCATCACCTAACGGGATATCAAACACTATTATGAACGGCTACGGCGTAGATACGACTTGTACCGCTTTTACAAATAACCACAACATTCTTAGAGAAACGGGATAATCTAACATAAATAACTCCATATCACAAGCACCTCTGTAACATAGCAAGAATGTTATATGCATATTGCATACGTCAGTGAGGTCAACGAATTATAACCAGACATGTTTCAGAAGTATAAGCCAATTTAAATAAGCCGTCATTGAAAATGACTATTCAAATTGGATGGTTCATAAGCGACACTAGCGCTAATTCGCCGCGAGCATTTTATGAACTAATTTTATTTGGATAATTTGTTTACCTACCTATGTAAGACATTCGGAGTTCAAATGAAACTATTTGAACCTATTTAGTAAGAAATAAAGTAGGTGAACCTTACTTATAAAATTTTACATTAATAAAACAATTCACATACTAGTTAAACCTTTTTTTAAAACATGCTATTTATTCAGATTAGTAAAATTATAAAATGTTTCATGGTAACAGAGTATACAGCTAGCTGGAGCTCGAATATAGTCTGTGACCAAATTAGACAACAAAAAAAGCAAAAAACTCACTAATCACTAGCAAACGTACCAACTTATGCATTATGCACGTATTCGAATGTGAATACGAAATAAACTTATATTGCGTAGTGCTTCTATAGTTATAAACATTTTTGTAATACAATAGGCGCACCGTTATTTTTACTTATATCTAAATCAAAAACCAGCTTACTAGCCCTTGGAACGACCTAAAATACTGAAGGACTTTAGGTCAATGTTCCATTTGCATACAGAGGACATTAGGGGTTAATGTATGAGTAAACAATTATATTTACCTTTTCTGACGTCGCACATTGAACATTTGAAGGCCTCCGCGTTATTTCTGTATGTGCAGACACTACAATCCCAATAATTTTCTTCCAACGCCTTCGAGGGCCTCTTTGCCCTCCGAATAGCATTTTTCTTGTCCATTGTCACGTATATTCGAACTAATAATCATTAATCATGATACTTTAGAATAGCCACAGTAGTTCTTAATGCACATATAACATGTTTTCCGTCTAAGAATCATTATTTATGTTTTGCCGTGCACAGAAACGTACACCACAATACGCCATGACAGCTCGTCAGTGCCGCTTGGGTAAAACAGCACTGGCGCCACTTGCCATACCACTGCTTTATCGACTTTATCACAGATAATTATTACATGGACATGAGACAGTAAATATGTAATTAATTATTATTGTGTTTCTTCGTTATAAAATCGTAATAAAAATTACAAAAAGTAAACGACTTTATTTCATAGATTCTATATTTTTTTTTAGAGAGATAACAGCGTAAGGCAAAAAAACTGTTTAGTTGAGATTGAGAATTCTGTGTTTATAGTAATGAAAATAAGTTTTGTACATGTTACTGTAAAAAAGGGTCCTGTTTAATTCAATAATAATTTCCATTGAGTTGCAAATTTACTAAAAAGACAAAGTTTTTAGAACTAATCTTTTAAAAATTTTGACTTCTTAGTAAATTTTTGACTTTAAGTTATTTGGACTAAAGTAATAAATCATGCAGATTATATGATTGACAACCAGGAGGATTCTTGAACGTCAGGAAATAATCCCTTTAATTAATAAGCAAACTCGAGTGCAAATGATGCCATTTCTGCAATGTGACATAGTTCATTAGATTTATGTACAATAGTTCCATAGAAATTATATGTTTAGGAAGAATGTTTAGCCTTTATGCCTTTTGCAACTGAAATCGTTGCTTAATGCTTGAGAATTATCATGTATGAAGTCAACTGCCTCAGTCAAGTGTCATCTTTTCAGGCTATTTTTAACCTACTTAACTCTCTTGACTACTGTGACTTAAAATCTCGCACACCAGGTACCACTTGCGATGCGGAACCGTGCGTGTCAGACATATTTTTATAAATTAGCTAAGACTAGCATCTTAACATGCGATTTTTATTTTTACACGGCATGAAAGCAAATTATGTAATAACTTTTCAAAGTAATAAGTTGTTCACCTACTTTTTAAATATATATAAAGATAATTTTTATGCAAGAATAATTGATTACCGAAACATTAACGTACGGTTAAGAAGCCGTATTTTGTTTTTCTATAATATCATTCGCTACTATATTTTGAGAATATATCCTGCTCTTTTTATGTCATAATATACAGCGTGTCGTTACCATCGCGACAATAAATGAACACACATATAGGGGATAACTTTTTAAAGTTGTATTAAACATTTAAATTCTTTAAACATCAATATTTACAGAGTTATTAAATTTTCCACAACAAATAATTTTAGAACACCCTCGCCTATAAAAGCGTAACGTAAAGTTCGTCTGTAAAGGTCACAAAGCATATGAATGGCTTGAATGAATTTAAAAGAGACAAAACATACTGTTAGAAGGAGCGGCTTGTAATACGACGCTGTGGCGCGAGTTGTATAGGATGTTACAAATTTTGTTTCTTTTTTACTTAATTAGTTTGTTAGAAAAATATTTTTTTTTAATTATGGATTTTGTTTAACGTTAATATTTTTTTTATGATTATTGGCACGTAGCGTTAGACGTGTGTTCATTTATTGTCGCGATGGTAACGACACGCTGTATATGTGCGGTATACATACAGCGTGTCGTTACAACCGCGACAATAAATGAACACACATATAGAGGAAAACTTTTTAAAATAGTATTAAGCATTAACATTCTTTAAACATCAATATTTACCGAGTTATTAAATTTTACATAACAAACATTTTAAGAACATCCTTACGTATAAGTGTAAAGTAAAGTTCATTTGTAAAGGTCACAAAGCATATGAATGGGTTTATGAATTTAAAAGAGATAAAACATGCTGTTAGAAGGAGAGACTTGTAATGCGACGTTTTGACAACGAATGAAAAAGTCTCTGAATGTATGAATCAGTCAGTTGTAGTTGTATAGGATGTTACAAATTTTGTTTCTTTTTTATTTAATTAGTTTGTTTGAAAAACATTTTTTTTAATTATGGATTTTTTAACTTTTTATATTTTTTATGATTATAGGCAAGTAGCGTAAGACGTGTGTTCATTTATTGTCGCGGTTGTAACGATACGCTGTATAAATAGGTAAATGAAATTTCTTAAATGTACAAATATGTACATTATCAATGAAAGCGTTTTTAAAAGTAAAAGCAACTTGACATAAAATGTCTTATAATTTTCTTTTAATTACTTACGAAAGTAGTGGAGTCGGCTTGTGGCCCTGGATGTTATAATGGATGGATGTCGCATATAAAACAAATTTAATTACTTCAAAGTCACTACCATTTTAATAGGACATTTAGCACCAAGTACGTTTACGTGCCGTATTATTTATGCTCTTAACTTATTCTAAAAGTACTGGTAGAGGGAAAAGGCATTTACGACTATGATCAATAAAAAAAAACGATGATATAAATAATAAGAAAGTGATTTTATTAATAATCTAAATTTGATAAGTAAACCCAGCGGGATCCTCTTTATTAAAAAGCACATAAAATTAAATTGTCCTTCACAGTTTACATTGCGTTAAATGCTTATTTATGTAGTAGGTACGTAAGCTTCTGACATTCGTAACTCGTATGTCAACTATCATATAGAGCGTTGAAATAAATTTAAGTGCATCATGAAGCACGTTGTCTCGCCTTGTGTAAAATACACACAACCTAGACATTTAGATTTTTATTTTAACGGAAAAATATTTATTTAGTACTTACTACCTAAAACCTACGTCGTGTTTTTTTTAATTAAACTATTTAAAATTAAAGAAAACTCAGTGTCTTCGTTCAGTGTCGGCAACCTTGGTTCAAGTCCCAGGGCGAACACCAATGAAATTGTTGATATTAAATGCTGAGTCATCGGTTTAGAGAAGTTTATTTCTTAATGAAAATTTTGTTGAAATTTGATTAAAATATTGCTGAGCATCAAATAACACGTGCTCATCGTTAAAGTAGATCATGGTGAAATAAAAAAAAAAAAGAAAATTTGTGAATTCTGCCAATCCGCAGTGAGTTCACAAGGTAGACTATGCCCGAATGTAACTTTACATTTTTTTAGGTTGCCATTAAACAACATAAAAAAACAGGACAGCAATTTTCACTTTTTTTTATTTATTTATTTAAGAGTCGTAATAGCTCAGTGTCCGAGCGCTCGCCTTTAATTCAATATACTCGAGCAACCTGAGTTCGATCCCCGGTGCCGGCACCAATGTAGTTTTTAACTTTAATTGCTGACTTATCACGTGCTTCGCGATGAAGGAAAACATCGTGAGGAAACCTGCATATTTTCGAAATAATAACAAAAAAAAATATTTCGAAGATATGTGAAGTCCGCCAATCCGCAGTGGGGCCGAGTGGTGGACTATGCCGTACCCTCTATATAGAGGAGGCCTTTGCCCAGCAGTGGGACATGTATAGGCTGTTACTTTACTTTACTTTACTTTACTTTACTTTATGACTTATTGTCACAAAAACTCATTTAAATCGAAAATAAATTTAAACAAAAACTTATTTTAGTTTCTCGTGCAAAATAACCTAAAAATGTGTAATTTAAGTAAACTAAAAACAAAATGTAACGAACGGGTCTTAACAACGATTGAAATAACACGTTAATGCTGCTTTGTTGAGTATTTTTGAAGCCATAGTTGGTCAACACATCGCCAACGGTATGTGAAATCTGCACATCCGCTGTATAGTCACTGACGGTTCTTTTTTTTTAAAGTGAGGCGCGGGAGATCAAATGCATCGTGTCCAGTCCAGTTGTTACAGCATGTCTGCTTCTATCTGACCGATTTATTACCTCGTCGTCGGTTATTACCCGTTATACTAAAAAACTTAGTAATGAATTTATAAATTTGTCATTTTCTCTTTTGTATACGGTCGACTTTCAATTCGTATTTTAATATCTCTTTTATTATTTAATTCAACGATAAATTCATACAACCCAATCTGACATATTTTTATGTGTGATATATTAATTATGTTTTTTAAACTGTGATATTTATTTTCGACTTTGAGTGTTATTGCTATGGAGTTTATAATTAATAAATTGATAATTAACAATAGAAACACTACAACGCCGCATTTATGGTATAAAAGATATAAAAAGAGTACAAAAATAATCACGAAAATATTACGTATCGTAAAAACATTAGGTATTTGTATGTTTTACGAAATAAATCGATTACAACGAAGTAGAATCTGTACACGATTAGGGCATGCCGAAATAAAGCATTCAGAGATTCGGAGAAAAGTTTTTGTTCATAGTGAAAGTAGAATGATTTCAATTTCTTTTTGCTTAAAGTCTAAAATAGAACGCCGTCAAACTGAGGAAAGTAACATGACAAGGGCAAAAAATTCTTATAAAGGTTTGTAGAAGCGAAATTCTCAGAAATACCGATCCCTTTTTTTCATCCTCGTCTATGTGAATTTCTTTCGACTACCTGGAGCCGTTTTTGTCAGTGGATTTAAGGTTAGTTTTCAAAAGTCTCTATTTAGCTCAAGATTTCTGGCCGACGAACGTTGTGATATTCGTAAGAACTAAAAAGGCCGTAATCAGATGATTCGTAAAAAATAAACAACAAATGACAATTTCTCGCCAAATACCTTTTGTAAAGGAATAAAATAAAATTATATAACTCAATAAAAAAAACTATTTATTTCACCTTTGAACGCGTAAGTTACATTTAACAATGTCAAATTTAACACTTCACTTGTCTACAAGGTAAAGAACGCATATTTTCTTTTTAATATTAAATCTTACCAATGTTAGCCAACATGGTCAACTTTTTTCTGTTTCAAATATTGTGATTTCTAGCAAGAAATACTGCTAAAGGTATAAAATAAAGCTGAAAGGCAAATTACAATAATAGAGAATTTTACTAGTTTTTGTCATTAACCTTTCACCCAACTATTCGGGGGCATATTTACTTTTTATAATATCACAACATTAGAAAGGTTACATAAGTTATTATGAGTCTGAAAAATAGCCTATTTCAACAATCAATTTATACCACTACGAAATAAATTGCGTACACGGCAGTCAACGAGATTCAATAGAGCCAATAAATTCCCGCCATTTTAGAAATAACAGCGACCGACGTGCTAGTCATAGACACGCGCACCTTTTAAATTTTTCGTTTTCGTGCGGAAACTTGCATAAACGGCGGTATTTTGCCATGCTTCGTTAGTCAACATGATCTGTTCTACTTGGTGCTTCGGTTTTCAAACGCAACGGGGGTAACGATTTTATATTGTGCAACGTACAAAATAATTTTCATCACCTTGTTATCATGACGGGTACATTGAACACAATTATGTGACCATTTCACTCAAGGATTTCGAAAAACGCAAAATTCATTGGTTCACGCCACTTGGATTCGAACTCATAATCTTAAGGTCAATGCCGGTGTCTGAGCGACTATGGCATATCTATTTTAATTTGTGACTAAAGAGCTAAACTACTTTTCTGAAACTATTTAAAGGCTAAATTCATATATCACGATGTTTTATTCTTGATCCGAGTTGTACATCGTATTGAGTAGCGCGAAATACGACCAAGCCGTACTAATTATCTGTAATTAACGAGAACAAACATTACTTAGATGGATTCCAACGTATCAATTAAAATAACCGTCTAGAAGAAAATAAGATTGCTCGAATTTGCAGGTTTAGGTCGTACTGTCGACTTGACTGGCTGGTTTTATTTAAACGAAAATTTTCAGTGGCATCTTAGTATTCGAGTCGCAACAAGTTCACAACATAGCACGTCAATTTAATAGGGTAAAAATTCAAGGTCGTACCGCGTAACAGTAGTGCTTCGTCACTCAGAGAAAACAAGAAGAGAGACAGATAGTGTAAAAGAATGAGACGGAGTATATTGCACAGCTAAGATCGCGCGGGAAAAATGATTGACCGATTTCACGTGCACTGAATTGTATCAGTTTTTTTTGAAGCTTGCATTCTCAGTAACTATGAATGTAAGGTTTAACACAGGAAGGCTGGGAACTCCGTGAAAACTTTTATATAAACTTTAAAACTTCATTAAAAAGTAAAAAAATCTGCAGATAATTTGCTCGATACTTTTGTTAATAGAATGATAGCTGATGCTAAATCTTACCTTGGTGAATGATCTGAGATTGACGTCGGCGAAGCCTAAGGCAGTCAACTTGCAGGGTTTCTGGGCTCTAAATGAGAAGTCATACTATCTTATTTCGTTATTTATTATTATTAACATTAGTTTGTCTCTTTGACCTTTGTATGTGTCTCTTGTACTTAAAGAAAACAAAAAAGATCTATAGAAATTAATAAAGGTCTCACCGAAGGTCCTCAGTGTAACAGAAGTCTTTAGTGTAAAAGTGATTGCTTCAACTAATAAGCCTTGTTTAAACAAAACCATTTAGACCACAGTACTAATATTACTACTAATATTGCACTTCGACCTTTGGAAAGAGACAATCGGCTAATTTCGGTTTTGTAAAGCGTTTGTCATTTGACGATTGTCATCTGTCAGTCGTAGGAATAGGAACACAATGATTATAAATTCAATAAAAAAGATAGTTTCGGTGTCACCACCTGCGTATGATGCTATAATGTATATTAAATCCATGTACAAGAAAACGGTTGCTCATTTTACGTAATTCGGGGAGAAGACAAAGGTAGGATAAATAAAGTAAGACAAAATAAATAATAAATAACAAAAAAGCTGATGATGGAACAGGCTTAACAATAACAGTTTGATACAATGATCATTTAAAACAAATTTAACGTGCAAAATATCTCTTAATTACATTTTTTTACAAAAAAAACGTTTGATAAAAAGAAGAAGAAAAGGGAAGCCAAAGCTAATTTGGCTTCCCTTCTGCTTGGCTTATTAATATTTTCGGTTGTCCGCACCTTCGAATAGATATTGCTTAATTTAAGCCAGACATTTAGCTATTTTTGTTTTTATTTGTCATCTCTAACTCAACACCCAACTCACTTACCGGACGTAACGCATAAACGTAAGAACTTTTAAGTAAAAGGAAGAAGGTGCCAAGTCGTAGTCTTCTGTGTGCGAATTCCCTGGTTTTGGTGGTTTCTTCGAGCATCTGGAGCTGTCATATAAGATGTGGTTCTACCACGTGCCACTTTACCACAGCTTAACAGTGTTCTCTGTAACTCGAATGGCAGGTCCGTCCAGGTAAGTACCACGACCTCACAGAAAACCGGTGTGAAGTGGAAGTCCCTTCTGCATTTCGTCTGGTGAGTGAGGTATCCGTGCCCACTTTATTATAAGGTAGCGACGCATGTACAACCCTACGGGTGTTGAAATCCGTCCGATAGGTACGCCAGCAATGCTGGACGAAGAGAAGGCCGAATGCCTGGCTGACAGCCTAGAGTCTCAATGCTCCTCCAGTCTGCTTCCGATCGACCCCGAACACCTCCGCAAGGTGAACGAAGAGGTAGAAAGAAAGCTTTAGAGCCACTTCGCGATCCCGTTCCCCCGGTCACGTGCCTAGAACTAGTAGAGACTATCAAAAAACTACGCCCCCGTAAAGCACCAGGCTCAGATGAAATCACCAATAAGGTGACCAAGCTCCTCCCTACTAGCATCCTTCAGATACTAGTATTAATTTACAATGCGGCCTTAACCGAAGGCTTCTTCCCATCCGAGTGGAAGGAAGCCGATGTCATAGGGTTCCTCAAACCCTCTAAACCCGCCACTCTCCCAACCTCATATCGTCCAATAAGTCTTCTCAAAACATTTGGGAAGATCTTTGAAAGACTAATATTAGCCCGCTTAAGATCCCTTATGGACACCAAAGGGCTCCCCATCGCAGAGCAGTTTGGATTCAGAGCCAAACACTCATGTACCCACCAAGTGCACCGCATCACGGAGCACATTTTAACCAAACGCCAACGTGCATTAAACACCGGTACACTCTTCCTGGACGTGGCAAAAGCGTTCGACAAAGTCTGGCACAACGGGCTCGTATACAAGCTATACGGGTACGGAGTGCCTGACCGTCTCGTATGCATAATCGAGACTTCCTAAGTAATCGAACCTTTCGCTATCGCGTCGAGGGCGTGTGTTCGACTACGCATCCCGTTCGAGCCGGGGGGTGCCCCAAGGGTCGGTGTTGGGCCCAGTCTTGTTCACTCTCTACACCAATGACATGCCGCGTGTCAAAGATGTAGAACTTGCTCTTTTTGCCGACGACACCTGTATCTATACCACAGGCAGAACACCCGAATTGATCCATCGACGCCTCCAAGCTGCGGCCATCACCATCGGTGACTGGTTTCGGCAATGGAGGATCGAAATAAATCCAGCCAAAAGCGCGACAGTCCTTTTCGCGCACAAAAAGAACATACCCATTCCACGCCCCGTTAAACTCTTGGACAGCCTAGTACCATGGGTTAATAAAGTCAAATATCTAGGCGTCGTCCTCGACTCCCAGCTTAAATTCCCCCAGCACGTGACCCAGGTCAGGAACCGGGCGGCCTTCGTACTCGGTCGCCTCTACCCGCTCCTCAATAAAACGTCAAAAATGTCCATTCGGAACAAGGTGACCTTATATAAGGCAGTAGTTTCGCCCTATCATGACGTACGCGAGCCCCGTCTTCGCTCACATTGCTCCGAAGCAAATACACCGGCTTCAGGTGATTCAAAATCGATTCTTGCGCAGAGCCACGGGAGCACCCTGGTTCATGCGCAATATCGACCTACATGTCGATCTAGAATTGCCCACCATAGCGCAGTTCCTAAATATTTCGATTCCGCCGCCGCGCATCCCAACCCACTTATCGTAGGTGCCGTCACCTACAGGCCCTTGCCGCTAAATATTTTCCGCCGCGATTACCGAAGACCGCGTCACGTTCTCGACTTCCCTGACGATGAGACGACTATCGCCATCGAAAGGATCAAAAAACTCAAGAAACACACCAACACACACCGCACTCGCCGGCGAGTGCGGCAAACATATACTAGGTTCCGCCACGTACCTGGCAGGTTTTCCCCTATTAATGATAGAAGCGTTGCTGGGGTTTCTTCCGCCACTTTTTCTCCCAGCGCCAACGCTCTCCGAAGTGGTAGTAATGTTAGCTCTAGTAATTCCCTCAGTCAGATAATAGCTACTGATTGAGCCGAGGTCCGACCCTCTCGGGCACCCTCGAATCGGAATGCTAAACGTGTGCTGAGTGACAGCCCAAGCCGAGGTCCCCTCTCTGGGACCCTTGAGCCTGGTCACTCCATGGAGCGTCCGCCAAAGCGCCCTAAGAGCTTGGCCGCCTCCCAAACCGGTAATAATAATAGCGTGACGGCCCGAGCCGAGGCTCCCCCGGGAGCCCTCGAGCTTAGTCACCATAACGCGTAATAATAGTACGCAGAGGTTCAGGCTAGGCGCCTCGTGCGCCAGGCCACCTCAAGTCCGTCGGATCTGTAAAGGCTCCTAAGGCCAACAGTGGCTCATCCAACCCAAAAAAAAAAAAAAAAAAAAAAGGGTGTTGAAATGTCTATGGGCGGTGGTTGCCACTTACCATTAGGTTTACAGTCAGCTGGCCTGCCACCTTCTAATATAAAAAAAAAAAATCTGCCCCTTCTATTTGTACAAAAAAAATATATTTCGAAGATATGTGAAGTCCGCCAATCCGCAGTGCCGCGTGGTGGACTATGCCCTGATACCCTCTGTATAGAGGAGGCCTTTGCCCAGCAGTGGGACATGTATAGGCTGTTACTTTACTTTTGCATGGCAAGCGAGCAGGTGGTTCGTCTGACGTTAAGAAATTACCGTCTCACATTGATATTACAACAACTGAGGGTTCGGAGAATCATTGTCAACATTTAAAAGTATCGACCCTGGTTAGACGAAATGCAAAAAGTATAAACTACAAACTGATCACTGAACTGCGGGGCCGTGATGCTCATCCTGATATTAGTGCGACAGCAGAAGTGGCCTTACACTGCAAAACTATATCCTGCTCTTTCAATAAGAATTTTCTTACTTCTTGACATTTATTATATAGTTCTAGCCGAAATCTTTGGCAATTGTTTATACAGTATACTATGTATAATATGTTTAGCTATCATTAATCCAAAACAACATGGGCTAGCTAATTTTACTGTATTCTTTACCTGATTTGAACTAAAAGCAAATCTCTCCCCACTTTTTCGCCTGCTTCGTACCACAGACTGTTGTAAACAGCGTCGCTTACCCCAAGACTCTGAAATTAAAATCAAAATACCGGTTTGAGCGCACGGCTTCCGTTAGCACCTGATGCAACGGTTTAAACGGTTTTATTAAACACGCATTCCCGTTTACTTACCGACCTCATTATCATGTCACCAAAGAGGCACAAAAAGAATATTTGGAGGAGACTCATGAAGAGGAACGTTAGAAAAGTAACCGCGAACGCCACGTTGTTTATGGCCTGCAAGACAAAATGGCGGTTAAAGGAATAATTATTGTTTGTTAAAACGGAGTCGGGAATTTAAAAATTATGTCAAAAATTTTATATTTTCTACATCATTTGTGTTCTCGTGAAACTAGAGTTTGGAATTACTATTTACACTCATGATAAAAAAAACCTTAGTTAAAAAAAGATATGTCACAGCTGTTAGAACACGTCAAGGTGAACTTGAAGATTTGAATTTTTTTCTCAATTTGTTAATACTTATTTGTCATGATATTGTGCCATTGCGGATATTATCAAATTAAGTACAAAAGTATTTTACAAAGTGATGATTAGTATTTTCTGTTAGTTTCCATTTGTGTAACCCATAAGAGCTCAGTGTTCGAGCGTTCGCTTTTAATTTCTATATACCTAAGCAAGCTGTGCCCAAATTCAGATGTTAATTGGAATATTAACTGTTAATTTATCACGCGCTCAACGATGATGGAAATCATCGTGATAAACCTGCATGGATCCGAAATAGTACAAAAAAATATTACGAGACATTCTGTGGTCGGGTAGCGTGGTGGTCTATGCCTTACTACCCTTTGCACAGAGGAGGCCTTTGCCCAGCAGCGGTATTATTACGGCGTTTACGAAGTTCATGAATTATTTTACGAATTTTTCTTTGATTTGCTATTCTTTATAAGGCAATGGTTAGTGTATTGTGTCATCCCACTGTCTACGTACCGTTACATTGAATCCAGTGAGGCAGATAATCACCGAGCTCGACACAAAGTTGAATAATGTCGACTTCGAGTAGATGACTTCCAAAGTATTTGCAGTACTGAAACGTAGGGCGTCCTAAATAAATACTACTAATAATAAATAAGGTTTTAATTTAGGTTTTAGTAAGTATAGTAAGTAAGAATCATGATATTTAACAAAACTGTTGTTTATTAATTTCCACCGCTCGTGTAAATCTAAAACACCTGTGTATTTGCCTTTTAAATTACTCATCCGTTTTTATTATGACAAAAGTTTTCTAGCGAGCAGCCAGTTCAGCTGATGTTAAGTGATTATCGTTTTTTCATGACATCTACAACACCTACGGGCTTGCTTTGGGCTGATGCGTCGTCAACCTTAAAAACTCGAAACTATAATACTTCCACATCACACCGGTCTTCTGCGACGCCGTGGTACTGCCTCTACGGCCCTGCCCATTCATGTTTTGGGGCCCTACCACATTAAGGAGTAACCAACCTTTATGGATTTCATGCTGGTTATCTCATTTATCCGACGAAATACAAAACTGTAATACTTACACTTCACACGGGTCTTTCGATGCTTCATAGCTTTCACTCAATCATATATAGCGACCGATACCCGAATCCGTAATGGTTAAATCAAGAGCATATAATAGCAAAATACATTGATAGTAATTATTGCAGTGGAGGGTACTGCTAGAACTACGTACACCGTGCTCCCAGGTTTTTACAATCTTCTTATTTCTACTTGTTACTACCATAATTCTTAAAATAACTCACTTGACTAGTCTCTGGTGCCGCTTAGTTAATCTTATATAAGCATTCCTAAGGCTTTCGTTTGCGTTCGGTCCACGCAAACCTGGATCGGGAACCAACAATTCGAATTCACCCGCTAGTATACGAAACTGTATCCTATGATACAACGAAAGTTTGTTTTTAATGTTAACTGTCCACGCAGAAGTCACTAAATAATAAAAAGTTATTTCAATTTCCCATTATTAAAATTATACTTTTAAGTATAATTTTTAAAATGGGAAATTGAAATTGTCAACAAATCTGATATTTTATTACTTAGACATCAATTAAAATTAGCTAGGTCAATTAAATAAAAAAAAATATACGCTTTAATGTGAGAAAGTGCCATACGAACTGACCGTTCAACAGATGTTAAGTGATAAACGCCCAGGACACTTGCAACACCCGTAGCGTTGCTACTTTTTAATAAAGTGAGCCCGGGCTACCTCACTCATCAGAAGAAACGTACAAGTGTAACACTTTTACTTCACCATGGTCTTCAGTGAGGTCGTGGTACTTACCCGGACGAATCTGCTCATTAGTGCAACAGCGAATACTATTGCGTGGCAATAACGCGCTGCAAAAATTTTTACATTATTCTAAACAAACAGATTAAAATATAGATAATAACGACTACAGCATCATCAATAAATACCTAATGGTTGTACAGCAAATGTAGTAAACGTAGTCCGCAGCACAAATTTCCAAAAGAACAATGCATTCTGAAATGTAAAGTGGGATTGAAGCTTGGTTTAATACAATTCCGCATTTTCAACCGACTTAAAAAAAAGGAGGAAACTCACAAACTGCTTTTGACAAGTGTTTCACAATTGTTTGCTACCTCAAAACTCTCTTGTATCTTGTGTAAGATCCGATTTAAAAAATAAATAAGTATATAGGACCTTGGAATCCAGATATACGTTAATCGACGTAAAATAAAAAAATTAAAGTAAGTGAAATATTTAAAGTTGGTTGTGAGTTTAGTAAAGAAATAATATGATGTTTAACATACTGAACGGGAGCAATTATTTTAATTGAATTTACCTGACCAAATCTGTTTTATATACACGAAAGGCCAGTATCGTATATCAAGAGGGTCGAAAGGATAGACGTCGAGAAACGGAAGAATCAACTCGACCTCCTTCGTGCGTACATATTTAATTGCGATTAAAATCAACGGGCCGAATGTAAAATTTACGACCATGCCGACATTTAAAACGTTCAAGAGGTTAATCACGAAATTAAGGAACCTCCTCTCCTGCCTCTCAATTTTCTCTTTATTGCCAACTCGGCTGTTAACCGAGGCCTTCTCTAATGTTGCCAGCTCTTCGATCAGCCTTTCGACGTGCTCTCCATACACGATCAGATAAATAGATTTTATGCTGGCAACACCGCTAAGCGTCGCGCACGGCGCCAAATAGGTTATCTGCGTCATATCCGTCCCGTTTTGAACGGAATCGATAATCCAGAACATCGCGCCGATTATATCGCTGTTTAGCCAAATGAAATTGAAAATGAAGACACATCGGTCCTTAATTCGCGCCAAACGGTCACTTTTGCTGGGTTCTATATTCAAACCGGTGCAGAGTAAAATATATTTGAGACGTTGAAGAGCATCGAGCAACGGAAGGGTTCCGTTCCTCATCTTGTCTATGATTCGAATGTCCAGAAAATAGGGCCTCGATTCGATACCATATCAAGTCGAATTGATCTTAAATTATTTAGAAAATCAACTGATTCGTTGAACGGCTGTTCGTTGTAACACCGCGGTAAAGTTTAATGATGTATTATTTAGTATGTCGGTTCATATACAGGTTGTTAAAATAATATTTATTTTCTTTATTTTAACAACCATATTATCTTTTATGACCATATTATCTATTATGAAACGTTTCATCGATCTATAGATATTTAGTGTAATTGGGACTGATAACAAGCTTGGGTTGTTTGCTTTTTTAAAGAGGTCATCAAGATTGAACTTTAAATAGTTTGTTCAACATGCGCATGCTAAACAAAATTGATCATGTTGCTATTTTTAAGCGGACACTCGTCGAGGAATTTTTTGAAGATACTCTATTTTCCGGGGAACACATGGCTAAGTGAATTCGAAAAAAGTCCGTTAAAATACAATTATTTCAGCACATTCTTAGCGATTTAGAGATTTACTTTCCCTTTTATAGCTGTACCAAGGAAATTGCGGATCTTTTACCTACGTTGGCGTGAATATGTTTTTTTTATCAGAGAAAGTTGCAAACGAGATGGCGGTTCACATGATGTTAAGTGATAACCGCCGCACATGGACATTTGGGACACCCGTAGGATTGTAGATGCGTTGCCACCTTTAAATAAAGTGGGCCCCGGCTACCTCACTCACTAGACGAAACGCAGAAGTGTAACACTTCTACTTTACGCCGGTCTTCTGTGAAGTCGTGGTACTTACCCGGACGGACCTGCCCATTCGTGCAACAGTGAGCAGTGTTGCGTGGTTCTACCACAGTAAATTATCCCCAATTCCCTCACCACCTTACGGCGACACGGAACCACGTCGCGCTGCAGGCCCCGAAAATTCTCTAGGTCTCCATCACAATCACATTGGAATCCAGTGTCCGCTTCAGACAGGTCCTTTTGTCAACTTGAATCCTACTAGTAATTAGTAGGCTAATCTCTAAACCTTAAGGCATCCTGTAGTCTGCAGTATAGACGACTGCAGCTAGTTTAGTAGGCAACTTAGTGAATATAATTTCATACTAACTCAGCAACTTGTTAGTAATTGCCGGGTGCACATAATAATTTAGAGAGTACACTACTTTCATAGAAATTTAATTTTAAACGACAAACTTTCGGACTTTCATTACAGATTAAAGGTATATCTTCAAAATAACGTTATTACAAAATGTGAATAAAGTATTGTAATATTGTAATTGCCAAATTTATTTTATAACCACTTCATGTCGAAATTCCTGAACAGATTCCATTCAATATTTTTAAGGGAGATAGTTCAAAATATGTAATTTTTTTAATTTTGAAATTAAAAATATCATTAAAAAAAACAAAGGCATGCGTAAGATTTATTATTCTGTAAATCATTGCAATATATGATATACGTTGAAGAAACAAATCTATTCTAATAATACTTAAAAAGAGGAAAGATTTGTATGTTTGTAAGGAATTTAATAACTCTAAAACTACTGGAACGATTTCAATAGTTATTTCACTATTATTAGAATGCTACATTATCCTTGAGTAAAAAAGACTATATTAATAACTAAACTAAATTATAGAACCATAATAAAACTTCCATGATATAAACCACGTCGTAAAAAATAAATTTCCACCAGTGCGGAGCTCGGACGAGCAGCTAGTATGTTACGAAAGAAAGCATAAATTACATGCTGAGACGTCAATAATGAACGCTTTTAGGGGCAGCTTTAAGATTATATTATTCGTAAATCTTATGTTGAATCAATTGTTTTTTTTTTTAATTTCAATAAATCCTATCAATTTGTAAAATGACGATTAAAAAAACATAGCACTATAATATTTGTCACGCAAATCTTGTCGAGTTTCTAATAAAACTACGCCCTGTGTGTTGTTTAAACCGCGCACGAACGTTTATTAATCGTCTAAAACGTGAACTGGCAGTGTAAGGGAAACCCAAAAAATACCGTTCTCAAACACGAGCCGAGTTTCTCATTGCAACTTGTTGCTTCGGGTTAAGAGAATAAAAAGAGAACGGGGCACGTTGGACGTTATAGGACCACCAAACAGGCAAAAAAAGTGGCAAAGCTCATCTTGAAAAATGCTCAGAGGGTTCTGTACGTATTCCGATTGAAATTATTGGAATTATTGTCACAACTACGCGATTGAAAACGATTATCTGCATCAACAGTCGAGTGACAGTTCGTCAATCTTTAGGAATTTTCTGGACCGCAACAGTCTTCGCTGCTGCACGAATGTGCAGGTTTGTCCTGGGAAGTGCCACGAACTCACTGAAGAGTGGCGTGAAGTTAAACTTCTGCGAAGTTATACTTCTGCGGAGTTATACTTCTGCGTTTTATCTCATGAGTGAGTTGGTAGGGGCCCATTTTATTGTAATGTGGCAACGCATCAGCAATCCTACGAGTGTTGCAAATGTCCATGGATTATCATTGCCAGCTCGCTTGCCACCTACTCACATAAAAATTGGGCTACCGGTTACTTCTTTGAGAGCCGCGATGCCCTAATACCCTCTGTATTAGGAAGTATAGAGGAAGTCTTTGAGCAGCAGTGGGACATGTATTCTCAACAAAAGTATTAGTAATTCTTCTTAAGTCTCGTCTCCTAGTAGGTCTCGTTTTCCCCAATCGGTTGCTGGCAAAACTAACTACTGCAAAAACTTAGGCTTACAATTTTTATTATGGTAATAAAATATGAATATGTTAAGCGTATCGAGGAAGATCGCGACGCAGTGACTCATTCCGACCTGTTCCAAGAGCGGCTCACAATCTCTGAGGCGAGGATTAAGGTATCCGTTATTGTACATCAAGCCTGGTATGCAAGGAATCCAAAATCTTCATGTAATTAGAAGTTTTGAGAACAGTTATTCAAATAGTTCACTCGTATCACTACATAGTACAAAATAAAGTCGTCCCACTGTCTGTCTGTCTCTATGTATGCTTAGATCTTTAAAACTACGCAACGGATCTTGATGCGGTTTTTTTACTAGATAGAGTGATTCAAGAGGAAGGTTTATATGTATAATACATTGCACGCTACTATTATTATTATATACTATTGCATTAGTCGCTAGTTTATTATATGAATAAAACTTTTACTTCATATTTTTGGAAGGAATATAGACAATGGAAAACTGATCATTAGCGAAGCATGAGAAAATATTACGTAAAAGTGAATTCTTTTAGTGAAAACTAAAAGGTCCTTCCACACTTCGAACCCTACACACAGATACTCGACCTGACTGATATTGATTTATCTTCTGCACAGATTAAAAAGGAAACGTAAAACCGACATTCAAATTCCGACGCCACTCCGACGTGATGAAAGACTTTATACGATTTATGCCGAGCGGCAAACGGCAAAAGGAAATGCACTCGCCAATAGTCTGTGCAATTTGACTTTGGAACACTTTTTCAGCTATTCGGTTCAGCGATTGGGTTTTGTTCTATCTCTGATTCCGGCTATTTCTAGATGTGGTTTACGTTTAATTTATCTATTTCTAGATATAAATTACGGTTGAAATGAGGCGTTGTCCCGACCTCGACCGTGACCTTTAGTCTTTGGATTCACATATTCCCGACTCAATCTTCTGTTTGATCTCTTATTGTGTTCCCGTAAATGGGGTCGCTTACGGGTAATTAATAAGCAAATTTGAGCAAATTAGATCACTTTCTATTTCATACAAAAACTACATTTAAGGGAGAGCCATGATCAATGACATTGATTTATATTGAAGTATAATTACTAAAGAATGTGTAATAAGAAATTACCAATATGTAGGAGTTACACAAATAAGAAAATTTAGGCGATTTTACAAAAAATTTCGAGTCTACATGCTAGAGCTATGAGTACTGCTTCGAGTAATACTTCTTTCGAGTATGAATAGTTGAGTACTCCAGTGGAAGTGGTCTAAATGGACTTTATATCAGTACAGACGGATGCTTTAGTAGAGTTTAGACCAAGATTGGACCGATCGGTATCCGATGGATTGATCGATTGCAAATCACTGGCATCAGAACACTTGGCCACAAATCAATAAACTAACCTTTAGCACAATCCATAGTTTCTTTGGACGGATGGCAGTATACGAATATTCCGTTAGCTTAATTATAAATTAAGTAATGGACGTGCCTGAATCGACTAGACCTATAAAACTGTTGCCCCCTCATAAAGTAAAGGCCCATTTACACGATGCCATTTTCTTGTACATACAAGAGCAATAATTGAATGCAATAAATTGCGCGCAATAATTGTTTAGACCATTTGTTGTTCAGACCATGCAACTCATTTATTGCTTCAATTTAATTGTATACAACAGGCAAGAAACTGGCACCGTGTAAATGGGCCTTTACGCTTCTCGCTCCAAAACGATGGGCAATCGGCAACTTTCGAAGTTGTGGTTATTTTCGCCTGCACCTTCTCACAGAAGACGGCTTTGCCTGGAGTGGACGTTTGGCCTACTCTGGAAGTTGAAATACGCATGAATACATGAGCAAGGCAAGTCTTCTCAGGTTTTAGATGGCCTTCATACATATCCGCCTCACTAGTCCCGTGCTCGACTAGCTTCACTTTCTCCTGGACCTGGAGAAGACGGTCTGACCGACCAATACCGCTAAGGTATCATAAAATTGATACAGAAACGCCCGGTTTCTGAACCACTGAACATCCTAGAAGTCCTCAACTATCAAATGGCTTTTCAAATGTTATTTATGTTGCCAAAGCGATTGTTAACTCTCTCAATTGATCATAATGATCTTCTTAATGATGAGAATGATTTATTCAAAGAGTTTAACAATCCTTTTGGCAACTCAAATAACATTTGTAAAGCCGTTTGACAGCTGATTAGTTAACATCTACGATGACCCGTGTTTCGGAAACCGGGCGTGAGTGCAATTGCTTACCTATTCCATACAAACAAATAAACTACTTTTATCACTTTAAATGTTAGTACACACAATTGCTTTAAGAGTTTTTCGAAAGATACAATAAAACCATTATAAATAATTGTCTTAAGCAAACATTTAAACATCCTTTACAGCAGTCATAATTAATATTACACGTCGTTTAACGCGTACGAAACACCTTTAAGATTTAAGTTCGAAAATGTTTATGTAATTATCGGTTACAAGAAGTAATGTTCCATTGTTGAGTAATTACAGATATTCGTCTGTGTTAATTAAAGGTTATTCTATTTCTAAATAACTGTTTGTTATAAACCGACGATGGGCAGACTTGTGCCATTTGCAACTACATAGAGCTGCAAGACATTTTTTATCTTTATATAAGTATATAATTCTTCGAGAATGCTTTAGATTCACAATTTGGTCGGTTTTTTATTTATAACTTAAGTCGTCTAAAACAAGATGTCTGTTGGGTCCTAGTGTTATATTAAAAAAAATTGGCAAATAATAACCCCGAATACTTAAGCAGACGAATAGAAACGGAAAAATAATCTTAATAAAATATGTTATTATATTAAGTTTTGTATTGCTTTTATAAAAATGATACACTGATGATTTACTTTGATATATTACGTAGGTAGGTAGTTATTGAAAAATACTGCCCGTGACCAATGGGCGGATATTTAAGCAAACGCTCTAGTTTAATGACGAATTTGTGTGACTGTAAAGTCTTTTAAATTGTTATTAGTTTCATTACCAGGGACGTCAAATAAAAAAGTATTAATGGCCAAAAATTGCGTTTATTTCTAAAGTTTAAAGAATACACAAATTTCATATGCGAAGGTGATTACTACTTTATTGTAAATTCAGTACTAAAGCAATGATTATTAGAAGTAAAATAGTAAATTATTAAATGAAACATAAACTCCTGCGTTAAAGGTAGGTACAAAATACCGCTATATTGAAATATATACCTAAGCTATGTTATTCCCACAACTGAAACGAATCTAATGACACCTCATATTTTGAAATCCGTCAAAAGTTTATGCTGTAAAGGGTGCTAATATATGGGTTATATTTCTAACATTGATAGAAAATATTGTATCTCCGCTTTTTTTTAAAAAAAAAAAACGTTGCCCTTACTTTAGGATAACTTTACCCTGAGTTGTAAGGATATTTTACAAACATAAATTTCGCGCGGACAAACACCCAGATGCGAAAAAACTATCTGTGGGCCACACAAATAGTTGTCCCGTGTGGGAATCGAACCCACGACCCCGGACTCCGAAGCCTTGTTATAAATATTAACTTGTTATTTCAGTTTTGAAATAGAAATTAATAACTATAATATTATTTAATTAGAGTGCAAGTAACAACTCTATATTTACTCGTACTATACTGTTTTGGTATCAGGTGATATCTTCATTCGATTATTCGGCTTAAATCTAGTTATGATTAGGTCTATAATGGTATAGCAACGTTAGTGGTGCTATCCTAACATCGGAAACACTAAGATTGTGCGGTAATTCATATTGTAAATAAAACTTGTAGTGTATTGTAAAGTAGTCGTGTTGTTTCTTTTAATTTAAAGAAAATTAAATAGACGGCGTGTACATTGTGTTCAAAAGGCAGAAGTACGACCAAGAGGTACTCAGCACCTGAAAGAAAAACATGTTTAATTTTTTTTTTTTATGTGAAAAGTTGCCAAACGAGCAGACGGTTCACCTGATGTTAAGTGAATACCGCCGCCCATAGACATCTGCTACACCAGAGGGTTTGCAAATGCGTTGACAACCTTTTTGGAAATTGGGCTCCGGCTACCTCACTCACCAGACGAAACGCGAAAGTATTTGTCATACTTCCACTTTACGCCGATCTTCTGTGAGGTCGTGGTACTTACCCGGACGAGCCTGCCCATTCGTGCAACAGCCGAGGCTGCTGCGAGGCTCTACCACCGTAACATATTTAAATAATTTAGACTTTAAAAAAATTAAGAAGTTTGAGTAGCACTAACGCTTTGAGAGAATTAAGAATTGTCGTTTTTAAGGGTTCCGTACCCAAAGGGTAAAACGGGACCCTATTACTAAGACTCCGCTGACTGCCTCGTCTGTATGCCTGTCCGTCTGTCACCAGGCTGTATCTCATGAACTGTTATAGTTAAACAGTTGAAGTTTTCACAGATGATGTATTTCTGTTGCCGCTGTGACAACAAATACTAAAAAGCATAAAAAAATATTTAAGTGGGGCTTCCATACAACAGATAATGCAACGGAACCCTTCGTGCGCGAGTCCGACTCGCACTTAGCCGGTTTTTTTTACTTGTGATATGAAACCTTGCTTTTTTTTAAATGTCGTGTATTTTGATGTTAAACAGGTTCAATCCTAAATTGATTTACAAATTAAAGTTTTACCGTGATAGATCATTGTACGGGCGCATTCGTTTTTTACAATGTACTCGAGCAACCTGAGTTCAGTCCCAATGAAATTGTCAATTTTAAGCGCTGACTTTTCACGTGCTCAGCGGTCAACACATGGTGAAGAGACATGCATATTTTCGAAATAATAACGAAACAAAAATATTTCGAAGATATGTGAAGTCGGTCAATCGGCAGTGATAATATGACTTTGCCTTAATACCCACTCTACGTGATCTGTTCCTGAGAAAAGGAGGTTTTAGCAGCCGGACCGACAAACAGACATACAACACCAAATTCGAGGATAAAATAAATGTTATGTTTTCACCAATTGAAGTATGGAACCGAAAAAAACATAATAGTACCAGTTAAGCTGGGTACTGGAATAGCATATAAATGTTGGCTGGACACAGATTTTATTTTTAGATATTCGCTGGAGCCAGTGTGAAACAGTATGCGTACATTTTCGGATTTTTTAAATCAGTCGGTTTGGATTCTTTAGGTTCCTTCCTTGGAATTCTATAAAGTGATCTACACTTAACGCTGTTAACTGTTAATGTCATTTTAACAGTGATTTCGCAAAATTTTGAAAACTTCATGAATTATAATTAAAAATAGTTATAATTTTTTCAGTCTAAATAACAAACAAACGGTAAGGCACACCAAAGAGGCATAGCAGTAATATAAGAGTGTAAAGTGCCTTTTTGGTGATCTAAAACTGTAATGAAGTGCTTCTAATACTTCAAAAACAAATAATATATAAAACTAATGGCTCTATTTCATTTATTCACTTAAAAAAATCAAGTTAGTGCACTTAATAATTTTTAGAATAATACCAAAGGCTTATTTAAAAATTATTAAAAAGACAACTAAAAAATAGAGTAAACTTTTTGTCACTTCTTTTTATAAAAAAAAGTAATTTTATAACCAACGGGCTATTACATGCATCTGTCAACTTTAGAACGATGTTAACAGCTTCACGAATTAAAAAAACAATCTACAACTGGCCGTAAGCACTTTCTTCAATTAAAAAAAAAAGAAAAGAACCAATCACTCACGCTCGTGAACGCCATAAGGTTGACGTCTGCGAAACCCATCGCGGTGAGCTTGCACGGCTTCTGGGCGCTGCGAATAGACGTTCGGTAAAGTGTTGCTTAAAACCTCTGTCGCAAGAACGTGCTTCGGATAAGGCTCGGTGTGCATCGTTGTTATATATTTATCGCTCGCTTTTAATTGAATATATACTCGAGCAAACTGAGTTCACATCCCGGTGCCAGCACCAATGAAATTGACTTGAGCGCTGAAGGAAACCTGCAGGTTTCCTCACGACATTTTCCATAAAAATATGCATATTTTCGAAATAATAACAACAAAGAAATTTTGGAGATACGTTTAGTCCGCCAACCCGCACTGGGGCCGTGTGGACTATGCCCGGATTCCCTCTGTACAGAGGAGGCCTTTGCCCAGCATTGAGACATGAATGGACTGTTACTTTACTTTACTTACACCCAACTCTTCCTGTCCAAGAAGAGATTTGTGAGTTTACGTAAACGCAACTCAGTCCTGCAATAGTCCTGCAGCACTTGAAATTTCTAGGATGCATTTTTAACTAAAACTAGGCTATCTCTTGGAGCAGCATCAATAACTTGAGTGTCAGTTCCTTGGAAAAATCATGGGATGACTTAAATTTTTGACTCGTCATCACTTGTGATTTTTCCTTTCTGTCGAAGCATAAATATAAAACTAGAAAATAATTCCCAATAGTGTACGAGTCAATACAAGTTATTTTTAAGCTACACATATTCTATTTTCTATGCCATGAGAAAAAAATATGTGGATTAGTTTCTAATTCCAACGTCACAGTGAGCACCCAGCTTAAGCTCGTCGGGCGGAAATAGCCGCGGCTTTTAAATACATTTCATGTAAAAATATATTTTTAGGTTATAAAAAGGGGAATAACAACAGCATATTGGATTTTTCGTGTTACGAAACGGTGCAACTTTTAATTTTACACGAAACGGCGGATTCGTGACGCACCGTAAATTTATTATTGATTATGAAATAAAACTGTTCTAAATTCACTTTTGTCAGTGGTAATACAAAATACTGGACAGTATTTAATACATTCGCTACAAAACAAAGTAATATAGAATTTAATGGTAGTATGGTGTAGGCGAAATAGTACAGCGATATTGTCTGTATTTATGTGCATATATATATATATATATATGTATTGGATAGATACTATTTATATAAATATTAGAATTCATGTTTATTTACATGTATGTAATATTTTATATAAAATCATGTTTTTCACTACTTCTCAGTTGGCTCTTTCGCGCCTCCTTATTTTCTATATTTATTAGTCGGTTGACTGGTAGAGAACACCTTACGGTTTGAAGTACGCTATTGTGGAAAAAGTTTTTAAATAAATAAATAAATAAAAATATTATACCATATAATATTGTACAGAGTATTTTTACTGTTTTATTTTTTACTGTTACTACTTTAGAAATCTGTGCTCTCCATTAACCGTAATCGTTACAATAAAATAGCTATATTCTGGAGATCTTAAATTCAAGGCTGAAGTGGAATTCTCCAGAGATCGGTTGGTTGGTTGATTTTTATAAGTACATACAAACGCCGTATCGCGACGGTACTCAAATTAAGGCCAGTTAAGAGAAGACCGGAAAGAAACTCTACCAACAGTCACACAGCGCGGCAAAAAGTTTACATAATGGCATATCACCTCTGTGTGCTTTCCATGACATTACATTTTTCCACGACCACTAGGTTTATTATTGCCATAACGATATGAACAAAAAAGAAGATATAAAATTAACCTATAATACACAAAAATATATGAATTTCATTTTGGCAAAAAGGTAATAAGCTCAGCGATTTCTAAGAATTTCTCAGTGCTGATTTTCAGCTTATCCCTTCTTAAAACTTACTACCTACATCGTCATTTGCAAAGATTGACAGCGGTAGTTGGCATTTTTTTTTCAGTAAGCTCTCAATACTATAATAATAACAATAATGTGTATCTAAAAATTACTACCGTACTGAACACCAAGGACAAGAAGACAAAAAATATATATACAAGAAAACGTTTAATACGTACCCCATACAAACTAAACACGACATTAAATACTACTCGAAATATTATCACCTTTTGCCATCTGTCGATGCAAAATAGAGCTAGAGAACACTTTTAAAGAGATGTCAGTAGCGTTCCACAACATTCTAAGAAAATTACGCCCGGTTTCTGAAACTATGATCTCTCACTCACTCAAATGACATTTGAAAAGCCATTTGACAGCTGATTAGTTGACATCTACGATGATCAGTGTTTCAGAACATCAGTTTTACAGTATACTAGATGTCGCCAGGAATTTCTAGGAATGCACTAAAAAACGTAGATAGATGTCGAGATTTTTGCACCGTTAAGTGATCGGCTTGGCTTAATTGCTAACGTTACACGTTACACAGACGCAGGTCTGATTCCGTTGATTTATCATGGAACCGAATTAAACTATTTTATTCGAACGATTGGAAACCCTAGTCGGTTCTGCCACCATTATATAAATAGACCATTCCATAATATAACAATCAAGCCACGTACCGTGTCAGGACTATGAGGAGACTCTTCGCGATCCCTGGATCTGCGGAGTACCAGCGACTGTTGTAGACAGCGTTGCTCACACCCATACTCTAATCGGGTGAACACAGTTATCAGACCAGACAGGTGGTGCGTATGCTGAGGACTCTTGTATCTTGTATTAACTGATGTTTTTGCTTTCAGTCCCGATTATTAAAGCTTCAACTCACGCAGAACCGGTGGGCTAGCCATAACCCACGGGTTTGGGGGCTGAGGACTGCAATCCTTACTGAAGTTAACTTACGGACTGTGACATATCTGGTAAACCACGAAGCAGATACGGTTGTTTCTTTTAAATGAAAATTTGGAAAACGAGCAGCGGTTCACGTGGTTGTCAATGGTTACAACCACCCGTAGACATCTGCATGTTACCCCGGTTACCTCAATAACCGGACGAAACGCGAAAGTATTATAGTTCCACTTCACGGCGGTCTTCTGTGACGCCTTGGTATTTCCCTGGACGAGCCTGGCCATCCTTGCAACAGCAGAAGCTGCTGCGTGGCCCAACCACAAATTAATATATACAAATTTCGGTAACCGGCAATTTAAAATCAAAGGAAAGCGCCTTAAAATCCGTGAAATAGTTAATTTACTCATATTTTCATACAATATTTCAGAAGGCTCACCGATCGCATCAGCATGTCGCCAAAGAAGCAAAGGAAGAATATCTGGAGAAGACTCATGAAAAGGAACACCAGGAACGTGACAATGAGCGCGACGTCTTCTATAGCCTGCGAGAAACAAACATACATAAAAGTCATTACCACATAAAGAGTATACCATCATCATCATCATTTTAGTCTTTTTGAGTTCACTGCTGAAAAAACTCTACCTACGGCTAGCATCGGAAATCGTCTTTCTTTCCATTATAGTTCTACCATGGTAGGGCCAGGCGGCAGCTGTGGCACGAATGAGCAGAATCGTCCGGGGAAGTACCGCAACTAACATAAGACCGATATGAAGTGAAGTATTATAATTACGCGTTTCGCCTGTGAGTGAGGTAAACACGTAGGTAAAAGGTATCCGAGGCCCTGTTTAATAGGCACACCTCTGCAAACTCTTTGATTTTGATATGGTTATCCATGAGTTGTCTTAACATCAGGTAACCACCTGCTTACCTACAAAGTTGGCATATAAAAAACTGACGAAAATCGTTTTCTTTTAAAATTAGAATCGTGATAATAATCGTATTGCGGCTGAAGGAGGCACCGCATTGCGACAACAATCCGTTCACCGAGGTCAAGTCATAGACAATTACATTTTTCTTTTGAACGTTTCGAGCAGATATGAAAATAAGGAATTTATTTAACTACACACATTTCAATAACATTATTAGTGTTATAATGTTTATTGTTTTAGTATTACAAATTGTATGTTTATCGTTTTAGAAGGCAAATTAGTATTTAAAAAAATATATTGTTTATGTTATGTTAGCTACCGTATGCTTCCTATTAGGGTAACATTGTAATGGAGTCAAGCTAAATTACGGACCTGGATAAATTATTTAATTATCGTACTTTTGAAGGATATGAATTGAAATTGTAATTGTAATGATTAACAGTTGTAGGTAAGCAATCGCATATGCATTTAAATTAAAAAATCTTTTAACATAATCGTCTGCATTATTATTTGTTTGCAATCGTGCGTTGACCAAAGTTATTCTAATAGGTATATGTGAAACGTCATAATGTGTTTCATACGTTTGCTGGACCATATCTAGAACTTAAAAAAATGACATGGCCCGTTTCTTCTCTGAACCTCACTACGAAATGACTATCCATAGATGAAAATCGTGGCAGTCTGTGTGGGCCTACGTCCAGCAGTGGAAACAGGCTGAAATTATGATGATGATCATAGATGAAATACTTGTTTCGAAGAATAAATTATTTGATTTTACTTGTGCGCCCCAAGAAGCTTCTGCTGTGTCCACAACTGTTGTCTGTGTAATCCGCTAACTTTCCGTGTGTGTATCGCGGCCGCGAGTCTGTTTTGGTGAACACTGAACATACTCGAATGATGACCAAAAGTGATGATGAGTCACTTACCAAATCAAACCATTTATTCATCGAAATAAGAAATATACATTTCATCTATCGATAGTCATTTCTTAAATCTACGAACGTTTCGTAATTAGGTTCCTCTAACGGAGAAGGAACAGGTGAAAGAAACTCCGTAGGTATCCTCTTTTTTGTCATTTTTTTTTCAAAATACCATCACGTTGAATCCGGTGAGGCAGATGAGCATTGAGCTTGAGACGAAGTTGTACAAAGTGGGCTTCGAATAGACCGCTTCTAGGAGGCTCGTGGCCCTGTGGGAGAGAATTTATTTTATCTGTATATCAGTAGTAGGAAGAGAAAGTAGAGACAAGACCAGGTAATTGTCAAAGGATTTGGATCTAGCTCCGAGTTCGTATCACTTTGGTAGTGCAAACTGATTTTCCCTTTGTATGATGTGATGAGATTCGGCGAGATCAACAGCGCGTGTTGCTCTAAATTAGTGCATGACCTTCCTTAATGCATTTGTTTGTTCCTTTGAAAATCGCTACATCTACTGTAAGATAATCGATAAATCTTCTATCGTCGAGGCCTAAGCACAGATTAAACAGGACATATAAATTGGAACAATTATCATTAGGTAATAGAACCCTCAACCAACTGCGCAGAAGTCCAATTGTTAGCATCAGCACTGTGACTCGTCATAGGAGGTTTCGAACGTGCTTTTATTTTCAGCCTGTGACAATAGCGGAACATGTTTTTTGACTGACGAAACTAAAACTCCCCCGTATTTGTATTCTTAAGGAAATCTAAATTGTTGTCACTGCAACGGAGTCTTGAACGTTACGACGTTTTTGTACAGGTCTGACGTTGTTCCTAGAACGGCAGAGGCCATGGCCGGAGATTGGGTTTCCAAGTGGTGGTGACCTTGGCCCGGTTGCCGGTTTATTAGCGGACCTTATACAAAGTGAGGCCAGCGGATGTTGCGAACAGTTTTTCATGTTTAGTCTGTGATAGCACTAGAATATTCTTTTAATGGTGGTGTATGATGCGAGTAAGGAAATAAGAAGCGCTTGCGCATATTTTGTTATGACCTTTTAAAACGTCGTTTATTGTTAACTTTGTTGTTTGGCATTATTGCCTGGCATCTAATTAAAGGTTATTCCCTTGTTTAGGGAATAACCTTAGATGCCAGCAAATAATTCAAGTTTATGCACGTCAAGGTATTATGGTAAATATAAATCGTTATGTTACCTGAGTCGACTGACAAGGGCTTCAGAAAAGGGGATAGAAGATCAATTATGGGCAAAGGAAGGGTCAGAAATGGAAAACTAGAGGAAGGCAGAGGAAAATCTGGATGGTCTGTGTGAAGAATGATATGTCTGTGAAAGGGGTGAGTATAGAGATGACGGCTGATAGATGAAAATGGAAAGGACAAGTTGTACCAACCCCAGCTAGAGTGGGCAGGAGAAATAGAGAAAAAGAGAAGGGTAAGAAATGAACTTATTTGAGAACGGAAGTACGCAAGCTCACGGATGCTAAGTTCACGTACAGCAGTTGCGACAACGAGTTGGTTCATCTGATGTTCAGTGATTACTGAACATCAGATGAACCAACTCAGCTTGCTGGACACGTTATTCGATAAAAAAAGAAAGAAGAACAAACCGTATTGACATATGATGTCTCCTGATTAGTTCTACGAATTTCTTCTTATACTCTTTGTCTTCGGATTGGGTTATACCGGTTCCAGAGTTTTCGGGAATGATGTTCTCGAAGTCGTACTGGAGCAGCCTGAACTGAATCTTAATGTAGCTGCAGCAGGTGAAGAACAGGTAGTCTGCGCTGCAGATGTCCAAGATAACAACGCATTCTAGAAGGAAAGGACATGTCTGCGAATAATCTTTAACCAACTTCAAAAAAGAATGTTTCTCAATTCGACCGTATATATTTTTATTTGTTTTTATGTGTGTTCGCGGATAACTTCGTCGTTTATGAACCGATTTTGATGATTCCTTTTTTGGTGGAAAGGAGATATCCCAAAAGTGGTACCATGATAAGGAAACCCAGATCTGATGATGGCATCTCAGAGAAATCGAGGGCAATCCTCAAATGTTAAAGGTATTAACAATGTTTGTCAGGTTCCGATTTGAAGCCGGATTTTTTTGTTAGAAATTATTATTTATGATACACTATTTTACGTAGCCAAAGTCTACGTCATCTACGCGCTTATCTTATCTCACATGAGACGGACGAGGTTTGATATTTTTATGAAGTTATACTTCTTTTGGCGCGCTTGGAAAAGTTATGAGATTAAAATTTTTACGATGCGTAGGCACACCGATCTGAGACGATGCTTCGTAACCAATTTAATTTTGGCATACAATAACAAATTTTTGACATTTACCAATACTTCTAAGTTATTTAAATAAACCTGCATTTAATATCTTTACGCTAAAACGTATAATGTACATGCGTACATAAAAAATACATCCTTCTTCTTGTTACTGTAGGTATAGGTTAATGAGGTTCATAAGAACGCGCAAGCGTCTATGTGAATAAAGATATTTTGATATTTTTTTGAGTGCGTTTGCCATCTTCTGTTCTCAAATTCAACAGCTTGGAGGTTTTCTCTTGGGTATAGTTTTATTAATCTCACAGACATGATAACTGAAAACGCCTTAACAACGACTTCAGGTGTTAACAATCTTAAAATTATTATAATGTACGTACTTCATTCAACTATTAACTAGGCATTAGTACTAGGTATTCTCTCTCTTCTTCTACAATAGATAAGAGAATTTAAGTTTATAATTACTCTACATTTCATCGTTCAGTAATTTTACACCCAACTTCTACACCGATTTTGAAATTCGATCGAAAGCATGAATTTTGTCCAGAATCCCTCAAAGTGAAATTAGTGAAAGTTATTATAGGAGTTTAGAATTTGCGTTTACAGCGTCAATTGGTTCAAACGACAGGGGTTTCTTTTACGCAATACCCGTACTCGTAAAACCATTCATTTTTCTCATTCTCGAGGTCGTTTGTATTTTCTCACTCGTCTTCCTACGACGACGGTTCTACCGCATTCGAAGACAAAATATAAACTTTAGAAATCCGTAATAGTTTTATAAGCTTAAAAAATTATGCATTACTTACGAAAAATACTTTGGCTTCGGAAAAGGGAATTTAATAAGTTCTTTTTCCAAATATTATGGGTAATTTTGTTTGTTTTCCATATGATAGTATCTCAATATATGCATGGCAAAGCCGATAATCTTCTTGAACTCTTAGAACGCGAATAGAAACTGAGTTTACATCTAAGCGAATGGGTTAGTCTCTGCTCCAACTGAACTATGAAATAGTATTTAGAGATTTATGAGATAATTAAAAAATCTAATGCTGGCCTTCCCTCTTTTACAAATGTAACGTATGGGAAAATTAGGATTTGAACCCTGGACACTGCTGATACACTTACCAGACCAGAACTGGTGCATATACACGAAGGGCCAGTAATGTATATCGTAGGAGTTGAACGGGTATATGATGAGGAACGGGAGAATCAGCTCCACCTCGTTCGTCTTCAAGTATTTAATCAGCATCAGCACCAAGGGGCTCACGGAGAAAGTGAACACCAGTACGACGTTGAGGATATTCAGCATATTGATCACGTAGCTCAGGAACCTCCTCTCGTTTGCCACGATCTCGTCCTTCTCTTTTACTCTTACGGCGCTCTCCATTCGCTCAAGAGAACGGAGGCTCTCTGTCAGCTCCTCGATCCTGTGTTCGTTGAATATCAGGAATAGGGATTTCAAATTGGCCATCAGGCTTAGGGCTATGCACGGGGCGATGTACGTCAGCCCAACGAAGCTCTTCCCGTGCATCATTCCGTCTATAAACCAGTAGATCCCGCCGGCCAGGTCGATGTTCAGCCACGAGGAGTTGAAGAGGTACAGCAGACGCGTCTTGACCGTCTGAACGGTTGTACGGCCCTTGCTCTCCAAAGACAGGCCACCGTAGCGGAAGAGGAAGGCGATTCTGCCCAGAGACTTATCAAACAGCAACGTGTCCTCGGACATAGTTCCGGATTTGACTAAAGAGTTTTAAAGAAAAAGTTTCCATAAATTTAATAAACAATTTATGGATAATTAAGGTCCAATATTGAAAGCGAGACGTATACATGACGTTAAAACATATAATTTCGATATTAATAATTAAAAGTTCTTTCCATCGTTGTGGATTATTAAAAATTATGTAAATACTAGCTTTTCACCCGCGGCTCCGCCCGCGTGGAAGCCCTTAAATAAATATATTTTTTTTTATAAAAAGAATCCTATGTCCTTTTTATTACCTCTAAGAATATGTGTACAAAGTGTCATGATAAATCTGTTGAGTATTTTTGGCGTGAAAGAGTAACATACAAACTTCAACATTTGTAATATTAGTAAAGATTCTTTTAAATTGACACACGCTTGTAACTTAATGTATTTGTCTGATGAACGAAGTTTAGAACATTAACACAATCGTTCAACACTATATTGAATTACTATCAACTCGTCTGTTCTTTCTAACAATACGTTTGTTATGCTTTCTGGATGTTTATTTTGGTCCGTATCATATACATTACATTCTGAATTACTTTCACCACCGAATGACCGTTTCAGAGATTCTGTAACCGACATTTGTAAAAGAATTTGTAATTGACAAGTCCGTCTGGGTAAGTACGAGGACCTCACTGATAACCGATGTGAAATGGAAATGTTAAACTTCAGCGTTTCGTCTGGTGAGCGAGAAGCCCACTATATTAAAACGATGGCAACCTCACGGATGTAGCAAATGTCTATGGGTGGCAGTTATCACTTAACATCAGGTAAACGGCCAGCTTGTTTGCCACCGTCTCCATACAGACACCAGTATAGTCGCAACCATTTAATAACTCTAATACAGATTTATTAAAAGTTTGCGAGAAGTTTCATCATATAACTATTTTATATCATATAATTATTCATAATATAACTGATGCTCATGAACAAGAACAAAAGAGGTATTGATTATATCCGAGGGGATTGCCGACCCGTTGCCATTTTTGAGGGTGTTATTCCTGATTTCACCCAACGGACGAAATAATTTTTGCTAATATCCTTAGGCCGCTGCAAATTAATGTGAGTAATTGCAACATTTGCAATCAAAGCCACACTGTCGCCACACACGGTAAAATGTAAGTGGCAGGGGATAATACATGGCATAATTTTTTCGACTTCAAAAAGGAGGTTTGGTTGTATTTTTCTCGTTTGTTGTTACCTCAGAACTCCGGCATTTTTGAAAATTGTTTTTGCCACCCGATTTAGCTCCCTTGTCGTCACATCAAAGAACACCAAAAAAAACAAACAGAAAATATATAGCTACATAATATTATGTAAAGTACGTTTTGTTTCTGTTGATAAAAATACGTTTTATTCGTATACCGCTCGCATAGAACGTCCCAGCCCTGTATAAAGATTATGACCCGCCCTAAGACAACAACGCAATTCCAATTTACATACAATAAATGCGTGCCCGTTAAGCCCGAGCATTGTTCATTGTTCGCGGTTCCGTAGAAAAACCGGCGATTGTTCGAACAATCGACAAAGGATAGTTTTCGAACGTCACTACGCGGCGGGCTCTTCGTGACGCTCTCACGTATTATCAATAGTATTGTGTCTCTTTTTTATATGAGAAAAATTGCCAAGCGAGCAGGCGGTTCACCTGACGTTAAGTGAACCACGAACGTTTACAACGCCTTAGCGTTTATAGATGAATTTAAAAAACCGGCCAATTGCGAGTCGAAATCGCACACGAAGAGTTCCGTACCATTATCCATAAAAACAGTTTTGTTTTTTAGTATTTGTTTGGTATAGTGGCAACAGAAATACATCATCTGTGAAAATTTCAACTGTCTAACTATAACTGTTCACGAGATACAGCCTGGTGACAGACGGACAGACAGATAGACAGACAGCGAAGTCTTAATAATAGAGTCCCCCGTTTTACCCTTTGGGACGGAACCCTAAAAGGGACCCTGTGTACCTGACTAACCAGACGAAACGCCATTAGATACAGCCTGGTGACAGACGGACACATAGCGAAGTCTTAGTAATAGGGTACCGTTTTACCCTATGGGTACGGACCCTGTGTACCTGACTCACCAGACGAAACGCGAAAGTATAACTTCCATTTCACGCCGGTCTTCTGTGAGGCCGTTTACCTCCCTAGACGTACCTGCTCATTCGTGTCAAAGCAGAGCTGTTGCGTGGCCTTACCACAGGTAAAACTCGCTGGCAGACGCTGATATTCGCCCAGGAAAAATGGCGGAGGAGTTTGTATTTGACATTGGATGATTATCACTTCGAGGTTTTTTCTGTGCAGTGAAAAGATGTGAAAAATTGACAAGCGAGCAAGCGGTTCACCTGATGTTTAGTGAATACCGTTGCCCGTGGACTTCTGCTACAACCGAGGATTGCAGATGTGTGACAACCTCTTGAAAATTGGGCATCGGCTACCTCACTCATCGCACGAAACGCGAAAGTATTTTCTTAAACTTTACGCGGGTCTCCTGTGGGGTCGTGATTCTTTTACTTCCGGGCGGTAATCAATCGTACAAGATCGACTCACAAATGACCGAGTTGTAAGGTGACAAACACAAAAAAAATACAACTGAATTGAGAACCTCAGCCTATTTATGAGAGAGGACAGATGATAGGTTACGCAATACGACATGACAGATTCATTAACAACATGATGGAATGAAAGATGGAAGGAAAGCGGGGTAGAGGCAGACCGAGGATATATCTAAAATAAAGATAAAGATAAATGTTGGGTCCTATAGAGAGGTAAAGGAAAGGGCTTTGAACAGGGAAGATGACACATAGTGGCGGATTTGCCCTAAGGCCCAATAGGCCCGGGCCTAGGGCGGCCACATATTAGGGGCGGCCAATCGTGACAAAAAATTCACTGATGATAACAAGACATATGATGGGTTCTGAGAAAGGGGCGGCTGGAACTTACTACATGGGCTGGGGCCTGGGGCGGCCAAGACTACAAATCCGCCACTGATTACACAGCTGAACTACTGGGATGATGTACCGACAAGAGCCAAAGTCTTAAATTAAAAATAGAGAGATCCTTTTTATGAAGTTGATGACCTCCCTATATACATACGTGTATATTAATTCGCGAAATATATGAACTACTAAGCTTTAATACTGAAAGCAAACATAACAGACGGAGTCAGGGAACAATTGATAACGATTATTGTTCTTTATTCTACGCACCAACGAAACAATAGACTTCCAAGCGTTTGTCTCTTGAGTTGTTTTGGTTCAGATTCTAAAACTTCCTCGAAAGTACACAATGCGCAATGTTTCTACAGGCTATTTTAACCTCAGAAGGTGGCAAATGAACTGTTGGCGGTTCACCTGATGTTAAGTGATAATCGTCGCCCATGGAACACATTTGCAACACGCGTAGGATTGCAGATGCGTTGCCTTAAAGTGGGCTTAAGTTACATCTCTCACCAGACGAAACGCAGAAGTATTCACTTCCACTTCACGAGGATGTGGTACTTCCCCGGACGGACCTGGCCATTCGTGCAACGGCAAAAAGACTGTTGCGTGGCCCTACCACAGTAATAAGATTTTGTGACGTTGTACATCGTAACAACTGTGACAGTTTGCTAAGTTTTACACAACCTCACAAACACGTAGTCAGGGACATGATACCTCACACCAATGATATTTTATACTACAGATATTATGTTGTTAGGTGCCCGGAGTGAAGCCACGAAAACGTCCCGATTGAGACATTTTCGTGGCAAAGAAAGAACGAGACGGAAATTATTTTCCGTCTCGTTCTTTCATTTAGTTTATCAAACTTATGTTTGTTGTTATAGAGCCGTGATAGCTCAGTGTCCGGGCGCTCGCCTTTAATTCAATATACTCGAGCAAACTGAGTTCAAATCCCGGTGCCGGCACCAATGAAGTTTTTAACTTTAAGCGCTGACTTATCACGTGCTCCGCGGTGAAAGAAAACATCGTGAGGAAACCTGCATATTTTCGAAATAATAACAAAAAAATATATATTTCGAAGATATGTGAAGTCCGCCAATTCGCAGTGGGGCTTCGTGGTGGACTATGCCCTGACACCTTCTCTATAGAGGAGGCCTTTGCCCAGCAGTGGGACATGTATAGGCTGTTACTTTACTTTACTTTATGTTTGATACGAAACAGACGGATGCACTTTTTTACACTTATGATAAACTTTAATTACGCTATCCTTTTTATACCATTCTAACGAAACGTATGCTATCGCTCTGTTTAGAAATAGGAACACATTCAACCGGTGATTTCGTACAAAACATTTTTAGTATTATATTTATAGTATATAGTATTTGGTCTATTTTTGATAAAAAAAAGTATGATTACACAACGCTTGCAAGGAGTTGCCATAAATGTAAATAGAAAAGAATTTATTATTAATCAGTACAGTGTAAAATCTGGAAATAATAAATCCAGAGAAAATTTAAATAACACCTTAGATATTGATAGAATAATAGAGGATATATTATTTGTTTACAGTGTATAAGTATTAATTAATTATGACAAGAATTTATCCTAGTAGGTTAGCAAGAAAAATATGCTAACAAAACTAATCTATAAGTATCTTGTCTTGTATTAACTGATGTTTGTGCTTTCAGTCCAGAGACTATTAAAGCTTCATCTGACGCAGAACCGGTGGGCTAGCCAGAACCCACGGGTTTGGGCCCTCCGCTGTGGGTAGGGCCGCGCATGTGCTCATGCGTGCGTTTAACTACGGCATGTCATCTAAGGGCCATCGAAGTAGCGGTGCGGACCGAGACCCCGATGGCCGTCGACTGTGTTTTTAGCTAATCGGTGGCTGGGGGCGGTGAGAACCGCCCTGGAACGCGGGTGTACCTTGTGTACGCGTTGTGTTGGTCTCGCCGTGCTCGGAGGCGAGGGCGAACTAATGTGTTTGTTGCTACACTAACTGTGTGTGTAGTGTTAACCGGCGGGACCCCCGATGGTGGGTCCGACGTACCTAAGTCCCCTTCCTCGACCAGGTCGATGAGGACGTTTCGCGGGCGACGCTTGTTGACGCTCGCGTTTAGATCGGGTTGGTAATTTGCTGCGCTTACCACCAGACGGTTGGGATGATGTTCGGCTCTATCGAAGAACCGTTTGGTCAGGTCTTTGAAAAATTCGCGAATCATTGGGAGTTTGCAATCACTGTGCAGGTCGACGTTGCGTTGATACCACTGCGCACCGGTTACGCGGCGGATGAACTTATTTTGCACTACTTGCAACTTGTGCAAGCGAGTAGGGTGCGTGTGGGCGAAAATCATGCATGCGTAGGACATGATTGGCCGTACGCAAGCTTTGTATAAAAGTAATTTGTGTCTTAAGGACATTTTACTTGACTGGTTAGTTAAAGTGCTTAGCCGGCCGGAGACGAACGCGGCTCTGTTACGGACGTTATTAATATGCGCTGTGAATGACATACGCGAGTCGAAAGTGACTCCTAAATATTTTACTTTTTTCTCCCAGGGGAGCGGTTGGCCATAAAGAGATATTTGCCCTAGCTTTCTGCATTGGCGACGACCTTTATAAAGATGTGACGGGTAAGTACTTCGTGTGAAGTGAATCGCCACACTCTTTTCGGGATTTACTTCAATTCTCCATTTGCGGAACCAATCGCCGAGGCGGTTGGCGGCGCTTTGGAGTCGAGTGGTATCTATAAGTATACTAACTAAAGACTAAAAAGTATTTGACAGATTTATGATTGAACGTATAACTATACAGTACCCGGAGGACCGAGCTTTGTTTTTTTTTTTTGGTAAATCGTGTATTTTGGAAATTACATTTAGATACAAATTACTGAGTAATGAAATATGCATAATATTTTTCGATTTTACCGACGTAATAATAAGAAAATATGAACTGATGTTTTTCACAAAAGAAAGAACTTTAAAAAAAAGGGGAAAAAAATAAAAAAAAACAAATCGACAAAAAATTAAAAATAAAGAAAGCAATGATCTGGAATCGAAAAAAAGTAAAAAAATAAATGTGTAGATGATCGTGACGCGAACCACGGCCGTCTATTTTGGGGCCGCCCGATTACCGATAGAGCTATTATGACATTTTCTCTTGCAGCGAAATTTACCGTCATATTCGAACTATATTTTTCATTCCCTGAAAACAGGGATAAAAGGACATTTTCTAAAAATGAAACCTAGCTAGATCGATTTCGCCCCCGAATCTATGCACATACTAAATTTCATGAAAATCGCTGGAGCCGTTTCCGAGATTCCGATTATATATATATATACAAGAATTGCCCGTTTAAAGGATAAGATACATAAAAATGAATTGGATGTTAAGCATTCATTGAACCCTAATTTTGAGCTACACGCCGCCAATTTAACTGATTACAGTATTCCTCCGTGTGTATATATTGTACGCGGCTTATTAAAATTCCATAATATTTATATCATTACAGTATTCTTCATTACCGGCCGTGGGGATTCAAACACGATATTATACGCTTTAAAGGGTTTTAATTAAAAAAACGTTTTAACTTTGTTTAGACTATTTAATAAAAGTAACGCCCTAATTATACGCGCATAATTATTTAAACGCCATGTGTAATGATCGACGCCATTTTGTACAATTTGATCCGCGGCATTTTTTTTTTTGAACGAGCATTTTATTTAATGGCTGTGGGGTTTTTTATTTCAAAAAGATTGCATCCTAGCAAATGGTTCACCTGATGCTAGGTGTTGTCAAACTTTCACAGCAGGTTACCTCACTTATCCAGCGCAACGCAAAAGTATAAATAATTCACTCTTTCTTCCGTGACATCGTTGTACTTGCATTGTTCTTAAGGCCGTTGTTGCTCTACCACAGGGCAGTTAGTTCAGCTTTAGCTTAAAATACATTCTAGACATTTGAATTTTCCAGATAGATCATTGAAGAACTGCGTTCTCGTAAATTCATTAATTTTTCGTTAATCGAGGAAGAGTGGAATACTAGTATTTTAAGAAAATAAACTAAATTTGTCAGTTGTCATAAAGGCTTGAGTGATAAATATTAGATATACCGATTAATTTATTATCATATTATATTATTGAGAAAAATTTATTTTAATACTTGATATCTATTGCTATACGTGATATCCTTGATATTCTATACTTATTTAATTACTGATCTACGTTTTAACGAATACACGTCGGTCTGAGAATGTGCGCACACAATTGGAGCGGATTTAATACAGCATACAGCACACATCCTTGGTTTCGTCTGCGTTCGTATGTGTGTGGTATTGTGTTGTGCCGTTCCCCAGCTGAGCGGGTAGCCAGTGTATAGGCATTTGGCAATAGGGTTGAACGTAACGCTTCGCGTAAAAATATTAAAAAACAATATAAATAATTACTTATGATGACAATATTCTATTATATTTAGGGCTAAACTACACATTAATTAATGAAGAGTTCATTAAGTAATGAATGTTAAAACAGGAAGAATGTCACCTACGGGTCATCGATATTCGGTACGGACTGTGACCCCCAATGTTCCTTCTTTGTATCAATCTGAGAATGGGGCAGTGAGAACCGCCCTGGAGCACTGGTGTGCGTTGTGTTGGTTTCGCCGTGCTCTTAGGTGTGGGCGAACTAATTGGTTATGTGTGTTAGAACTATGTGTGTTGTCCAGCGGGACACACGGTGTACCCGACGTATCTATGCCCCATTCCTCAAACACGTCGATGAAGACGTTACGCGGGAGTCTGTAATCACTATCCAGGTGGACGGTACGTTGATACCACCTAGTTTGTGAGGTGGATGAACATGATGCAGTTTTGTAGTTTGCCTGAGCATTACATATACTATAACAAAAGTTTGTGCCTTAAGTACATTTTACTAGAAGGATTATTAAGTTATAAAGGTGGCGCGAAACCTTTATGTGTAATTAATCAAAACTTGAAATATGAAAGTTATTTTAATTAAAAAAATATATATTACCATATAAGAAGTTTAATAAAAGATTTATTGGAACGAATTTTATTTTACTAAATAAAAATAGGGGCAAATTAATTAATAATTTCGTGACAACCCTGTGCAACTTTCCCAATCGCACCCCTTGCGCGAGCCCCCTGCAGTGTTTGGCAAGCGAGCCAACACACACAAACACAAACTAACGTATACACACGCTTAACACATGGGCAACTGTGAAAAAAAAAATGACATGCCATAATTTAAAGGAACCTGTTCCATGGGGTAGCTCTTTGTCATATATTTCATCTGTGCAACTACTACGACACGTTAACAACGACAGCGATCATCCGAATATCAACCTTATGCCTGTGTAGAACAGCTAAGCCAGGCGCAACACTAACTTTGAAGTTCGCGCCATAATTTAAAACCGTATAATTCACAGATTAAAAATCAAAGTGACAGTTTTTTTCAAAGTGCCAAGAAATCCACGTGAGACATCCCCGATATTATGTTTTGAAACATATTTCTATTTTTATATTAAAGTTAAACATTTGAAAAAAAAACAATAAATTGTTTTAAAAATGCCGGGAGAAATTCCATTGGAATTGGAAAACTTAGAGTAATAAATTATACAAATATTAAAAATTATGATAAAAAACACTGTTTTCTTTGACGTCCATCCACACGTGTTAATTTTTTTTATTTTCATCTCAATGTTATTATAATGTCTAATATCTGCCTAGAAAAGAGCCAATATAAACGTCAACTCTAACTTTGTCTATTGTTTTAAAAGACAGTAGACAAGACAGACTCTACGTAAGAAAATTACTGCAAAAAATAATAGGTATTCAATGTTTATCGAATTGGAACTGTGTACCTATCGTAAGATGTTAAGGCAAATGTAAATAACTTTAACTCTGGCGTAATTCAATTAAAATAAATTTTAAACGATAGAGAAAAATCTCTAATGAATTAATCAACATGCAGAATTCGGCCGTCGCTTATAGTTTTCGAGAAAAAAATATTTAAAACTTGTTATTTTTACTAAGAAATCCAAAAAAAAAATATATACGGTCGAATTGACCGTATATATTTTTTTTATGTGTGCTCGGAGATAACTGCGACGTTTTTGAACCGATTTTAATGATTCTTTTTTGTTGGAAAAGAGATATTCCAAGGGTGGTACCATGATAAGAAAACCCAGATCTGATGATGGCATCCCCGAGAAATCGAGGGCAATCCTCAAATGTTATAGGTTTATGTTTGTTTTATTTTAGTTTCCGGTTTGAAGTCGGTTTTTTTTTAATTATAATTATTCAATATAGTGATTCAAGAGGATTGTATATGTATATGAATATATTTATAACGTGCGAAACAGGGGCGGATCGCTAGTAGGTATGTAATAAGTTTCACTCAAATAATTAAGGCTCAGGCAGAGATGAGTCGGTTTAAATACGCGAGGCCCCCATTGACGCGCGGTCCGTAGCAATTGCTACTCTAGCTATATGGTTAATCCGGTACTGACCGCGGCCTATTGTTTTTAAGGTTGTCAACGCATGTGCAAGCGCCCAGGTGTTCAGGTAATTGATTGCCCGTGGGCGGCGGTAATATCACTTTACATGAAGTGAACCGCCTGTTCACTTGACAAATTTTCACGTAAAAAGACATTATCTTACACTACTCAACGATGCACGATAGATATGCCTACTTTATTAAAGGGTCGCAACGCTGCAAATCTACAACCCTACGGGTGGTGGTTTACGGATTTATCGTGTTTAATTTTTGTTTTAATTCCCGACGTTTCGAGCCCATGACAGCGTTCATAGTCACGCTTAGGCACACCAATTCTCGCTTCGCTAACGTCAAATTCGTTTGCATAAAGTTAATATGACTGAATTATACACACGAACGAATATAAATTAGCACTTGGCTAATTGTTAAACCGATACAATATTCTGAACAATTTTTATTTCAATTTAAAAAAATACCGTTTGGTCGTCACCATTAGTATATTAAAAAAAATTCATACAACCCCGTTGGGAATCAATCCTATTGCTAGCCAATGTACATACGTATTATGTAAAACATGTAAATGGCCTCGTATGTAGGTACCGTCCGTCTAAATGAAACAAACATGACCCATTTACCAAATAAATAATTACAATGCATCGTGTTACTTTACCGGCATTTGCATATTATTACAATCGTGTTCGCTCGGAAACAGCGCGCCGGTGCTACGCAAATGCGTCATATCTATAAAATAATATGATATGTATAAATATATATACATATCTATTAATATATGATAAAAAAATAAAGTAAAGTACAGCCTACATATGTTCCACTGCTGAAAAGCTTCCTCTGTCCAGAGGGTATAAAATATACTAAAATACAATATAAATAATACATAATATAAAATTTACTTACATAGTTTAAACATAACTATTATACTAGCTGTCCGGGCAGACTTCGTTTTTTTAGAGCCTTCCGTGGACCTTAAGGAATATAAAAAAATTGGCCCAATTGGTCCAGCCATTCTTGAGTTATACGCTTACTAACATACATTTTTATTTATTAAGATAATTCTTCTGTGCGTGTATATGATTGAACAGACTTCTTTGTGTGTGTTCGAGTGGATTCGAGCATGATTTAGATCCACAATTCGGTCCACAACAAAATGTTTTTTTAATTATAAGTTGTTGGATATAGGACGTGTATACAGGACATCTGTCGGTACACACTAATATAACCCTTACTAATATTATAAACGCGAAAGTTTGTATGCATGGATGGATGTTTGTTATACTCTTTCACACAAAAACTACTAAATGAATTTTAATGAAACTTTACAACAATATAGCTTATACATCAGAATAAGTTAAAGGCTATAATTAGAAAGATATTATGTGAATTATCCAAAATATAACAATAAATGTCTAGTAAGTAGGAAAAATTCTGGGAGCTATTCAGGTATACAATAAAAACTCATTATTAATTCCCTTTGACCGCGCGGACAAAGTCGCGTTCAATAACTAGTATAATATAATGTGATTGTCATCAAATTATATTACATCGCTAAATATTTTTTTTAATTAATTGATATTTTTGATAAGTAACTCCTGAGTAACTTATCAAAAATATTATAAATTGACTCTCCAATTAATTTTCCATAGGTCGCCAATCAACAACTATGTCTTTTGTTAAAGCATTCCCGATAAAAGCGAAGAGTAAAGTACTCTTCCATGGTCAAAACTGACTTACATAACCAGAAAATGTCCGTATGTTTTATTTTTCTCATTTTCCATTCAATGTAAAGTTTAGAAACCTTCTCAGCCACCTAAAGGACTTCATTTTTTTTTGTTCAGAAATTCTTTTACAGTAATACTTACTCCAAATGGGCTAGTAACTAGGCTCTAACGTTAATGGGCTAGTAACGCTAATGTATAATTTTTAAATAAAATGTCAACTGACGGACCAATATTACCATACCTACTGTTACAGCGACTCTCAACCACGTTAGAAATTATTTTAACCGAAAAAACTAAATCCGAACCAAGCGATCTCTATCATAATTTCAAAATTCAATGAAAGTATTACATAACTAATACTTTTAAACATATTTATCGATAGAGAAAAATCATTATAAATTACTTTTTATTATTTTCGTTTCAGTTATATAAAATTCGTTTATAAAGATCCCTATCATCATGTTCGTGTTTCCACAAAGGAGTTTTGATATCGTGCAATACAGATTTCTTGACGAAAAAAAAAAGTTGTGAAAAAAATATAAAGAAAAATAAACCCACCAACCCGATACCGCCTGCCTCATGTCAAGCGAGCGACAGAGGGCACACGGTATACAAATCACAAGATATCTTTTCTTTCGTTCTATACTGTGGATTAAAATAAAATTGTTCCCCAAAAAATAAAAATTAAATATAATTTTATTTCTGGAAATATACATTAAAATAATATATTAAACTTTGCCCACCATAAGAAAACAGAGTTATTGGTTCCATCATTTTTTTATGCGAGTGTTTATCTGTTACGTCAGTGTGTTTTACAGTAGGAAGTACATGCTACGAGATTACGAAAAATATTTTCTAAAACGTACGAAATCTCAACTTAATTACGCCATAACATACTTTTATGATAATATCTCATGGTCTACTTCTGAGATATATTTCATGTTTCTAACCTCGTTTATTGCGAACCTGTCGTTGCATTCCGTCGCACACGAGTTCCCGCTGTCGTGTCACAATACAAACATGCCGTTGCCATTCTTTCTTAGTAATGCACGCCTTATTACAATCGCATAAAAGCTAACATAAACTTTTTAAAAGTAAAAACCATTTTGTGCGTTAGCGTAGTCGCGCCAATGGATATTCTAATTTTGAATTTTCGAAACTGGCCTTTAATTTTACAGCGTTTAAGTCCATTGATGCAGCCAAAGGTAATATAATATGACTTTGTACAATTTTAAATCTTATGTTAACATTACATAAGGTTTTAACTTATAGCATATACTATATTTAAAAAAAGGAGGGAGTAGATATTTGAAATCATTAAACATTTTGTATCGTAGTACTAAGTAATAAGGTCCTAAACGAACGCAAACCGAAACTTTGCGATAAAACCCTTAAAAAGCTATCGACCTGACTTTTTACTTAGTTGTGCATTGTCTAGTTGAAATTGTCTCACGTCCAACGAACGGCCATGTTGGAAGAGAATGTTTAAGTTTGACCCAATTCTGGCGTTATTTAGCATAGTTTTATTGCTTTTCGCAGTGTCGCTAAACTTTCGAAGCAGCTTTAATCTTTTGAGTTTTATTATATTTTGAAATTCGGGCGATAGAATGCTTCAGTGGAAACCGAAAAGTTTATAATGTTAACTTTGTTTTAAAACATACGAAGTTTAAGGTCAATTCGCTCTCTCTACAAGGTACGGAAAAAAGTCCTGTTTTTGAATACGACGCCAATGATAGATGTAAATTGGCGGCGGCCCGTAAGCGATCAGGAATACCAGGACCGAGAGAATAAGGATAGGCTCTAGAAGATTCCTCAGTCGTATCGAACTATTTCTAGACTGTCAGAATGAGTCATCAAGTGTATCGGGGCTGAGTTGGTCTGGTTAAGGATGTCTCCAAGATCTCGCGAGAGAAAGATGGGTCAAACGAGTTGGTAATATAACATATCGGAATAATAAATATTCAATTCTTTTTTGTGTAATTTAAAAGCACAAATATGGATCGCGGATGAATATAAAAATACAAAATTTTTGGTGCGGTTCAGCTTTTGCTCAGAAATTTTGCCAAATTCATTTAATCGACGTCAATTTGCTTAAGTAAGGTTTACCTGCCAAGGAATTGCCATCATTGAGACCGTGTGTTAATGGGGATTGATCAGTTGATCGTCTCTTTTGAGATTGTTCTTTCATAATCCAACAAGTGTGGTGCCACTAAAGTGCCCTTTGGTATTTGTAAGTCGCGTTCGTTATTCCCTTCCCTACTTTTTTTTATGTTAAAACTAGCGACTCGCACGGGTGCAATGTATTATACATAAAAACCTTCCTCTTGAATCGCTCTATCTATTATAAAAAACCGCATCAAGATCATTAAAGATCTAAGCATACATAGGGACAGACAGAGCAGTACGACTTTGTTTTATACTATGTAGTGAAGTGGCAAACGAGTTTGCGGTTCAGCCGATGTTAAGCAATAACCGCCGCCCATGGACATTTGCAACACCCGTAGTGTTGCCACCTTTAAATAAAGTGGGCCCGGGCTACCTCACTCACCAGGAGATACGCAGAGGTAGTTTAGTGGATTTCGAAGTGAAAACGGCCTACGCCGGTTACCTTCCGAGAAACGGTAACTGCGTCGGTGACAATAAAGGCCACGCCTAGCCTGTCCGTAGACCCCTCAATATTCATGAGGCGTCCTTCGGAACCCGTGGCTTTTGTGTGCGCCGCGGGGCTTTTTCGACGTCCGGTCGGGCTAGCGCAAAGTAGGGTGACCACGCAATCGAGTTACGGCGGACAAGTTCCTTTTATTCGGGTGACCCGTCCGCTCTCTTTACGGCTGTCCGATTACTTTACTCATCAGACGAAATGTGAAATTGTAAATACTAGCGTTTTACGCCGGTCTTATGAGACGTTCGTTATTGAAAAGTGTATCAACAAAAGTTTACATTTTAAGTAATTCATCTTGAGTGTGTCTAGAACTGAAAATAAAATATAAAGACTCACTACAATGCTGCCATGATGTTAAGTTTGCCACAAAGTTCCGCGGAACGGGCAGTGCCCGGCAACCTCACTCACCAAACGAGAGATATATGGTTAATGTTTGTACGTCAAGCCGGTCTCGTTCGTGGCATATCCATTACAATCCTCTGCCCATTCCTGAAACAGTAGAGATTGCTGCCCGGATTTAATGTTGACACTTATGCTGTATGTAAGCCACAATAGACATTTATATAAAAGATAGGGCGTTATTAGCAGATTTCGGTATCCAAGGAAATGTTGCTTAAGGCATAGAATACTTTCCTAAACCCTATATATCTCTCGGACATATCTCTTCGGACTTGGTGCTCTTTTTTTTATAAAGCATTATAATTCAACTGATTTAAACGCATACCGCATATGAAAAGCAATAAATGAATTAGAACCTAAATTTCGAATCATCGGAATTGATATTAAATCATCGAAATTAATATTAAATTATCAAATTAGTATTCAATCTTTGAAATTAATATCATGGTCACCCACGCGACGGGACAACGTCAAATATGAAAATGAATCGGGATTTTTTCTACGTCAACACAACAATGGGAGGTATCGTATCGGCAGGAACAAAGGGCCCGTCACTCCGCAGCGAAATCTCTGAAGGTTGGAACCGTTTCGCAGTTTCTTATCGTCGATTGAAGACGCCGAAAGCGCTGTTACATCAAAGGAACGGTTTCGTTTACTGCTTTATTGGAAGGGCCGGTTTGAGTTAAAACAATAGTTAGTAGAAAGTCGAACGGTGCTAACTGCTAATTTTATGGACTAAACAGGGCGTCGATAAATTAACGTGAAGGTCGTTTCGGCACCCATTGTTATATAACTACGCCATTAACTCTGTATAATATTTATGACAGGTGTTTTTTGTTGGTACTCCATAACTTTCATTGTTCTTCGTTATATTTAGTGATTTGAGATGCTTACGTTTGTCTACTATTGACGAATATCACACATTCTTAATACCTAGGAATAAATGTATGATAACGCCATCTATTGATTATATGTTTAAATTTAAGACTGCAATCATGATAAACAATCTACGTAAGAATAAGATGTCAGACAATAAAGTAGACTGAAAAACGTTATTCTTCATTAGATTACATAATTTAAAAAAATCCATGCCGTTTGCCGCACTACATCGGTTTGTTTACTCCACCTTGTGGCTAAATTCATTGAAATATTTATAAAATCTGAAATCAAATACAGAAATAAGCAATATTTTGATTTAAATTTAGACAACTTTATTAAACCTGAAACATCTACTTGGACAGGCAAACGTATTTACAGCATTTCCTTTGATCAAAATCAACTAGGTAGGTACATAACAGTCTGAATGTATTTAAAACACTTTCGCCCGGTTTCTGAAACACTGATCATCGTAGATGTCAACTAATCAGCTTTTCAAGTGTCATTTTAGTTGCCAAAAGGATGGTTACTCTCTGAATGATCTTCTTAATGATCAAAATGGTCAATTCAAATACTTCTTTCGGGTGTGAGTGTGTTTAAAATACCATCGGGAAATATCAATTTGAGTATTTTACCAAGTCGTCATCACTCGCAGACGAACATTACGAATATGTGGCAAAACTCACACAAAGAAAGGATTGTCCACAGAAAGTGAAGCATGTAGTAAGTAATCCGTACGAGATTTTATTATGTGTCATCATCGGATCATTAATATGCGTAATGGATGACGCGTTGCGAACATCGTTGCGTACACGTGTCTACGTCGATTCACAGATAAAATATGACTCCATGCCTATAAGTCGACAGCAACGACATCTTAGTTTCGGTTTTTCAAAATTTAGGTAAACTACCTTATGTTTTTTTGTAGTCATCAAATGATGACCACTAAATGAATCGTGTTAAAGTAACAGCCTGTTTATGTCCCACAGTTGGGTAAAGGCCTTACGAAGGGTTTTAGTGCAATGTCCACCACGCGACTCCACCAAATTCGCACACTTAATATCTTCGACATATTTTTACAATTTTTTAATTTCGAAATTATCCATTTTTAGGATTCCTTACCCAAAGGCAAAAACGGGACCCTATTACTAAGCTCCGCTGTTTGTCTGTCCGTCTGTCACCAGGCAGTATCTAATGAACCGTGATAGTTAGACAGTTGAAATTTTCACAGATGATGTATTTATGTTGCCGCTATAACAACAAATACTAAAAAACAGAATAAAAAAATATTTAAGTTGGTCTCCGATAGAGACATGATTTTTTGCCGTTTTATTAGAAAATGGTACGGAATCCTTCGTGTCTAAGTCCAACTTGCACTTGGGCGGTTTTTAGGATTTGATCTAAGGTTGCTCGTGTATATTGAAATAAGAGCGAAACCGAGTTATCATGGATCATGAATTGTTTTAAGAAAATCGTCATTCGCTAAGTATATTGCAATCCGAGTGACGTCATCTGAAATCATTGAACGAATGGGCAGTACCACGGTAAGTACCAAAGCCCCGCAGAGGACCGGCGTGAAGTGAACACATTATAATTGCGCATTTCGTCTGATGAGTGTAGCAACCGGGGCCAGTGCCGGATTAAGCAAGCACGGGGCCCGTAGAAAATTCTTTCAAACAGAACTTATTCTAGATCAAGCCTTGAACTCAAAAGTGGTCTAAAGTGGTTACAAAACAATTCAATACTCTTTCTTCACTACATAGTATAAAACAAACTCGTCCCTCTGTCTGTCTGCCCCTCTGTACGCTTAGATCTTTAAAACGGCACAACGGATCTTGATGCGGTTTTTTTTACTAGATAGAGTGATGCAAGAGAATGGTTTGTATATTTATAATACATTGCACCCGTGCGAAGCCGGGGCGGGTCGCTAATATTAAATAGCTTAATAAATCCAAACGAAGACGTATGTTGGTGTTGAAAGAAGGAAGACTTCCTCGGGATTGTTTTGCAATAGAAAACTCAATGAAATAAAACGCCCATCGTATTAAACTGTTAACATACGACGCGACATTTGTAACGTAACTTCTACGTACTTTGATGACTCCGTGGTGCAGTTGCCAAGGTATTGGCTTCGGCGTAAGCGGTCATAGGTTCGATAACCACACGGAACAACTATTTGTGTGAACCACAGATAGTTGATTCGCATCTGGATGTTCGTCCACGTGAAATTTATGTTTGTAATACGTCCTTACAACTGATATCCTAAAGTAAGGATTAAAAAAAAGGAATACGGCCGCGGTAAGTGTTCTTGCAGTACCTAAACCGCTCTTATGAGATAGTGCCAGGCAAAAATGTACACTGTTGCACGAATGGGCAGCTCCTCAGTGAACCCTGACATAAAAAAAATTATAGCTGAGAACCACCTCAATCACGTAAACTTTACAAACAAAATTACGAAGCCAGTGCCGGATTAAACAGGCGCGGGTCCGTAGCAATTTTTCAAAACAGACCTTGATCTGCTTTGGGTTCTAAAGTATAAATTGGTAAAAAAAACAATTCAACGCTCTTACTTGGTGGTAGTATTTTGACTATCAAGGGGTGAGAATGCAAGGAGCATTACACTCACTTGTTGAATAAAGATATTTGGATTTGAAAAAAAAAACAACTTATTATTTATTACTAGCTGCTGCCCGCGACTACGTCTACGTAGAATAGGCTGAAGGCGTACATAAAATATGTATATAAATTATAGCCTACGTCTTATTCTGATGTATACCCTATATTATTGTAGTTTCATTAAAATCCATTCAGTGGTATTTGCGTGAAAGAGTAACAAACATACATACAAACTTTTACGTACAACGTTTTAAAGAATCACTCAAAAAAATAAGGCTCAGGCAGAGATGAGTGGGTTCGCTACGGGCCCCGCATAAATATGCGATATGGATTAACCACGTAGCAAGAGTAGCGATTGCTACTCTTGCTACGTGGTTAATCCGGCACTGTCGGAAAATACGATGCCACAGATGGATGTCAGAGATACACAGAAAGATACTTCAAACTTATAACCCCCGTCTTTTCACTTCGGGGGTTAATAAGAACATGTACGGTTTGTCAAACTACGTGAAAAATATGACAAAATACGTGAAAGCTTCGCCAGATTAAAAAAAAAATCAGATATTCATTAATGAAACAGACCCGGATGGTAAAATGGCGTTATACGAAAATATTTTCAAACAAATAATTATAACCTTATGTACCTACTTCCCTTATTAATAAACAAATTAGTTTAAAACGTCTCGGCGAGCCAATTTACACAAAAAGCGCTTGGAAATATAGCAGATGTATTAAAATAACCGCTTTAATGAGACCAGAACAAGAGCCATTTCGAGATAAATTTATGAATATTCAAAGTTCGATGCTAATTCAAAGGAGCACATAAGCAATCAATAATTAAAAAGGTTAATTTATACTAAGGAAACGGATAAATGGTTTTTTCAACGCGGCACAAATATACACTCGCGTAAGTGCTTCTGGTCGGAAACGATTATAATTAAAAAAAATAAAAACATCGTACACCACAGATGATGTCACCGTTTTGAACGCAAACTGCCTAGGCATGAATACTGCTTAGGCGTACGTTAAAATTCTTCCATACTACTTGAGAGAATAAAGGTACAAATGAATCGGTATATGAACCAGTTTAAAAGCTGAACTGTTGTTAAGCGATGATATTTTTTTTTCAATAAGTGCATGAGTAGTTATATGTCTATATACTATAAGTTATCTGAAATTAAAATTAGTGAGTAAATTTCAATTAGTAAAGAAGATACATTTACATCTACGAAATACCTTCATAAAAAAACTCTACTACTCTACTTTAAAATATTATTTAAACGTAGATATTAGTGTAAAAACTTTTGTCCATTTTATACAGCAAGTATTATAATTTTTCCACTAGTGTAATCCGGTATTTTTTGTATCATCACGACCGAGTTTCTTACCATTTTATCCTAAGTAATTAATTAAACGAATTTCTTATTAAAATGTATTTTTATCGTATGTGTCAAACTAGAAAGTCAACACCGAAAGAGATCAATAAACATTAAAAAAAAACTTATAGCTGACACTGGTGAACAGTCTTGTCGACGATTAAATTTCCGAAAGGACGATGATTGACATTTAAGGAATAGCAAAAAAGGCTAACTACAAGAAAGGGAATTTCTAATTAGCTCTAATCAGCTATTCTTTGTGTTGATTATGTTCGCCTTGTAATTAATTCTTTGATTCGTCCATAATTCTGTTTTGTCCACAGCAGCCGGCCCTTCGCACGGACACGCAATATGCGATAAATAATTAATAGATGCATTCGATGTGAGAAATAAATTGTGCATTTATAATGGAATTAAAAGCAGGCATTTTTTAGTTACTCTAGTGATTATTTTTTTATTTTTTTTGTAAATTTAATTTGAAATTGGCAAACGCTAGCCCAGTGAATGATTACCGCTGTCTATGGACATCCGTTACAAGAGGATTGTAGGTGTTGCCAGCCTTTCGAATTACGTACCTCCGGTTACCTCACCCGCCGGAAGGATCTCTATACTTATAGTTCAAACCGGTTTTAAATGGCAAATCATTTAGCAGCAGAACATAGAAATAGCTTTATAACAGTTTCACAAATTGTATACCATCTAATATATAAAATTCTCGTGTCACAGTGTTTGTAATTGAACTCCTCCGTAACGGCTCGACCGATTTTCGAAAATTTTGTGTGCATATCGGCCAAGGTGGAGAATCGGACAATATCTATTTTTCATCCCACTAAATGTTGTGGTTAATGTAAGGTCCAAACATTTTTTTCTACCCTACTAATAATTTATATGGCAAAACAACGTTTGCCGGGTCAGCTAGTACTATATAATATCTATATGTATCGCTTCATTAAATCCAAAAGCTTAATTTTTGTGAACCGTTAGTGTTTTGACATGTTGAATCCAGGTCCTTTTATTAGATCTCTAATAAGTTTTTTTCTCGGAAAAATGTTGAAAATTCTTACCACCCTAGCTTAATGACCAATGCAAAATAAAATAGTCTTAACTGAAAACAAATAAGTAATCAACTGGGCACCTCCTCTCAATGACAATTGAGTCTTTACCCTGTGGTGAAAATTAATTAAAGGAATAAAAATTTTAGAAAAACTGGACGTAAAGATTTTCGCCGCTGCGGTAATCGAACCCAAATCTTCTGACGCTTTAACCAGTGAGCTAAACTGTTGTTTGCGACACACAGAAAAAATCACAACGTATTTTATATGCATTTTTTTAATGTGAGAAGGTGGCAATCGAGCTGGCGGTTCACCTGATGGTAAGTGACAACCGCCGCCCATGGACATATGCATAGAGTTGCAGATGCGTTGCCTCCTTATAATAAGGTGGGCCCCGGCTACCTCACTCATCGGACAAAACGCAGAACTTCCACTTTACGCCGATCTTCTGTGAGTTCGTCGTACGGACCTGCCCATTCGTGCAACAGCGTAAACTGTTGCGTGGTCCTACCACCGATGTCCATATTCCTTCACGTCTTTTTTTCTCATTTTTTATAGGAAAAATTGTCAAACGAGAAGCCGGTTCACCTGATTTTTCCTGAAAGACATCTACAACACCCGAGGGCTTGCAAATGTGTTGACATTTTGTGTGTTGACATGTGTTGAAATTTTTAAACATTGGACGTCAGTTATCTCACTCACCAGATAAAGCGCGAAATTTAGTTTAATTTTTTTTTTTAAACCAGTCCTTGCGGTAGAATTACATTATCCTGTGTTGGATACATAAAGGACGTTGAAATGAACAAACATCCAGGTCCGAAACAAATATATATAGGTCATACAAATAGTTTGATCATGAATAGAGAAAACAATAATTCTAATAATTTTATATTTTAATAAATTCTTTCATGAAAGGAATTACGATGTGCGCTATTGGCGAACGCCAACAGAATAAAAAAGAATGTTGCCGCGCTTTCGATTTTTTTTTTAATTTTCTTTTTCCTCCTAGACAACTAAGCATAAGAATACGCTTCAAGAAAACAATTAAGTTTTATTATAATATAATATTTACATTGAAATTGGATTTAAAATGGAGGGAAGTTTTGATGTAATCTATTTCTAAAAATTGTCATTCCAGAGTATTAATCTTATCTTTAAATGCTATTAGTGCGACACCGGAGATCGAACACGCAGAGAAAAGCGTTTGTGTGCGTGAATCGATGCATATGTGTGCATGCTCGGAGGCGTTGACACCTACGACGGGCCTTGATATCACTTATCACGTAATTTAAGTGAATTATACTCTATTACCAAGGCCGTAACGCTTACTTCGTCACTTAAAGCATTATGCTAATGTTTACCAAGGTACTTTACTGAACATTGTGCGTCGTAAGAACTGTTAAAGGGATATAAATGAATAATTATTATATTGTGTAATAGAAATAACGTAATACATTCAAAACTCTGAGAATTTTAACTTGAAGAATTTTGCGATGAAAATATATTTATAAAGGGTACAGGAGCCATAAGTTTTATTCAAGAAGCAAAAGTAATCGGATCGATCGGATTCAGTATGAAAAGACCTGTAGGACCAACGATACTCAAGAAGTTTCTGGAACCCGTCGACTGATCTGACGTGGTTACATAGAGTGGCTTTCGCAATTTACACTCTTTCCAAGTTACGTGCGGCGAAAGATACAAAACTCCGAAGTCGAATATAGATAAATTCGCGTTTTTCTTAAGTCGAAATTAAAAACAGTACTTTTACAAGCCATTCTTACTATCCTCAACGAGAATAGTAAGAATGGCAACGTTCTGTTAGTGGCCGAGAGACTAGCTGCTTCTTAGCCTGGCTCTCCTGCCTTTTGGCTGATTCAGGAGAGTGCTTTTTTTCAAAGAAAGGACTTTTTACAAACATAAATTTCACGCGGACAAACAGCCAGATGCGAAACAACTATCTGTGGGTCACACAAATAGTTGACCCGTGTGGGAATCGCACCCACGACCCCCGACGCCGAAGCCAATACCTTGGCCACTGCGCCACGGAGTCATCAAATTGCTCTGATTGCCATTGCGATTTCCTCAGCAAATTGAGCTGAGGAAGACGGCGCGCCTTTATAGGGGGAGAGGAGAGTTGGTCCCCGAGTAGGGGTATGTTTTTTTTTGATATATTTATTGTACACCAAACACAAGATAAAAACAAAAAAAATGCTGATAATGTACAATAAGTAGGGTTGCAGATCCACCTTAATATGAAGTGGGCTATGGCTACTTCACTCACAAACTCACTTCCACTTTGGGTCGATCTTCTGTGAGGTCGTGTTACTTAAGCGGACAGACTTGCCCATTCATGCTTGAATAAAAAACAGGGAAAAGTGTTGCCTGTTGCAACTCTCGTAGAGTATGCATTTAAGGTAAAAAAATAAAAAAATAGATATAATTAAAATGAAAAAAAAAAATGACAAGTACTATTTGAGTTCAGATTTTCGACCGTGTGAAGATAAGCCGAATAACTCAGTGGCCAGAGCGTTGGGCGTTTATCCTAGACGTAGGTTCAAGTCTTCGCAGGGGCGAAATAAATTTCATCCATTTTTATATAGACAGTGGACATATTAAAAGAGATTCTGCATCAACTTGGTTGATGGTTTACTCTTTCAGCACGGCTATGGTGATATACATTTGTGAATCACTTTAATTACTTTCATATTAATTTCGATATTGGTCTTTGTTAAAATTAATTTGGGTACATGTCCATTACGGCTCAGGCTTCATCCCGCGAAGGATTGTGAAATATGGCGGTATTTGCAGGGCAATTAAGGAAAGAATAGTTAAGGGAAAGTGTGACTAATGCCAGCGGTATTTCGGGACCGATACGTCTTAGGGAGAAGAAAAGAACCTACTCCTACCTTAAAGGCCGGCAACACATTGCTAAATAAAATCATTTCATGCGTTTCGCCTAGTTTTATTTCCGACGTTCTCGATTACTTCACAGATTTGATGGATAGAGTTTAAGAAATACAGAAGTTAAACACGATAATATGTAGGTTTTTTTTATTCGAGACGGTGGCAAGCGAGCTGGTTACCGTTTCGGTGTATGAATTTCTACTTGCTCCACACGTATTTTAGTTGAAGGAAATGCATATGTGAAATGCCAAGATATAACACACTTAACAATAAACTTAATACATAACTTATCCAATATGATTGATTAGCAATAGTTATCATAATAATTATAATTGATAGTCAACATTTTCGTATTTATAAGGGTTGCATTGCAGGTGTCAAAGTATGACATATATAACTCTCCCGCCATCCGACTTGAGCAACAGTTATTATATCTTTAAAAACTAAAACATTAGTTAAATAATATGTTATCTTATACACCAACTCCTAGCGGATTACGCCAAGAGTATTATTATTGCTACCAGCATTTCCTTGAATCTTATATAACTGCCGTATTATTATACACGTAAGCTTTAAGCAAATAAAACCGGTGATTTTGTCACCGGCCGCAAATATAAACTCACTTTTATATAAATATAGTATAGATCGCCCTATATTTAGCTTGATAAATTCTGAATCAGATCTGTTCTTTCGGAGATTATAGATTCTATTCACAGTGTCAAGTTGAAATTTCTAGTTTCTCTATATACATTATACATGTTGTATGCATGCAGCGAGCAATTTCAGCTGCACACTATGACCATAGACTAGTTACACTGTCATTCCCGCCTCAATAACGAATTTGATATCAGTTAAGATGAGGTCCGTATCTATTTGACGACGCTACATTCTTGCGGTTAAGTATGCTCGGTTATTTGTAGCATGTGTGGAAATACTCGGCAGTTTGCTTCTGCGTTCACCTAGGATTAACAACTGATGAATATTGTTTCATGCATAGTTCTTGGGCGCCCTATGTCTGTGACCAATTTAGCAAGTATCGTTATAAACTTATTGGCCTGATTAAATTACTAATTGACTGTATTTAGCCAAATGGTTTAACATAACATTTTCCATTTTTAGTCCAAGTTCAGATTTTTTCGGAATTTTTTCTTTATCTGTGCTATAAGACCTTAAAAAAGTTACAGCCTATAACTGTCCAACAGCTGGGCAAAGGGCAAAGGTATCAGGGCATAGTCCACCACGCGGCCCCACTGCGGGTTGGCGGACCTAACATATTTTGGAATATTTTTTTTTTGTTATTATTTCGAAAATATGCAGGTCTCCTCACGATGTTTTCCTTCACCGCCGAGCACGTGATTAGTCAGCACTTAAAATAAACAAATTCATTGGTGCTGGCTTTTGGTATTTACATTTACAAATTTTGGTTTTCACGAAAATCTAAATTTGTCCCAATCGTTTTATCGTGTTGACTCAACCATGACTTTTATACACCTATCAGGGACTATAGACTATACCTGGTATAGATTTTAACTTGCTAGGTCCACCTGTTCCTGAGAAAAACGGTGGTGATTACTTAACAATTTTATTATGGCGGTATAATGGATAGGTACGGAACCCTCGGCGTACGAGTTCGACCGGTCATCAAATGACCGATTTTTAGGATTCCGCACGCAGAGTAAAACGGAATCCTATCACTCCGCACCTCTATATAGACTCCGCAATCTGACTGTCCGTCTGTCACCTGGTTGTAGGTATTTCATGAACCGTGATAGTAAGTCAGTTGTAATTTTCACAGATGATGTATTTCTGTTGCCGTTATAACAACAAACACTAAAAAACAGAATGAAAAAATATTTGGGTGGGGCTCACATACAAGAGATATGATTTTTTTGACATACAACAGATACGATATTGTTCGGGACCCATAGTGCTCGAGTCCGACTCGCGCTTGGCCGGATTTTTTGTGACGTGGTTTTCTGTTAGCCCGGCGGCTTTGACAGCTTCGGCGGAAGATGTCCGCAGGCAGACGACCCCGACTGTGGAGAACAACGTAGCTGGTATACGACGATAATACGTAGACCGCTGCACCCTGTTTTTTTTTTTATGGAGAAAAGGGGCAAACGAGCAGGAGGCTCACCTGATGGTGAGTGATCACCGCCGCATATGAACACCTGCATCAGCAGAGGGCTTACAAATCCCTTGCCGGCCTTTTAAAAGAAGAGATGACTCCGTGGCGCAAGTGGCCGAGGTTTTGGCTTCGGCGTCTGGGGTCGTGGGTTCGATTCCCACACGGGACAACTATTTGTGTGGCCGACAGATAGTTGTTTCGCATCTGGGTGCTTGTCCGTGTGAAATTTATGTTTGTAAATCGTCCTTAGAACACAGGATACTGTTGTCCTAAAGCAAGGGAAATGTTTTTTTTTTAAATAAAAAAAAGGATGAGTATGCTCTCATCTTGATGGTTCAGGCAGTAACGGTTCGGAAAGGCCGCCTGCGGCAGCTGGTTGGAACGCTGGACATCGAGGAGGAAATTGGTAACGAAAGGTGGACAATCGACTAACAAAGAGGAACGACGCGATCCAATGGCCCCACAAATGGAGGTTTGCACCTCGGCTTGGATCGCAATGGAAAAGTGAAATTACGAAACCAACACAGATTAGGTACATTACAGTTATTGGATAATTTTAGGTTCTCCTCTAAATTTAATTATGAGGGTCGGGTGTTAAATATTACTTTAAAAAGTTCCTCCTGCGCATAATCTAAAGTAGTGTTCACTAAATCAGCATTGCTCCAAGTTCATCTTTATCCGTTTGAGAATCAACCAAATAAATACATAATATCTTGACTTGTTTCTTGTATTTCAACTAATTATTATTTCCAGTTAAATAATTATGACATGTGAATCTTTATTTGAGTGTTGTCAGGCGTATCTCTCTCTCAGTTGTTCAACTCCTCTCCCGTACTCATGACGGACGAAGCGTCACTACACTCAGCTCTTTATTTCCTCCAGAAGTGGAAAAAATAAAGGACTGTATTATAATGTATAGTACGTAGTAATATAAACACGTTAGATATTGATATTACAATTGTGTTGATATTTGAGCATATTTGACAACAGGTAGAGTATTGGACACTGTTTGTAGCAGACTTATAAAAGTCCAGTAGATTCGACGGCGACGTTTATCAACCACTAGCTTTTCGCCCGCGGCTCCGCCCACATGTACTACATTTTATATCGTGCACCTACGGAATCCATCGTGCGCGTTTGCGACGCTCACTTGGGCGATTTTTTTTACTTTATGTAAACATACGATCATTATCATTTTACAGACCATAATATATATAGTAACTACAGTTTCATCTTATTCAACTGTAGCTATTATATATGTAGCATTTTATCGCACATATCTTCAGCTTGGTTCCTTAAATTGATATAAATTTTATATTTATTTTTACTTATATATTTAAATAAAACTAACACTATATGTTGAGTGAAGCTTACTACAACATTAGTGAAGCTTACTACAACATTATAGTATAGATAATATATGATATTTACAATCACTTATTTACAATTTATTTACAATCAATTACAATTTTGTCTAGGTATGTTTCGCAACATGTCAGAGCCAAAAATTATTCAAGTTATGCACGTTAAGTTTTCATTAATTGTCCTTTTGGACACCATGATTCCTTCAACTATTAAGAATAAACACAAGCTTGTAACGCCAGTTACTAGACACCATAGAGTAAGTAACTTGTTCATGGGGCGGTGTATACGCTTTTACAACAAAATCCCAGTAAATGCGCAAAGCCTACCTATTAACAGGTTTAAGAAATTTATTAAAGAAACACTTTATGAAAAGGGTTATTATAATACAAATGAATACATTAATTACAATAAACCCTGGTAATGTCTTGATCGCTCCCAAGCTATTTCTAAAAGGAAAAAAATCAGTTTATAATATTTTAATTTTTTTTTTAAGAAAAAAAATGACTTACAAAAAGAGGATACCTACGGAGTTTCTTTCGCCTGTTTGTTCTCCGCTAAAGGAACCCCTTTTCGATACGGTGGTAGATTTAAAAAAATAATATGACTATCGATAGATGAAATGAAAAGTTCTTATGTCGATGAATAAATGATTTTGATTTTATTCGCAACTAGCGACCATCGCAAATCATGCTCTTGAATCACTCTATTTAATAAAAAAAACCGCATTAAGTTTTAAAAATCTAAGCATACATAGGGACAGACAGACAAGGGGACGACTTTTGTTTTATACTATGCAGTGAAATATTAGTGTACGGAATTTTAGGCTAAATGAACCGCTATGCTTTTTTACTATGTCAGTTCTGTTCGATCTAAAATTGAAATTCTGTCAATAATTTGGCGACATTTGTCGAACTGTTAAATATAGGTCCTATTTTACTACTTAACAATCGAAAATATTTCTAATAATAAATAGCGAAGGTCGACAATTCAAATAGAAACTCCTAAAAAAATCCCGTTTAAACATACTATACAACGCATAATAAAAACAATAATAACCGTCTTTATGACTAAAATCAGTCCGTTGTCATCCGCTCTAACTTTTTGTTTTGTCGAAAAATTCAACAATGGAACATTATAGCAGATGTTTGCAAAAGGCAACTATAAAACGTTAAAGACACGAGTTATTTAAAAACAAAAGACGAAAGATTACAGTTATTAGGCACTAAACCGTGGTCGCCTGTTACCGGTTTAAATTTTCTATTGTTGAAAAAAAAAAGCAAAATCAATTCCTGTTTAGAGAGCACCTATATGAAAAGTAAGAAAATTTTTATTATAAAGAATTCTTTCTATTATTAGATTGACATTTCAAATATTTTTTGATATACATTATTTATATTATTGCACCTTTATTGTGTTTTAAAATTTTTCTTGTCATTCTTATACCCTGTGATGTCCCAGAGTGTCTGAAAGTTTACTTCATTGCTCAAAATTCATTTAGATAATTCCCAGTGAAAGAAAGTGCAGCTTTCGTATGAAATAATGTCTGTTTATAATTCAAGGATACTACTTTACGAAGAAAAGATTTATTGAAAATAAAGTTTAGTTTAATATGTTATTATTTATGACTGAATAAATTTTATTCAATAAACCGTAAGGTTTCGTTGAATCGTACCGTGATAAATTTTAGATTTTCGCTGTGAAATAATGTAAAATGACCTTAGTACAACAGTTGACATTAACTGTCTATAATAAATGCGGCGCGGGCGATTTATTTGACATACCGAAATGTCAAATGATAAAGAAGTAGAATTTTCGCTTTGTTTACTTATAAATATGCATAAAATAAACACTTTAAACATTTTAGAATATTCTACGGATAAGCAGCTGAATAGTTTTAAAAATGAGTTCATCGAGGAGAAACCGGTAGGCACTAGTCGGTTGGTTGAAAAATTATATTTCTACATTTATTTTATGTGCCAGTTACCATCGTTTTATTGAAAAGATAAAAATAAAAGCTCTTTCTAGACTTTTTGTTCTTAAACATATACTGATACAAAACAAAAATGCAGTTAAAAATATTTTTAATCTGTTTCAAGGAATGACAGTTATTAAAAATAATTATTTTTCCGTCGACGATCATTCGTATTATTCAATCACTTATTTAATACATAATTATTATGGGTTAATTAATAGTTTTAGCTATCATAATTCCCAAATGTCCAATCTTAAAACATATATTTGTAAAATATATCCATAATAGAATATTGTTAAAAGTTTTTTATTCTATCATTGAATTTATTTTAAAACAGCTAAAAATTGTTAATTTTAGGCAGCTTGCAGTCTACACTTCTTTGTTGTTGGAATAATTAAAGAAAACGGTGCCAAAACGAAAGCACCTGGCAACCGGTTTACTATCTTTTTGAACGTCGAACGGCGAATGTTTCCGAGGGAAAATATTCATGAAAACAAAACATATTCCTCGACTTTATTACAGAATGTGTCGCCGCGGTTGAATCGACTCACTATAGTGAAATTGAAAAAATTGGGGCTGAATATACATGCCATTAGTAAAAAGGTTAAAATCTAAATAGAATAATATAATGGTAAAGAAGTAGCTTGTACATTTCCCACTGTTGGACAAAAGCCTCCTCTGTACAGAGGGTATCAGGGCAAAGTCCACCACGCGGCCCCTCTGCGGATATGCAGACTTGAAGATATGTCTTCGAAATATATTTTTTTTGTCATTAATTCGAAAATATGCAGGTTTCCTCACGAAGTTATCCTTCACCGCTAAGCACGTGATAAGCCAGCATTCAAAATTTACAATTTTATTGGTGCCGGCACCGGGGATTAAACTCCGGTTGCTGGAGGATATTGAAATAAAGGCGAGCGCCCGGACACAGAGCTCACAGCTAAAGAATAGCATAATATAATAATAGCAGTAAATGTTTAGAACGGTGTTTGTTAATGTATAAAAAAAAATATTCAACGCTTAGCTAGGCCGCGGGCTAAAAGCAAATTAATGATAAAAAATTACATTTAAATTAAATTGTTGTCTTGATATTCTTATTGCAAATTATAGATATATTATTTGTTATTTTAAACTTGTAAGTGTATAAAGTTGCATGATCTTCGATCATAAAGGATATGAGACTATGGCAGGGCCATTCAACAGTTCACGGTTGGGCAGGCTCTTTCGGGAAAATACCAGTCTCAAAACCCAACGACCGAACATTTTTTTAAGTTTGGCAACACAGCAAGCTCTCCCGAATGGGTTGCATATGTCCAGCACCGATAAAAATAACATAAAGGACCGAATCACGCTTGCCATCCTTTTACATTAAAAGTTTTGATTATATACTATTATATCTGATTATATATATTTTCAAGTATATAATCAAAGATAAGCAACAGAAAGTAAACGAGATTTTTATAGTTTTCGGTTAACGGAGCTATTAGATTTTCACTGGAAACAACGATTGGGTTAATTACTATACCTCTAGGTTAACGATAAACAAAAATAATTCATTATAATTGATACTAGCGGCCATCCCGGCTTCGCACGCGTGCAGTGTATTATACATATAAACTTTCCTCTTGAATCATGCTCTAGTAAAAAAAACGTCCGTAGATAGAAAAAGATCCATTGCGTAGGTTTAAAGATCTAAGCATACATGGGGACAGATAGACAGCGGGACGACTTTGTTTTAAACTATGTAGTGATGTCACGAGATGAAAGGATTTATTTTTTTAGGTTTCTTTCATCAACTGACGACAAAAACTAGCCATCTTTACTCTGTACTTTTGCAAATACGGAGAATAAAAAAAATATATGAAAGTCAAAAATTACGCAAAGATAAAATAAAAATAAAGTTTTTAACATAATTATCTTCCAAAGGCGTCCATTAGTTAACGTTACAAACGGAAGCTAGTAAAGCTAGATCCAAAATGTTTTAAAATGTCCTACTTGTAGCTAGGACAATCTTGTACATTTTGACGACATTCATTTGACGGTTTGATTCCTACTACTGGAAAAATATTGTGTGATGAACATAGTGTTTTTCTAGTGTGAGTGTTTATATATGTATAATATGTATTGATTTACAAAAGAAAAAAAAATTAAGTATGGTTTTAAATATTTGTATACGTAAAGTATGTTTAAGTATTTGTTTAAGTTTATCAGTTATCTAGTACCCATAGTACAAGCGTTGCTTAGTTTGGTACTAGAGAACGATGTGTAAAAATGTGTCCTAAAATGTTTAAATACATACTTGAACAGGACAGCCCTTTGGACTGATATGGCAATCGCATTGAGATGACGAGGAGATTAAAATGAAATTGCATAAATAATTTGAACTTAAACAATGACTTTTAATACATTTTCACCTATATTACATTCCTTTTGTACAAAAACAACGTATCCATTAAGTATACAACGTATGCATTGGACGTTCAAATTATCTGTGAAACTATACGGAATGAGTTCACAGAAAGAGACATGCTCACGATGAAAAGAGACAGAAAATGTTCTTCGACATGAGCAACAAATATCTAATTTAGTCAGAAAATGATAACCAACTACGTATTATTAAATATTATTCTTTTATCGCCTAGTTCAATCAGTGATGTCCTTTTTAGTTTTAATATAATAAGACATTATAGTTAAGCAGCTGCACAGATAATTTAAACGTAATTTTTAATTCGACCCGGGAGTAAAGATGGTAAATCGATAAAAAACATAACTAAAAAAATAACATCAAAAATTACGTATAATCGAGATCTTTGATTGAGATTGAAAGGCTTCGTTACTGGTCATAGTATGACCCGGTTTGTCAAAGGAAGAATTTAACGATTGGCTGGGATGGGCTTATATAACTACAATAGTATATAGTGCCATTTTATCTACATTTTCCTGTATCGAACTTACATACAAAAATAAAAAAGTGTTTTAACACGGGTTCGTGTTTGGGTTTGGTGGATTGGGCTCGAGAATAAATGATGTATTAAATTGTATCATTTTAAAAACTTTCAATCTCTTTTTAGTTTTACACAAATTAAATACGAAAATGTAACAAAGATTTACTAATAGGAGGTCGAATTAAAAATAATTATAAGAGTGGCTAAATATCTAACTAATGGAGCAATTACGTGTAAAACCAGACCTTTTGTAATTATTACCATATTTATAATTACTTACATGTAAAAATAGTTAATATGTTATTACTAGAGAAAAGAATCAAAAAAGGTCTGAGTTAACGTAGCGACTAGGCCTAGGGGCGACTTTCCTCAAACACAACAAATAAAAAAAAAAATGGACAGTCAAAATCACAGAATGGAATATCAACTTAACAAACTCCAACACAACACGACTCGATCCGAAACGCTAGCAAAAGAAAGTAACCCCGTTTCCTAAATATAATTCGATAGGTAGTTTGTTAATATCTTAAAAATTGGTTAATTCATTTATTCGCTGTCCAGTGTACAACCTTGATGGCTCCTTCACTTTCAACATGGCGGACACTAACAGAGAAACGTTTTAACACAGACTAGCACGTATGTGGTCACCGCACATGCCACAGACCGAGGTTAAGCACACTGAGCGTTGGTAGTTTCACGATGTGGTCCAAGCCTTGCGGTGTTATGCACGGGCACCCATACAAATCTATCGCCTTCAAGTTCTGCAAGCCGTCGCCCAGCGCTCGCAGACCCCTGTCGGTTATCCGGTGGCATTGCCCTATGTTCAGGATCTCCAGCTGCGTTAGCCTGGCCACCCTCTCCAGGCCCTCGTCGGATATTCTGCAGGCGCTCAGCGATAGCGAGCGCAGCCCGGATAGGCCTAAAGTCGCGTGCAGCAGTGCCTCATCGCCGACCTTCTCGCAAAACGACACGTCCAAGGCCCTCAGTCGGCCGCTCTCGGCCAAATGCGCCACGCCAGTGTCGGACACTCCGTCGCAAGACCTCAAATTGATATCCTCCAAGAGCGGAAGCCGCGCGAGATGCTTCAATCCGGCGTCCGTCACGGCGACGCAGAACGACAGATTTATCGACTTCAGCTGTGGGAGTCCGCCCGAGGCGTGCTTCAACGCTTCGTCGGTCAGCCGCTGGCAGTCCTGCAGGCCTAGATGCTCCAGCTCGGGGGTGCCTCTCGCCTCCCCGCCGCCGCAGAGGTGCGCTATACCCGGGTCGGTGACGTGCCAGCACGATCTCAGGTTCAGCAGGCGCAGTTTCCGCAAGCCCCACGCGATCAGAAGCAGGCCTGTGTCCGTTACGTTGCCGCATCCGCCCAGCTCGAGCTCCTCCAAGTTCTTCAAGGACTGCGCTATCCTACCCAAAGAGGAGTCCGTGACCTGCTTGCAGAGGGAGAGATCCAGACGCCTCAGCGCAGGTAGCTCCGCCGCAAATGCGCTCGCGAGGGCCGCATCTGTAACGCTGTAGCAGCCACTCAGCGATAGGGACTCGAGGCCTGGCAGCGCTACGACGGCGTCCCTCAAGCCTCGTCTAAGGGACAGCACTTGCAGTCTCCTTACTCCGCGCCTAGCCAACGACGCAAAGAGCACCGGTGCGGGCCGCCGCAGATGTAGAGTGGCTTCTACGCCTCGCCAGACGGAACGACGGTCCGCCGCGTCCCTCCACGCGCGGCACACCTGTGCCGCCCGGCCTCTGTCCCTTACAGGCAGCCGTTCGAAGATCAAAGCGAGAAGCTCTGGGTACAGCCTCGATATATGCGTGCCCACCGGTTCCGGTGCAACCTCAGTGACATGCGGCACTGGCAAATGGGGCCTGTGCAGCCTGTACGGCGCGCTGCGCAGCTTTCGACGGTTGGTGCTTTGCACCGGCAGCTCGGTGATGCCGAGCCTCTCCTCGCGCCAGGAGATCACGTCCTCGGTCCACGCACTCATCGCGTCACTGAACTAACCGCGAACACGAAACGGCACGGCACGCATCGGACCGGTTCTCGGGTGAAATCGCGACCGCGCCGGGCTGCGTACGTGCGTCCTACTCGACGTCACCTCACGAACTGGAGTGACGGGGGACGCAGCCGCCCGCCCCGCGTCTCCCCCCCTCCACTCCCCTTACTCACCCGTCGGCAGGCCCGCGCGCCGATTGGTCGCGGCCGGCGGCACGTGACGCGCGCCGTATCGATTCGGAGGCTCTGCGGCGGCATTTTTAAGTTGGCGGCCGAGAGACCGCCCCCGCCCCGCGCGGCCCGCGACACCCACGCCACAGATTAGACGACAGCGCGACGGTTCATGCAATTTTTGTATATTAAACTTTATTACTCCAATTACTTAAATACTCTGTTCAATTTTGGAATTTATACTAAGTACTAAATGTAATAATAAGATAAAGTATTAAAAATAATAAATTATTCAAATGATGATGTATGGGTTTTACTGTGGTAGGGCCACGGAGCACTCTTCGCTGTGTTAAGGATGGGTAGGTCCGTCGCGGGACCGCAGTACCGCGACCTCATAGAAGGCTGGCGTGAGGAACCGTGAAACCGTGAACTCACAGAAGTGGAGAATACTTCTACGTTTCGTCATGTGAGTGAGGTAACCCACTTTATTGATAGGTGGCAACGCATCTGCAACCCTACGGGTGTTGTTAAATATAACTTGATATCAGGAGCTCTCTTGCCATCTTATATTAAAAAAAATCTATAGTCCTGTTGTATCAGTATGATTCCAAGCAATAAAAGAATGTACTGTATTACATATTTTAATGATTTGCATCATAATGCGATTCTTTGCTCGAGCTCTTCTATGCCATATGCCGATTCCACTCTCGCACGGGACAGGTAGGTATTCATATGATTCGGGACAGCGATTCCCCTTTTGTAAACGTTCACGACAATTTAAGATTTTTTTTCAATCCGCTCTTTAAAAATAAACATTATAACTTAAATTTTAAATCACTGCTGTTGTTTCAATATCTTAAACATTAAGTTAGGACTAACGAACAAATGACACTCAAAAACCTTTTTTCAATATCGAGGCGTAAATATTATTATAGGCCATAAAAACTTTTTGTTTGATGTTAACTTAAAGAAAAGGTTTGTCGTTTGCCCATTATAATTATTCAATATACGACTACAACAAACTTCCATCGTAATAATGCATTTAGGTGTTTCTTTTTTTTCCAAACATCGTGGAGTATTTATTAAAATAAGCACAAATTTAATGTCCCTTTTATTTCTACTCTTTGAAGTCAGTGATAAGGCGGCAAAACAACTCGGCGCGTCGTATATTTTCGTTCGCGCTGCACTTGCCGACGACTTACAGCCAGCTTAAAAAGAACCACGGTAACACCAGCTCATTCTTTAACTTTAACGACATAAAGAGTTTATAGCCCTGTGACACGGGTCAACTACGCTGGGCGTTTGATAACATCGGCCAACTATTACAAGGGCAACCGGTTACGAGCGTTCCAAATCCAAATATGATATTCGAATTCAATCGCATTCGAGAATCGAGACTCGGCTGCCAGTTTGAATACGATGCGAAAGTGGCTGCTTTATTTTTTTTTTTTCTCTTAAAGACAAAAACATTTTATAGTAGGTATTATCTTTAAATTGTTTATCCATCTACTTTTGTTCTTTGTTTTAAAGAACATAAATTGTTGTTTTATATTCTATACAGCTTTAAAATCTACCTTAACTAAAACAGTGGGTTGGTACTTGATTTGTATTAGTCGAATATTTTCCTTTACCATAAGTTTTTATTTGTCCTTTCATTAAGCCATTTGATTTCTTAACTTCAATTGATTTTCTTTAGTTTTAATTATGTACACATATGTAGCAATAAATTTAAAAATGTAGCTACATCTAGTACAACTGTAATCCTTCCCATATTATTATTTCAAAACTATTATGTATATATTTTTAGCGAATCATTTCTTATGTATGATCTATCCATATCACAAATTACATCCTTTTTACATTTTCGTACTAAGAAACGATTGACGCCATCTTGATTTTTGACATTCTAATGCGCTTTAAAGGAATTTTCTTATATATTCAAAACTGAAGGGTTAGGAAAACTTCACAAAGAGATTTCTTTTTTTTGTGCAAGTATTTATTTATTTCTTCGAGAGACGATTGCTTATCATCAAGTCAATTGTTTAATCACTCGCCAGTTATTCTAACATGATGACACATTAATCACTACAGGTTTCAACCCTATTTGCAGTTGAATACTCTAAACTAACGAATAAAAAATTGCCTACAAAAAAAAATATAATCACACGTAGAAGAATTTCATCACGATAAAAATTATGCGACATCCGTCTTGAAATGTAATTATTCAAAAGTCATTCTGTAATTATTAAAACTCAGTATTATTAAAAAAATATTATATAATATTATGCATGATGGTTACCTATAAGTGTAAGAACAGTTACAAATAAAAAGTTATATAAAAAAATTAGGTATATATCTCAAGCCTGTATAAGTTAGACTATAGCGACTGTTACTTGCGTTGGTAATTCAATAAATAAATTAATAAATACAACAATATTTCGAATTGTCCAATAAAGAATCTCGGGACAGAACATTACCTGTGCAAAGTTCTCGAAACGTCTGGGAGTTAAAACCGGAATATTACGCGATAAAATCGGCAAACTATTTTTATGTGAATACAAGATGCGTATTCATCGATTTAATTTAGGATTAATATTTGCAAAGTTCTCGAAACGCCTGGAAATAAAGCCAGAATTGTACTTGATATATGCAGATAGGTAGTTTTATTTAACAACGTGTAATATTCATGTTAATACAAGATGATTTTTATTATGAATCAATATATTGATTAAGTTTTTTCCGGTTTAAAGAAGTATGCGTTTCAACTTTTTTAACTTACGTTCAGTGTTAGGAATTTATCGCGTAATCTGTTTAAAATTCATTAAAATTTTAATAATTAATATAATGCTAATTTTTATATGAATATGCAAGATTTTAATCGTTGTTTTGAACGCAGCCATCTTTAAATACATTTTAATAAGCGACATGCATATTAAATGAGACGCAAAATCGCCGTACTCTCTTTTTTGTATTTGTGTAAAAATTTTAAAAGAGATAACGATGAAGTATCAGCCTATACATGTCCCACAGCTGGGCAAAGGCCTCCTCTGTACAGAGGGTATCAGGGCATAGTCCACCACGCGGCCCCACTGCGGATTGGCGGACTTCATGTATTTTTTTTGTTTATGTGAGAAGGTGGCTAGCGAGATGGCAGTTCGCCTGATTTTAAGTGATATCATACCATGGATACCACCCCCATGTTAGAAATATTTTTTGTGTTATTATTTCGAAACTTTCCAGGGGAGCCCGAATATTTTTATAAGAAGTTAAAAAAGTTAAAGCCTCCTTTTATTATTGCGTTACTCATTTTAATGACATTTTAAGAGAAGATGTAGAAGATGGTAAAATTGGCTCTGAGCTCTCATTTGGTAAATGGCAAAGAAGACTAACTACGTGAAGAAAAATCTTTATTTTTCTTCACATAGATAGAGAGAGGTTTTTTGGACACATTTTTACACAACGTTCTCTAGTCCCAAAATAAGTCGGCTCCTCCCTTGAGATTAGCCACAGTTAAAGTTTTTATGAAGAAGTGAAGAGAGCTAAAATTTATAAATAATAATTGTATTAAAAATGCATGCACATAATATGAACATTAGTTAAGCAGACCCATCGAGAGAGAGTCAAACAAATAATAAAATGTTGGTTTGATTTATATAATTTGGATAAAAAAATAATAAAATTTCATTTTTAACAGTCGAACTTCGACTACTGGACAAACAAGAGTTAAAATTAATAAACGGTCTGCTGTCAAACTATTCAAATAAAATAACTGGTTTCATTTCGTCGATGCACTCGATGATTGGATTTATCCCACATCCCATCTTTTTAATATGTACTAAATAATTTATTGCCTTCTTGTGAAAAAATCGTCTTACTCTAGTTTTAATAGTCTTAATTGGAATAAGAATTATTTGGACATCGCTACATGAACTGTACATTTTATTCCAACCGGTTAAAGTGCATTTTCGAATCAATTGGTTGGTTCTTATGTGCACGGGAGCACACTATCAAACGCCCAGCAAACAGGTAAGTCTGTAACATGGCGTTCCATTTTCGAAACTGGCGTTTTATTATCGACTTTTGGCGATATTTTTTATGACAGGCGACATTTTTATTCGTCAAAAAACTTGTTCCTTTTTACGTATATTACTTGTTTCGCAGGTGAATGAACTTGCCATTGTGAGTCACTACGCGGGACGGTTTTTTAATATAATGGTATTACAATTCAGCAATACGGTATGTAAACGTTTAATAAATCTTAATATTAAACGGTAAAAGACTAACATTAAGGAAGAAACCGTGTTTAAGCTCATGTTGCTTTGAACGAGTTACAACAGATTTTACGCCATTCATTTAAATAAAGTATAAGTAAAAAAATAATGCAATATAAAGAGTTTTTTTTTGTGTAGCACATATAGCATGTATAGCGCTGTAAATTATATTTTTTTTTTTTTTTTTTAAAACATTGCTCTTACTTTTGGATTACATTATTCTGTATGGACGTTTATACACATACATTTCACGTGGACAAACCCAGATGCGAAACGACTATCTGTGGGTCACACGAATAGTTGCCCCGTGTGGGAATCGAACCCACGATCCCCGACGGCGAAGCCAATCTCTTGGCAACTGCGCCACGGAGTCATCAACTGTATTAATTTTCATTGAATTTCGTACGGGGATTATTATAAGGCAAAGGGAAATCATCAATAACGATAGAAGTAGGGATTTTGTGATGTCATAAATCAATCGTCTTTTTCTACTGTCTACTGATCTAAGGTCAGAGGTCCAGACTTCAGCGGCCATTACCTCAGACTTGATGAAATTCTGTCATGTTTTGATGACAATACGGGTTCCTTGTCTAGCCCATAGGGCAGAATGAGACAGCTGTATATATGCTTCTCACTAGCCACGGGATTTATTTGATTACAAAATGGGTTTTTTTGAAAAGCTAAGTTTATTTTTTCAAAGTCAAGGCTTCTTTATTCAATATAGGCTTATTTTTAGGCTCTTATTGAATGACAACCGGCGAGAAACTCTGCGGTATTACATGTATGCAAAATTATTTAAGTACTGTAAGGAGCACAGAAAAATTTATTTCGACAAATCCATGTCCTCATGCATTATTCGACGTTATAATAGGTCATTTCCATTAGGGTAGACTTTACAAAATATTTGATACCTATTATAAATGCTTTTTATATAATTTTTTGTGGATTGAAATAAGAACCGGATGTCAGTTTTGGTTTTGTATAAAAAATTACGCACTCTGTTTTATTTGCATAAGTTCAGAATGTCGAGGAGCGGCGTGTAACATATGGTCGCAGGTAGGCGGGGACGGGAAAAAAGGCACAAAAACTCTCCTATACGGGCGGACAAACTTGGCCCGAGAACAAAAAAAGCGGACTCGTCTCTAAACGACGTCTTGTGTGGAGTGGACTGTGGAAGATGATCACATTCCCGCTGAATATAACAATAAGTAAGCTTGTAAGAAGGATTGTACGGTGAGCAGTGAATTGTTTGATGAAGTGGCGGTCTAATAAATAGGGTTTAAATCTGTAAGATGGAAATGTTATCAGCTTTAAAAATCTGGTGTTATCTTGATATAAAAAGTATTTTTTTTTGTAAAAAAAATATTGAATTGGTTTACATTTTTGTCGTACATACGGGGTTGAAAAATTTATATTATAGGGTTGTTATCGCCATCTATTGTCCAGTAGCTAAAACAATTAATCTAACTTATATAAAGTACTGGTTGTGCCATCTAGCGTTGAATAGAAGTTAATTGGTAAATTATTAACTAAAACATTTTATTTTCCCTTACTTTTCATAGATGGCGCACATAATAAAAATTATAAAAATAAAATCGATGACTACGTACAGTTGTTCAGCTATTGGCTTAGGCGACGGGAGTCATGAATTCGATTTCCACACGAGGTAACTATTTTTGGGACTCATATATAATTGTTTCTAATCGGATCTGGGTGTTTGTACACGTGAACTTTATATTTATAAAACGTCCTTATGACATATGATAAAGTTATTGTAGGATATTGTAGTAAAGGCAATGTTATTAAAACAAAAACGAAAAAAAACATTAGTTAATATATTCAGTCATTCATTGATATAAAATTAGTATACAAAAATCCTACCTATGATCACTAAATAGAAAATTAAATTGGGGCACTGTGCATTGCGCAACTAGTGACGTGATAGCAGATAGACAAATATTTCATTGAGGACCAGCTGTCTGGGCTGACTCTTGTTACCTAGCTGCGGTGATAAGGTTAGGACAATCCTTCAAAAATTTCCATATACCTACGGGGATGCCAAGGCCCTTAAATCGGTAGGGTCTTTGCAGTTTAACGAATTGTCTGGCTCGTCCAGGGAAAGTGTTATACTTCTGTGTTTGGTCTGGTGACACCAATTATTTAGTTAAAAAAATACAAAGTTGCAAAATAGCAAGCGCAACATGCGAATTTAGAACAACTTATCATAATAGTCATAATATCCATAATCACATAAAATTGTTTTAACTTTAAATATCAAAAAAAGTTCCAAACTTTGTATTAACAAGGAGCGCCTAAGAGGTTAAGTAAATTTGTACGGACTAATCTGATCCATAGAGTATAATTTTTAATAATTTAAGATTGATTGTTCACATTATTTTATAATGAAGAAGAATTATAGAAATGCCATAATAAATTCAAAGTCAGAAAACAATATTCCAAAACAATAAATAATTTACATTTACCTTCTATTTGTCAAAAAAGTGCTGTGAAGAACAAAGTTCATATTGTTTAAAATTCTTTCAGTTAGTATCAAGGACATGCGATAGATGGCGTGAATTACAAATTTTTTTTATATATAATCCGTAAGAGCTGGATTAATATATAATTTTAACTTCTGATGTACCGATTTAATCAACCGATCGTGTCATTTTCACATAAGTTATGTAACAAAGTATGTACTTCAGTTATACGAAATATAAAATAGAGATGTGTCTAATAGGTGGCGTTGTAAGAACAAGAACGCCATCAAAACATCATCTTTTTACACTCACTAGCCACAGAAAACTATTGTTGTAACGAAATTATATGTAACATGATTTCGAATAAATGAAAGTCAATATTACAATAAAACAACAATTTCGATTAATTTTCATTATTTAATTAATCTTATATATAATAGTGACATCTATTAATTTTTTAGATAAAAAATTCGGTAGCTGATAGGATTCTGTACTTCGCATCGTTTAGTTATTGATCGTTTAGCTTCATTAAGATAGATAGCGCTATACTAAATTTAGAAATCCTTTAAAGCTCGTCTATGTTAACTATTTTAATAATAAAATATTATCTATTATTTGTTATTTTTTTTTTGTTAAAAGGGAACTTTTTGCGCTGCTTATTTATAAACGTACCAATATTTATAGATGGTAGAAATATCATTTACATCAGGCTTAGAACGATCCGGGACATTGGAAATACAGTTATGAATGTCAAGTGGAGAAATGTGACAATATTAAATATATTTAAAAATAGATCTAAAAAAGTTTGATAATATGTATAAGGAAAACAAAATGTGCATCATTACGAATATAGAACGAATATATGTAATGAGAAAAATAACTAATAGTAGTTGATTTTTAGAGCATTTGTAGAGAGGAAATCATGCTATTAACGAGAAAAACTAATGTGATGAAGACGAATGATAACAAATCAAAAAGTTGCAATTTTATTGACAAAATATATGTAATTAATATAATTGCAAACTAGGATACTGAGGTCAGTAGGGGCGACAAAAATTGGACAGCCTATTGATCCCAAATTCACCACTGATCGCTTTATAATACGTCTGTTTAATTTGAATATTATTTAAAATTTACCAACCTACTCTCATCAAATAAATTCTTACATTAATGCGGGAGACGAATTAAAGTTAATATCAGTTTCATCTGCACCAATTGGGCAGGTCGACCATGAACAGTGTTGCCAACCACTAAAACGAAATGACTCTAAAATCAAGATGAAATAGCCCCAAATAACCCTAAATCCAATTTTAAAAGCAATTGTAAAAGCCCCAAAAAAAGCACTGTATTGAATACTAAGATACTGTTTAAATGAGTTTTACGTTTTGTTAAGGTAAATATAACATACCTTAGTTTTAATTACTTTTCATTACAAATAGTTGAAATAATTAACAAAACAACACAATATTAACAAACATTTCATTAATTACATTAATTAGTAGACATTTTGCGTTTATTTTAGTCACTTTGATTAGTGAAAATAGTGATTCATAAAATATTCATGGCCCTAACCTTTTTGGAACCTAAAAAAGGCCCAACGTTCATACTTCCGCGCTAAATTTGGGGCTAAAAGCCCTAAGTTGGCAAGACCATGAAGCACCACGGAGGACCGCGGTGGATTTTTGAAGAGAAAACTTCTTTAGGCGCGTTGAGCACTTTTTGGGTGAACAAAAATCATGGAACTCGTGTCATGGACACCGAACGCAATGAGTTTTTAAAAAGGAACACGAAGAAATATATTTCTAGTTATGATACGATATGAATACTGTTATTATTTTTCGGAGTGGGTACGTATGAAATGTGTAAAACTAAGTACTATACAATTTTTATTTTGATATTGTTCTATGTTTTCACTTGTGTCGGCAGTCTGATGAGACTGTTTTAAACAAAGCATTTTAGTTAGTTACGTTTTTAAGTTAGTTACGTTGAGTGAGGTAACCGGAGCACACTCTGCGTTTCGGAGCGGTTTAGACCGATCACATAATGCGTTACTACCTGATTAATAACATAATAGTAAATAACATGCAACAGTAGTCGTTATCCTCTCTGCGTACCCAAGTTCAGTGCAGTAGCCGACAACTGTATCACGTAACCATCGCATACACACACTTTTAGCTTATGGTTCATCCAACATGTGGAAATGGCAGCTAATAACTGTTTCTATAATTATACATTCATAGACGATAGTGCGACGCCGATTCTTGTCGGGATTAAATTGCAATGTCAACCTTATTCCTTCCTCTGGGTAGGCCCCCTCAATCTGTGGGCCCTATGATCGTGTCACCGTGTTGAGTAGCTGTGTCGAGGCCGACATGCGTGGCCCTACCCACTGTGGAGGGCCTCAAACCCGTGGGTTCTGGCTAGCCCACGGGTTCTGCGTTTTTTTTTAGCGAAAAGTTGTCAAACGAGCAGACGGTTCACCTGATGTTAAGTGAATACCGCCGCCCATGGACATCTGCCACACCCTAGGGTTACAGATGCGTTGACAATATTTTGAAAATTGGGCTCCGGCTACCTCACACGCCAGACGAAACGCGAAAGTATTTGTCATACTACCACTTTACGCCGATCTTCTGCGAGGTTGTGGTAATTACCCGGACGGGCCTGCCCATTCGTGCAACAGCCGAGGCTGCTGCGTGGCCCTACCACCGTAAGCTTGATGAAGCTTTAATAGTCTATGGACTAAAAGCGGTAACATCAGTTACGTCATCAACATTATCGAACCCCACTGTTTCGCTGTGGTAGGGCCACGCAACAGTTGATGTTGCACGAATGGTAACACGATCTAAGAAGACGCTGTTTTGTTATTATAAGGTGGCAACGCAACTACAACCCTATCGGTGTTGCATACGTCAATGGGCGGTGGTATCTATGGTATGGTATCACTTAAAATCAGGCGAACTGCCATCTCGCTTACCACCTTCTCACATAAAAAAAAAAAATACATGAAGTCCGTCAATCCGCAGTGGGGTCGCGTTGTGGACTATGTCCTAACAACCTCTCTATAGAGGAGGCCTTTGTCCAGCAGTGGGACGTATAGGCTTTGATACTTTACACTGCACTTTACTACTTTAGTATGTAGCTTTAAATCCGCCGAAGTCTTTCAGTTAATAATGAACGATGGATTTCTTAAAATAAGATACGGCAAAGTTTAAAAAGTTTTATAGATGAATAAAATAGCGACAGGTAATACGGAGCGCGAAATAAGAGACGGAAGGAGAAGATGGGAGATTAAAAACGAAAGGAGCCGTGACAGCTCTGTGTGGTCATATCGCCTTACTATGTGTCCATAGGTATAGAAACTCTCGAACCTTCCAACCGTTTATAGGTTCGATTGAATTCGAGTGTATCATTAAATGTATTAAAGTGCTCACCGCTCCGACTCCTCGGCGTAATACTCTTAATGGCTATAACCGTTTAATACGTTCGCTCTTATTACACGTAATGGCTATAGCCGTTTCAGCGGTAAATAGGACGCGGTTGCCGAACAATGGCCGTAAGCGGATTGATATCGAGTGGTTAATGGCGGACCATTAGCGTGCAGACGGCGCTTGGCGTTTTCCAACTGGCGGCACGGTGTTTTCCGTGTCGGGTTTATTGTGGCGAGACTCTTTTCCCCGTTCGATAACACAAGTATTCGATAGGAAGTATACAAATTTCATTTGAGTTGCCAAAAGGATGGTTAAACTGTTCGAATCGACCATTCTGATCGTTCTTATCAACTTTTACTTATTTAACCATTCTTTTGGCAAATCAATTGAAATTTGGGTAGTCATTTGACTGCTGATTAGTTAATTTCTACGATGACCAGTATTTCAGAAACCGGGCATTAGATCGATTTAATCAAAGAAGAAACACAAAGCGAACCTATTTTTAAAGTTGTTGTTCACTAGAAAATAATTGAGTTGCATCAAGCTAAGTGTTTTATAACCAAATCTGTTTAAATAAAATGATAGAGGTCTGCCGTTGTGTACGTATTACGGATAAATTACTGGATACGTTTCAATTAATACTTTCACTCAGACAGTTAGTGTGAAAAAAATGTGATATCTTATTTAAAGTGAAGTTATTAAAGCTATGAGGAACAACAATTTTTATACGCACTACGTGTTATTGATGTGTTTGCTTTGGTAGATAGAATGTATTGTTAATATGAAAAGCCGCGAAAAACGAAGTCGCGATCGGTTAACATTTAATAAAATTCTTTACACTGAATTGGTGAACGCGTCAGGTGCAAGCGGCGCCGGGGGGAAAGCTAGGCTCGACACAGCCTCAATCGATCTCGAGACGGGTACTCATCGAGGGGTTAATGTAAAACCACTCAGCGGTTAACAGCGGGCTCCGCTTTTTACGCGAACATCTTAAACAATGCGGGAAGGAAATGGGCCGGGCGTGCATTAAGAGGCGGCGGGCGTGAGCGATTCCAACCACCCTTCCAGCACCTTCTGCTAAGGAGATTTCACGGCAGACGACGGCCGATAAACAAGACGTTCTATTACCACTTTAACTGTCGAAGGACCATGCAACGTTGTTCCCTGTTACAAGAAGGGGCAGGTCCGTCCGGCTAAGTACCGTCACGTCACAGAAGACCGCCGTGAAGTGGAGGTGACACAAATTCTGCGTTTCGTCCGGTGAGTGAGGTAGCCGGGGCCCCTACGGGTGTTGCAAATGTCCATGGGCGGCGGTTATCACTTAACATCAGGTGAACTGCCAGCATATCATATCATGTCGTTTACACTATTCATAAACATCATGTAGAAAGTTGTAGTTGCTCGTGTTCCTGTCAAATCTCACGATCCCCAGTGGTGTCAGCTCGAACGTAAAACGTTTAGTAAACACTAAAAAGCTTACATCATATCAAATATAATATCGTTTTACATTATATAAGTGATTGTGATAGATGATAAAGAACGAAAGACACGGAAAGAGATTGCAGTCTAAAGTGTGGCAATCTAATGTTCAGTTTTGGTGCGCTATTGTCATACCTTCCTCTTATTTGTATATTCATTGGTTCACATAAATGATGAAACATGTTCAAACAAATGAAAACAATATAATTTGTATAGGGTTATTCCACTGGTATTGCTCGTTCGAATGGCATATTAAAAGAACATGTTGAATAATGATATATAATCATATTTGTCGATTTCGGCCAAGCACAACAGGGTTTGGCTTTTCTTTTCATTCATTCAATCATTCAATCATATGGGTTTGGCTTTTCATTAGATGGATTCGGCACAGTATCAGTATGGGACGCATGGTTTAAAATTTTACTAGTTATAAACTTGTAAATCCAGCATCGGTTTACATGGATATAAGCCAAGAACCTGCAAGAAACGGCAAGAAAATTGGGAATCGAATAATAATTTCTACGACTAGATCCATACTTATCATCGGATGAGATTTTTTAATAAAACGAAAAATATTTTGACTCCGTGGCGCAGTTGCCAAGGTCAGGGTATTGGGTTCGATTTCCACACGGGACAACTATTTGTGCTACGCACAGATAGTTGTTTCGCATCTGAGCGTTTGTCCATGTGAAATTTATGTTTGTAAAACGTCCTTACAACACAGGATAATGCTATCCTAAATTGAGGACAATGGTTTAAGAAAAAGAGAAAAATAATAACTATAGATAAGGTTGAGACGTACAATAGATATCCATCTTCTCTCCCGAAAGTTCCAATTTCATGGGCTTTTTTATCCTTCCAATATCCATCATATCAGATAATACCAATTTCTTCTCCGGTCCTTTATAGATTAACATCATTCTCTAAAAAATAATCTTCATATCCATTTTTTCTAATAGTTTTCTGATAAGGTTTAACCCTAGTGCCTTCTTTATAAATCGGGTCCTCAACGCATTCTTCATCAGTAACACTGTTCGGCAGTTCAAAGAGCCCACTAATGGGGGCAAACAATTTCGAGAGGGCAAGGGGCGGGGGCTAATTTGGCGGTTCCTTCCGGCGGGCTGGCAGAGGGCTCTGGGTGCTCGTGACGCGCCCTTAAGCCGCCGAGCTGAGGTAAATGCTTGGAGCACCCCTAAAGCTTACTCGTCTAATTTGATTACGCGTAACAGATAGGATTTATTTGCCGCCATCAAATATTATAATTAACACCAATTTTCAATTGTTGTGCTCTTTTTGATCTATATTTTGGAAGATCGCATTTCTGAAAGTCACAGAAAGTCAGGTACAATTTTCTGTATGAACCCAGATGATAATTTAAATTACATAATGTATAAACGATTAAGTATCTTGTAACGTATTAGGACAGAATCGAAAGACCAACGGTGCTTCTTAAAAAATTCATAATGGCCCTCAAGGGTTACTCGTACAATTATTTTTTATTAATCAAATGATGTTTTCGATTTCATTGTCATGGGATGATATTTTCGATTTCATTGTCATGAGTATATGTTTTGGAGTTTCATTCATTCACAATGATACATGTCTCCGTGGTATCATTTGGTACACATTAGAGGGAAGTGGTCTATGTTTTCTAATGGTATCTATTAAAAAAGCTATCAATTAAATGGTTCTGGGTTCATATGGCTCTTTAATAACAAAGAAATAAAATTATTATAGGCAATTTCTGATTATACATATTGCTATTAAATTTTGTAAGGCGCTTTTTTGTATTACATTACCGAATGAATGATTGTTTTTCAATTCAGTCATATCACTTCATAAAGTGCTCTGAGACGAAGAAAGTGGAACGAAAGAGAACAGACGTTTAAAGGAAGAAGAGTATAAAGCCGCGGTTGTATCGCGTAATTACGAGACTGCGACGTAATTATTATCATCCGGCGAATGTGTAATGGCGTGCAATTAAAAAGATAATTGTGTTGGATTCGGACGGGGTCGTGAGCGCGGCGTGCGGACGGGGTTGCGGGGGGCGGCCGAGGGGGTGAGGGGGTGCATCCGGTCGTATGTAATTGAGCAGTTCATAGTAATCGTTTCCCGCGCGACAACCCTCTTAGAGGACACATGTGCTACTGCCACGTGAATATTCAATGCTTGGAATCTCACTTCTCAATGGACATCATTTTTATTTCTGCTCCTGACGGTGGTAAATGCTTCATCGAAGCCCGCGGACCGTTTGAAAAGGGGTTGCGAAACTGTTACCGGACTTTTAAGATACGACCTTTATCGGTTTACTTCTTTACATGTTCAAATAAATCCTGATATATATGAATATATAAAGCTCACGCCTCCGTCCTACAGGTGTCGGCAAAGAGCCACTTTTCATGATTCTATCTCATATTGTGTTATTGTCACGTATATTGATTTATTTTCTTTCGTGTATATTGACTGTTCGTGCTTTAATATGAACGTGTGACATGTATACCAAAATTACCGATATAAATTACATAAAACTTTTCACACCAACGTCCACAAATATAAATACATAACAAGCCTATTTAGTAGCTGTAATATTATCAAATGTTAACATCGAAAACTTTGCCCAGTAAAGCCGTATGCTTCAAATTCTTGTTCCAAGATAATCTACGAACATCGATAAAGCTATATTTAAATCGGTGAAATATTTTTTTCAATTGTTCATTACACTTTTAGATCCCCTGTTACGTACGATGTAAAAAGAAATGTATTATTTCATGAGCTTATGCCGTGATAGCTCAGTGTCCGGGCGCTCGCCTTTAATTCAATATATACTCGAGCAACCTGAGTTCGATCCCCGGTGCCGGCACCAATGAAGTTTTTAACTTTAAGTGCTGAATTATCACGTGCTCCGCGGTGAAGGAAAACATCGTGAGGAAACCTGCATATTTTCGAAATAATAACAAAAAAAAAATGTATTTCGAAGATATGTGAAGTCCGCCAATCCGCAGTGGGGCCGCGTGGTGGACTATGCCCTGATACCCTCTATATAGAGGGACTTTGCCCAGCAGTGGGACATGTATAGGCTGTTACTTTACTTTACTTTACTTTTATGCATACGAAACTTTGGAAACATTGCGAAGGCACCGGATACGTTTTATAAGGTATGAGGTTTATAAAGGAGAGGTTTATAAATATGACCCGACAAACCATACACCCGAGGCAATTTACTTTCCGATGTACTCGTACCATCCTTTAAAATCTGTGCTGTGAAACGACACGTTGTTCGCCTTAAACGGAACTTATAATATGTTAGTAGTTCGAATACCCTTTTACGTTGCCTCCGTTTATACATAAATATTACCAGTTTTTCAGTGCTTCCGTTTACGCTTAAGAAATATGGGTATTTTAAGTATTGTCTTTTAATCTGATCTCGTTACACTAAAGACTTGAACTTATGTCGAATTCGTTGAAGTTCAATTTTTCACATGAGCTAAACCGGGGTGAATTTAATAGTATGTTATAAAACTTTATGTCAAATATACGGTGCCAGTATTAAATTATTGAAACTTGACATTCACAATGCAATTAAAACCGTTGATATAAACGGCTTTAATCGTAATTACTTAATGATAAAATCGGTTAACTAATAATCGATTTTGATTATAATTTCGTAAGGAATCTTCGAGCAGTGATAGTTCAGTGTCCGGGCTTTCGCTTATAATTTAGCATACTCGAGGAACCCTAGCTCAAATCTCGGTGCTGTACCAATGATGTTGTTTATTTAAGTGCTGACTTATCACATGCTCGGCGGTGAGCGAAAATATCGTGAAAAAGCCTACGTATGTGATGTCTGCCAATCTACGGTGGGTTTAAGTGGTGGACTAATACTCTCTGTACAAAGGTAGCTTTTTGGAACAAAGGAAGCAGTGAGAAATCTGTTACTTTCTTTCGCGCATTAAACTAATTTTGATATAACAAACGTGAGTACATCCGTCGTGTTGGCTTATGAGATCTAAACGGGAATGAATGCGTTTTAATAGCCTCAATGGGTTTGATTAGATGTAATCCTCGTAGCGGTAGAGACAATAGTACGCCAGTTTCCTGAGAGATTTTTTAAAATTAAAAATGAATCATCGGTAATAGTAGTTGATTATAAGTCACACTTTTTATAATGAACATTTATTAGATTTATGAAGAGTTGGATTAGTTTTATGTGTTTAGAATAAGATCTTTCTGTAAAAGAAGATGACGAAAGAAGCAGCACAACTGATGACAAATGAACACCTTCGCTCAATATATATCACGATTTGTTTTATGTGAGAAGGTGGCAAATGAGCTGGCGGTTCACCCGATGTTAAGTGATAACCGCCACCCATTGACATGTGCAACACCCGTAGCGTTGCAGATGCGTTGCCACATTTTAATAAAGTGGTCCGTGGCTACCTCACTCACCAGAAGAAACGCAGAAGTATAATATTTCCACTTCACGCCAGTCTTCTGTAGGTCGTGGTATTACCCGGACGGACCTTCCCATTCGTGCAACAGCGAAGACTGTTGCGTGGCCCTACCACAGTTATGTTACCACCAAAATTAACATTGCCAACGAATTGCCATCTCTTAAGCTGAGGGCTTTCCGTTACTTTGATCACCAGGCTTCCGTGAGCCCAGGGTACTGCTGTGGTCGAGCCTTACCCAGCAGTATTGTGCACCAGTTTGGCCTTTAAAATTTTCTGCAAGTAATAAGTGCATCATTAAATCTGTAGTATTATTATATATTTTTTTATTTTATTTTGCAACAATTTCCACTACTCGTTGTTGGAGAGTAAGGAAGTAAAATAATGCACTAAACTTACAGTCCAAAAAGGATTTACATTCTTTGTACAAAACAATGGAGAATCAGTTAAGAGCAAGCAATCACTAGTGATTTATAAACGTTTTCTATTACTTAAATAATAAACTTAAATATGTGAGGTTATACAATGTGTGTTTCTGCGTATTCCTTTGCCGTGAATCAATTCCATAAAGTCAAAATATTTGTCTTGTATTAGGCTTATGATATTAATATTATATTATTATATTATCTGTTTTTAAGATTTTTTTTGCTTTTGTAATGTTATGACGTATCTTCCAAGTGTCTGGGTGAAGGTGACGGAATGAATGTCCTTAAATGTTTATAAATTAATTGAATCGATCCACCATATACTTTTCTTCTTCGGGGTCAAGAGTCGAGGGCTCAAGTACATCTTTCACTGTGGTTATCTTAACTGCGGTAGGGCCACGCAGCAACCTCGGCTGTTGAACGAATGGACAGGCTCGTCCGGGTAAGTTCCACTACCTCACAGAAGACCGGCGTAAAGTGGAAGTATAATACTTTTGTCTGGCGAGTGAGGTAGCCGGAGCCCAATTTTCAAAAGGTTGTCAACGCATCTGGAACCCTCGGGTGCAGCAGATGTCCATGGGCGGCGGTATTCACTTAACATCAGGTGAACCGCATGCTCGCTGGGGAACTTGTCATATTAAAAAAAATCTGTCCGAATTATTCGCAGTGCGTGCTTCGATGGTGGTGGGGCGGACCCCGCGCGAGTTGGCCAGCTCACTGAGCCGGAAAGTGACGCTCAAAGCGCTACGGAGAGACGTCAAATTCATTTCCGCCGATTAGCTACGACGCCGGAGCCGCGCTGGGGGGCGGACAGGGGGGGGGGGGGTTAGAGGAACTAGGGGGGATCACTAATGGGCCGGCTATTATTTTATTTTCCGGCGTTCGGAAAATTGCCTTAATTCGCCGCTACAAAGGACGCGGCGCGGCGGTGGTTGCTTTCGTCTCGGAACGATTTGTGCCCGGAGCATAATGAGTTAAGCGCTGGTTGTGTCACCATCCTGGGTGTGTATAGCATCAGTTAGGCATGGAGAAGGAAGACGTCTATTCGCGACGTGGTTGCGCGTTCATATACCAGTAACGGTTGTTTTTTTTACGAAATCGTTTCGTTATCTTAATAAACGTTAATAAAGTTTTTATCAAACAATATAATTAAATCAATTTTATTAAAACTATAAATAAAATAATAATTATAATGTTCTCAAATTGAACATGTATAATTTTATTCTCTTCGTTTATCCGGCTGAGTGGTAGAGAACACCTAATGGTGTTAAGTACGCCATTTTACAATATTGCACATAAAGTTTTTAATTTTTAAGTCTACATTTTAATAGCTATTCTATTTTATATTATAGGCCCGTAGAAGTCAATAACTACATTAGATAGTACTCGCCATTCGTAATCCCATTGTTATAAATCTACATTCAAAGTGAACAGATCTGCATAAATGATAAGCTTAATTTAAGCTGTAGACATGAAATGAATAAAATTTAACTTAATGAAAGTAATTACCGAGGCTTTTTAATTATACAATAATTACTGAGGCTTTTTAATTAATTAATCAATCAATAGATACGAGCGTAGTAAAGTCAAAGGCAAAGGCCTTTACTATAAAAAAAAGTAAGAAAGTAAGAAGTGTGCAAAAATGATCGTGACACGAACCCCGGCCTTCTGTTTCGGGGCCGCCCGCTTAACGACCGAGCTATTATAACATTTTTTTTCGGTGAAATTTACCGTCGTATTCGAGTGATATTTTTCATTCACTGAAAACTGGGATAAAACAACATTTTATAAAAATTTACACCTAGCCAGATAGATTTTTCGCCCCCGAATCTACGCACATACTAAATTTCATGAAAATCGCTGGAGCCGTTTCCGAGATTCCGATTATATTCCGATTATATATAATCAAGAATTGCTCGTTTAAAGGTATAAAAAAATAAAATTATACATTTACGAGTACAAACACCGTACATTAGAAAAACACTATCTTTATCGCACAATATTTTTCTAGTAGTGGGGATCGGACGCACACCCTCTGGCCCAGGAGGCAGGTACACCACCCACTATTTACCGCCATTCTGGTCGTCAAAATCGCCCCACGGACGAGATTTCGCTCGAAATGGTGCACCGTGACTTCCAGTGAGGCGCCTAATCCCCGCTCGTAACCACGAGCCACTTGAGGCATCAGCTTGGGCACTACGGGGAAGTGGGGCTAATCCCATTAGCGCGGCACGAGCCGGGATCGCGAAAGTATGCCAAACATCCTCTTGGTACGTAGTAAGTAACCAGTAAAGTAATCTTTTTAAGGTTCCGTACCTAAAGGGTAAAACGGGATCGTTGTTTGTATGTCTGTCTGTTTGTCCATCTGTCTGTCCGTCTGTCACTAGGCTTTCATGAACCGTGATAGTTAGACAATAGAAATTAACACTGATTATGTTTTTCTGTTGTCTCTATAACAACAAATAGAAATTAAAGTAAAGAAATATTTAAGTGGGGCTCGAGATTTTTTGCCGTTTTTAAAGATAATGGTACGGAACCGCCGAGTCCGATTCGCACTAGACCGGTTTTTTCTTTTTGTTTTTTTTAAACATTGCCCTTACTGTAGAATAACATTATCCCGTGTTGTAAGGATGTTTTACAGAAATAAATTTCACGTGGACAAATACCCAGATACGAAACAATTATCTTTGGGTCACACAAATAGTTGTCCCGTGTGAGAATCGAACCCACGACCCCTGACGCCGAAGCCAATACCTTAGCGTCTGCGCAACGGAGTCGATTTTAATAACTACTGAATAAAATAAATAATAACAGTTGATAAAAATACATTAATACCACTATCATTGGTTACAAAGCTATATTGATGTTATAATTATTATTTACGTCGACTTACGGATGGCTTGGTGGCACATTTGTTAATGGCTTTGGAAAGCGCTAGTCGAGGGTTTGATTCCCACAGGTATTTGTGTGACAACAGATAGTTGTCCCGGATCTGGGTGTTTGTTCCCAAGGGTGGTTAACATCATGTCAAACAAAAAAAACCTAGCCTAATACTATGTATTAACAACATGTATCAAATATTTTGATGAGCCCACCTAAGTGGGATAAGGGTAAGAGAAAGGAGATTTGATACGATTAAACTGAGGACAATTGTGATATATAAAAATATTAAAAAAATATAAAAAATTAATGGGCATTAAAAAACATAACGCAGGTTAATGTCCATTTTTATTTCTTTAAAAGAAATCATAAGTGCAGAAAGTAGTACTATAGAAATTAATCGCCTTTAAAACAAAACTTTTTCTTTATAAAATTAATTTCATTTATTAAGTAAACGTTAACATTTAGCAAGTCTTTTTCGGCCAGATAATTAAAGTTCTAGAATATTGTACTATTGAATATTCTTCTCGTTTGGTGACACTCAGCTTCGTTGGTAATATCATCATCAACACAACACATAATGTTGTCTAAATGTGACGCATATAACAACTAATCCTACAGTTGAGTTAATCTTTTGAAAGGGAAGAATGTAATCTCTACTAAAGTGATCAAGCCTAAAACTAATAACTCGTTGATAACGACTTATTTGTCCACAGGTTCTTTTCTATAAGCCCCTTAGAGGTCCATGTGGCGAAAGAGTGTCCTTGCCAACTGCAGGGTTGTGGGTTCGATGCCCACACGGGACAGCACATGACCGATTATTGATACGAATCTACGTCCCTTTTTACATTTGTTGAACCGATCCTCATATAAGTTGTAGTTGAATGCAAGGCTCCACGCTCATGTCGGTCTTCTGTATGATCGTAGTACTTTACCAGACACGCTAGAACAAAGTGAGGTAATTGATAACAGAACACACAAGCTTGGCAACGAATTCACAACGCCACATTTGTCGTAGATGTCCACGGGCGGCGGTAATCACTTGACATCAGATGAATCACCTGCTCACTCGCTACTTCCTCACATTGAAAACATGATTACAACATTTACAACATAAATTATTTCATTTCGTCAATTTTTACCGACAATATAAAAAATAATTAAAAATAATTAAAATAGTTAACAAGTGTTCTTGCATCGTTTTACGGATTGTGTTTTGAAAAAACTAAAGTTTTAAGTCTTCTAACCAACGGAGGTCGCAGCCAGGATTTACTTACCTCACTTTTGAGAAAATACGATGACGCGTTCGTTTTTAATTCCCAAACCCATGGGAACGCACTCGTGCTGGTTGTAGACAACGGATCATGACAAGGTAAGGGTTTAACTTATTGTTTTCAAATAATGTTCTATTCTTGTGACCACTATTAAGGACAATGGTAGACTTAAATCGATGTGCTTAACAATTTGTGAAGTTTCTATTGTACTCAAAAGTTGATAACGAACACTATACGTATGCAAAACGTCGTTACAACGGCTTTAAAAAGGCTTACGATAAAGACTTTTTGACCTTAAACACCTTTTTATTTTGGCTAAAACGTGTATCCGTGTACAACCGTGGTAGGAACACGCAACAGCATTCGTGCAACACGATCTACAGAAGACTGGCGTGAAGTGGAAATATTATACTTCTGCCTTTCAACTGGTGAGTGAGGTAGCCACGGAACACTTTATTAAAATGTGGCAAGGCATCTGCAACCCTACGGGTGTTGCACGTTTCAATAAGCAACGGGTTAGTACCACGACCTCACAGAAGATCGGCGTAAATTAGAAGTGTTACACTTCTGCGTTTCGTTTTGTGAGTGATGTAGCCGGGGCCCACATTATTAAAAGGTGTCACTTTCTCAAATAAAACAAAAGGTGGTTAAAAGGTGTCACTTTATTAAATAAAACAAAAACATCATATAAGTATTTGTTGGAACAGTCGCAATATTGATACTATGTCCAGGATAGATAACGTTTGTTACGGTTGTGTGGTACTATGAATTAAATATACAGTTTGATTTTAAAGAAGGGCTCCTTCCTCCCTCTCCTTCACACCGCTCTATTCTGTGCTATGGTGGGCTATTTCTTTGGGCGCCCGTGATTAATAATAAGTGTCAGTATTGATATGAGAGTTTTCATCTAAATTCGATCTCAGTGACACTTTCAAATCTCAGTGATCTTACCAAGACTTTACTGTCATATTAGAGGAGCGTGTGAAGGAGGACATTGCATCATGAGGAATTCTGCATAATTTTGAAATAATAACAAAAAATATTTCTTAGATATTACAGGGAGTATCAGAGCATAGTGCACCTTCTAAGGTGTATACTCCCTGTATGAAGGTGGCCTTTACCCAGTAGTGGGACTTGTATAAGCTGATAATTTACTTTTTTACTTTTAATATCGATTCGTGATAGTTCAGTATCCGGGCGCTCGCCTTTAATTCAATATATACTCGAGCAACCTGAATTCGATCCTCGGTGAGGGCACCAAAGAAGTTTTTAACTTTAAGTGCTGTCTTATAACGTGCTACGCGGTGAAGGAAAACGTCGTGAGGAAACCTGCATATTTTCGAAATAGTAACAAAAAAAAATATATTTCGAAGTTATGTGAAGTCCGCCAATCCGCAGTGGGGCCGCGTGGTGGACTATGCCCTGATACCCTCTGTACAGAGGAGGCCTTTGCCCAGCAGTGGTACATGTACAGGCTGCTACTTTACTTTACTTTTTACTTTTAATATAACTCTCAGTATTTGTACCGCACAATTTATTGAAGTTAAAGTAAGGTACACACACGTATATAGCGTACTGATATATATAGTACAGGGCATAAGGGCAACTATTAATTACAAGTACTTTCACTAAAATAATGTTTAGTGTAATTAACAAACGTAATTCAATATTTTTTTCATTCGTGTAAAATGACCTGATTTTTTATAATTTCACATCTGGTTATATCAAGTACAGACTATATGTCGTATCAGAGTACGTCTTAAAAATAATCTCTTATAGTCAAACATAACCAGAAAGTAGTAAAAAAAAAACCGGCCAAGTGCGAGTCGGACTAGAACACAAAGGGTAAAAAATTGTGTCTGTTCTATCGCCCCCCACTTAAATACCCACTTAAATATTATTCATTTTATTATGTTTTTTAGTATTTGTTATAGCGGTAACAGAAATACATCATCTGTGAAAATTTTAATTTTAATTTAACTGTCTAACTCTTACGGTTAGACAGACAGTGGAGTATTAATGATAGGGTCTCGTTTTACCCTTTACCGTACGGAACCCTAGAAATGAAACGTTTTATATATTAAAAATTAGATCGTTTGTTACAATACTCACTTAACGTAATCAAAATAATTTATGGCTTAATTTTAAATTAATACTATTATTATTGTATCTGTGTAAAATATGTTCCTTGATTAAGAGGCTTCCATTTAAGATTTTTATTATTTCATTGTTCACTGCTGCAATTAACAAATTGAAATAAAACGGTGTTTGATACTAGATTGAGGAATAGATGTAAAGTTTGGGAAGTGGCGAGCCACGAGGTCGGCCCTAGTCGACGGGCCAATAGCGCTGTGGGGCGGGCCCGAGCGGGACGGTGATGTACGAAGGCTGGGGAGCAACAGAGACAGTAACAGCGGAGCGACCGGGGCGGAGTGATTTATAGCAGTCGTATGGGGATGTCTGTAGGCGGCGGACGTGCCTCACCAGACCTTATCGATGTGATTGCATTCGTGACTCGGCCAATGTGTGACTGCCTTGACGAGCCGGGATTTTCTGTTTAGACGAGGGGTAAATTGGGTAGCTAAGTGGTTTCGGTCCGATGTTGTCGGTGTCGGGTGATAACAGTTCGGACGCTGCTGTGGGTGCCACCGGTTCAGCGGCTGCCGCCTTGGGCCCTGCTGCCGCGTCTAGCGCCATGTCGGGCACCCGGCGAGGCGCAGCCTACACCATCGACAGCATCCTAGGACACCGGAGAGCGCACGGTATGTCGCTACGCTTCAGCTACGTTGTGGCTACGTTACGGCTACGTCGTAGTTACGTGAATTGTTAATGGTTAATCAAAGTATGTTATGATTAGTTTCTTCTCGAAGCTTATCAGTGAGTTGTGTAGTATCATCCCTGTTGATCATGATTTTCTTCAGTGCTTTAGAAGCGTAAATTGGGTGAAACGATTTGGAAGTTATCTTTATTTGCCACATAAATCATCTCTCCACTCGGAATCAGTGGCACATTCGCTTTTGTTAATGGGGAGGAAGGTTTACAAAGAATCTAAAAATGAGGAACCAAGACGTCACTCGATAAATATGAAAACCTGATTCATATGGGTATGTGTGGACAAACTAGAGGAAACTAATGTGTTTCCTCTAATTTGTTAACTGCTTGTTAATAATAACACCTGATCTCATGTTTTGGAATAGTAATTTCTTTTTTGAAATTTTATGATATAGATGACTAAGATATTGAAATTATTGAAGTAGTTATAGTTAATTTTGTTACTAACAAAAATATTCGCTATTACTTTTCAACCTCATTTAAATTTCAATTATAGCCACGAAAGTTTAATTTATTATGGCGTTATTTATAAATTGTTTTTATTTTCACTTGAAGAAAATTGTAATTGTAATATGCATTCGCTCGATTTCGCTAAAAGTTCTTAATAAAAGACATCAACGAGCCCGAGATATGATTTTGTTGTAGCTAAAGTATTTTGATCATATTCATACAGAACATGATATAATTTACTATAAATCTAAAGAAGTTCTAGAATGTATATATTTAAATATTTTCTATACAGTAATTTAAAAAGGCAACAGATTTAAAAGAGACAATAGTTTATTGAACACTATATGGTTTTGTTGTAATTCATTAATAAATAGCTGACTATAAAAATAAATAACTATCATGTCAGGCCAAATTTTCATTAAAACACATCAATTACTAAAATTTTAAAATTGAATTTAAGCTGTAATTATGTAGAATAATTGAATAGTTAAGTTCCGTAATTAATATAACCTTTATTAGATTATTTAACACTTATTAATTAATTTCAAATTATGTAACATTTATTAATTAATCTCACCTTAATTAAACAAACAATTAATTACAACAATAATTGAATTTATTCCAAACAATTAATTAAACAAATAATTAACAATAAATACATCTATTCTATACTTCGATTTCATAATAACCATTTTAAATTAGGTATTTGGGTAATAATAAATAGGTTTAATCACTAATGTTGGGTTTAAGTCTGATGAATCGTTCTTCAACATATTTAGCTTTCTAAAGTATATCCAAAGAAACAAATGATGTTCAAGTTTCACTTCGCTCGCAGTAGATAAATTATATTAATATTTGTAAAAAAAAAAAACGGATGAAAAGTTTTTCGCCGCTGCGGGAATCTCACCACTAAGCTGAGAGCTAAAGTGACAAAAATCTCAACGTATTTTATCTATATTGTTTTTTCGCATTTTAAGCAATGCTTGGCGCATCTATTGTTGTTATATCCTTTGCAGCATACAAACAATTTCAAATATAGTTTTACAACGATAATTCGAAAGAGAGATGTCGCAATTACTATTTGCTAATTTTTAAGACGAAACATTTTTTAAAAAAAATTGATGAAAAGTTTTCCTTAACAGATTCGTTAGCAATAATTAACGCATAAACGATTATGTCTCGCACTTTTGTAAGGTTCGCAAGGCAGATAGATGTCTATGGAAGGCGGTTATCACTTAACATCAGATGAACATCCATTCAAAGTAAAACCAAAAATTGTTGACTACAATATCGCCTGGCCGCGTGAATTTAAATAACATATTATGCATTCATGGCTGTCCATTTTTCTAACCCTTGCACGCAAATAGAAGCTGACTACTGCTCCCTAAGGCGCTTTTCTTTTTTTTGGGAGAACGCCCGTGGGCAAATATCACTCGCGGGGTGCCAGTTGCATTTCTAACCTTTAAAACCTCGGACCTAGACAAATGGGAAAATATAATACTCCCACTATACACGAATGTCCTATGAGGCCAGCCCATTCGTTCTGCAACAGATGCTAGAGGGTGTAACAATAGAGATCCGTCGTCATATTAAGTAATTCAAGATCTACCAAGTTAAACTCTGGCTAAGATGGTATCACTACTATACCTTAACTTTATCTCCTGCGATTTAAATGTTTTTCACTTAAAATGAAACGTTAAAATTTGTATTTTTTTTTTCTCTTTATTTTTAAAAAGGGTTTAATCTTTACAGATTATGCCACCCTCATTGTGTTCACAAGATTACAAAAAACAAAAATAAAATAGGATTTACATAGATCAATTTAAACCACCTCTGCGTCTTATTCCTAAGTTAACAATTCTATAAAGTAACCTGGCAGAATCCGATGATGGATTTGCAAGGACTGTGTTACATACTCCAGTTTCGAAAAAATTTGTATTTGTAAACAAAAAAAAGGTTTACAGCCGCTGCCCGAATCCACACATCTTCATCTTAGACACAGAGGTTAGGACTCTTGGATGTTTTATATTAACTTTTTGTTTTAAAGGTTTGTACTTATAATGCCAAGATTTGAAATTAAACAAATATCTTCCTCGAGGTATTTCAACTAATAAATATAAAATACCGCTGGTATAAAGTGCATTGGTTAAACTTGATTTATTAAAACTATGAATTAAAATAGGAAAATATAAAGGGAAAATTAATTTGAAATGACTTTGAAATTAATTAATACTTCTGATTTACTCATCTTTTTGTATCGCAGCTAGAATTTCGTCTTATTAATAATTAGGTTAACGATCGATAAATAAGAAAAATTGTGAAAAGTTAAGAAGATAAACACAAACATAGAATACGATCCGCAATTTAGTATTATAAAGATAAAAAAAAAAATGTGGCGACACAATGTAATTTGAACGCACACTGTCATGTGAATATCTTGTAGATTTAATAATAAATAATATATATAATAGTAGCGTAGTATTTATCTCATCTCCTCGTCACAATAGGGAACATAATAAACTATAACCCTATATTGGTGATCTGAACGCGAACTTTGAAGTGAACACGTTATTGACTTTACATTGTGTGCAACCGTGAAAATGATTTCGCAGCACCAAGCCGCGCCTGCCATGCAAGCCGCGTCGCCCGCGCATCCCATCAAGCCAGAGACAGCAGCTTCGTTTCAAGAGCAGTTAAACCTAGCCGCCGCATCCCTTAGTTCCAAAATACATGATTTTTGGAAGGACCAGCCAAGAATATGGTTTATCCGAACTGAGGCCATATTGTCTCCGCAAAAATTAGGTGATGATGCCAAGTTCAATATGGTCGTGTCTAAGCTTGGGAAAGAGGAAATACAACAGGTTACCGATATTTTGGTAAACCTTCCAGCGGACGGAATGTACGAGGCGTTGAAAGCACGCCTTATCGATGTCTATCAAGAGTCCGAGAATGCAGAGAATGGGCAAACTTTTGGTAGACATGCAGCTTCGGGATCAGCGACCGTCGCAACTACGACGGTGCATGCAAAACTTGGCGAGGAGAAAGTTACTGGACAAAACGTTGTAGCTACTATGGCTGGACTATTTGCCTTCACCGGCACGAGCAGTCCTTGCCGCCACTGACACAGAAGACATTGATAAATTGGCCGAGATTGCTGAAGAAATTTTGGAAAACACTAAACCTGACCAGTTGCGGATAGCTCAAGTATCAACAAGTAGCACGGATGAACTCCTGCAGGAGATTTCCAAAATTACCGCGAGGCTCAAGAATATGGACAGGCCAAAGTCACAGCAGCGCTACAAACGTCGTGAATCTTCGCGTAGGCGTACTCCGTTCCAGTCAGGAAACTCCCAGAGACGCCCAGATTGGTTTTGCTTCTACCATCTTCGTTTTCGTGAACGGGGTAAGAAGTGCGCAATGCCGTGCGTCTGGAAAGTTCCGGAATACTAGGACCAGTGCAGCAGGAGACGGATTTTAGCACTATAGTCTCGTCCCACCGGCTATGTATAACCGACTTAAACAGTGGTTATAATGTTTAGTGGATACCGGTGCTAACGTTTCAGTTATACCAGCTGATAAGAGACTATATCGCGAGTGTTGTGAGTAAAGCCAATTATACAATTTACATAAATGATAACATTTTATATACATACTCAACGAATAAACGATTTTTTATCGAATTGTTTTATCTTCATCAACTTGTTTTATGTTTACATGAGCTTAAAGCCTAAGTGAAACTAATTATTTTGTGAAATGGAACCATTTTACGGATTTTCCCGCGTATAATAAAAATTTTAAATTCCCCGTGTTTTCAACCGTTTCCAGCCTTCGTGGTCCCGTGGACAGGCTGAGTGTCTGTGACAGTCACAGTTAACTCAGAGTACCGTCAATTATTTAAATGTTTATCTTTATTCCGATCATTTTATCATTGCGCCAAATTTTTGTTATCAAGCTACGTGAATGTAGAATACTATAGAGCGCAGGTAATAAGACGAAAATAAGGAACAAAATTACTAACAAGATTTGGAAAAATTTGTACAAAGAAACTGTTCCATATTACCGAAAAAAAAGCCGTAATTATAACAATTCTGTGTAACTGTAACAACTGTAACAATATAATATGTAGAGTCGATTAACGTTAGACTCTACATGCCAAGTTACAACAAGCTTATCGTCGGCTTTATAAACGTGGAATCAAGTTATAACTACCAGGCTGTCGTAAGCTTTATGAAAGCGAGATTTTTACATCGAGGGCAGCATGAACCGTGTCGGTTGCGGGAGGCGCCCCGTGGCGAGTTATTACGTCATATTAGCTGCGGTTATGAACACACAGAAGCAACCTATTGTGCACGACCACCGACCAAATAGCGGATTATGTTTAGTAATTTTTATACGTAATATCTTTTGTACCAGCGCACCCTGCTGAGTTATCCGTTAGTACTCCATATTTTGGTTATAGGTGAAATATTTATATTTTCGACTGTCCGTGTATTGTAGATGTTATTAGTGTGAATGCATAAGTGCGTTACATGTATTCAGAATCAATAGTGCAATGAGCTAAGTATTATGGTATACTTAGCCCATTTCACTATTGATCCTAAGTATAGCATAGTAGTTTTCGAGATAAAATTAAAGACATTATATATTTGCCATGTACTTAACTGCAGTGTAATAACCTTGCTAATATAATATTGTTGCATAGACATTCTACACTGTTACTATAATATGAAATTAATGTTTTATATTATTAATTATAAGACAATGGAAAGAATCGGTTCTAGTTAGTGGCGAAACTATTTAAACATCTTTATGTTTTAGGTGCTCATCTCCGATTAGGGGATTATTTTGTGTCTGAAATACATTTCCAGATTTGGGTTTGAAGAGAATTTCTGCAGACACTAACACAATAATTTGAGCATCTTCTAATTGAAGATCCACAAAAAAACACGTGAAAGAAAAGAATACTTGCGTTCTATAAAATTTATTTGTAAAAGGTAGAGCCAGCTGTGTACCGTTTTGATGAGATCTCTTATCTTTTTTTATGTTTAAAATTAAATCTACTTGCATGAAACTATGTGTCTTTTCGTGTAGATTTGAAATTATTATATGTACAAGTAAATATGGAATCGTAGTAATTATGTAGTTGGAAATACAAATAACGTAATGCGTATAAGCTCGTATTGACATTATTCGCCAATACAGAGTTAAAATCCCCGAGTACGTGGAAGCGGCTTAAAAATACATCGCAATACGATTACAACATTCTCCGATTTCCGATCCGGGCTGTGCAGCTTATATAGTGCAATTGGAACATCCTATTTTCGATTCAACGCCCCAGTAATAAGACCTGTGGCTAGTGCAAACGAAAAATGATATGCGAACAAACGAGTTGGCCGGTAACGAGCGACAGGTGGAGTGGCAATTTGACAGGATTACCTTCGTATCACAAAGGCGGTCATGAATATGATAGATCTGAATCATGATTGCATCGAACCAATTAATCGCTTTATATAACGTCCTCATAAGGTCGTACATTATCCCTAAAAAGGATTTTCAAAAGGAAACATATGTCTATTTATTTTTCATTAACATTACACGTTTGTTAGCTTTCATTACCTGTGGAGGTAAACAACGATAAAGTCTTGACTACTTTTAGACATTCATTGTTCATTCAACCCATCATAGACGACGCTGACCTGCTTCTTAACCTGTGTATATTTTACCTTTCGTTTTAGAAGTGTTCCACTAAGATTTTATGATTGCTCATTATTAGAGAGCCGTCGTAGCAAGTGTTCTAAGCCCGATCCCTGGTGCCGGCACCAATTAAATTAAATAAGACGTCAATTATCTCGTGCTCAGCGAGGAAGGAATACATCGCGAGGAAACCTGCATATTTTCGAGATAATAATAAAAAATTTCGAAGATATGTGAAGTATGCCAATCCGCAGTGGACTGTGCCCTGACATCCTCTGTACAGCTGATACTTTACTTTTTCACTTTCATTAATATCCTGTATTGTCCAACTTCACCATCTTACTTGCGCGAGCGATTTGTTTCGGCTAATAATATCTAAAAAACATCGTTAAATTTTCTCCTTAAAATATGATATTAGTTTACTGCTTGTTTTTGATATTATGTTGTTGTAGGTTAATGTTAAAGTAATTTCGGCCACCTTTGGTTAAATCTGGAATTGGTTAGTCTTTGTGGTTAGTGAGATTAGAATGGAGGGGGTATGTTTTTTGGGAATGATTTTTTATGTGGACAAACTTACTTATGAATTAAAAATACATTAGAGTATATTGAAATTTAAAGCATAGGGCGTAGTGGATAGTGGACCGATGTTATTCGCTAAAGGGTGTGGGTTTTATCTCCACTAATGGAAAAATATTTTGTAATGAACATAGTGTTATTCAAGTGTCCGGGCGTTAATAACTTTAATTTATATTTGTTTACCAAATAAAAATACGTGAAGTAACATGTTTCATTTTACATGTTTATCAGTTACCCAGTGCTTAGTTTCTGACTAGATAATGTTGTGTAAAAATATGTCACATTATTTATTTATTTATTTATTACTATTGTAATATTTATCATACACATTTTGTGGACTATTTTAATCTTATTATATACTTAAATATAACGATTAGGTAAACTTATCAATGAGATATCTTAAATCGTGCATGCACGTCTTTAGATGGAAATTCGCTGTTAAAATTCTTTTAATCTTGTAAAATACCTTATTTATGTGTATATAACACTATGTGTCGTATCATATCTATGTGTTGTGTTCCAGCAAATAGAATAAATAATTTCTAGTAGGCTTTAGAACATGAAGGAAAGCAGTTTTTGATAAAATATATGTTAAACATTCAAATTTCGCTATCCGGAAATTACGGGTTAACACGAGTTCCGGCACAAAACTATTTCAAATAGCTCAAACAAGGGTCCGTAAGGGATCGACACATGTTATTTGGGATGTTAGATTTGTATAAATTATTTAGTCACGACAGCCTCTGATCCTGAGGTTACACAACCAGATTTAGTAGATTTATCATAGGTTGATTTCTTGAATTACTTTTGTCTACGCGAACAATAGAAATTCAACTATTTCATCGGGTTTCATTAAATAAAATAGTTTCATTTAACCGTGCCAAAGGTTTTAAGTAAATTAGAAATTGTGCCTTGTTTATTTTGTTTTTGAAGTTAAAGCTTCTTTAGGCGCGTTGAGCACTTTTTGGGTGAACAAAAATCATGGAACTTACGTCATCGTCAACGGACGCTTTCCAAAAGGTATACGCAAAAATACATATTTTGTACTTATAGATAATATATATACTGTTATTATCGTTCGAAGTGCCAATAAAATATATAGAATTAAATTTTAATTATAATATATTATACAATTTTAATTTTAATATTGTTATTTGTAGAAAAAGTACGAAAAGATTGTCGGCGCTGTGGGAATCGAACCCACGTCTTAGGCATTCGCAGCCTTACGCTTAAACCACTAAGCTAAACGGCTGATTGCCACACTGAAGAAAATCTTAACGTGTTTTATTGTTTTTATAGCATTTGATATTGTTTTATGTTTTCACTTCTGTCGGCAATCCCCATGAGACTGCCTATTATTTTTAAATGGGATTCCCCACTGCATACGGAGCTTTCTCTTCGTTTCCTAGGCTACAAACTCAGAAGGGCTTTCATTTACTGCTTATTAGAGGGAAGAGTGTTGCACTCGATTTATTGAAGTTACGTCCTGACCCCTTTTCAAGTATTTCAAGTGCCTTTTCGTTAACATTGCAAGCAAGTCCACATAATTGATTCTTTTAAACTTACTATAGGAGCAGTCGCGATGATAAACCTTTTTGGCTGCTCGGATTACAAACTTTTTTGTTCTTAAAAAACAGAACCAAGAGACTGTTATCTGCATTCAGTCAAATTATAAAAAATAGGCAACTTGAAAACAAAAGATACGATGCAATGAGGGTTGGATGATTTCGGTTATTGACATAATTACAAGATTATTCTTTATAAAATACGGCTTTAACTAATCACTATAGTGGCAGTACACGATACTAATGTAATGCCCTTTTCGAGATACAATGGTAATAATGAGCGTTTAGTCGTTTTTAATCTCATGTCAGCATTGTGCTATCATAAAGCGGGGATTATTGCGAAGCCGAAAAAATACAATTACAATAAATAAATAGTGCGAGTAACATCCTCTGACGTTAAGTGCTTAACAAAACGAGCATTCTGTTTGCTTTAGACGTGATCTACCGAGGGTCATGCAGCCCCCGATTATTGATCCCGCGTTGGAGCAATTTCTACCTTATACACGTTACCTTAAGGTCATAAATTGTGTGGCCGCAGTGGTAATTAGCGTGTGTATATTCCGATGGTAGCGAGGTCACGACATCGAGTGATCTGCGCCGGTGTGTTGGATTAAAGGATCGAACTTACGGTGGGAATAATCGTTAATATTCGCGGACAGTGTAGAAATAACAGAGTACTAAAGAGATGCTTTTAAGTTGATTCGTATTGTCTCTCATTGTATTGCATCTTTTAAACTTTTTGTGTTATTTGTGTCCTTTAAGCTAGTTGCATATACAGCGGAAAAATGCATACTATCAACCTTTTGTGTGAAATGTGTTGAAATTTTGTAGCAAGCAGTGAGTTGTAGACTGGTTTAGCCGTCGTCGTCAGGGATATGAGAGCCAGTGACCTATTGGTCTGCAGAAGCGGAAGAATATTTTGCTAACAACATAGTAGATTGATTCTTAAGATAGAGTTTATATCTTTGACAGGACGATTAGCTCGATAGTTTGTATAGTCATCTTCTAACTGACTCCCATAAGGCGTTCATGTTAGAGAGTTGTTTCTATTTTTTTCTATTTCGGCGGAAAAAGAGGAAATCAATGATTAAACAGAATTTATAATTTTCTCTAGGTAATTCATTATGACAATTCAGTTAGTTGATGAGATGTCTATGATGTATTTGCAATCGGTATTTCTTACGATAACTACTTTAGTCGTATATTTTTTACCATTTTTTAGTAAAAGTGCTTTTATTATATTCGAAAGGAGTTTCATGATGACTGTATGTCAAAAATCACCGACCATATATAATCGTAGTAAAAATAAACAAAAAAAAAATCGCTCTTTTAACATTACAACGCATTAAATTCATTTATTTGAACATAATTCTTTCATTTAAGTTGTAAAAATATTGATACATTTTTAGTATTGTCCTGTTTACAAAAGATTTACGGTGAATGTCAAAGTTGAAATAAACACTGACACAACGTACAAGAAGAGGTTGTTAGAAAGACGTCCTTTTTGTGTTTTTTCCCAGTGAAGGTGACAGTGAGGGCCAAAATAGATATTTTAGGATCCGTTGAATTATTTTATTATGTATTAGCAAACACATCAGACTACCAACTCTACATGGGCTTTATCAAATTTCTTTTAGATGAAAAAACTTTTGCTCCCACGGTTTAATAAATTCTATAAAATAGTTTATAAATTATTAAAGCAATACTTATTAAAAGTTTATAATTATTACAGGTATAATAGTTATTAAAGGATCGGTACAAATAATAGATACACAAAAAAAAATTATCGGCTCTTTGTACTCTTGTACAATAGATTAAGTTTCTTAAACTTTCACATTAAGATATTCTGATCAGATATTTTTTTAATAAATATTGCGTAACTTTCATCATTAACCAAATAATTGGCGGTGTCTTAAAATGGTAGGCTCCGAAGTGTAAAATTATTGTCTGATACCGACAAGGTTTTAATTACATATTTAATTATATGCACCGAATTTATCGTACATTAATATCTAATGTTCATCAATTACATTTATATTATATTAATAATTGTTATGAGTGGGAACTGAGCCTATAACAGCGCTGAATAGTAAGAAATGCGCCAATCCAGACTAACAAGCCGGAACAAAGTTGTTAATTTGTACCTAAACATGATTTCGTCTATCGATTTCTATTTAATCGGATTTAATGGTTATGAAACTAGCCGTAAAACAAAATGGATTTTTTGTGCTATTATCTAAGTATTAAGAGTAATGGAGTAAGCATGCATCAATCACCATGATTGCTCTTTGGGAGGTCAGATGTTTTATGTTGCGGTGGCTGCGTTAAAATAGGAAAATAAAAAATAATGCATTTTTTACGCAATTATTAGATAACTATGTAGTGTCTACTACATAGTTTTCTAATAAAAAATTCGGTGTTATAAGTTTACAGTTCAAGCTTATATAAACGGATTATAGTATTACTTAATTCATGTTTAGTATTTTATATAAATCAGGATGGGCCCAAATATGGGCCAGAATATTACTCGCACCCATACCCATACAAGGAGCAGCATTGGCAATCAAAACGATTACGATCGCTGCGTCAAAATAAGAAAATATAGAATAAGTAGTGTCATATTCAAGAGCTCTTATAAGTAGCGTCGATGGATGCAGGTGGCTCAGGATCATACTTCGTGGCAGTATGGGGGAGGCCTATGTTTAGCAGTGGACTCAAGCAGGCTAAAATCGTGATGATGACCTGAATGGCGTAGCGGGTAGTGTACCTGCCTCCAGCGCTAGAGGGTGTGGGTTCGATCCCACTAATGGAAAAATATTCTGTGATGCACATAGTGTTTTTCTAGTGTCTGGGTGTCTATATATGTATAATATGTATTTATTCACAATAGAAAAGTATGTTCAACAGTTAGTACTCCATAGTACAAGCGTTCCTTAATTCGGGACTAGAGGAGGTGGTGTAAAAATGTATCCTAAAACATTTATTATTATTTAATATAAGTTAATTCAAGTTTCGTATTTAATATGAATCTGGATGGGCCCAGATTTCTTTTCTTAATTATTTTTGTTAATTATTTTTTTTATCTGCCCTACGCTAGATGGCGTGGAGTTGAAGACGGAGGGCGGCGCCCAGTCTGACTCCGAGCTTGAGCAAGAACAAGAACAAGAACAGGAGCACGACCATGAAGGCGAGGTCGCACACACGCATGAAGGAGAGCATGATCACAGCGAGCATATGGACTCCCTCGACGTCGGAAGGCCGCGCAAGGTGACTTGCTGATGTTTTCTACTTCTACTCTTACTATTAACCCACGCGATAGCTCATTCTATTTTTTTCTCTTCTCTCCTTCGACGTAAAAGGGGGAGGTAGGTTACTAAGCCACTGGATTTGGTTTATTGGAATGTTTCAGTATGTGTATCTGTTCCTTAGTACTCAAAGCACAAGCTTTGCTTAGTACTCATATTTATATATGTATTTGTATATATAATTGTAACATATGTCGATCTATCATTATTGCATACTCGATTACAAATTTCAAACAAACTTTGTTGAAACAGAAAAGCTTATGTAAGAAATGTTTAATGTTAGTGCTGTTAGTGTCGATTTAATGTACCGCAATCGCCAGCAGGTGCGTCGCAGCCGTACCACCTTCACGACGTACCAGCTCCACGAACTGGAGCGGGCCTTCGACAAGACGCAATACCCGGACGTGTTCACGAGGGAGGAGCTCGCTCTGAGGCTAGACCTCAGCGAGGCTAGGGTACAAGTAAGTGCCGCTTCAACACTCTACGCGATATGTACGCAATTTCAGATAACTATGTAATGGACTAGCATACTGGAAAACAGTTCTAATAAAATGCGGTAAGATAAGTTTAAGTTGTCGGGGGTCGTGGGTTCGATTCCCACACGGGACAAGTATTTATGTGACTCTGTTGTTGACCGAGTTCTTTTGCATCTGGGTGTTCGGTCACGTAAAATTTAAGTTTGTGAAACGTCCTCATAAATAAAGGAAAGGTTTTAAAAAAATAAAGCTCATATAAACGGATTACAGTATTACGTATTCAAGTTTAGTGTTCATTATAAATCTGGGCCCATCCAGGTCCAGACAGCGTAACTGACGTGCGAATGAGAATAAAAGATGGGCCCCTTCTATTTTACCCTAAGGAAACGATTCGATCTTATGCTAAATGCTTACAAACAGTGTTAATACACACAGTAAGTTGCATTTTGACACTGACATTCATTCTGGAGTTAAAAATGATTTGGAAGTCACTATTTTAAGTTGGAAATTTTGACATAGTTTTAATTGAAAATGATGTTGAGTTATTTTATGGATCCTTTTGTGATAAAATTTTGACAGTGTTTAAATATGTATTTAAAAATGATGTAGAGTTATTCTGTGGATCCTTTAGTGTGTTTATAAATCGATATTCTAAATTCGAATACCGGGCGATGGTGTCTGGCCTGCTATTATCGGCATAGCGCATTGGACGGCGGGTTGCGGTGAAGGTGTTGCCACACCCGCGCGGGCACTCCCCGCGCCGGACGACAATTAACATTAACGACATTGTGCGGCCCCGCCCGCCGCCCCCACCGCGCGAACCGAAGCGATACAGTGTGGTTATAGCTTAACTTACGGTAACAGGAGACAATCCTGATGCTGATGACAAAGGGTAGCTAGTTCGCGATATACAAATGAGACAAACTACTGTTTATTCATCGCAAAGTTAGTAAGAAAAACGCACTGTAGTTCAATAACACCAATTCTCTTTGCCTTTAAGAGACACGTCGCACTCAATCGTATTGAAATGACCTGGTGTGAACTTTAGAATTGGTGCTTGCTTCTATAATTTCTTCTCGATTGCTGGATTAATTACAATGTATTTGAGTAGGTGAAGTCTGGCAATTTCTATAATCTTGGAGTTTTGGTTTTAACGGGGGAGTGGTGTATAACTGGAAGTTACGTTTAAAACATAAATAGACCATTTGTTTTGTATCATTCAGCTGTGTGCAACTTATGAAATAAGTTAAAAGATTTTAGTTTAGTAGTATTTAAAAGGAGAAATAATTTTATCACGAAAAATATTTATTGATATACGTGTATGAAATCATAACCCTCTCGTTTTATTATTATAGTTGCTCTTTAAATTTGAATTTTGGTAGCATCAATCGGAAGCTTTAATTGCCGAGTCACATTTCTGGTCCTTCGAGCCGGATGAATAACATGTGCACGAACGGTGATTTAAAGACATTGGTTAAAAACTCATTAGAGCGTCACTAATTTTATAGAAAAGAGTGCAACAGAGCACCCACCGGCTGATTGCTGAAGGAGATACCGTTGCTATTCGCGCACATCCAAAGGCGGGCGAAAAGGCGAATTAAGGTTGAATTGTTCGCGCACTCGTCAACTAGTTACGCTTAATCGTCATCATTAAGAACTCAGCCTTGGCGGGGATTAGGCGGCAAGAATGGCCCGTAATTATGAAACGCGCGTCGACGGCGCTCCGCATTCTGTTGCAATGCATTGCGGGGGACATTCGACGGCTAATTAGGGCTCGGCGGGGGCGGTCGGGCGCGGGCGCACAATGGACGCTAATTCGCGCCCCATTACGCCCTCGCCGCTGCGATGTTTGCTCTAATCGGTCGCGGAAACCGCACTAAGCGGTAACTCGTTCTAATTATTTCATACTAGCTAATTGCCAGGCACTGATTCGAAAGCGCTGCCTTTTTAGGGATCCGTGCCCAAAGTGTAAACGGGACCATAAGACTCCGCTGTCTGTCTGTCCGTCTGTCACTAAGCTGTATCTCGTGAACCGTGATAGTTAGACAGTTGAAATTTTCACAGATTATGTATTTCAGTTGCTGCTATAACAACAAATACTTAAAAACAGAATAAAAAATTATTTTAGTGGGGCTCTCATACAACAGGCATGATTTTTTTTTGGACTGTATGAGCCACTGTTGGCCTTAGGGGCCTTAACAGATCCGACGGACTTGAGGGGGCCGGGCGGTCGAGGTGCCTAGCCTAAACCTCGCGTATTATTATTACGCGTTATGGTGACTAAGCTCGAGGGCACGCTATTAATTTCACCGGTTTGGGAGGCCGCCAAGCTCTTAGGGCGCTTTGGCGGACGCTCCATGGAGTGATCAGGCTCAAGCTGTCACTCAACACGCGTTTAGCATTCTGATTCGAGGGTGCCCGAGAGGGCCGGACCTCGGCTCGATCGGTAGCTGTTATCTGACTGGAACAGGCATGATGTTTTTTTTGCTGTTTTTATAGATAATGGTATGGAACCCTTCGAGCGCGAGTCCGACTCGCACTTGGCCGTTTTTTTATATTAACTCAGAAGCGGCGCGGCCTCTGCGTTCGTTTCCCGATGACCGGATAAATGCCGTAGAGATATACAAACGTTAACTTTATATCGATTTTACCTATAGATATTTGGTAAAATCATTTACACTAGTACTCTTAATGCAGTTACCTAAATTGCAGTAAGAAAATGTAATTTTCTTACTGTATTTTACGGAGTTCCTTTGATTGGTCGATATTGAATAGTAATGGCACGAAAATATGTGTATATTTTTTTTATTTATGTGCAATCATTGTTTCGATCTTTAGATTAGTAAAAACATCATGCACCGCACCAGTATAATATCGTCATACTTCCAAGGTGTATGATGTTTTACAATGTTTCAGCGTTGCTTGATCAGTGAGCCTGTTTAATGGTTAATTGATACAAGTGAACTTTAGACTTTAACATTGTACTTGTGCTTACTTGACGGTCTCTCATCAGTCTTCGTTCATCGTCCACAGACCTCGTCATCGATTCCGTTTGTCGCTATTATTATTTCGAGAATATTTTGATAACTCCGTGGCGCAGTTGCTATGGTATTGGCTTCGGTATCGGGGATCGTGGGTTCTATTTCCACACGGGACATCTATTTGTATGAACCTCAGTTAGTTGTTCCGCATCTGGGTGTTTGTCAACATGAAATTTATGTTTGTAAAACATCTTACAACACTGGATTCTGTTATCCTAAAGTAAGGGAATGTTTTTCCGAAAACAAAAAAAGATCTTTTTTTAGTCCTTTTTTCTTAACTTACATATCCCGAAAAGGGCTGTACGTAGTTACTTCGTGTCGAATATTTTCTTACATTTTCTGATTTGATTGATTTATTACAAAATCAAGAAATTTACAGGGGTATGGTCTGTAAAACGACATTTATAGCATCGGTTTCATTGGATAAAAAGAAAAGCGTATACGGTTCGGTTCCGCCCCAGAAAAGTGCTCAATTAACTAGTGTGTAATAGAAAGAGGCAAATAAATAGATCCGCTGAGGGTCGAATGAAATCGTAATATATTTGAACTCCAACCTACGATAAAGAACTTCTTTCCCGAAATGTTCGTCATAAAGTATCCATTCATCAACTATTATTATTAACAAAAAAAAACTGACTTCAAATATGTCACTTACTGCACATTATCCATATCATTTTGAGGAGTCCAAGGTACAATATCAATGATATTGATATGGGACCACATGGGAAGTAAACCAAACTCAATGCGCAAACAGTTTTATAATTAAAACATGTAGAAAAAAAGTACGAAAAGATTGTCGCCGCTGTGGGAATCGTAGAAGTAAGGCGTTAAGATTTTCGTCGCTGCGGCTATCAGCCGCTTAGCTCAGTGGCTAAAGCGTCAGGCCGCGAATGCCGAAGACGTGGGTTCGATTCCCACAGCGGCGACAATCTTTTCATACTTTTTCTACATGTTTTAATGTTCAATCTTAAGTGCAGAGATTAGCACTATAGAAAACTTTAAAAGTTTTACAATTGATTCGTAAATTACCTAGGTGTGGCGGAAGAAATATAAAAAAATAGAACCGAGAACCTCCTCTTTTTTTTTAAAGTCTGTTGAAAAGCGCCATCACCGGCAGCGAGATTCGATCGCGGGTCGCTTGTGTAACGGTTGAGCAGGAATTGCTTAAAAAGCGTGGGTGAGGTAATTAGGGTAATCTGTCAGGTAGCTAACGCGTAGCTCCTGGCCTCTCTCGTTAACAATGGCTTAATTAAGGCTAGGCCTAGCGCCAACAACTCTCACGCTGCATTTAAATAGAGCTCGTCTGCAATTTGACGATTACGGTGGCTCGCTGCAGTGGAGGGGCACTCAGTATGAAGCAAGTACTCTGATGTTAGGAACAGATTTATAAGCTGGGAGTCAAAGTCAAAATTTATTAAGCCTAAACATGAGAAAGTAATATTTAGGATCTCGAATTTATAAAAGCTCGAATCTGTTTAAGCAAGCTTAGGCTTAATTTTGTTTTATGATGGACGTAAATTAGCATAGTTCAATTAATATAAATATAAAATAATAAACATGAAAAATATAAGAATATTTGGTATATACATTTGAAATGAAAGAGTTTAATAGTCTACAAGTTTCTTTAAATTACTTGTCTTCATTGTGAAACTACATCTGACAAATTGTACGAAGTTTACTGACGTAAGTTTACTGCATGCTTCGCAGTGAGTAATGCAAGAAAATGACTGTACACGTGTTCAGTCATTAAAGTCGGTAAAGCTAGACCGGTACAGTCGCTGCAATGAAGGGAGAGCGCTTTTAATAATTTGTACATTTATTCATTTAACTATTCAGTTACGGCTCTTGAAAGCGTTGGGGTTCATTTGAACTGCAGTAACATACTCGCAACGGTGCCAGGGTTGGCGGAACGAACTGTAGAATTTTGTACTCTTTTATGTGTACAAATATTACACTTTTTTATCAGCTAACATTTTAAACTAAACAATAGCAATGACGACATCTCTCGTTCGAAATATCGTTATTACAATGTATGCGTCAATCATTACTGGAATTTCTAAAAAACTATGTAGATTAAATGCGTTCAGATTTTCTTCGGTGTTGCAATGAGCCGTTTATTTTAGTAGTTTCGGTAGACTCGGATTCGATTTTCACAGCGGAAAAATCTTTTCATTCATTTTTTCTAGAAGTTTAATCATAATATTCTTTTCAATATCAGTAAGAACTCCAACGATATATAAGTATTTATTATTAATTCAAACAATATTTATTTTTATTAGATTTTATATCTCATTGCACTTGTTGGTTAAAGGGGAAGTGTAGATGTTTTCTGCATATTTATTTCACACTCTTTGATATATGAAAATAATTAGAATATTCACAAATTATAAAACTTATCACGTTCATTATCAAATTCGACTCTCTAACGTAATAGAGACAAGGATAGTATAAGAAATCTCTACCTTTACAAAGATTAGTCGACTCCATCAATAACATTTTGGGTGTTATAAATGTAATAGTCCAAAGGAGCCTATCAAGCTTAACTATTTAACATGATTGGCTACAGAGTTTGTCATTTAAGCTTACGAATAAACGTCATTATGAAGATATGCAAACTATTTCGTTAAAGATGGACACTGAGAAAGTAAATTATTATTACCTATGCCGCAGATTTTTTAAAGATTTCCTATAATTTATTAATTGAACTAAAAAATATGTAGAGCTTGTCCACAGCCCTGCACTTACGCGGTTCGTAAATCGCTCTCGACGCGCAAATTGCTTTTAATTCCACTCCATAGATGGCGTTTGCCGACAAACGATCTATACGCCCTCGCTGGGGGCGCACATGGGAATTTGCACCCTATCGACGGATGTACAAAGTTGATAATTGGGTGGAGGGGTGTTTGTATCAAGTTGAAATTTAGAATGCACTTGAGGCCTTAATAAAGAGCTCAAGTGATCACCGAGCGAGTACTTGAGGCCCTCAAAAGTTGCATGGCGGCGCGTGCGTCCATACACGCTTAATTGTGGCACCGATTGGCGGCTAGCAAATTGCGGATGAGATGTTAATTGGGAAATCGGTCAAGTGTTCGTTAAACTTCGGCTGTGGTGTTCACCGGCTACGACTTACCTAGTTTAATGAATGTCTAATTTATGGATTCATCTCTACAAGAGTTAACATATCATCCTTGTAAATTATCAAGCGTGGAAATGTTATACGGTACTTTAGAATTTTCTTGTTATTTGAAATATCAAATGCCATTCTCGCCCGCCGGAAATACCTGCCTATTATAGTTTTTATCAGAACTATAGACGGTGGCAATATTTTATCAATGTAAACTATGAAAAAGCGAACGATAGCGACATATATGTCTGTTTCTTTTTGCAATCATGTCAGAGTTAGAGACGTATCTCGTTCGAATTATCGTTGTAAAACGATATTCGAAATTATTTGTATGCTGGAAAGGATATAACAATGGATGCGCCAAGCATTGCTTCAAATGCTAAAAAATATATAGATAAAGTACGTTAAGATTTTCGTCGGTGTGGCAATCAGCCGTTTAGCTTAGTGGCTAGAGCGTCAGGCCGCGAATGCCGAAGACGTGTGTTCGATTCCCACAGCGGCGACAATCTTTTCGAACTTTTTCTACATGTTTTAATGTCAGAGTTCTCAACATTAAACTTTAGATTATATTTATTATCTTTCGAAGGTCCTGAAGCATAGGTTACTGTTTCTCCAAAAAATAATACGAAGTACAGAATTCGTCTAAGTAAGTTCAAATCATAATCACTGCATTGGTATAATCTCACATGTGAGAACAGGAACAGTTAAAATCGATAAATAACTTGTTCATAATTCAAGATGAGATCGCAGTTAAATTTAATATACCAAGGTAAATGGGGGTGGCATGTCCACGACACTGGGGGTGCACTTTTAATTTTTTCCCGCGTAATCGCCGCCAATTTCCGGCGCCCGCCGCTCTCCACGACAATGGAGCTGTAATGAAAAGCAATTACGCATACGTGGTTTTCGCGTTGGCGTAGCACCACCCTGAAATGCACTCTACGCCGTAGAGCTTAGAGTAGCGTTCATACCGCCAGTCACGGAGAATAGAAATGAATTGAGCTAGTCGAGGCGCATTGCGCTAATAAAAAGACATTGTGCGGACGAAAAAATTGCGGTAATTTCATAATTCACCAACGAGTCGAACCGTTGAGGCGATTGCTCACTACTCTTTAAACGTTTTCCACTTGTTTTAAATGGTTCAGTTGACGTGCGATCGTATTGAAGTGAATATTACTATAACGATTAATATACATTGACTTTTCACGCACAACTAAATATTCTTTTTCGGTAAGAATACTTTGATGTTAAGTGAATATCGCCGCCCATGGGCATCTGCTACACCTGAGTCTAACAGATGCCTTGATAACCTTTTGAATATTGGACTCTAACTATCACGGTTCATGAGATACAGCCTGGTAACAGATGGACAGACAGACAGACAGGGGTCTCTTAGTAATAGCGTCCCGTTTTCCCTTTGAGTACGAAACCCTAATGATCTTCATTCTCTGTGCTATGTTCTTCGTTGTTTTAAATGGTTCGTTCGCTGATAAAAGTTTCGTTCGATGTTAAGAACACGTGCCTTTATCCACAGGTGTGGTTCCAGAATCGACGTGCAAAGTGGCGCAAACGGGAGAAGGCGTTGGGAAGGGAGCACGCCCCTTTCTTGCACCATGAACATGGTAAGTTGTTATATGTGAAAAGTTGTCAAGCGAGCAGTATGTGATGTCTACGATATCGGCCTTAATAGAAATCGAGAAACTATGTGAAATCATAAATATTTGTAAGTATAACTGTAGATGTTATTTCGTAGACTGTCTTCTTAATCAATAGGAAATTGATCGTGTTACCGGATTTAATATAAATGCTAAACATAGGAAGTGTAATTTAATGATAAAAGTGAAACTGTAATACTCGTAAAAAGCGCCTTTAAAACATACTTTTACGCCATTAAGTTAATGACCCTCAACAAACTGAGTCGGTAGGTCAGTGTAAATGACACAAAAATACTAGTAGTGAGCACGTGATAGCGTAAACGTCAGAAATTGTGTCGAGTCGTGTTACGAATTATCGAGCGTTAACACCTGCGGTTTGTTTGGTGTTTACTGCGTGTGTCAATGGGCACAGTGCGACACAGTGTCACGTAATGGAAAACACACCGACACCACCCTTATGAACGATCGCGTGACATTTACCGATCGTTATCGCGTCACGAAGCTTTCTCCGCCAGTTTGTTGACACAACAGTAATCGTAATGTAAATGAATCACGCATTATCGAGCAATTTGTGCAAGTACTACTATGAAATAGATATCGTAGACCCAAAACAAACTCTAAATCATTTTGCTCAAAGTTCTAAACAGATCCCTGCTTATGACTTTGGCTATCCAGCCAGAGCTAACGATATTCATCCGAGATTTATGTCCGATGAAGCTTTATATGGTCCTTGATTTGAAAATGAAATCATCGTATAAGAAAGGTGATATCTATTATTAAAAAATTACTGGATTAGTTTGTTAGGTTCCGTATCCAAAGGGTAAAACGGGACCCTATTCTGTCTGTCACCAGGCTGTATCTCATGAACCGCTATAGTTAGACAGGTAAAATTTTCACAGATGATGTATTTCTGTTGTCGCTATTATAACAAATACTAAAAAACAGAATAAAAAATATTTTAGTGGGGCTCCGATATGACAGACGTGATGAATGGATAGAGGTACGGAACCCTTCGTGCGCGAGTCCGACTCGCACTTGGCCGGTTTTTAAATAGACTTTGTCGTCGAGGACGTGCGTACGATTCCCATTCAGGACAAATATTTTCGTCATATAAATGTGTATGTAGGTTATAATTGTTCCCTGGGTGTTTGTAAAACGGCTCTTCAATGTAGGTTCATCTTATTCTACAGTAAGGGTAATGTTTCATAATAAAAAAAAAAAAGAGAAAGACTGCATGGAACAATTTAAGACACTTCTCTCTCCTTTTTTATGTTAGAAAGTGGCAAACGAATTGGCAGTTCACCCGATGTTAATTGATAATCGCCGGCCCATGGACATTTGCAACACCCGTAGGGTTGCAGATGCGTTGCCACCTCTTAATAATGTGGGCCCCCGGCTACCTCACTCACCAGACGAAACACAGAAGTGCTACACTTCTACTTTACGTCGGTCTTCTGTGAGGTCGTGGTACTAACCCGGACAGACCTGCCCATTCGTGCAACAGCGAACACTTGCATGGCCTTACCACCGTAGAAATCTCCTTACAATAATGAAATTTTAATTTCATAATCACACACCATATATGTCTGTAAGACATAAATTCCTTTGTATGTAGGTTTCATCTTAAACAATAATGCAGTTATAAAATAAGAACAATCATAATTGATGTTATATTTTGTGTTTAAATACTCAGTACCCGGAGGACCGAGCTTTGCTCGGTTTGTTTTTTTTTTTGGTAAATCGTGTATTTTGGAAATTACATTTAGATACAAAATACTGAGTAATGAAATATGCATAATATTTTTCGATCTTACCGACGTAATAATAAGAAAATATGAACTGATGTTTTTCACAAAAGAAAGAACTTTTAAAAAAAGGGAAAAAAATAACAAAATAACAAATCGACAAAAAATTAAATATAAAGAAAGCAATGATCTGGAATCAATAAAAAAGTAAAAAAATAAATGTGTAAATGATCGTGACGCGAACCACGGCCGTCTGTTTTGGGGCCGCCCGATTACCGACCGAGCTATTATGACATTTTCTCTTGCGGCGAAATTCGAAATATACCGTCATATTCGAATTATATTTTTCATTCCCAGAAAACAGGGATAAAAGGACATTTTCTTAAAATGAAACCTAGCTAGATCGATTTTTCGCCCCCGAATCTATGCACATACTAAATTTCATGAAAATCGCTGGAGCCGTTTCCGAGATTCCGATTATATATATATATATATATATATACAAGAATTGCTCGTTTAAAGGATAAGATAATCAGTATTAACTTTAATGTCAAGGGAAAGAACACAGTAAATAGTAAATATCTAGTAAGAGTAATCAAGAAATCATCAATATCTAAACACATATCAGCCACCAAACTCGCTGTTAATACGCGGTTCGGATCATGAATACGCGATTGTCACAAACCCGTTATTTACATGTCGTTAGCGCGAAACGGGCCTCCATTAAAAGAAAACGATAACGCCAACGATCCGTGTAACGAACGGAAAGTATCGCTTAACAAATGGCTATATAATGAGCGTCGATTGGCCGACGTAATCGGCCAAAGGTGTAGGGAGGGGTCGTTGGCGGTGTAAAGGAATAAAGTGTGAGCTTTATTATTAAATAACAAAATGAACTTGTAACATTTTCAAACTTTAAGTTCAACGGATGCTTATAATGTAATTATTAGAATTGACATAAGAATCAACTTGGAAGAATTCGAAATAATTTTAGATTATGTCTCTCTGTGTAAAGATCTTTGGTCAGGAATCAGATGAGAAGAGTGCATATAAGCGGTACCTTTAAATAAATATTTATTAGCTGAGTACATAAATACGTTTTTTTTAATGTGAAAAAGCGGCAAACGAGCTGGCGGTTCACCTGATGTTTAGTGAAAACTGCCGCCTATGGACATATGCAACACCCGTAGGTTTGCAGATGCGTTTCCACCTTTTAATCAAGTGGGCCCCGGCTAACTCACTCACCAAACGAAACGCAGAAGTGTAACACTTCTACTTCACGCCGTTCTGTGAGATTGTGGTTCTAACCCAGACGGGCCTGCCCATTCGTGCAACAGCGAACACCTACAATACAAAATGTAAGAAAGAAAAAGTTTTTAATTTTTTCTTTCTTACATTTTGTAATGTAGGATTTAATCTTGCATAATTTTTTGTGCCAAGTGCCCAGTGTTGTTATATTGATTGTGAACGTTAACAGCGGTATAATGACAGGGGTGACAGAAGCAGGTGCGTTTCCACAACGAGCTTATTGTCCGATTTATCGTCCGACAGTCAAAGTGTCAACGGACACGCGCTCCCCTCACCTGCCGCGACGAATGTACTAATCGATACATATTCAATAGCGATAACACAATTCAAACATGGGGTCAGAATAGAACGAAGTTGCGGATTTGGCGACACTATTAACACGAAAGGAGAGTAATAAAGATAAAAAAGTATAGTAATGAAGGAAAATACAACTTATACATTTTAAAAATTTGTAATAAATCTGGGTACGCGCCCGAAGCTCTTACTTCCAAAAAAATATTTTAAGTGCTTGTAATAGCACTATACAAATTGATATTCCTTAACAATTAATACTTAATTGTGGTAGAGCAAGAGTTTTTACTGTTGCGCTAATGGGCAGGCCCGTCCGGGTAATTACCAGGACCTCACAGGAGACCGGCGTAAAGTAGAAGTGTTACACTTCTGCGTTTCGTCTGGTGAGTAAGGTAGCCTCCGCCACTTCATTTAAAGGTGGCAACGCATTTGACCGGTGCGAAGTAGAAGTATTATACTTCTGCGTTTCTTCTGGTGAGTGAGGTAGCCGAGGCGCACTTTCTTGTGAGGTGCCGATGCATCTGCTACCTTACGAGTATTGCAATTGTCAATGGGCAGCGGTTATCACTTAACATCAGGTGAACCACCCGTTCACTTGCCACCTTCTTACATAAAAAATTAAATACCTGACGTTTCGAACACAAGCTGCTGCTCTTGCTCTTTTTGCGTAAATACTTGTAATAAAAAAAATATTGATTCATTGGTTAAGACAGTATTATATCAGACAATGGACCACGCGTGGCCCCATTGCGGAATGGTAAACTTCACACAATGTTACCATCACTGAGCAGCTGATAATCGAAACTCAACATAGTTATCAACAATTCACCAATTAATAACGGTTCTCTTCTGTATTTGGAACACTGTTACTGAAATGTTTACTTTCCTCGACTATACTGGCTAGGAACAAATAAATAAAAAAAAAAGAAAAAACTAGCCAGTTCTCAATAAAATGTCATGTCAAAGTAAAAAAAAAGTAAAGTAACAGCCTATACATGTCCCACTGCTGGGCAAAGGCCTCCTCTATACAGAGGGTATCAGGGCATAGTCCACCACGCGGCCCCACTGCGGATTGGCGGACTTCACATATTTTCGAAATACATTTTTTGTTATTATTTCGAAAATATCCACGTTTCCTCACGATGTTTTCCTTTACCGCGTAGGACGTGATAATTCAGCACTTAAAGTTGAAAACTTTATTGGTGCCGGCACCGGGGATCGAACTCAGGTTGCTCGAGTATATATTGAATTAAAGGCGAGCGCCCGGACACTGAGCTATCACGGCTCTACTGAGCTATCACGGCTCTACTGAGCTATCACGGCTCGTAACTGCGCAATATATCGGAAAGCTGCGTTAATCTTCTACGGCCACTCGTTCACCCCTTCGCTCAACACACGAGGGTGGCTATTGTAAGTAGCGCTTGTAATGAATGCGACGTGCTATGCATAACACAATACCCACGCTACTGTAATTCTTACGTCTAAAGCGAAAACGCACTATTAAAACCGGCGAAGTGTGAGGCGGACACGGGCACGAAGGGTTCCGTACCGTTATCAATAAAAAGATGGTTAAGTGGTTCTCCCATAAATTGATTTTTTTTGACGTTTTTATTAACGGTGTCTGACTCGCACTTGGTCGGTTTTAAGTATTTGTTGTTATAGCGGCAAAAGAAATACATCATATGTGAAAATTTCAACTGTCTAACTATCACAGTTCATGAGATACAGCCTGGTCACAGACGGACAGACAGCGAAGTCTTAGTAATAGGGTCCCGTTTTACCCTTTGGGTACGGAACCGTAACAAAATATATAAAGGTGTTTCTTTTTCTTTTTTAAATACTTCTTAAATATATAATCTTCTGCTGCAGCATAAGATAATTTGGCTGTATATAGACATTTCATAAACAAAAGTTAAATGAGGACAGACCTGGAACAAGTATCTGTAGGTTATATACTTATATAAGTAACAAGTACTTACTTGGCCCGGGTGAGAAGTTCATGAACAATTGTAATGAAGAATGCGTTTGCTTTATCCGAATGTAGAGAACGTTGTAAGCGTGATAGAAGTAGTTTTGATTATATTAGTGGTTACCAAATCAATACATTATTAATAAACTACATTATACAGTAAACGCAATCATGTTTTTTTTTCCAAAAAAAATTATGTGGCAATGTATGTGTTCTTTCGTTTATTCCGTATAGGTTAAGGTTTATTCTCTCAAATAAACCCCTTTTTACTTTACTTAGGTGTTGCAGCGCGAAGCTAATAAATAATGTTGATGTAATGTGATAAATACATATTTTTATACAAAAAGGTGTTCCATAAAGTGAAAAACCTACTAGTAACACGAATGCGAACAATTTTAGACTTCAGCAAATAGAATAAATGTGAAGTGACTTTTTATTAATTTTTAATCGTTTTTGTGCAGGTGGGGAGTGGGGAGGGGAATGGGGGGCGGGGGAGTGGTGGGCGCTGGGTCTTGGGGCTCTGCCAGCCCCGCTTTGGCGCGATGCACCACCGGCTGCCGCCTTTCGAGCGTTGCTTCACAGGTACAAACAAACAGTCAAAAGCACTCTGACATCGAAACCTTCTTCTTCTTTGCGTGTCGATACATCGTGGTGAAAGGATTGGCCAATCAGTGGGGGAGAATCTCTGACTGTTGCCCAGGGTGCGCCGGACGTACGGACTCTATATGTACATCGCTCGGGGAGGCTCCTTTCATGCACCCCAAATCGAAATCTTATTAAACCAATATAAACGGTGAAACGTGATAAAACAAAAAAAAAATAAACGTAAATAAGCGAAGGAAAACATCGTGAACCATGTTTTCGAATTGAAAACATAAAAACATTTCGATGATAAGTGAAGTCTGACAACCATGATTTACTCGCCAACTTGGGTCGCATGGAGGACTATGACGATATTCCTTTAATTGATTGTGAAGAATATAAAGGGACGACACGAAACCCTCGGGGCTTTATACTCTAGCGAATTTCTTAAACCGTCCATATAATATATAAACAGATGTTTTCTTCTTTCATTATTTGGGGGCCTTATATCACGATCTAAGGAAAGCATATTTTAACTCCGTATTTTTGGACATTTTTTTAAGGTGCAAACAAAGTAGCACAACTGATCAAAGTTATTACCACCCCTTATGGATAACATTATACGAATATGCACATACATTGCTAACATTTAAGATTATCTGACGCTGGTACTTAAATTTACCACACAAGAGGCAAATCTGCAAACACTTCTACTTCACGTCAGTCTTCTGTGTGGTATTTCCCTAGTCGAGGTGACCCATCCATACTGACAGTTGTGCACTAGTAACCTTCTGAGGTACTCGTTCGTTACATATGCATTGCTAACCTTAAGATCTGCCTCTCAGTACTTAATTTATCAGGCGCAATGCAAATGTGTTCTTTTTTTTAAACATAGCCCTTCCTGTAGAACATTATCCTGTGTTATGTGGACGTTTTACAAACATAAATTTCACGCGGACAAACACCCAGACCCTAAACAATTATCACACAGGTAGGTGTCCAGTGTGGGGATCGCACCTACGACCCCCGACGCCGAAGTCAATGGCAACTGCGCCTCGGTGTCGGCACGTCAGTGTTTTTTAGTTGGGCTGTCCCTTTCGTATATTCATAGGATTTATGACTTCCTCAGGTACGTGTTGGCGCTGCCACCCGCGCCGCCATCGCCCCGTCCGCACTCTCCATCCCCTCCACGCCATTCCCCTCCCCGCGAGCCCGCTCCCGCTCCGCTGCCCGCCCCGCTTCCGCATCCGGCGCTCGCACACGCGTCCCACCCTTCGCACCCGGCGCTTGCGCACCCCGAAGCTCTACGCCTCCGCGCTCACGAGGCGTTGCTACACGAGCGCTACAGCGGCCGCGTGCACACGTAACCCGACGACGTCTACGAAGCTACGGGACGTTGAAGTGTCGGAACCGAGTATACGGAGGACGGGTGCAGATCCCGTTCACGAATTCCAAATAGGTTTTAGTAGATTTTATGAATAATTTATACAATATACAGTTTTTGTATGTAGGCTGTATTCATGTTACAGATGTAAAGGCACTTTATAAGAATAATTCGATACTTTTTACGCGATGATTGTATTCTTATATTTGTACAGTTGTATTATGTTTAATTTTACTTTATTTTTTTAAATAAATGAGAATCAAATATGCAAATCAAGCGATTGATTTCAAGAGTTGGACACAGCTAACATTAATAATTCTTATGTGTGATTTGTGGTCCTTTATAACTTCAGGCACTTACGCTGATTTGAAACTCGTAAGAGTTTTTTGTGTACTGACACTGTGTTTTGAAATATACGTTTGTCATGGTTTCAAAGAATGAAGATGTCTTTTGTCTTACCTGTCCGGTAGAGTACGCAAGAGTACGTTTAAGAGGTGTGCCTTAACGTCGAATGTAAAATATACAACGGGCTTCGTCGCGTTTCACTTTCGCTTACGTAAAGACCTGTAAAGCGAAAACGAAACCGCGATTGGGTTCTCAATAGGATTTTTCAATGTGTAGTATTATATTTATGTTATTAATAAAATATTTTAGAAGCCATATTAGTCATTTTCAAAATCGTCGCCACATTCACACCTCGAGTCCAGATTTAAGTGTAAATAGGAGAGGCATTATCATCTAACAGTCACAGATATTGACTTGTAAAAATAAATTTTGAAGGTTAAATAATATGTTAAGTATTTGTATATTATGGAATTGCAATGGATTAGTTGTACGTTAGTATATAATCATAAAGTACTTTTATATCTCATTCCAACCACACCAGTTTATAACGAAAATAGTTAATTTAACAATAATGTTTCTTTTAAAAATTGAAATTGAAATTTTAGAAATTGTGCGGCGATGTGAATTGTCATACAGTAACATTCTAGCGATTGAACCGCGTTAGATGTATAGTTGCCGACAAAATACTTAACCATTAATTTAATAAAAAAAATAAAACTATGCGTTGCGTTCACAACGTAAGACATGTACTTAACATTTAAATTTTATCACGTTCAAGTCATTTTAGAAAAAACGAAAGATTAAACTATCTTATCTAAACTACTAACTAACTAAGGAATACTTAAATTAATTACCAAGCTATTTCAAATACAATCAACATTCATCGTTTATGTTTGTATTGTTTGTGTCACAGTGTGTCCGATCTTAGGCTTTGGGAAAATGTAAATATGTTATATTGTAAATAATGTAAATCGTAATCTACTTTGTATACGGCTGTCCCTTGCAGCGAGATAAGCAATTATTATTTATTCAGCATGTAGTTGTAGTGAGTTTGCAATAATTGTCTTGTAGTCGTAATAATAAAGTGAAATATGAAGTTATTCAATAGTTTCATTCATCGCTCCCGTTGAAGAAGTATGTATGTGTACTGTGAGGCAAATGTAAGATACGTATCATCATATAGACTAGTGAGATCCACAGACAACTAAGTGTGAACAATTTGAAATATTTTGTAAAAGCTACCCTAATGGCATGATTACAAAAAGCTAGCTAATTGTAATTCTTCGATGTTACAATACTCCCTCCATTGTGACATCGACGAATACATTGAGGACAAGGGTGTGTGGAAATGATTCTTGCTCAGCAGTTGCGAGTCCTATGGCTGCTGCTGATTTTAGACCTTTCTAATTTTATAATTATGTCCTTTTAAAAAAATATAACAAGACCGCAGAGTTTCTTGCCGGTTCTTCTTTGGACAAGTCTAATATAGCGAACCGGTGCTAGTTTTTTGACGTTCTATAAGGGCTTCAAACTAGCCCATATTGAATAGAGAAATTTCGACTTTGACATAGGCCTTGAGTCACGTCAATCTGATCTTCAGCTCTGCGCATGCATTTACCACTATCAGCTGCACGGGGTATGGTGGGCCGTCAGGTACCGAGCCGACAATACGAAGCATTTTAACATTTGTCCAAAAAGTTTTTCGCTGCTGCTAGGATTTCAACTAGCGTCTTCCGAGTAAAAACTACTAAAACTACACCTGGCAACGAATTTTTAATTCATTAACGTACATTAAACTGGAATATTAATTTTAGAGATGCCGAAAGTGAAGCAATATATCGATATTTATCAATATCGGCCTCAATATATCGAAGAGAAAATATTGATATATCGATGTATCGATATTTTCTATTTAAGACCCGCTGTCCAAAAAATGGGTATGTCAAGTATTAAATATTTGACTTCTACGGAATCTGTGCCGGATTCAATGTTTAATATTTTATATCTATATATCGGATCCAAATATATCGGCTAAAAATATCGATGAAAACAAAAATATATCGATATATATTCGGCACATTCGTACCTAGTAATTTTATATCGGATACAAAAATTTAATTTATAAACTTTTAATCAAAATAAATCCAGTCCGCGACCATAAACGCTGTAAAGCATTCGAAATATATGGAAATAAACCACGCTAAAATGAGTAAATTGGTTTTAGATAAGTGTATAATATTCGCGTAAAAAAAGTTATTTTAATAATCTAGGTTATTTGTTAAACGTGTTTTCTTTTTTAATTTTTATTTCAAATTTGGATTACATATACGTATCAAATTTCCGATGTCTTTATATAAATAAGTTGAAGTTCATCTCAACATAGATTGGTCGGTCCTCAAAGCTTTAATCGAACCTTGGTGGGATATTAAAAGCAGGAGAAAGATTACGAAAGTATTAATTAAAAATAAAGAGTCACAATTATTGTTATAAAATAAAATTTTGTTATTTTGTTAAATAAAATCATTGTTTTAAACCTTCGGAGTTTCTTCTTCTTAAGAGGAACCTCATTATGAAATGGTGGTAGTTTGAAAAAAACCGGTCAAGTGCGAGTCGGACTCGTATTAATAGGTTCCGTGCCATTATCTATAAAAACGGCAAAAAAATCTTGTCTGTTGTATGGGAGCTTTTGTATTCTGTTTTTAGTATTTGTTGTTATAGCGCTAATGGAAATACATTATCTGTGATACTTTCCAACTATCACGGTTCATGAGATACAGCCTGGTGACAGACGGACAGACAGACAGACAGACAGCGGAGGCTTAATAAGAGGGTCCCGTTTTACCCTTTGGGAACGAAACCGTAAAATGACTATCGATAGATGAAATTTACATTTCTTATGTCAAGAAATAAATTATTTTGATTATTTTTTTATAAAATAACACGTGCTTGACCCTAAGAAAGTTGTACGCAGCGAACGATCGGATTGTTACTTCTATACTCTACCTTTCAAAGTCAAAGTCAAAATGTCTTTATTCAACATAGGCTTATTTTAAGCTCTTATTGAACGTCAAAAACTACCACCGGTTCACTAAACTAGACCTGCAAGAGAAGAACCGGCAAGAAACTCTGCGGTCATACATTTATATTTTATTTCTATTTTTTTTTTAAGTATTTAAGTATACACACAAAATTATTTTAGTATAATTTAGCAGGAGCCAGGGGACTTGCAAGTGCAGAGCAAGAGTCATTTCCACACATGCTTGTCCTCAATGTATTCCTCGACATTATAATAAGCTCTTTCCATTAAGGTGGCTTTTAGAAAATGTTTGAAATTATTTAAATTATATTCTTTATATTCTCGTGAGAGTTAAAACTCTACTCCGAGAGATCGTGCGCTTCTGAAGCGGGGCGTCGCAAATGCAAAATCGAAGGGGTAAACGGCTAAGTCTAGCGCGAGCTTTGTATCGATTGCTCTTAGCTCAGCCTATAGTCTCGAACTCTTTGTTTAAGAGTTCTTTGTGCTTGCCCCCCTCCCGGGCTCCCCGCGCCCCCCTCTGTGGCCCCGCGAGCGCGATACGCGATCACTGCGGACACTAGATTAAATTTGCTCCTCCGATCGCCTCACAAAGAACTTGGAGTGTTTGAAGAAAGATTAATTTGGCAAAAATTTCGGGGACGCGGCGCGGCGGCCGTGGGAGGGGATTATGACCCCCCTACTCGTGGCGATGTGAGCTTTATTATGGGTAGACTAAATTTGAGCGGGAATACATCGAGCTGCTAGTGTTTGTAGTAAATATATGTTTGCTGAAACAAGTTCCGTCGATAAAAACAATTGTATGTCGTTAGCAAAGTTTTTTTCCCCTTTTCTTTACGTGACCTTTGTTCGCAACACCCGTGCGGTTGCAAATGCGTTGCCGACTTTCAATAAAGTTGCCCCCGGCTACCTCACTCACCAGACGAGACGCAGAAGTATAACACTTCTACTTCACGTCGGTCTATGAGGACGTGGTACTTCCCACGACGCTAAAACATATATTACCATATGACATTAACACGATATTTTACACTCCTAATTTAGTGTAGGTTTTGGATTTTATTATACTCTACATTTATTTACATTTTATTCATTAAGGAGATTATTCTGATCAATTCAGAGAGTTTAACCATCCTTTTGGCAACTCAAATAACATTTGAAAAGCCATTTGACAGCTGATTAGTTGACTTTTACGATGATCAGTGTTTCAGAAACCGGGCGTGAGTCTGTTAATAAAGTGCGTATATTTCCTATTGGATAACGTTTCTGCATACGTCACAGTGCAAGACAAAGGCTCTTCGAATTTTCTACAGATTGACATGTGACATGTTACCTGATTTCAATTCGACCTTCAAGATATTTATTTGGTTCTATATTAAGATATACTGAGGCTTCCTAACGATGTTCTTTTTTGCAAAGTTTGTACGCATTTCAATTAGTAATTTAATTATTTTTTTTTGCTTAAGCGAATAGTGCTTTCAATAATAAATGCAAATGTAATACTATTACTGTGTTCGTGCGCAGATGTTGTGTTTTCATATCAATTAGTTCAATTATTATTTTATTGATTATACACCACAAATACGTTGCCATATGAAAATACATTTTAATTCAGTTTTGTCCAATGTAAATTACTTTCATAATTAAAATGAGAAAATAGTTTGTATTTGGTATGATATGAAAAACAGTTAAAAAGCTAGGCGTCGTATTATGTAAACTAAATAAAACTTTAACGTTTTATTAACATTTACAGTGTTTTTAAATTTGTTCTAAAGCCAAACAAAAAAAATCTTCATATACGGCGCCTCAGCGAAGCTTCTCGGATGAGACCATTAAAAAGAGTATAAAAGAGCATATTCATCGGCGATAAGGACAAACACAATTCGCGAATACGCGTTGACAATCATAATACAATAATTAACCGCGATGCTTCCCGCAAACAAATCAACGCCGGGTGGGCGAAACGGAATCAAAGGCCAACATTCAAATGTTTGCACATCATTGTCGTGCAATTAGCACAACAATGACGCAGTCCGCACACAAAGGCGTAATGATTCCTTGCGGCCAACAAGCGATTTTGTTGCGCGAGCGGACGCAAATTGAATTTGCGCGAACGGTAATTAAATAGTGTGTGCGGTGAGCTAGGTAACACGATGATTATGTTTGGCCGTCGGAATGACAAGCCGGCCATTCCCACAAGGGTGGCCAGGCTTCGGCGAATCCGCGGACGGTCCTGAATTGATTTTAATGTAAATAATTTGAAAAAATTTAACCTTAAATTGTGTACTTTTTCGACGTGACAAGGGACTAATGTTTTTACACAGTGTCTTTTACTGTTCTACTAGACTTACAACATTGCATTATCACAGGTATCACCAGCACCTGTGATAGTGCGGTGTCTTGAGTAAATTAACAAGTAAATAAAATGGTATAAATCGTAATTAATTGCGAATTGGCAGATTAAATATATCTTCGATATACTTTTTTGTTATAATTTGCCGCGAGTTCCTTCATCGTTTTAAATTAAAAATCAGAATTGTAACAAGAACTACATTGGTTTGCCTTTATTTTTTATAATGTGATGTAGATGAATTTAATTTAGTTGCCTGAATATATTCAATGCGCGAATGTTAGTATATATGTGCGAATAATGTGCCAGTCACAGTGTACTCTATCTTATAGTAATATGTATTTACGACGTTATTCTATTATTATATTATACTATTTATTTATATAAGAATATGATGCTATATATATGCTGCATTTATATACAAAGTTTGAAGTGCGACACATATACATTCATCAATTTCATGGAAGTGTTAACGGTTCGTTATTTAAACGTACGCTATTATTAAGAATTTCATATTTTTATATTATTTTAAAGTCGCTTATAAAAGACACATTTAAAAGGAAGTCCTGTATTTTTCTAGTTTTATTTGGGAACCTTGATTCCCACGCTCACGAAACGATTACGAACGTGTTCAAGTGGAAGGTTTCATATAAATACCAATAGAGGAGATCAATTGTTTGCAGTAAGGAAATATTTGAGTTTACCTTCCGTCTGTATGTAATAATAGGTTCAAGATTATTTTGAACAATGCAATTAATTATAATTTTGTACCATACTCGGTTCGAATGTTCTATCCTTACTTCCTTACCATACTATTTACTATTAGTTTACCAGTAATATTATAAACGCGAAAATTTGTATGTATGGATGTTTGTTACTCTTTCACACAAAAATCTACTTAATAAATGTTAATGAAACTTTACAATAATATAGCTTATACATCAGTATATCACATAGGCTATAATTTATAAAGTTATTTTGTGAATTGTCCAAAATATAGGTAATGATAAGTGACAACTAACTAGGAATAAATTCAACCTGCGAAATATTCTGGTGTACAAAACTGGTTCAGGTGTACTTGGCACCTCTTCATTAAAAAAAGTAAATATAACGGAATGTAATATTTGAAATAATTTGTAGTGAGTTTTGAGACGTAGAAATATCTTTGAAAATTGAGGCAAAATTTCAAATAAATAATGTAAAAAAAACCACTATATTTATATAAATGATAACCTATCCTACTAAGGTAAGGAGTGAAAATTGTTTCATTTGTCACGTTCAATTCAATTCAGACCGATCAAAATGTCCTAAGCACCGTGACACTTGAAATTTGACACGCAGCGGCAAACAAAGAATAGCACTGCGATGAGCGTCACCGACCACCTGAATTACGTCCGCTTAGACGCACACTGGGCCGAAGAAACGCCTGAGTGGTGAAATAACAATGAACTGAGAAAAAAAACCTGTGTGTGTACATATGTACGCAAGTAATACCTACTTAAGAAGTTTATCGCGTAACAAAATCATAATACATATTTAGTTTTGACACATTACAAAACGGTGATTTATTTATTAACTACATGGTGTTGGTTTTTTCTTGATGGTCGCTGTACGCACGCATCCTGAAAATTCACTTTCATTATTTTTTCCCATAACAAAGAATTGGAAATAATGATTTTGTGTGATTACTAAAAATTAGTAACGATGCCAGTAGTCTGACCAAACTATGATACCTTGTGATAAGAGCGAGCAAATAAAACCGAATAATAATTTAATATATCAATAGATGGGTATAAATTTTTTATTTTTGTTTTATAATTCATATTGTTTTTGATCCCTTTAGCTTGACTTTATTTTACGATAGAATATAATAATATAAATAATATAATAATAAATATAAATATATAATAAATATAATAATATAATAGAACATAATAAAAATATAATAACGCGCAAATAAGCATTTATCAATGAGAGGTATATCTATTTGAAGAATTACTGTAAAATTCTACTTCGCTATCTTTCATTTAGAGAAATGACAATAGATGGCGTTGCCATACATTATTTATAAGAGAGTTTTTAATGGAAACAGTAACTTTATTCTAATTTTCTATTTTTCATCAATAGCGGCGAATAAAAGCTTTATTTCAGTGTGGAAAATTGATGAATTATTACGGAAGATATGCCGATCCGAAATGAAATAACATCTTTGGGAAATAATATATAAAGGTTTTTTCTTTGTACTTCGAGTACGTGAAAGTAAACAAAATTTTCAATTTAGACTTTCTATACATTATAATAATATTTAAATACAATATACGAATGATAAACGAACAGAAAATTTTGCCTGTTCATAATTTAAGCGGGGTGTCGATTGCAAGTCCACCGTGCGTCGCATGTTTGTGCTGGTGTAAAGAAGGGTACAAATCGCTATATAAACTTAATATCGGCTAAATTGCCGGCGTGGGGGGGCGGTGCGGCGGAGGGGCGGTGGAGGGGGTGGGGGCGAGTAAACATCTGGAGGTTTTATTGCCATGATCGCGAATCGATTCCGCTCATAAGCCGCCGTTACGAGATAATTTCATCTGCGGCGACCTATCCCCCGGCTTTATTAGTTTATTTAGTCGCTAGCGGCCGCTGCGAGGCGGCGCGCTGCGTTGACTACTGTACCGTTGCCCGTTTATATTACGGCCGCGTATTTGTTTTGCCGCTTTAAATATTTGCCAGAGCGTTTAGAGCGGCTCTTGCCGTTTGACGTCTGAGTTTTTCCATGTCTAATGACATGACCGTCTTTGAAGGGTCGTCAGCGCTAAAGCGATGTGATACAGTCACTTATAGATGGCACATCTGAGAAGCGTTTTTGATATTGATTTCTTGTTGTTAAATAAAATTGTTTTAAGGATTTTTTTAAAATTCCCGACGCGGCGACGGTTTGAAACCTTTCCAGCGTTCATGGTCACGGCAAAGACTGAGTTGTTTCACGTCTTAACGTCCGTGTTAGCCCGGGCTACCGTCAATTATTTAATTATTTATTTTAATTCCGGTCTACGCAAAATGAGCTTTTGGTATTTTGAGGTATAGTAGTGCTCTTTGTATATTATATATGTATGTATAATATATATAGTAGTATCTAATTTTCCAAATTATGGGATCCCAAGCTGATGATAAGCCCCCACTTGACCCGATGGTAACAATTGACTGATCTTCTCGGGCGGCTTGAAAAATGTCTTAATTGAAGCACGATTCAAGATATAGCCAATCTTGAGTTGCTCCTTTAACGCATACAACAGGCAAAAGAGCAGGTACTCGCTTAACTGTGGCTGTTTCCATCGGTCACTGTGGAGCGTCTGGGCGTGAAACCAGAAGATGCAAGTACGAATACCAATTTGACGACCCGAATGGCGTGGTGGGTAGTGTACCTGCCTCCTGCGCCAGAGGGTGTTAGTTCGATCTCTACTACTGGAAAAATGTGTGATAAACATAGTGTCTGAGTGTTCATATATCTATAATATATATTAATTTACAAAAGGAAAGTATGTTAAAGTATGTTTATCAGTTATCTAGTACCCATTATACAAGCGTTACTTAGTTTGAGACTAGAGAACGTTGTGTAAAAATGTTTCCTAAAATATTTGTTTATTTATTATTATTATAGAGTTTCATGTTGAGTCCTGAGTCTAGCACTAAAAATAAAAATTAATACGAAAAAGGTCTACATCTTTTTTGGATTATTTTTTATTTCTTTTTCTTCGATTACGTTTTTTTCTTTTAATCTTAAAACTATGTCTTTGGTTCCCTCACTTATCAGACAAAACGCAAGTGTAACACTTCGACTTCAAGCTGGTCTTCTGTGCGATCGAGGTTCTGCCCCTGTTGCGTGGCTCTACCACTTTTAAGGCATGCCATTTCTAACTACAATATCAGGGTTAAACAATGTCAGTTGTTGCGATTTTCTACACTAACACGATAAATTATGTGTTTATTATGATAGTTTTGTTTGCAATTCATATTTCTTCGAGTACAATTAATTACTTCGAGTACAATCGTCAAGCAATTTATAAGACGAAGTTTCGTGTCAATTTTTATAATGCTATGAGTAGTGGTACTTAATAATGTGTCGATAAACCCCTCTCAAAATTTATTGCCACTACAGAGATTCGAACCTACGCTTTCCGGAATACACGTCAAAACGCTCACCGCGGTAGCCACTAAGCGGTTGTTGGTTACACCTCGTAAGGTGATTGGTGCTCCTTTAAAGTTTGGTACCGCAACTACAACCTTACGGGTGATGTTAATCTCCATGAGGTGAACCGCCTATTCGTTGGCCAACTTCTTCCTTAAAATAAATTAAACATCTATTCCGTGACTGTGCTTTTCACAGAACAATCATTTCCAATAAAAAACTAAAGTACAGTCAGGCACAGAGATCGTTTGCGTTATGTAAAAAAAATCGCAATTTAAAAAAGCTTATAAAAACCGGCGCCATCTCGGTACTGTCGCGTACACTCGGCTCGGGTTAATTCGCTGGCTGCCACCCGCGATGACGTCATAATATCTGCTCTGTAATGAACCCGGTACTGCCGTTTTGTCTCAATTGAGAAACATAACAATGCGTTTACTGGGGGGTAGGTAAGGGGATAGGGGTGGAGGAGGGTGGGGGCAGGGGCTAATGAGCTGATCGCTGTAATTAGCGTGGCAACAATGCGCAGATGTCAGAGACACTGCCTTGTCGTAGGCATATTACTTTAGAGCTAAGGCTCTCCGAGTATGGAAAATATTAAAGGTAACATTTAATTTTTGTCGGATTATATTCTATAGCTCACTTGCGAAGCTTTAAACAGGATTTGAATTGTATGTGACCTGAAATGATTAATTTATTTTTCGAGTGTTTGAATATTGTACGTGCTAGCGATACGATACATTAGTTATTGGTGTGCGAAACTGTTGATAACATTTATGTTTATTTTTTCATATATTTCATTTACGATGTTTTTTATAAGCAGCGGTATATTAAAAAATCTAACGTACACATACAAATTACGATTAAGAAATTTAGAAACTTGAATCAACCTAGATTTTAGAAAAAACAAAACAAACCGACTTCAAATATTTCGCTCTGTATTAATTTTATAATTGCTTTTCAGGAGTTCCCTACGTATCTCCGGAGCCCGAGATCCAATACAAATGAAATTAGTATGGGACCACATTGGAAACACCAGCTAAGAAATAAAAAAAGAATCATTAAAGTTCTGAGGCAAGAAACATAAAAAAATAAAGTTGAATTGAGAACGTCCTCCTCCATGAATATAATTCATTGAGAGTTTCAGTTCATCCTGTTATGGTCTATCAATAAATGTTAGTGTTACAATGAACTTATTTTGGTCTTTACTTCAAAGCAATATGATTTATTTTCGAACGCGAACACAGTGTAGCCAATGCTCGTCAAGCGTGTAGTCTAACAGTTGTTTAACACTGATTACAGTCCATATTAGATAGAAGATATCAAAAATGGTGTGTAATTTGGGGATAATTACACCTGCTTTGTATCTACTGCCTTTATTAAACACCTTTTGAATGTTTTGTTGTTAAAATGAGAGGTTTAGGGTAGGAATTATTTATGAAAACAATGAAACTGAAATTTCTGTGTCTGATTTCGAAATAAATATCCAAATTTAAGTGAAAACGTCTAATCATTCAATGCCTAATGATCGTTTTAAGACTTTTGGAGCGTCTGTTTTTGTGAAAGTGTTTTTTTTTGTATAGGAACGATTTCACGCATTTCAATAAAAATAATAGTTTACCAAACATAACATGATTTAAATTTAAATTCGTGTTTGTTAAAATTCTATATATTGGGTTCTGAAGGTATGAATACTAATAGTAAGTATATGAAATTTAAGTACTCATTTTAATTATAGAATTAGTAATAGTACCAGATCTTCGGGGACAAGTCGCGGGCTTAAGTTCATAATAAAAAGCGTGACTGCAAAAAATCTATAAGAAATAAAATTTCAACTTTTATAGCCATTTTGCTTTCACAATTTAGACGAAACTGCTAGTGATTAACAATAATAATTGAGAGAATATACTTCTAGTGAATCGACTTTATGCTATCATATCATATGTGAAGATATCTAGGTTGATGATTTGGTTCACAGAGTCACACCTAAAAGTGTAATAGAAGAAAAGTTTACGATATGTTGGTCATGAATAATGTTGCATCACATTTTATCATTGCAATTATCGAGATGAATATACCGGTAATTGTATAGTTGAAATGTGGTAGGGCCGTGCAACAGTCTTCGATATAATATCGATCTAGATAGCATTGCGTAAAAATATATCCTAAAAAATAGTTATTTATTTAGACTAGCTACTACTATGAAAAAAACAAGTAACTGTTAAGAGTTAACTAACACCTAATCAATTACAGCTCTAAAGCAATATGCCTACGACAAGGCAGTGTCTCTGACTTCGAGCGTTTATTGCGAGCGTAATCTCTAGTTTATCGCGCAAAGCCATAATGGGCCCCATTAACCGATAGGCCTGTCGCGTCACCCGGTTAACAATAATGCAATAACGCGCAATAAAATGTTATTAGCGGGCTATCAATCAAGCGTGGGAGCTTCCAGCTGACGTTTACCGGTCACAACTATCGCCTCATTCGATTATTGCTGGACGTATCTTATCTTTTGTTGGTATTAAGGACAACGGTTTAACTTTTGCTCGGATTAAAGTCGTAAATTTTAGAAGGGTGACTAAGATTTATCTTGCTCACCCTTATTCAGAGACAAATTAACGTTTGTCTGGTATTTATTTAATATCTTAGTAAAATACGGTTAATATCTATAGTAAAAATTGGATTAACGTTTATATTTACAGTAGCTAGAGCGTATGGCGTAATCCGGAAGGTAGAAACGAATTGACAGGTTCGAATCTTGATTTAGAAAATCAAATTTTTAAGTTTTATTCGATAAGTTACGAAGAATTAGAGGTGAATAGGCATAATGCGCATTTTTAGACGCATACGAATATTAGAGTTAAATAATGAAACAAGAAAAATATCACTAATTTAATATGTGTTCGGCAAGGTGCGATTGCCTCGTGACACGCATTTTATTGACTTTTAGATAATCGCTGCTAGTGTGGGGAGAGTTTGTTTAATTTGTGTTTATAAAACACCTGTACAAGACGAGTTAATGATGTCTTTCCCTACTACAATGCTTACAAAATACGTTTGACAGTCTTTAATGAGTCCAACCGTTATATGAATATATGAAACATCTCTCGAAAATTAATAAAATTCAAGGGTCATGAATCAATGTAATCAATCTCAAAATACCATTTGAATTTATTTCAGATCGAAAAAAAAACCTAAATACGAAAGATGATGACTCCGTAGTGCAGTAGCCAAGGTTTAGCTTTGGTGTCGAGGGTCATGGGTTCTATATGAAACAACTATTTATGTGAACCACATATAGTTGTTTCTGGGATGTTTGTCCACGTGAAATTTATGTTTGTAAAACGCCCATACAACACAGGATAACGTTATCCTAAAGAGAGAGCATGTTAAATAAACAAAATGAAAATAAAAAATGAGGGAACACGATCCCTCCGTCTTTCTCAAAATTAAACGTGATAAAATACGTAAAATAGTTTCTTAACATGCGCTTAAATACCGCGAACTGATAGCGATCGTTGTTTTAATTGTGGATTACTCGGCCATGTTTACTTGTTTTGCTAATAGGCAAACGGTAGTAAAGAGTCCGATACTCTGTTGCATACGTTGTTAATTGGCGTCGGTGTGTAGCTTGCACAGGGTGCTCTAAAATTAAGGTAAATAATTGAATTTGAATTGTGATATTATGTTGATACGAATCATTAGCTTACTGTAAGTGTATCTATTCAACACAAGCTGCTGCTCGCGACTACGTCTGCGTAGAATAGGTTTTAAGGCGTGAAATTCAGACAGAAAAACAGATATACGTAAAATATATAAATTATAGCCTATGTCTTATTCTCACGTACAAGCTAGATTATTGTAAAGTTTCATTAAAACCATTCAGTAGTGTTTGCGTGAAAGAGTAACAAACATCCATCCATACATACATACTTTCGCCTTTACAATATTAAGGAAGGATGATGTTGCAGTTTTAATCTAATTTTAATTGTAATTGTAACATACGTAGGTTCCATACAAATTTAATTTATCTTAACCTTATTAACCAAATCGAAACAGATCTTTTTGCGTGAAATACACATTTATGAGATTACTGGTGACTATAACTTACGTAGTGGTGAATTTGATACATAATTTGCGTTCTTCTTAGGAACATCTTCATTGAGCAAATTGAAGATTTGTTGCCCATGAGTATTTAAGACATTTTAAGGGTGAGTTAAAACCATTATTACTCTTTCCCATATTATGCTTATATGAGACATGCAGCTTCACTAATGACTGGTTTTACTCAGAAAGTATCACGGCCTAAATTACGATATTATGATTTAATCTTTAATTTTAGTGCTAGTCTCTTATTGTAGATGATACGTGATATGTATAGATAAATTGTTGAAAATTTTTTTCGCCGATGTTAGTAGATTCGAAGTTACACCTTCCACATTACGCGGCCAAACGCTTCAATCCCTAAGCTCGAAATCCTCGACACGCGAAAATCTCTATGTCTCATCTTCTTTGTTTTTATTTAGTATACGATATTGTGGTAAACAAATGCCAAACCTCGTGAACATTGACGTTTCAGCAATCTGGGAATTATTGCGTATGTCTATGGTACCTATGTCCACTGTTAATTCTTAAGAGAATTAATGATATGGATTTGGTAGGATTTAAAAATAATTTTGAAACTTGTTTGAAAATATTCATGCAATATATATAAAAAGCCGTTACATAGATGAAATAAAAGTATAAAACGCACGTATGCAGTAAAAGTATAAACGAACATTTTTGAGTTTATGTTGCATCCTTTTATTATCCTTTTATTATCCATTTATTATCATCTACTACGTTGGCGCTGTAACTTTCATGAGAACGTATATTACGAGATGTAAACATTTTCATTTCGAATACACTAAGCACTTATTTTACGAAATACACCGAGAGAAACGGAACATCCTGTACATTGGTTGCACAGTTTCAGCCAATCGGTGTAATTGGCGTCGCGGCTCAATTAGCAACGGCGGGCTCAGCGTCGGCAATCGAGTGAGGCGATCCCGCGGCGCATCCAGCGCCATGTATCGGCTGGTGGTGTTGATTCGAGTGTGTTTGCTCATTACCGTCTGCGCTTACGGGGATGGTTTGTACATTGTGTTAATCAGCCTGGCCTTATTGTTATTAATATCAAGTGTCTACTGTGGTAGGGCCACTGGTTTATCTTGGCTATATTCTTGTTAATGTTGCGTACTTACTGTGGTAGGTCTACTGGTTTATCTTGGCTATATTGTTGTTAATGTTGCGTCATTACTGTGGTAGGTTTACTGGTTTATCTTGGCTGTATTATTGTTAATGTTGCCTACTTACTGTGGTAGGGCCACGCAACAGCTTCTGCTGTTGCACGAATGGTCAGGCTCTTTCAGGAAAGTACCCCGGCACCTATCAGAAGACCGGAAGTATTAAAAATTCGAGTTTCGTCTTTTGAGTGTGGTAGACAATTTTTTAAGGTTGTCAAAGCAATCAGCAAGCCATTGTGTGTTGTTCATGTCCATGAGGCGGTATTCATTCAACATCATGTGAACCGCATGCTGGCTTGACAACTTTTCACATAAAAAAGTTTTCTAAACGTGACAATCGTTTTTTTACATTCGTGTCCGGTATTGTATCGCAGTATAGCATATCCAAGGCGCTTTTTGAATACGACCGAAGGCTATTTACACAAACTCAATCTCGAAATATCTTTATTTTTTTTAATATCTTAAATCTTTAATTAAATATCTTTTATTTTACATAAAAATTTACATATAAGCACAGAATTAAAATCCAGCAAAATGCGATGCGCTTTATACGTAGCCATTTCTTATGAAAAGAGAGGGATCCCTGTCGTACGCAAAGGTGCTATTGTGGAGAAAATTTTAAGTTATTGTTTTCTTCAAAATAAGAGAATGTCCGGTGGTTAACTAAGTACGATTTCATAATGAACCCCACTCTTCCGTTTCGTGATCAACACTTGTGAACTTTTATTACTCCACAGCGGTCATCAGTTCTTTGGACGATATATATGTCCACGCGAAACTTGTGTATGTACGTTTGTAAAGCACAGGAGACCCTATAGTAAAGTCATCACTAATATGAAAAATAAGTATATTTATATATTAATTTTTCGTATTTTTATCAGGTGGCTATTAGTTATGTGTACTTTGTTTGCAGAGCCGAGGCGGTCGGGCCCCGCGGCTGGCACTCTAAGCTCTGTGGGTAACGTGGAACATTCGCCGCCCATCTTTCGCCCTGGCTCCCAAGCGTAAGAAAGGTTTCTTTATAGGGAAGAGGGCAAATGTACGAACGGTGGATGGTAAGTGACCACCCCCATAGCGTATTCACAACACTCATGGCGTTATTGCTATGCCAATTTGTAAGAATTTTGCCCATAAGATATATTTTGTGTAGGGGAACACGTTATTATTCATATTTCCTGGAGAACTTCGTTGACATAATTATAATTGTTTGTTAAGTTTCGTTAAGCCATATATAATTAATAATATTTTATTATTCTGGTAATATTTTTCTAATAAATAATCGTTTGCTTAGGTATTTAGCAAGAGATACATCTTTATAATGTGAAATTATAAAGATATATCTTTTATGTTATATGAGTTTTTCAAGTGTTTAAAATAATAATGATTTATATTAATCATTAAATTATTATATTTTTTTATTTAAAAAAAAGAATGGCATGCATAGAACGGTGTCCCTACATCTTACGTATCTGCAATAAAATAAATAAATAAATGAATATACACAAGTAATGATTGCATAAGTAAAAAAAAAACTCTTATATTAATCTAATTTATAACCCGTTGCAACAAATGCTTGAGGTGCTACGTGACTAGTTACGAGGCTACGGAGATGCGTGATCCTTACCGAAAACCTCTCCAACAGCTACGTGGTGTCCCAGTTCATAAAGCCGAAGCCGCCGCACCAGTACTGGGAGGAGGAGACGTCGCTCGCCCTGGTGCCCGAAACGCGCAATTGTCTCCTATGCGAGGCGCAGGATTCGGGGGCCTGTAGGTCGATGCCCTCATGCGTTTACTGCGAGCCTACGGTCACGGCACTCTGCGAGAGGAGCACCCCCTGTTTGCGGTGCACTGGTACGTACTCGTACTGGCCATTGCATTGTCACCTCCACTAGATGGCGTGAAGGAAGTCGATGGATGCAGGTGGCTAGGGGTCGTGCTTCGTAGCAGTCTGTGTGGGACGCCTGTGTTCAGCCTAAAGACTGGTGTCGTGGCGATAAAGCGATAAGGCGGAAATTAAATTTGGCACTCTTTTGCTGTTAACCTCTTCTATAATAAAAACAATAGCAAAAATAGTTTAAGTGATAAGTATAATTATAGACAAAACTGTGACAATTTTATGCAATTCGAAATTCAAAATAGAATGGTATTTTTTTTTAATTCAGAAATAAATTTTTTAGCTTCATGTCGTATGGAAATTTGTAAGGTTGAAAAAGGTTTTTCTTTATAAATGCTTATAGTTGCTTATATTCGTGTCAGTAAAGTTTTCTAATTGAGACTGGATCTAAGACAACATCATTTTTTTAAAGTGAAAAGTTGACAAGCGAGCAGGCGGTTAACCTGATGCTAAGTGTGTTACCTGACTCACCAGACGAAACGCGAAAGTGTACTACTCCCACTTCACGCTGGTCTTCTGGAGGTCGTGGTAATTCCCCTTACCAGTCTGCCCATTCGTGCAAAAGTAGAAGCTGTTGTGTAGGCCTACCGCGGTAAGCACAACACCAAAAGCTGGTGCATGACCCTATCACAGTTGTTTTGAGATTAAATGCTACGTTACAACAGGCATGATAGTACTTAGTCAGGGCTGACACCATCATCGAATGTTCATACGCACATTATTACTGTTCCTCGTCGTCGCAGTGATCAAGAATCCGTTCTTCAAATGCATCCCTGGCGAGAAGTACATGGATGAGTGCGACTCCTGCCGTTGCACAGATGGCCACGGGGGCTGGTGCACAAACCAGTTCTGCGAGTTCCGCGCCTTGCACCTTTACGCGATAAAGTTGTCAGACGGCGAGTTCTACTAAACGAGCCGTAGTAATCGGAGCCGTTGTCTACAGATAATAAATGTAGATAATTGACATTGGTCACTGGTTCCCCTAAACCTCCTCGTTTCCCAGTTGCTCTTCGATATGACAAAATTAAATCACAGGTTATGTTTTAATACAGGCAGTAATTAAATGCAAACATTGGTTTGTACAGCTTAATTAGATCTGTTAAATCTAGTTGTAATCAAGAGTTTTGTTGTGGATCTATCAAACTTCTATCTATTATCGGAAAATCTCTAAGTTAACTATAAAGTAAAGACATAAGAATATAGTTTGGTATAAAATTTCTAAATATGATGTTTACAAAAATATCAAACTATTGAACTGAACTTTAAATCACAGAAACTTTATGAGTTACAGTATTTTTAAACCGTGAAATAAAACACGATTTATTACTTAAAATTTTATTTGTTTTGTTTGATTATTTTCGCCTTCTTATGTGACAAGATGGCAAGCGAGGTGGTGGTTCACATGATGTTTAGTGACAAGCGCCACCAATGGATCTTTGCAAACCCGTAGGGTTGCAGATGTGTTGGCCCCATCACAGTCAAGGTTTAGTAGAATTACATTGCAACAAAAACCGACGCATAACAAGTGGACTCAAATACTAAAAACTCGTTATATAAGTATTTGCAAAGGAAAACACTTCCTAAAAAGAGCTTAGATAATTTAATATTTAAATTCAATCTTTTCGCTATCCTATAAAGAAATACACATACGAAAGAGATTACCGAAACAACATTGTTATATCGTATTCATAGTTTACTAAAGTACTTCCCCATCATTCGTTTTGTATTCAGCTTAATATTAAAAAGCGATATTATATTAAATACAAAGCTCTCCTGTCTATTTATTTTTACCTTTCGGCTCGACGAGCGATTACGGCGGTGCATAAAGCAAATTTCTTTGAGCCGCTTTATTAATTCACCCTTTTAATTTGAACATGTTTTTTTTTAGTTCAATAGTGATTACCCTCGCTTATCTTTTGGAGAGGAAGATTGGCCCTTTAGTGTTTTTTTTTTGTACGGAACTAATTGTCATGTAACCGTATTTTTGTTTGCGCTGCAAGAATTCCCCTAATACTTCGGCAAGAATTTGGCTCGCACTTACTAAGAGAGAGATCGCTTATATCGAGAAGTGATTTTGAATACAATATCTTTAGCGAACCAAATCGAGTCTTTAGTCTTAAAATCGTGCAATAATATTAAATGGTATTTGATGAATGGCACTTGTAGAAATATGTTTTATAAGTAAAATAAATTCAATCACTGTGGTAGGGCCATGTAACCAACCTCACAGAAAATCGGTGTGAAGTTTAAGAGTTATAGTTTAGCGTTTATTCTCAAAGTCAAAGTCAAAATTTCTTTATTCAACATAGGCTTATTTTAAGCTCTCATTGAACGTCAAAAACTACCACCGGTTCACTAAACTAGACCTGCAAGAGAAGAAACTCTGCGGTCATATATTTCTATTTTATTTCTATTTTTTTTTTAATTCTAGTGAGTGAGGTAGCCGTGGTCCAATTTGTAAAAGGTAACATCTGTAACGGGTGTTACAAACGTGAACCATCAGCTGGCTTGCTACCTTCTCACATAAAGAAAGTATGAATGAATGAATGAATGAAATATACTTTATTGTACACAATCAACGGATATTGAAGAATCAACTAAAATAATACAAAACTGTACAATAGGCGGCCTTATCGCTAGGAAGCGATTTCTTCCAGGCAACCTAGTAAAAGGAAATAGTAAAAACAGTAGCATTGGGTAACGGTGTACACTGAATTAATAAGAGAAACTTATAAGTCAAAATATAAATACATATTAATAAATTATACATAAATACACATGCAAACACGATATATAAATATATACGTTATAAATAATGTATAAGTATTTAGATATAAGTTGACAACATCGAGGAATGGAACACAATGATTAAGGAGGCATAAAATGTTTTCTTAAAAGTCGCTTGAAAATAGGTAGGGATTGTGCCCGCCTAATATGTAGTGGGAGAGAGTTCCAGAGCCGAACAGCTTCCACAGAAAAGGATTTGGAGTAGAAAGATGTATTATGGGGAGGAATTCTGAGGATTAAATTGTCATCGGAGCGGAGAGATCGATCTGGGTGAGAATCACAAAGATACTCAAATCGCTTCTTAAGATAAGGAGGGGTGGTTGGATTGAATAGAACAGAGTATAAGAGCGAAAGAAGGTGAGTATTCCTGCGAAGGCGGATTGGAAGCCACTTGAGCTTATTTCGGAATTCAGAAATGTGGCCATATTTATGAAGTCCAAATATGAACCGTATGCAAAGATTTTGGATGCGCTCAAGTTTATTAAGTTGTTCAACGCTTAAGTCTAAGTAACATGTATCGGCATAATCTAGAATTGGTAAGAGGAGAGATTCCGCGAGCGCAATTTTGGTAGGTATAGGTAAGAAGTAACTCAATCTACGAAGACAATTAACTGCTGCAATCATCCTTCTACTCACTTCACTAACCTGAGGAACCCAAGAGAGAAATTTATCAAACACAACACCTAGATTTTTAACCGTATCGCTATATTGCAATTGGACCCCGTCAAAAACTATACAAGGAAGATTAGCCCAGTCAATACGTGAAACCAATCTTTGGTTGCCTATAATAATAGCTTGTGTTTTAGATGGATTTACCTTCAGTCCATAAGAATTGCTCCATTCTACAATGGTGTTTAGGTCTTTATTAACTGCATCTATTGTCATGGTTAAATCTGGTAATTTGGATTGAGCGTAGACTTGGAGATCATCAGCATACAGATGGTAGAGAGAAGTTAAATGTTGAGTGATTGAACTAATGAAGATTGAGAATAGGAGAGGAGACAACACGCCACCTTGCGGTACCCCGGCATTTATCGGACTCCAGTCCGAATACTTCTCCTCGATCTTAATCCGTTGCCGGCACCCGTGCAAGTAACTGTGAAATCAGTCAACGACCTTAGGAGATATGTTTAGAGAAGTGAGAATGGCTAAAAGTAGCTCATAATCAACATTATTGAAAGCGTTGCTGAAATCTAGTAAAGTCAATACTGTTACACACTGGTTATCCATACCGAACCGGATATCATCAGTAATTTTTACTAATGCAGTAGTCGTACTATGACCAGAACGGAAACCGGATTGAAACGGATTTAAAAGGTTGGATTTGGAAAGAAATACAGTCAATTGTTTATGAACAATGCGTTCAAAAACTTTTGATAGAAATGGTAAAATGGAAATAGGCCGATAATCAGAGAAACTGGAAGGATTCGTTTTTTTTAGGAAGAGGAATTATCTGTGCATCCTTCCAGGAAGTAGGGAAGCAACCGCTATTGATGGAATGATTAAAGATGGACACAATGACAGGAGCTAGAAAATCGAGAAGAGGAGTGATCATTTTACGACTAATGCAGTCAGAACCAACAGCATCAGAGTTAGCTTCCATAATACTTCTCTTAACATCACTGCAGTCGATTTGACTAAATACGAAAGCGGGATCATCAGGGGTGGGTAAAGCTAAAATTTTATTTTTAGTATTCTGTTTTAAGGTACTATCAATAGTACAAAATGAGGAAAAATGCTGATTGAGCTTATTTAAATCGAAGGTACTATAATTTGAAGGACAATTTCTATTTGCTTTCCCAATCTTTTTCCTCGAGTACAGATTTATGGATATGACGTCGTTGTTCATCTCTACACAATCTGTTGCATCGATTCCGAATGCTTGTGTATTTAATGCGGTTGGTTTCACTGGCGTTGGTTTTATATTTAGCTTTGGCTATATCCTTTTTGTGTTGTAGCGTTTTTATATCCTCAGTTAGCCAAGGAGCAGGAAGATGTTTAATTCTTACTGGGCGTATTGGAGCGTGGATATCATAAAGCTTCATTAAAAGAGAGTTAAAAATTTCAACCCATTCATCAGTATTGTCCCCAGTAAGGACTTCAGCCCAGTCAATCTGAGATGCATCCTCTCGCAGAAGATCAAGGTTCATACCACCAAAATTACGTTGGAGAAGAATTCTAGATTTAGCTTTGGGTGGGCGTATTTTATAGGATAAATATAGCAAATCATGGTAAGAAAAGGCATCTGCAGGACATTGACCATGTTTCAATACAAAGTTTACTGAGGAAACTAGAATAAGATCAAGGAGAGATGGAGAACAATTTGGAAAGTTGTGCGTTGCCGATAGAGGAAGGATATGTAGATTTGCTACATAGACTAAAGAATTGAGACGGAATGCATGAGAGTCATTTTTTAACAGGCAAGTATTAAAATCACCCATAATAATCGAGTGCTCATATTGTGGGATAAACATGTCTAACAGATTTTCGAGTCCTGTAAAATAATCTATTGTGAGACTAGGGTTATAATACACACCGAGCAGTAATTTCAGGTTGGATAACATAACCTCGATAAATAAATGCTCCGCCCCTGGTATAGCCTGTTCTTGCGATACACTGATCAAGTTAAAAGGTATGTGGGATCGAAGATATATGCCAACACCTCCGCCAACCCTACTGTTCCGATCATTTCGTATGAGGTGAAAGCCAGGAAGAGCATAAGATGTGGAGGATAAACAAGGTTTTAACCATGTTTCGGAGATTAGGATAGCATGGATGTTCTTGTTATCAAAAGACGAAAGCATATCTGGAAAATGTGCAGGAATACTCTGAGCATTAATATGAACAACATTAAAATTTTTCAGAACATCTGAGAAATGTAAATCAAGGGTTTCAGAAAGAGAAGGGAGACTATGGAAACTGCCGTTACTACTCAATCCATCAGTGGAGGAAAATGAGAAAAAGGAGTCGTCCGAGGAGAGTTATATCTTTAAATAACATGAATATATAAACATAAACAAATGATATACTATAACAAAAAAATTACCTATATAAACTACTACGCAAATTTGTAAGCTTTTATACCTACCAACAAGTTTTTAGTTTTTACACATTCAATCGAAGTATACACATTGCCAGCAAAGAAAAATAAAATTCAAGGTCATCATAACACGATTAGAAAAAATATATAGAAAAAAATCCTAATAAACTTCACTATAACATACATATGTATAGTGAAAGATAATATTCTACAACGAACCTATGAATAATGAATAGGATGAATGAAGAAATCCCAATCCAATATAATAATAGGCTGTATGGAGAAGTCCCAATCCGTTAGAATATAATAATATAAAATGTCATATCAAGTTGACAATTGACATTGCTTTAAAATTAAAAGTACTTAACCTTAAAACTAAAACAATACATTACAATAAAATATAACAAAAAGAAGTTAAACAGTGCAATGATCATAATGAGAAGAATGTTTTAAGTAAAGGACAAATTCACATTACCGCAATAAACTACTTCTTAATTACTCGCTTGGGGCGCATAACAATAGTCTTAGTATTTGGGCTCTTAGAACAAGATTCTAATATCTGTACTGGTGAATTCGCTGCAAGAGGCTTAGACGAAGACGATGCAACATTTATAACATCAAGCTCGTTTAAAGATTCTACTCGATGGCGAACTCCATCCGAGCTAATTACGTATATGCATCCATCGCGAGTCCAGCAATTAATTTGTCACGCCAAAACGCTTCCGAGCCTCAAGAAATACACTGTGTCGAGGCTGCGTTAGGAACTCCGACTGTGTGATGCCAGTACCCTTAAACTTAGTTTTTGCGAACCACACTTTGTCACGGACAGAAACTTCGGCGAACTTTACAACTACCGGCCTAGCTCTGCTTTCCGATGTGCGGCCAAGACGATTGCTGGACTTTATGCTGGTACTTGAAAAATTAGGCAGATTCAGATGTTCAGCAACAGCTGTGGTTACACGACCGATAAGGTCTTCTGATTTCACCTCGGGAATTCCATGGAAGAGCAAGATCTTACGCCTCCTTCGCATCTCCTGACGATCCATTTCCAGTCTAAGAAACTCCATTTGTTGCTGCAGGGTGTTTAATGCGGTTACAATAAAAGTTTTGAAGGACACAAAATCAGATGCTATCGATGAAGTTGTTGCAGATGTCTTGCTAGCAGAGTTCTTTTCCAAATCACGCTGAAATTCGTCCATTTTTGCATAGAACATCTCAAACATTGCAGAAAATGACTGTTTTAGTGAATCCATGCTGTCAGATAATCACTAGTGAATGTTTATGTTAACAAGTGAATGTTAGAGGATTCTATCTTGCCGGTTGGTACTATCACTCAAATGTTCATTATATATGTAAATAAAAATGTTTTAAACTCAAATATTACTATTATTTTAAATTAAAAATATAGAGACTGTTTCTAACATGTGTTACTTATGTCACACCTACCCTCCTTGTATGTAATGAAACAGTTTGTCATTATTTGAATACTCGATTGGTGTAAATCTCCCTCTTGCGCCAGAGGTCGTGGGTTCGATCCCCGCTACTGAAAAAGAATTATGTCGGCCCATGACCGGCGGTAAACTTAACTGTAAATACAGATGGTCTCTTAAATTTTAAAATTATCGTAAAACGATTTAAAAAATACGCCACAAAGATTAATCGAAGGAGCAAGCTTGCTTCTGTTTGCATAAAGCATGTGTGTATCTATAACTGGCGCAATTAAAAATATGAGCAAATCCGTGTGCAAAGCCAGTGCAGAGTACAGTCCCCGAATGTATTGAAATGAATACGCCGCGTACAAAGCAAGCGGCCGGAACCACGGCCAGTGATGACACCGCCCAAATAGTCGTGTTAATGACAAAAATATTTACCAATATCGTACCTAATAAAGCGTTCATTCGTGTATCCTCTCCAGACGATCTTTACCTACCCTTGCTAATTAATTTAACACCTTATTACAAAGACTTTCGGTTGATTTTACTTGGTATGCGAAGACACCAACATGGTGGGTGGCCGAAGAAAAGGATTTAAATGGCCAGCAACAATGAGATTGTGCGACGCTGGGGTGTAATCCATCCCACCATGAGATAACTTTAGGATTATCTTCTAAACTTCTGCCTAACGTACCTCTGGTGCATTCTATTAGTACGGAAAATTATGTTCGATTGTTGTTTTCTTATTTTAATTGCTTCTTCCTCGCACCACTATGTTTGGGTGATTGGTAACAACAACATTTTTGATTACAATTATTAAGTATTATTTGTTTGTGAGAAGACATTAGATGCAATTGATAACGGTTTAATTAAATAAATCGGAGTTATAGTTAAATTTCAAAAAGATGTTATTGGTTGCCATGGTATGATTGTGAAGTTGGTCGATTTGCAAGCAACGCGCGCTTTTTGGCTGTCAGTGTACGCGCGCTTCGTGAACATTTTACTCCCATAATTATTAATATTTTTTAAGTTTTTTTTTAGTGCTAATCTCTGCACTTAAGATTGAACATTAAAACATGTAGAAAAAGTACGAAAAGATTGTCGCCGCTGTGGGAATCGAACCCACGTCTTCGGCATTCGCGGCCTGACGCTTATTCGCGCCCATAATTATTTCCAAACGCGACAAAAGAAGTAAACTTCAAAAAAAATAACAGAACTAGAGATCGTTTAAGCTTCGAAACGATTCATTATTTACACAATAAAAACGTAGTTAAAGCAGCTGCGATTGACCTACTGGCATCATTACATTGTAATTGTCGTTTTTCTCTCTTGCAAATGCCATTGCTTTGTGGGGAACGGTGTAAACGCAAAAAAGGTTTACTTGAATGGTGACGTATCGGTTACACAATGGGGGGCCGCGTTTGTGGCAAACACAAAGCGGCCGCGAAATGATATTTTGCGTGCGGAATTGTGGCCACGGAGGAAGGCGGGTACGCGACAAAGGCGGCCGGGAGACTCTGGATGCGTGGAACGGGTCGCCTTTGAACGCGGCCGCTTCCTTCGTGAAATTGGGCGAGCATCGGGAAAAAAAAATCGGCCAAGTGCGAGTCGAACTCGCGCATGATTGGTTCCGTACTACCTCTACATAAAACAAAGTCGTTCCACTGTCTGTCTGTCCCTATGTATGCTTAGATCTTTAAAACTACGCAACGGATCTTGATGCGGTTTTTATTACTATATAGAGTGATTCAAGGGGAAGGTTTATATGTATAATACATTGCACCCGCTAGTTATCTATAAAAAAAACTTAAATATTTTTTTTTCTGTTTTTTTTAGTATTTGTTGTTATAGCGGCAACAGAAATACATCATCTGTGAATATTTCAACTGTCTTACATTCACTGTTAATGAGATACAGCCTGGTGACAGACGGACAGACAGACAGACAGTGGAGTCTTAGTAATAGGGTAGGTAATAGTAATTTTACCCTTTGGGTATGGAACTTTAAAAATGGTCGCGATGTTTACCAAATGAATTGCTTAGTATACCAGAACCGTTATAGCCCACTTTACACTTTGACAAAGTGTAAAGTGGGCCCCGGCAACCTCAATCACCAGACGAAACACAGGCCGGCAACGCATTTGTAAGCCCTCGGGTGATGCAGATGTCCATGGGCGGCGGTGATCACTTACCATCAGGTGAGCCTCCTGCTCGTTTGCTGCTTTTATTCCAATAAAAAAAAAAAAGAAGTGTAACACTTCTACTTTACGCCGGTCTTCTGTGAGGTCGTGGTACTAACCCGGACGGACCTGCCCATTCGTGCAACAGTGACCACTGTTGCGTGGTCCTACCACAGTTAAAGTCATGTAGAGTAAAGTAATGAATGAACATAAAGGATTTAGGGTTGACAGTAAGCTGTAAGTAAGATATATTATAGAAAGCAATGCAGCATCTTCTGCTGTTGTAAGAATTGGCGCGGTCGTCCAGGGAAGTATCACGGGAGCAAAGAAGACTGGCGAGAAGTGGAAACATTATATTATGTGTTGTACTGGTACTAGGTAACCGGAGTTTATTCCATTATACGCATCTGCATACCAAAGGTTGTTTAAGATTTCCACCGGTACCAGAAATCACCTAGTATCAGCTTAACTTCTTAATCAGAATTATACGCTTGTCTAAGTCCGCTAGATGTGGGCTAGGCTATTTTAACTTCGACTTCTTTAAAAGGTCTCGCTAAGTTTCTTTCGTCGGTTCTCCTCAGGATTTTCTCCCTTAGTAATATTTTGAAACCAATAAGTGAGCATAATGTTTCTATATTGAATAGAGATATTTAAATTTGATTTCTTTTTAAGTATTTACAAGATTAAATCTATTTAAAAGTACATGCTATCTAATAAACCACGCGGCATGGTAGTTCATTAGATAGCATATACTTTTAAATAGGTAGCAGCTAGCTGCATCTCGCTGAATAGTTATGCTTAACCTTTGAGCGAGAAAAGAACCAGCTCTCTTGTCACCAGCCGCGGCGTTAAGCCTAGGACATAATACTTTAAAAAAAATTGATGTGTGGGGACCCCATGGACCCGAAGTTTCAACAGCAAATTGCACAAATACATAATCTAAACATTGAGACTCATTGCCATTTACTTAGCTTACCTTCAGCTGGCTCTGATGCCGCCCCAGCCCTGACCGAAGAATAAATACTTAGAGAATTCGTTTGGAAATAAATTTCTTTTTATATATAGAAATTTAAAAAAAAATCAAAAGCTTGGTAAACGCTATGAAATTTATTAATTTGCAGATGTGATGCGACTTATAATAATATATTTAAAGACCCACGATTAGGAAGCCATGTGATATACATTCAATGCGTTCTCAAGCGTGGTAGAGCACGCACTGCAAGCTAGCGACCGCCTGCGGCGGCACACAAACGCAGACAGCCCACTATTAGCGGTTATTAAAGTTTCCATAATAACCGCCCAGCGGATACAACCAAATAAATATTAACAGTGGCAACGCGGCGTGGGGAAGGATTACTTTATTGTTCGTTACATTTTGTTTGTACACACATTTTGGGGATCCCCGGATAATAAACACCGCAGTGGCTTCGGGAAATTATGACAGATTTACGTGAGTGTGAGTGTTTTATAAAACTTTCTTCTTCTTGAATAAAACTAATTTACGGATTTTGATCCAATCCATACATCAATAATTCAATTGTTTCCTATATTAAGTAGGTATATAGGATTATGCAGAATGCGTAACCAAAGCGAAAAATTGCAACGGCTGCCAACGGTAATTGTGACATTTGGACGCTGTGTTCTAAAAACGTCGAATTCAACAATCATTACATAGTATAAAACGAAGTTGTCCCGATGTCTGTCTGTCCCTATGCATGGTTAGATCTTTAAAACTACGCAAGGAATCTTGATGTGGGTTTTATTACTCGTTAGAGTGATTAACGAAGACGGTTTATTAACAATTGGGTCTCTAGTTAAATATATGTTATTGAATCGAAAATTAAAAATTAGACTTGTCCTCCTAAACATTGGCAAGGCCATGGCAACTCCACGGAAGTTGTGGGACTCCACGGGGAGTGGTAGTTTCACGGGGCAGACGCTGTGAAATGTTCGAAACATCGGGATTAATATCAAAATAAAACGCGGTAAAATCTGTAAAACACTTTCATTTGACCATATGTAATATTCGCGTAAATACAAGAAATCAATAGTTTCGTAAATATTTTTTGTTACGAAACAATTGATTTCTCGTAATTATTTTGTAACATATTTTAAAGATTGTTGTAGTTCCGTTTGCATCATTCTACGGAACCAATGTGACATTTCCCGCTTACCGCTTCAATTTTTTTCACCCGAAATTATCGCGACAAGCCCGTGTCGGTGCCTGCCAAAATATAATAACAAATTTGAAGCACATTTTTGTAATCCACTCTTTAATAATGGAAACCAATTCTCGGCGGTCCGGGTTAATGTGTGCATTTTCAAAGGATACATGCAATATCGTTATTTATTCTTTAAATTATATGGTATTATAAGTGCCTTGTAGCAGTTCCCTGTGAATACTAGTAATGAAGAAAGTCGGTACAGTAATTAAAATAGAGTACAATACATGTGTTAAACTTACAATACATGTGTTTTCGGCAAGTCAATGGAGGTTTTTTTATTTTTTTTTATTTTGGCGACTTATAAATGTTTTTCGAATTTGATCGTTTTTTTTTTATAGTCTCCGAAGTTTCGAAACCGATACAGCGTCAATTTTACAATTAATCTATTTGTCCAACTGGATTCTTTTACCGGATTATTCTTGAATTTTCGAAACGTCGATAGTGTCAATCATATTTATTATTTTGAAAACGGAGGCAAACAGGCGAGTCACCTGATCACCGCCGTCCATGGTTACTCACAATGTCGAAGGAGTCACAACTGCATTACCATCCTTTGTGGTAGAAATAGGCCCTCTTGGTAAAGTGCAATCCTTACCCACGCGCTCCAGCACCGTTGCGGTTGTAGGAGCATTGCTTACGTATAAGATGATGGGCTCCAGTCTGGTCACCATGGCCTACTAAGTAGAACGCAAGCGATGTGCGTCGTTACATCGACCATTCCTGAGGCGACCGTACACCCCGATACAGAATGTCTCTACCACAGTTTCGTTATGATACTTTTATCTTAGTTTCCATGTCTGCTTAACTGTTACGTAACAGTTAAGTAAAACTGTTACTGTTATTTGCAGTGGGGCAGGCAGGTTTTATCGTGCCAGAAAAAACGGTTCATGACCATGACATACGATCTTACATAATTTTTATAATAATCATGTCGTGTGTAGTGTTATTGTGCAGTTGATATTTCAGTTCATTTTGTTGTAGCATACGTTAAACTGAACAAATTTCTTTCGGCCGCGTTCTCAGTTAGATTAACTGTTCAGTTAGAAAACATTTCAGTAGAACCTTGTTGCTTTTCATTCCCCATTTCTCTCACACAAATTAAACGCTCCCACCACCAATCACACGCTTAAATGGGAACCGAATTCGATACAGCAAAAAGCGCATATAAGCGGGCGTAGTCGGGCCAACAATGGAAACAACACGCAAATGGACTGTCTGTCTGTATAGGCCGTCAATTGACATGTCGTCGTGTCGACGCTCGACTGCCTCCGATCACAGAAGATATCATGCGTACACAACATTTGTCGCCATTACACGTGTTAAGGGTTGCCCGACAAAAAACAACCCAAAGACCCAATTCTGAATTGTCGAGAGCTAACGCCCGCTGTGTTATAGACGTCTTACGTTTCCCGATTTCCGTTTGAGAGAACTTCGCTGCGATAAAAGGACTTTACTATTATCCTTGTATTACATTTTGATCTGTTTTTGCGATACGTTTTGGGGTTTATACTTTTGATTTCACGGCGTTCGTGTATAATTATTTTAAGTATACGGTATCCCGTATTTCTCGAATACTGCGGAATATTTTGTCTCCTTCTTCGCATTCTTCAATTGTTTTAAATGATACGCAACTTGGAAAGGCGTGTGTGTGCGTGTTAAAGGACTAACGAATAAATATGATGGAAAATTATAAATATAAATAAAGGTGATTGATGGAGCCTGCATATCTTTTTTAACACATAACTATAATAATATATAAATATATATTTTTTTTATTTATAAACCCAATCAGACGAGAAATCAAATGAATATCCCCCAAATAAAATAATAATAATATAAATACTAATAATAAGAACCCGTCTGGTTGGGTCCTATTTATTTATGTATTATATATAATATTGATATCTATATGTTTATTTTTTATCTATAAACCCAACCAGACGAGAAAACAAATAAATATCCCCAAATATAAAAATATTATTAATTAATATTCTAAAAGGAAATTAAATATAGGAAAATTTCATTTATTTCTCCGTATGAATCAGTTACAAAAAGTACTTCATTTATTTAAATCTCTATCAATGCAGATCAAGTATGAAAATATGCGGGAAATTTTCGTATTTGGTGGTTGCCAATCGTCAATATGTCATTGTGTGATTGATAAACAACAGACTGATAAAGATAATTAATTCGCTTATGTTTCATCAACTTAACTATATCAGTTGGTTGAATTTGAATACTTCTGTAGAGGTCTGTTAAATTAGTAACGTACCATTTGTGATCATAGTTTTATTTTTAAGAAGTTGATTTCTATCGAAAAGTGCCAAAGTAACCAATTGGAATTGTAAGGTTAACGACATTTTGAATTTAGCACAAACGACATTATATACAAATACGAGGTAGATATGACACTGGCGTACCGAAACTGAGGCACTCAAATTACGCCAATTGGTGCAATTAGATTGCAATTCCATAGACTGCTATCTTTTTCCGTATAATACGTTCTATATCATCTGTCACATTCACGGAACAGTTTCTAAACGCCGCGCAGTGTCGACATACGTTATGTTTATTAAAACGTCATTGTTTATTAGCGTTGCCCTGTGAGAAATTGATTATACTACGGAGTTAGAAGCTACTGTTTCATTTTTTTATTGTTCCGATGATACGCATTCTATCAGCGTTGTTAATATTAAAACGCTATCAATAAGATGCCTAATAAAATATGAAAATCACATAATCTTACAATTAATAATAGGCATATCTTACAATTGCTAAACATGCCTTATTTAAGAGTTCAGTAGTTTTATTCCTAATCACTTCAGTAATCGTCATTTAATGAATACACGCAGAACATGACAGGTCAGAAGTATTCTATATTTATCTACGAAAATGGTTTACAGATAAGTACCTACATTATCTAACACCATTTTTCATATTTTGTTGAATGATCTTCCAAGATTTGCAGAATGGGGAGAGCATTAACATTAATTTATCCAAATAGAATCTAACACAACAAGGTTAAGCAAGTCCAACTGTGCAATTCTTCTTTATTCCCTTTAAAATAAAACACTAAACTTTTTTTTAGAAATACAAACAATAGCATCAAATCGAATAACCTGATTGTTTTTAAACGGTTTTATTTAGCTCGACCCGTACGGAATTTATATATGTTTATTAATTTGGGTTAAAATTAGAAATTGAATTTTAAGCACCTTTACGTTGTCAGATTGATCTGAAATTTGGTACACACATTTAATCTAGATGACAATATAATATTGTAGTTTTCAGTGCACATAAAATAAAACCGTTTAACTTTAAAGTTTTTAAACGGTTTTATTTTTAATATCCAGAAAACTTATAAGTATTTGGTTCAGAGTTCTTGTACTATCTGTGTTATATAAAACCCGCGTGTCAGACCTGGCTTCAGCTTAACACTCGCTGTAGTTGAAACAAAAATAGCTCTACACTGATAACACATCTACAGTCTGATAACACATAAACGTTGAAACTCAACTCTCTTGTGTAATCATTTAATAATTATATTCCAAAATAAACCCCGCGTTCACGTTAGGTATCATCGGAATGAGAAGACGTTGGGTGATTACATAAAGCAACATGTTTTACTGCAATCCTATAAACCGAAATATTTTTTTTATCGCAGGAAATCGTAGGTGCATATGGTATCAGCGAACGTCGTCGTTAAACTATCGATATCATGTTCTCTGTTTCTGCTGTTCTAAACGTACTTAAACTCCCGTAGTATATCAGTAGCTATAACGAAAAATCAAAGATACTTCAGGTCGATCACGTAAGTCACAATTAGGTAATGAATACGATATTTTAGATGCTAAGCATGTCCTCGATAATACTTAAAATAAAAGAATACACGGGTTAATCAAATGTATACGAATACTAATAAAGGCAGCAAGGCCAAGTTCCACTATCAAAAACACGCTGCTCACAAATCCAACACAACTTAATATGGATCGATGTGTACGAAAATAATATTATAAAAAACACGCTGCAGGTTAAGACGTCCACTCCGTCCGGAGGCGGACGGCCTACTGAAATACACGCTGAAAATATGCGCGTGAGACGTCGGCTGATTTCGTACCGGACCGGTGATACTGTAACTGTAGTTTAACCTATTGATTAAAAAGATTTATTATTCCTACAAGATTGTGATATTCTTAAAATATTGATAGGTCAATAATAATAAAACTGAACGAGATGATATAGTATTATTGGTGGGACAAAATTGGACGTACCAGTTAAATTACATTTCGTGCAAAAACACATAGCAATGTGGTGAACTCGTCTAAGATGTAACAAAAATAAATAACAAAAAATAATAGATAAATAAATAAAAGATTTCAAGATACAATTTTACACAACGTTTTCTAGTCCCAAGCTGAGCAACGTTTACTATGGGTACAATATTACTGATAAACATACTTGATCATACCCTTCTTTTTGTAAATAAATACATATTATAAATATATAAATACCCACACTCTGGAAAAACACTATGTCAAATAATATATATTCAATAATATAACAATGTTTTTGCCGTGTGTATACATTGGTTGCCTGGAAGAGATCGCTATGAAGCGATAAGGCCGCCAAATTGTACATTGCATCAATTTGTTGTTCCTTTATTACTTTTATGTATATTATTATTTGTGGTGGACAATAAAAGTGTATTCATTCATTCATTCATTCAATATTTTTCTGGTAGTGGGATCCCCACTACTCACACCCTCTTGAGAGGCAGGGTCACTACCCATTACGCTAATGGGGTTGTCGAAATATATATTTTTTTTATGGAAAAAGGAGGTTTTTTATGGTAAATGTGCAAGCGGGTCACCAGATGATAAGCGATCACCGCCGCCCATGGATTTAAAACTTCGGTTTGTGGGGCATGTTTAGATAAATATTTAAAGCTCTAGACCGTGGTCTCAAAAGAGGTCTAGATTTTTTGTGTGGAGCTGCCCCAATGGTATAATTTTTAACCATGCTGATAGCATAAAGGCAATAGAAAACTTTAAATTGTGAATTTTTTGTAGATAAATTAACAAAAACTTTCGGCGTTGCCGGATTTAAACCTCCTTCTTCCAGTTTAGCGCCCTAATGCTTTACCAACTAAGCTAATCAGCCGATGACACCTCTTGATGGTCTTTTGAGGTCAGAGACAATAAAAATTAACAAAATTATAAATTAAGGCACTAAAAATAAAAATTAATCCTAAAAAATTGTATTTTTTTGTACACACTCTGCACTTAAGAGACATAAATCTACATCAACAACATCGTATATACTAGCAGCATTACGTTTCACATGCTGGTTATCTAATTAATTGGAACGCAAATGAGAATTCATGAAAGTTCTGGTTATATTTTAGTAACATTTTGTCTTATATTTCAAAAGAATACTAAAAGTCAGCCAATTCCGCTGTTGTGCAGTATTCAGCTTGTATACAGAGACTGCAGGTCAAAATGCTTATCTGCAGTTATTACTTTCAAACCACATTATTATTTCTGATTTTATAAATACAGTTAAAAGCGCAAAAACTATGCAACTATATGAGAGATTAAACGACAGTTACTTGAATTTATGTTAACTAAAGACGGTGCCACCGATCACCTTACACACACTTACACGTTCAACTCATAAGCTCACATATTGATTCACTACTCGCACGCGCGGTGCCCATGCGCACACAACGAGAGGCCAGATTGACCAGACATCTTCTTTCTATGACTCATCGCTAGGAATACACCGGCATGAAGAGTCTTTGTAAACTGGTCGTTTATCGCAGGCCCGAATTGTACCTGCTTCAAGCTCGCCTTATATAGTGCTGAAAGGTGTTTCATTTATTGAAAATGCATTACGTAGAGGAATAATATTATATTTAAATCATTTAATTCGAGAATTTTTTTAAAACCTAACACAGCAGGTTTTGCTCTCGAATCCTATTGGAGCAGGTGGAGAGAGGTAGATAAATTTTTCATTGAAGTTTGTTCGGTAAATAGATTAATATTAGTAATTTTTGTGGGTAACAAATAAAAAATAACAGAAACTCATTGGGATTTTCACAAACGATCTCAGACAGTTGAGGGTTTCAACCTCAAGTACCTAGTTACTGTTGTTTAATCAGATTAAGTAAATTACAAATGGCGGCTCGGTGACGCAGTTGCAATCTGTTGACTTCGACGCAGAGTGTCGTGGGTTCGATTCCCATACGGAACACTATTTGAGTGAGCCACAGAGTATTATTTCATATCCAGGCGTTCGCTTTCCTCCTTGGTTGACGTTAATCGCGCTTAATTTTAATTCTTAACGTGCCGATTACAGAGTCCATAATTACGGGTTTTCCATACAATTACATAATTGCGAATTAATTAATTATAAATCATTATTCAGAACTCTAATGGTGTGCTGCATTTGTTGAGCTACTTTATACAAATACCTTCAAACTCTATCAAATATTTTGTACACCTCCCTCTGCTCTCTTCTTTATGTTTTAATGACGATTTTAACTGTGGCAGGACCACGCAATGGTCTTCGCTGTTGCATCGATGGCAATATGTGTAATAGCGAATGAAAAAAATACTATCAATTCATAATGCTTATATACAACTACCGACCTGCCCCTGCTTTCTACGGGTGCAATGTATAATACGTATAAACCTTTCTCTTGAATCACTCTATCTAGAAAAAGAAACTGCATCAAGATCCGTTGCATAGTTTTAAATATTTAAGCGTACATAGGGACAGACAGACAGCGGGACGACTTTGTTTTATACTATGTAGTGATAAACAAGCCGCAATTACCTAGCGACAGAAATATCATAATTTTTCTCCAAGGTCGCGTTCCAAAGTTCGTAACTTACATAGTGCATATATAAATTATAGTTTTTATGAAGTTCTAGAACTCGGCGGGCTTCCGAGATGGGGGTCACGGGTTCGATTCCCACACAACAGCTATTTATGTCCATAGATTATTGTTTCGGATCAGAGCGTTTGCGCCTAAGGGTTAACGTCAGTTAAGCGGTAGGCCATAAAAATCCTTGCCAAAACACTTTCAATATGATTCTCATGTTGTGCCGATCCCATCTAGGTGGGACAGTAGGGTCCTGATGAGAGAGTTCTTGTATTATTGTATCCAATAATAAGTAATCTGATGTAGGGTAATAAGTTTACCTGTCTCGTTTAACATTTAATGAACTCGGTGTAAATTGACCGAGTTTATAAAATGAATTAGCTGTTTACCCTTAAGGGCAATAAGATTTCGAAGGGCTTATGATGTTGCTTTTTTATAGATGCGGCGGGTATTTGTTATTAGAAAAACTTTTTGTGTACTCAAAAAAAAAAAAGAGCAATTAGTCAATTATTTACTCCTTTTAAACTCGGTACGTTAAAGTTTATGTAAACAGAAAATTTGTCACGGTCTGATCATAAATTTAACTTCTTGGCAGTCTAACGGAAAACTGTTTTGGTAGTAACGATATCTACGATGTATTTTAGGTTTCTATCAATATCTTTAATAGGAATAGAAAATTATTATACTAAAGTTATAAAAATGGATTTTTATATAAATAAATAATTAGGTTTTATTACATTTTGTTAAGCTTGTTGAGGCTAACTGGGAGTAGTTAAGTTAAATGTTTACGAAAAAGGCACGGTAGCGTAGAGTAGAATCTCACTTTTACAAAACTTTTCAGAAAGAATTTTATGAGTTTGTTGGCTATCAGTAGTAAGTACATCGCGATAGCTTCTCTGGTTATAAAAATAATGAAGAACACAATCTCTAGTACGTCATGTACAAACCAACTAAATATCCCCAATACCTAGACGCGCCCCCCAATACCTAGACGCTCAATATAAACATCATCAAGTGCTCCGTTATTTTTACAGCCGACAAATACCTAGTGACATCGCCAAATTTAGTGATATAACACAGCAGTGCTCCACCACAGCGCTCTTACCAAATAAGCCTTCCCCCGCGTATTCTGCAATAACCTATTAATATCCCACCAGCGGCGTTCCACGAGTGAAAACCGCCTCTGTTGCCAAGCAGTAAAGTCTTAATTAACTTCGCGTGCACCCCGCAATTCTTCTGTTTTACCTGCCCCGTTGTTTAAATTACATCTTGTAGGCATCGCAACGTATTCCAACTGGCGCGCGCAGTTTTACCGTGTTGTGGTTCTCATTACGGAAAATTGGTGATTGTGTAAGCCGCTCAACACAAAAATATTACCCGAAGTCCGTCAGATTCGACGTGGAAATGGGGGAGCGGCCGCAATATTTAAATTGCACTTTAAACTTTTAGTGGTTGAAATGAAATTTGTTCATCGCAATGTGTACGTCCGGAAATAGCTTTCCCGAAACTCAATACACCAGGACTCGACTCTATGCGGGCGATCTTGAGTCGATATTTCAACGCACGAGATTGTGTTGTTTACGTCATTTTAAATATAGTCCAGGCCGAACTTTCGCCTGAAATGGTGTCGCGATGCATTCAGTCCGTCCCTCTCCGACTTTTTTGTGATACAATCAGTTGTTCCTGCTGTCTCGCTCTAGCCGATTATCCCGTGGCACGTGGCCGTTTTAGTCAATAGAATATTTCGAGAGCGGCGCGTAGAAACGAGCAATGCTATGTTTACATCTGAGCAGCGTCATCGATTCACACCTTCACAAGTACACTTGTACTTACTTACCTTTTAATGGAACCTGCGACTATATTTAACTTTGCCACTGTGATAAAGGATATGAGTGCAACGCTTGCATAATTAAAGTTAAATCACTGCGTAAAGCAGAGTTAAGTCGTTGCGTGTGATAACGATACAAATTTGTATAAAACTTTGATAATAATAAAAGCATAATAGTTATTCAAGCAGTCGTAAGTTGACAGAAATATTGGGAGATAGAATAATTAGAACAAAAATCTGTAGCCAAATCCAGACAAAAAAGAGATGCTTAAACAGTACGACTTTAAAACAGTCGAAAATTTACGTTATTACCCTATTTTTTTCCATATGTACGTCCTCATAGAACAGTGTATATTGTTAATATGATGTAGCAGGGTGATCCAAATATGATATCTCCAAATAAAATAAGTGTATACTTCTGCCCCCAAGAAAACAAACTATTACTCTTAACTGGAAACACCGACGTGCGTTGTATTTCTGGAACGAAATTAATGAATGAAATTCACTACGGTCTTGCGAACGCTTTATTTGGCTTGCCGTAAAAAATCTCGACGTGCGGCTGCCCTTTGCTGGTTAGTTTAATCAACGTCTGGTCTGGTTGGAAAAGAAAACGTATTGAATTTAGTCGTTAACCTGTTTAGTTAGTAACCAGTTTACTTTTTAGTACAAAATTGTCGTGGTTGTATATTTTTTAAATGACAGAAGTGGTGGGCGCTCGCCTTTAATACAATATCGAGCAACCTGAGTTTGATCCCGATGCCGATTAATTTAAGTGCTGACTTATCACATAGCGGTTAAGGAAAACATCGAGAATAAACCTGCATATTTTCGAAATAATAAAAAAAATTCGAAGATATTTTTAAGTTCGCCAATCCGCAGTGGGGCCGTGTGGTACAGAGGAAGCCTTTGCCCAGCAGTGAGACACGTGTAGGCTAATACTTTATTGAGCTATTGGCTTCGGCGCTGGTTGGCTGTTTGATTCACACATGGGGAAAGTATTGGTGTGACCTTACAGATAATTGTTCCGTATCTGTGCTTATTCCAAGGAGACGTTCTTAAAAGACCTAGCCATTAATTACTTGCATATTTATTGTGCCGACCCCACCTATGTGGGATAAGGGCAGGAGAAAGGAGATGATTTGTGTTATATTTACAACACCAGAAAAGTGAACAAACGTTGTCGACCTTTTAGATAAAAGTAGTTCTCGAAGGGATTCAAGACTTACCTGTATATTAAATTTAGTATTTATTTGGGTCTATGTTCAAGAGTAATGGTGATAATGAAATAAGATAATGATGTACCTTTTTGTAGTTTTTTATTATGTTTTATAACATTCTCATGTGTGGTAGAGACGTTTTACACACATAAATTGCACTTGAACCCTTTTTAAGATATTCGTTATTCATACAAATTTATGACTAGTGTATGAAAAATATACCGAAAGGTTAGTATATGGTCACTAACCTTTCGGTATATTTTTCAATCAACTCTTTGAAGGGAAGTAAAGGAATAGGTTTAGACAACAGTGAAAGATTATTATATTAGTACAGACAAGTTATTGTATACACAAGGAAATAATTGATGAACGAGCACCGGTTTAACTGATGTTCCTTTGACTTCTAAAATACCCTTGGGTAAGCAGGTACATTACTACATTTAAGAGAGTAGACCCAGATTGCCTCACTTACCAATAATTACTGCTCTAGATGACCAGGCCTCTTCATGGTAAGTATTTTTATTGCCTACCACAGTTACACCGTTTTCTAACGGATTGAGTTTGTACGCGGTCGACAGCATGACATGATCAAAGGGAAATTTATTTGTAAGTGTTGATAATAAAAATCTATCAGAAGCCAATAAATTACATTAGGCCAGAGGTTTGATGGTGGCGCGAGTAACTTTGACATCAAGACGTTAAACTTAGTCCGTCGCGAATTAAAAGTCGAGATTGAAACGCGATAAATCTGTAAAATAGCTTCAATTAATAGGTCAGAGGAATTCTGCGGTCATATACACATGATTAACCACACATTTCGTATAAAATTAGGAAGAGCCAGGTAAAATGCAATTGCAAGGTACAATAATTTCCACGCGTCTTGGCGCTCAATCACGTTGTCAAAAAATCTTAAAATTGTTCGAGGTTAAGCGTAGATTGGCAACTTGCCTGAGGTTCACATAAAGATATAAAAATATCTATATAAGTTCACATTAAGATACAAAGGTTAAGGAGGCCTAATGCTAATTAACTAGAAACGTTGTCAATTTTTAGGGTTCCGTACCCAAAGGATAAAATGGGACCCTATTACTAAGACTCCGCTGTCTGTCTGTCGTCGCTATCTTTCACCAGGGTGTATCTCATGAACCGTGATTGTTAAACAGTTGAAATTTTCACAGGTGATGTATTTCTCTTGTCGCTATGATAAAAAATACTCAAAAATAGAATAAAAATAAACTAAAAAACATTTTTTTTAAGTGGGGCCCCTCCCAAACAACATACCTGTTTTTTTGCCGTTTTATAGATTGTCGCGAGTCCAACTCGCACTTGGCCAGTTTTCATTCCTTATGCTATTCTTCACATATAATTACGTGATGTAGTGGAAATCTAAAATAAGAATTGAGAATACTGGCAAAGAGCAGCCGGTAATTTTTGTTGGTCTTTGTATTGACTATTGTTTGTAAGCTCCTTTCAAATCACACCTAAGTTCTGTTGGTTATGAAACACTGATCGAAAACATGTAAAATTTCATATCAAACATCAACAATTTGCAAATGTTTTAATGTAATACTGACTGTAACGCTTCATCATAACCCAATTTAGTTATGTATCATAAATACATATCTCTCAAATCAAAAGTAACATATTTGTCAATTCAATACCTAACTTTTTTTATTTCAATGGTTGAAATTAGGAAGAGATAACAGTAACTGTCATTTATTCCTATGAGTCACAACTGAGATCATTATCATCCTCCTGCCGTTTTTCCAAATAGGTGGGGTCGGCACACCATGTGAATCTTGTTGTAAGCGGTATTGGTTACGATTTTTACGACCGCCAACACTCCTTGGCAAACAAAACAACAGTGGCACCGAGTCATCAATTAATATCTGAGTGCATTTTTTGAAAAAAAAAATCCGGATTACAGCGATTTTGCAATAAAAAAATCTTAGTTGTCTTTGTTTTTTCTGTCTAGTGATATTCTTTGTTTATGACAGATCTGGAGGCTTTACAGCTAGAATTAGTTGTAAAGTATAAACCGCCTCAGTGGCATATCGTATATCGGAATGTATATATAGTCCGCCTGCGCGGACACATATAGCGCTGGGCGGCGCCCGCCCACACGAGTCTTACTGACACACTGCGGTGTAGAGTCGCTTATAAGATGTTTTACGTGCTCCAGCATAAACTAGTCAAGAACGATCGAATGAGATGAGAGTCACATCTATTTTTTATTCTTTACTTATGGTATACTTTCACGATGAATGTAGAGTTCTCAGGTATTATGTAGAGTTTGGTGCCTTATCAAGTCTCGATAAAATGTTGTAGTAACTACAGTATCAGACTTCTATCTCTTATTGTACTCTAAAAACCTTCTCGTTTGCTATAGCGTTTTTTTTTAAAAGTGTATCATTTTATTGAACTCTTAAAAAGAAATAACTTTTAAAATCTAGTTAAGGAGTTAGATTAAAGATTTTAGATATTGTCTACTTTAGATTGAGAATTTGGGGAAGAAAGAGTTTTAAAGACACCTAACCTTGACGAGTTTGTCGACATGTACATGGTACAAACTTGAAGGTCTGTACTTATAATCTTTCACTGCTGTGTCTAAACCGATGCCTTTGATTGATTCGTTTCTAACATTTCGGTATTCTACACCAGTCACAGGTCTGTATGAATTACGAATGATTTAAAACCTGGGTGATTGTTCAACTTCAAAGAAAAAAAAAATGTTAAAAACAAGTTAGATAAAGGATTTTAGACATTGACTTAGATTGAGAATTGGGGAATATGGGGTGTTCAAGACACCTAACCTTGTCGAGATTGTCAATGGTACAAACGTGAAGGTCTAAAATGACCTAAAATTGCAAATACGACAACAAAATCTCTTCGAAGTCACTGCCTTAACATGTACTTATTTTAAAATATGTCATCAATACACTTTTAAAAAGTACAACGAATGATTCAGTACACGGCTCATTTTGTTTAGTTGATTTTAATCGACTGTGTTTAATTGAGCCCGATACCCAACGACATTGTTACAATAAACAGAATCCTCCCGATCTGTGTGGGAACCCTAATCTACCGCTCGCTCACAAAATAAAACTGTCACCCTTCTTACAACAATCTAATAAGTTACGGTAAGTCAAACGTAAATATTCTAGTGTAAATATGCCAGTGTTTTTGTTTTGAACTTATATTAATTTCGGTGTTTTAATCAATTTAGGTTTCTAGGACGGTTGGTGTTGATAGTTCTTATTATTTTTAAAAAATAATTCTTTGCGGACATATTTTTACAAAACGTTCTCTAGTCCCAAACTAAGCAACGCTTGTACTATAGGTAATAGATAATTAATAAACAAAGTTATACACATAGACCTGCACTATAAAAACACTACGTTCAGCACACATTATTATCCAGTAGTGGGGATCGAATCCACATCCTCTGGCGTAAGCGCAAGATTCACTATTCCCTGCCAATCAAATGAATATAAATATCCAATTTTTGATTGTATTATCTCCCGCATTAAGTTGAAATTTCTGTAATGCATATTTGCATTTCCCACAACTGCTTGGCCAATGTGGGAATTTAATCCACGGTACAGGTTGGTTAAACCTGGTTTTGTACATATATATGTAAATATATAGTTGTAACCCTCTACTGTTTCATGCTACTTATATTGCACAAAAACTAATAGTATTCCTAGTACTTCACTCAAAACATTGTTTTTAATTCGTTTTGTACACAAAGTTACGGTTCAAATGTTAGAAGAAAAATATTTTTTACTTTATTTCACACGATTGTAATGGTTTTACATCAATTTTTTAAAGTAATTGATAGATTTGGGGCTCAGAGATTATAACGTAGACATCATCTTTATTGCGTTATTAGTATAATTATGTCAACGTTAATAACATAAATCTAAAAACTCTACCACGTCGAGCTTTCGCTGTATAAATAATCAAATTATTTCCTCGGGCAAAATGTTAAACGCTGTAATAATGATAAATCAGACGCGTTCCGATTTAATTCGCGAATTTAATTGGGCCCCAACAATGGCTGACGGGGCGCTCACAATACCTCGAATAATAGTGCCAATAAAATCAATCTGTCCCGGCGTATACACGCGTCCACTATATCCGTCACACAAATCCAAATTTGAGCGTCCCAAAAGAGCAACAATGGCCAATTAATTGAGCAAACGAGCCGCTAACAGGCCGTTTATTATCACGCCGTCGCGCCCGGGGCTGTCCAGGATCAACACAATGACTGACAAATTAAGTACACCCCTTGTAATACCCCCCTCCCCCTACCTTAGGTGCCCGGGTAATACCAGCGCTGGATAATTCGGGATTAAGGCGAAAATGCTTGCTACACTTTGTGCCAAGAAAACTGTTTCGGGTGGAATGAAGTAATCTGTAAATAAAAGCTGCATGCGAAATTTAAATGGTCTAGTCCATGATTTTGAAAGTTGCTTGACCGCTCAGTGGAATAAGATTTCAGCAGCGGTGGTTTCGAACCTTTTTGTTTTTTATTTGTTCGTCTACTCTGTGAAGTGTTATTACATGTTTACATGTAATACCGCAATGTCTTGATTATTCTTCGAAGGTATATAAAGGTAAAATAGTTTTAGTGCCGACAAAAATTTTTCTAACGATAAAAGTAACGAGTCATCTTCTCTCATTATCTTCAATTATTTGTGTGTGGTACGTCCATGGCCTGTCCCACTTTAGAAAGTACCACTGATTCACAGCAAGGTTGAAATGAAAGTTTTATGATTTCATTTCGTCTGGTGAGTGAGGGTATCAGGGCCCCACTTTTTAGGTTCATAAAGCACCTGCAACGCCTCATGTGTTGTAATGTCCGTGGGCGGTTCCAATCCTTTAACGTCGGTTGCACCACCCACTCGATTCCCAACTTTTCACATAACCATCGTTCTCTTCTAAGCGAACTGATAAAAGACTGAACTGAAAAATTTGGCCGAATAAATTGTGTTACTTTATTAGGTCACATTTTAGCGGTATCGATTAATTTGGCTAGCGGTGTACTTTGAACGCATTGACGGCCAGTGGACAATTAGCGCGACGCACGGCGTGTGGCACGCGACCGCCACGTGTACCCGTGAGACCCCGTCATAGACTGCACTGCTGCAGAGCGGTTACAAGCATCACTACATAGTATAAAACAAAGTGTTCCCGCTGTCTGTCCGTCCATATATATGCGTAGATCTTTAAAACTACGCAATGGATCTTGATGCAGTTTTTTTACTAGATAGAGTGATTCAGGAGGAAGGTTTATATGTATTGCATTGCACCCGTGCGAAGCCGGGGTGGGTCGCTAGTTGAATAATAAATAGCTTGGAGGGGGCACAAGATACGAACCGATTGGCGTAGTGGGTAGTGAACTTGCTTCTTGCGCCAGAGGGTGTGAGTTCGATCCATACTACTGGAGAAATATTTTGCGTTGAACATAGTATTTTTGCAATGTCTGGGAGTTTATATATGTGTAGCATGTATTTACTTTTGTATGTTTATCAGTTATCTAGCACATAGTAAAAGCGTTGCTTAGTTTGGGAGTAGAAAACCGTCTGTAAAAATGTGTCGTAGAATATTTATTTTTATCATTATATGAAACCACGTTAACATATTTCTTAACTGATTGTTCGGTGATAAATAATAAGCTTTGTAAAATATCATGTTGTCGATAGTTCTGAATGCGTTATAAGTGCAGACCATTAGAATTTAAATTCATAACTTTTTGACATAAAGTTCCTAGCAAATATCATCTATTAACCAGTGAACAGAGACGAAGCTCTTAACAATTTAATGTCGTTGATCGGTCAATTTAGCTTTATCCATTTATTTTTACAGGTGTATACTTTTACATTACCCGTTATGCAAATGGCAACGATAGCCTTAACATATAAGCGTAATTAGGGATACCATACCTTTGATTTTTATTCCACAACTTGAATTCAAAATGTCCGACTACGACACGGGCCAGGGCCACGCAGCAGCCTCGGCTGTTGCACGAATGGGCAGGCCCGTCCGGGTAAGTACCACGACCTTACAGAAGATCGGCGTAAAGTGGAAGTATGACAAATACTTTAGCGTTTCGTCTGGTGAGTGAGGTAGCCGGAGCCCAATTTTCAAAAGGTTGTCAACGCATCTGTAACCCTTGGGTGTGGCAGATGCCATAGGCCCATTCACTTAACATGAGATGAACCGTCTGCTCGTTTTTTCGACAACTTTTAGGATAAAAAAAAATTTAACCTAATTTCTTCTTCTTTGCTCTTGAATATGAATGTTAGCTACAAAGTAAGACATCAATATTGGTGTGACACTATAATGATAAGATTTTGAATTTCACGTCTCTAGATATTTTTAATCTGTGCCGAGCTGAGCAGCGAATGGGTACAGTGATTTAATTTGTCCCGTGGGGCTACCATGATAACGAGAGCTGCAGCCTAATTGATTGCAATGATTTAACGACCGCTTTTGCGATACCATAAAATTGCATATAAATGTTCTAAGCAACTATATTGTTTTTCATTATTCTTTATACACAAACCTATGTAACGTGGACAAAGAGGATTTTTATGTGAGATGTAGATTGAAATAATCTTTAAATTATAATTAATTCATATCGTTAAGTAAATGATTGATGAAGTAATTCTAAGTAAGAATGCTGGAGACATTTTTTTTAAGTAATATTTCAGGTAAGCAACGATCTAAGTGTGATAGAGTCACAGGACAGTCTTCACCGTATAAGAAAGATGAAAGAAAGAAACACGTTTTTTCACGGTATAATCACAATAGACACTTAAAAGATAATGATATTACACAGACTATAACATAATGATGCATAGAATAAAATAAGTGAAAACATAACAAAAAAGCAGTGAAAGTCTGTGTAGCAGCATAAAACCGTCAAATGGACGGGACTCGGTAAAAACAGTGGCAACGCATTTGCAACGTCGATTTCTATGGGCAGCGATTATTTGTTATCACTTGGTGGAGTGAGAATGCCGCCGTCACAACGTTTTTTAACTTAAGAAAGTATCTTAATATAATAATAATAGTATTTTTATCATTGAACGTACGGTTGAAGAATTGTTAAGATAACACATTACTATAGTTGTGACTTTTAGAAGTGTACTTGTAATTTAGTGGTCAAGATGACGCCATTGCATTGGATGAATGCAGAAAGTATAAGAACGAAAATTTTTGCGGAAATATTTCGAAGCCATATCTATCAGTTCCGAATTCAAAATGGCGGATGTAAACTTTAATAATACGTAAGTGAATATAATTTCGAAGCGAACCCACGAGCCAGGACCGCGAAATTGAATTCACTATTATTACTCAATATTAATTTAACTATAACCGCTTGTTCAGCCGCCACTGCGGGGTTATTGAAACCGAGGAACGTTTAATTACGAGCAAGCAACAATGGCGTTGGCACACGACGGCGAACAAAGACACAGCGCATCATCAAATAACGAAGATTGGATACAGATAAAACTAATAACTGCTAACTCAATGAATGCATCCAGACTTATTCGTCAACGAAAGGGCGTTACTGCCGAGATGCAACACTAAAATGGAACTCTATGCCCCGCGATTTGAAGTCAGAATAGATTGGGAGCGAGACAAATCGGCTCCAATTGTCCACTCGCATCACTGTTGTAAGCTCGAAAACTGAATGCGGAGGGTCGTCGCTCGCAAATACATCGTCAGTGGCGGATTTCATTTTTTACAAGTCGGGCGCGCCAATTAGGGAGACATTTGTCGGAGATCCGCAGCGCTTTTCATTGATAAAGCTCTGTAGTCGTTAATGGCAATGAATTTCATCGGTTCTAGCTTTTAAATAGATTTATTTCATGTACTTCAATATACCCACGAAGATATGCTATATTGTATATGACAAATTGAAAATTAAAACATTACTTGATTTGTTAAATCAATCTGTTTTATGAATAAGCCAGGTTTAGTTTTAATTTTTATTCAAAGTTTAAATAAGGTTTATAATCACAGAATAGAAAGGATCAAGTACTACATTACTACTTTACTTTCGATAAACTCAAAACCCTACATAAAATAAAATGTTGACGGCAAACCTGGTTAATTTGTCGGATACTACGCATACCAAGTCAATGTGTTCTATGGACCATGCGTAAAGAACATTAATTAAACATCTAAATGAAGTTTGATAAAATTTGATACAGAAAAAAAGATTTTACAAAGCAATGCGTTTTTGTCTAAATTAAAATAAAATAAATGAGTAGTTCCAAAAATTTTTATTAGTATTTGTGAATGCGCTTCACCTATCCTACGAATTTATTAATGCAAGGTTCTGTAAATTGACGTATCTTTACTAATATTATGAAGGCGAAACTTTGTATGTATGGATGGATGTTTGTTACTCTTTCACGCAAATACTACTGAATGGATTTTAATGTAACTTTACGATAATATGGCTTATACATCAGAATAAGACATAGGCTATAATTTATATACATATTTTATGTACATCTGTCTTTCTGACTGAATGTTACGCCTTCAGCCTATTCTACGCAGACGTAGTCAGCAGCAGCTAGTTAATAATAAAAATGCGTGACTGTCTTGGAACATTCGGTTTTAAAGAAGTTTCTAGCGTAGCATATTATTATCGATAAACGTATTACATTTCTTATAACCAAAAATTTTATCCAACGTGTCAGTACTCGTTTTTTGTGAAAAAGACATTTAATGCACTTGATAACGGTTTAATTATATAACTGAGAATTATAGGTAAATGTCAAAAAGTTCTTATTGGTTGTAATGGTATTTTCGTGACGATTCGGTTGTGACGAAAAAATTCTTACACTTTTTCGCCTAGACCCCATCCGAAAATTTTTGTAACGTGTAATAAGGAACTTCGTTTCAATATCTCATTTCAATAAAATCCGTAATCTACAACTTAAGGTTCTTTACAATGAAATTGCCAGTATAAAGCTAGCGGAAGGTAGTTCAATTGAGACAAATGGCGCAAATATATGAAACGTAAGTACCTAGTAATGGTTTCCATTGCCTTAAATTCCAATGCCTTAAATTCCACCTAGACAGATCTATAAGATCTAGACAGATCTATAAGATCTGTCTAGGTGGAATTTAAGGCATTATAGTCGCATAGTTGACAGTGTTTATATTTGTATTCGTTGCAATAAATCTACTACAAAAATCGAAAACGGCAAAACTTTAATCGTTTCAAATTTCGCCCCGGGAAATGTCTAATCTGATTCTCCAGTCGGTGCTATTTGTTTGATTGGAAAAATAACGAAGGGATGTGAAAAAATTCAGTGTCACTCGAACGAAACGAACAAGGGCTTGTACCATCTGTTGATAAATCGCTTAGGGATACGATTCTACGAGCAACAAGCTTGTAAGCAACAACAGAAATAGTGAAAAGGAACTCGCGGCAAAATAAGTATCTTACAAAATATGTAGTATAGACATAGACACAAACTTTATTTTGACAAGCAAATAAATTAAATTAACTTAATTGGTCCAGCCGTTCTTGAATTATGCGCTTACCAACATTAATTTTTATTTATTAAGATAGTGCACGTCTACTTTAATATTAAATAACGAGCTTTCTTTTATTTATACAGGAGTATTTTAACGATGCATCTCAATGCTCGAAGAAATAAAGAAGATAAATTGACTGATTTGAAAATTCCCATGAAATCGTTTCCGTCTTCCACTTACGGGCCTGTTGGAAGGAATTTCATGTTGAAATACGCAGTGCCTCTATGCTAAGTTTTCTTTTAAAAACTTTTGTTTGATGTCTCTGTGTGTGAATATAACAATAAATGAGTAGTCTGGAAAATATATTTATATGAAAATATATTTATATAATACATTGTTAAGTCCACGTGTACTTTTTATTTGCTCATTCGATATTGCCTTTTACGTTCAGAGTGTGAAGAGTTTGTGTTATTTTAGATATCAACGGCCGCGTGGTGTAGGTGGGCTGGTAGGAATTTGGGAGTGTTGCCGGCTGTAATTTTCGCATTCCTGTGTAGATCGTTGCTACTATATTTGGACACCCCACGCACATTAGTTTAGGCCGGGTATTTTTTATTCAAGAAGGTTGCAAGCGAGCCGGCGGTTCACCTGATGTAAGGCGATAACCGCCGCCCATGGACATTCAACGCATCTGCAACACCCGTAGGGTTGCAGATGCGTTTTAATAAAGTCGGCCCCGGCTACCACACTCACCAGAAGAAACGCAGAAGTGTAAGAGTTCCACTTCACATCCGTCTTTTATGAGGTCGAGGTACTTCTCCGGACGGACCTGCCCATTCGTGCCACAGCGAATTTTCACGTGGCCCTACAGTCTGCATTTACAATATTCGTTACTCTGCCTTTAAAAGACTGGGCCCTGGTTACCTCAAGAATACTAACAGATACTAGTTAAAAACTAGCCTGGTAAAAGCTAAATAGGTACACTAGTAAAATCTAGATTTTAGTTGGCCAATCGAACAGGTCTTCGCTTTATTTAATTTCTAGGGCTAAGTGAAAAGTAGAAGTATGAAAACAAAAGTGAAAGAAAATTTCTTGTTGCGTATTATGTCATTTCCCAGAAGATTTTGTATATATCATTTTTGTTACAACAGAAGCGGTTGATACTTAATAATAGATCATAAAATCCTTACTATGCTAATCTTGACTATGAAAGATTAATATGAGTAACCTACGTAGCAGCAAAAAAAAAACCTAAGACGTTTCCAGAAGAAAAATGTTACCTTTGTAATAATTATAATTATTATTATAGCACGATAAGTACTTATTGGAGGGCGAGACTCTACCCAAAATAATTATAATATTACACGAAAGTACTGTTACCTCACAAACCACGCAATGAACATGGAATGCCAAATTACTCGTGTAGAGTCGACGACTCTGAGATCGCGCCACAGACGGACAGACGCACCTGTCTCTATAAATAGAGCAATCGTCCGACGCGCTGATGCACCGTACTCTATCGCGGTCCATGTTTGAATATCGATGTCTCTGGCTCGGTGTAAGAGCCAAAATACAATTATTATACCATTTTTCTGTACTTATATTGATTTTTTTAAATGACTTATATTAATTGAACAAGTTTATAAAATACCCAAGGCTAATCTAAAAATACTCTCGATTAACTATTGTTTTTATTGTAACTCAACCTTGATTAAAAAGACTTGTGTGAAATAATACACAAGAAGCGAGATGTGTGCGATTTTCTCGCATAGAGTTATTTCAAAAGCAAATAACAATTTATAAAATAAACTTAAGTTTAATTAAGAGTAATATTGTGACTATGACTTTTTTAGGATATGGATAAATTATTTTGATAAACCCGCACCAGTGATCACAAGGCACGAAGCACATATTGACGAATTAGTCGATTATAAAGCTATGCTGATATATTGTTAGATTCCCGGTTGACTTCAATATATTTTTATTGTTTGCTACTTATAATTTATTCCAATTGTCTGTATAATATTGTGTATACAATAAAAATACAAACAGATTCTACCGTCTTGTGTTTTCAGTACTGTGTTTCGACCTGGTAACCGAGGGAATCAGAGGTAATCCGAGGTAACCAGAGGTAACCTTCAGAAACCTGCATATCCTTCTGCTAATCTTTCTGCTGCCAATGGCAATTGGCAATGGGCCTATTTAAGAAAATTACGTGAACTATGGCTCGTTTTAGATACAAACCTATAAAACCATTCTCAATGGAAAATAATAGACTTTAACGAAAAATTATAACATATTTTATATACGAGTATAAAATAGAAAATGAATTACGGTTTTCTGTACACTTATCATTACGGTCTATTATAAATTGTAAATTATACGCCTTTACAATACGCCTTTATAATACGTTTGCTTCTAAGAATTTCATTGATCGTTTGCTTATTATCACAGAAATATGAACCGAAACCTGTACATCATTGCGGCACGAATACAATTTATAACAGTATTCTTAAAACAGTTTCTCAACAGCATTTTTTATGGTTCTGCACCCAACATGTAAAACGGGACCATATTACTAAGACTCCGCTGTCTGTCCGCCTGGCACCAGGCCGTATCTCGTGAACTGTGAAGGTTGGACAGTTGAAATTTGCACAGATGATGTATTTTTGTTGCCGCTATAACAACAAATACATAAAAAACCGAATAACAAAAATAATTAAGTGGGGCTCCCATATAACCGATATGACTTTTTTGCCGTTTTTATAGATAATGGTACGGAACTCTTCGTGCGCGAATCCGACTCGCACTTGGCCTGTTTTATAATAACCAAATGTCGAGCAATGATATTCAGAGAATGTTGGACGATCAATCCGAAAGGACACCACTGCGCCAGCAAACGCATAATGTCAATGAGACTTGACTAATGAAGTTCAGACAAATTAATTGGCTTCACAGACGGCGATCTATTTGTGTAAGGAGTGAAGTTTCGAAACGTCTACGCGGAAGCTCAAGCATCTCACCTGCTAAATGGATACGTGGAGCTTTAGTGTAGTACAGGCAATAGATTCTCCTGTAACTTAAATTTTACCCGCTCTGCTGTAAGACGTGGGCATCGTCCGAACAAAGGTGACCGGAGATTTAAATCCCAGTAGTGGTATCGTGTTCTACATGATCTCAACTTACCATCGCGCTCTATCTGAAGTGATGAAAACGCAATTGATTGAGTTTTATTATATGTTTTATAGCATCGATATGTATTTATAACTTTGTTTATATCATATAGATAACAATAATTCGTTTTCATATAAAACAGCACAAAAAATAACTTAATTACTATTTTATTACATTGTTAAAATTAATTTCTTATAAAAACATTTTTAACAACCCAAAAATAATGTTTACAAGTTTGTGACAAGACAAGCTGTGTCATATTTACTTTTTAGTCAAAATATTATGAATAAATTTTGACAAGCTAAGAAGATCTTTGACTAAGAAGATTTTTTCGTTTAGGAACAAAGTAGAGATGGGTGAACCTTTTTTTGAAATCTAAGTATATATTTATGTAGGTTAAACTTTCGAACATTTAGAATACGTTTCGTAAATAGTGATAAGCTCGTCATCGGTTGAATGATTTAAGATTTAATAACTTTTCATTTATGCAAATAGATGCATTTCAATGAAACTATTTCACGGATTTTTTATTTTACCTATCAAGCCTAGTTAGCCGCTCCCATTTTCACCGCATGAAAATGTTATGTACATTTTCGTGAAAAATGATTAAAATTCTTCAACTTGAGAGTTTATCAAAGCAAAAACAAAGATGATACATTCGTTATTTTCTAATGTGAAAAGTTTTCAAGCGAGCAGGCGACTCGCCTCATGTCAAATGAATAACTGTTATGGTAAGTGAATAATCAATACTCATGTTAAGTGAATAATCAATACTCATGTTAAGTGAATAATCACTGCCCATGGACATCAAAAACATCCGATGGCTTGCAGATGCGTTGACAACCTCAAAAGAGTGGGCCCCGTATACCTCACTCACCGGATGAATCGCGAAAGCTTAAAGCTTCCATCTCACGGCAGTCTTGTTCTTTTCCGGATACTTTCCCGTACACGCCCGCCCATTCGTACAACAGCAGAAGAACCTACAACAGTAAAAATGTCAGTCCCATGTACATGTTTTTTTTAAAGTGAGAAAATGGCAACCAAGTAGGTTTTCTATAATTCCAAGGTTTGCAAATTTATTATAGACGGTCAGGTCATGTCTTTCAGATAATTGTTCCACGGTCAACTGAATTGCTAGTGTTATATCTACATCGTAGTTGTGTATAAGCACATAATAAAAGATGTTAGGTGTATTTTTAAGCCTACTGACACATACATAAAATATTTTCAAAAATTACTCAAATGTAATCAGAGAGAACAGTAACTATTAAAATTGATTAAGAGAGAGGAGGAAATAAATTAGCAAAATAGAAAGAAGACATAGGCTGCTTAGATAAAAAGGAAATTATCGGTTGTTCCTTAACAAATCATAATATACTGTAAAATAGTCTTTGTGGCACTAAAATGTGTAAAAATAACAACAGAACACACCCTTGGTGAATATGTATCTATAGTAGAACAGTACTGGAGCGCATAAAACCGCGAATAAATAATATCAAGATAAGAGAAGTGGAGACGGCAAGAAAGGATAATGACTGTAGTAGGACCACGCAGAAATCACAAAGGGCTCGTTCGGAGAAGAACCGCACAGACCGGCGAGGAGTGGATGAGTGAGTGGTGAGTGAGGTAACTGGAGCCCATTTTATTTAACGATGGCGACGCATCTGCAACACTCGTAGGCTAAGCGAGGCGGTTATCACTTATCATCAGAAGAACCACCAGCGTGCTTGCCGCTCTCTCTCAAACTCTAACGGTGGTAGAACCACGCAGCAGCCTCGGCTGTTGCACGAATGGGCAGGCTCGTCCGGGTAAGTACCACGACCTCACAGAAGACTGGCGTAAAGTGAAAGTATGACGAATACTTTCGCGTTTCGTCTGGTGAGTGAGGTAGCCGGAGCCCAATTTCCAAAAAGGTTGTCAACGCTTCTGCAAGCCCTCGGGTGTAGCAGATGTCCATGGGCGGCGGTATTCACTTACCATCAGGTGAACCGTCTGCTCGTTTGGCAAATTTTCACATAAAAAAAAATATATGTAAACATTTTTAGCAACGAAAAACGAAACCGACTTCAAATATCTCACTCAATCACTTTTTCTGTTCCATTTTGAGGATTTGCTCTTGATGTATCTCCGGAGAGCTTGAACTAGAGCTCTAGAGCTTAACCGAACTCAATGCAAAAAAAGTTGGTTCATAAATGACGGAGTTTTGAAGCAACAGATATGTAACAAAAACATAGACCCGAACGTAACCTCCTCCCGTTTTTGAAGCCCATTTAAAAACAAGATAGTGACCCTGTCTTGAAAAGGGAAATTCCGTAATCTATACCTCTAGGTATTAGATAGAGGCACAAGCCATTGCTTGCATGTGCATATTTTTATATATGTCATTTCATTGGCAGAAACCTCTGAAAGTAAAGATAACTAAGCCTTTTTTTCGGTAGCTTATCTTTTTGGTTAAGGAAAAATTATTTTCAGCATTTTGATAAACCTCCTCTGAAAGTTTTAATGTCAGACGATGTCTGTGTAGTACACATTTAGCTAGCTTAAATTGGTTTAAGAGACACCTTAGAATGTATGCAATTTATATTTAAGTATTGTATATGAATGATTACACAACACACACATAAAGTTCTTGTAATCAATTCGATAATTAATCATCGATTCAATAAAATTTTACCTAATTTATTCCAACAAATTACTCAGTACACATAAAGTTTCTTATGTCAATGTGATATTTAAAGCTTATTTAGTCTTTAAAGGAATCTTCTGTATAACAGTGAAAGATCCACAGCATTTAACATGAATCAATAATACTGATTAAAAACGACACTTTATGTTATCGAAAATTTGAATCGCTATTAAGATGTTCGCATAATTAATCATCTGATGTAATATAATTAATGATGTACCTATAAAAATCTATTTAAAGAAATAAGATGATTTAAATTATAGGTACATAATATGAATATGGAATGATTTTCGTTAACATATTTATAAAACGATTCGGGTTACATCTGTTTAGCAGCAAATAGATACTGCCATTAAGGTTTAGCTAGCATTAAATGAATTTATGCATATGTATTTTGAAGTTTCAATAATACATCAATAAAAAACAGCATAACATGAAGTGAACTTCGTAAATGAATGATTGAATGGAAGTGATGCGCTAAATGAGGTCTTTGAGTGGGACAAAAGTCACCTTGACTAATTTTTGGGATTCAATAACGGTAATTGTAAAATATCTGTTATCATTTTAAATTTTAATGCGAATAACTTCGAATGAGAAAACTTGTAGGGAAACGGAACATGTACTATCTAACCGAGCCATACAAGTCTACGACGTAAGCTTCTGGGAGTCGCCTGAAATAGCACCATTCCAATAGTTAAGTTTATCGCGAATGCTACAAAAGCCTGTTCAAAGTTACACAGGGCCACAAGTAAGTATTAAGAGCCTAAGACCGTGAAATATTGTTGGGCGGGCGGGGAGCGCGTAAGGCGGGCGCGGGGCCGCGCGTCGCCTTGTATGGAGCGCGGCGCATTCGCACACCGCGAGTATATAAGCGTGCGGGGCCGCCGAACGCCGCACTCGCAGTCTCGCTGCCGTAGAGTCAACTTCCAGCGCGTCCCGACACATTTACACAAACCGCAAACATGTGCGACGACGATGTTGCTGCGCTCGTAGTGGACAATGGCTCCGGTATGTGCAAGGCCGGCTTCGCCGGTGACGACGCACCGCGCGCCGTGTTCCCGTCCATCGTCGGTCGCCCACGCCACCAGGGTGTGATGGTCGGTATGGGCCAGAAAGACTCCTATGTAGGTGACGAGGCCCAGAGCAAGAGGGGTATCCTCACCCTGAAGTACCCCATCGAGCATGGCATCATCACCAACTGGGACGATATGGAGAAGATCTGGCACCACACCTTCTACAACGAACTGCGTGTCGCCCCCGAAGAGCACCCCGTCCTGCTCACCGAGGCCCCCCTGAACCCTAAGGCCAACAGGGAAAAGATGACCCAGATCATGTTTGAGACCTTCAACTCACCTGCCATGTACGTCGCCATCCAGGCCGTGCTCTCCCTGTACGCCTCTGGTCGTACCACCGGTATCGTCCTCGACTCTGGTGATGGTGTCTCCCACACCGTCCCCATCTACGAAGGTTACGCCCTTCCCCACGCCATCCTCCGTCTGGACTTGGCCGGCCGTGACTTGACCGACTACCTCATGAAGATCCTCACTGAGAGGGGCTACTCTTTCACCACCACCGCTGAGAGGGAAATCGTGCGTGACATCAAGGAGAAGCTCTGCTATGTCGCCCTGGACTTCGAGCAGGAAATGGCCACCGCTGCCGCCTCCACCTCCCTCGAGAAGTCCTACGAACTTCCCGACGGTCAGGTCATCACCATCGGTAACGAGAGGTTCCGTTGCCCTGAGGCTCTCTTCCAGCCTTCCTTCTTGGGTATGGAATCTTGCGGTATCCACGAGACCGTGTACAACTCCATCATGAAGTGCGACGTTGACATCCGTAAGGACCTGTACGCCAACACTGTCATGTCCGGTGGTACCACCATGTACCCCGGTATCGCCGACAGGATGCAGAAGGAGATCACCGCCCTCGCTCCTTCCACCATCAAGATCAAGATCATCGCTCCCCCCGAAAGGAAGTACTCCGTATGGATCGGTGGTTCCATCCTGGCTTCCCTGTCCACCTTCCAGCAGATGTGGATCTCCAAGGAGGAGTACGACGAGTCCGGCCCTGGCATCGTCCACCGCAAGTGCTTCTAAGCATCTCGTTGACCCTCGCGCGGCCCTGTGGTCCGCCCCCGCCGCGTGAGCGAGTGCTGTGTGTTGTGGTGCTCTCGGTTCCATTTTGGAACGCAAGCATTTTGTACGTTGTACGTAGTGATACCTGACAGAACTGAACATCTAAATATAACGCCATCTATCGTAATGTAATTTATTGTAAAATTTATATAAATTTAATTTCTTTTTTTTTATTTTTATTATACATGGGATCGTTATGGATCTCAAGCCAAAATGTAATTAATAAATAAACGGTTAATTTATTTATTTTAATTACATCATTTCTTTTTATACAGTCGTTGACTTTGGTTTTTGATTGAATATTTCCTATGCCTTGGTCCCTTCCCACACTACACACTTTTTGATATTAATTTCAATATTGCATTCACACAACAAACAATACATTAAACCATCGAATGTAGGTCAGCTAGGGAAAACGGTGCACTTAAAGAAAAAAAAGACACTTCCAAGTTTGATTTCATTTTTGGAATACGAATACTTCCCTAGCTGTGAGCTAGAACGGAATTACAACAGGCAGTTACCCCACACGAGTCCGAATTAGCTGCGGCGTGCACTACCATAAATAGTAAAGACGGCTCCCGCGTCCCAAAGCATTTTCTAATTTTAACGGAACGGCCTTAGGCGCCAGTTGCCAAGCGAACATGGGCTTTGTGCCATTACATCAAGCTATCTAATAGCATGCAAGCAACGTTTCCGTAAATATCGGCCGAGGCGCCGCCGCTGGTGCCGATGGCTTGCTCCACTATTAATACACTGAACCCCCGGAGCTTCGCCGGTTTCAGACAAGTACAACATGGCATTGGCACGGCGTGATCTCCCTCGAAAATACAAACGTCAAGTGGATATTTGGCACCGTTCGACGGTCAATAAACACAGCGAAATCCGACATACGAGTAACAAAGTACACGTAACCGTTCTGACATAATATTTTACGGCTCGTCGAACCATTAAAAGCTTTCCCTTTCTAGTGGTACCGTACGACGGCAAATAAACTGTTAGAAATAGGATATGCTATTTTGATCCGTGCAGATGGCAAGTTGGAAGCTTCAGTTTCATCGGTCATCGGTGACGGCGTTGTAGGCTATTTTCGGCTCGGAGATCCCACGCCGCAGTACTGCGAAGGAGACGTTTTATCGTTGATACTTCCCTCGGAGTGGGAAACGATATGTACGTACTATGTTTCTATTTAACAATTAGTTCTGTAGTGCCTCGTAATTTTAAAAATGTCTGTAAGTGTAAGAAACCTTTTGACCGGATCATATTTCAAACAGTTAAAAGTATAAAATTCATTTGTACCATGTGATGTAGTACGAAGTGTTTTTGTCAAACTAAACATACATACCAGTATGTATAATATCATCGCGAATAATAAACATGGTTAATTTATTTAACCCTCTTAATGGTGATACTAAAAATTTTAAAACGCATTTCAAAATAGCTTGACAATGATTCGAATGATTTTTTGATTTATCTTGTTCGTATCGTTTAAAGCTAGAGTAAATAGTTTTTATGAACTCTTGCATATGTCTATAATGATATTATAATGATTATCTCATATTCATATCTATAATAATGATTATTTTTCGGTAATATAAGATTTTGTCTTTAAAAAAAAAAAAGAATATCTTACCAAAATTAATTTATTACCTACATTCATAGTAAAATATTATAATTATCATATTAGTATTTTGTTCTCATTTCTTCACACATGTATGAAATATTTGAATAGCGTTGATAATTTGGCAACCACGTCTTTTCAATACCTACAGACAGTATTCGTCACCCTGTTACACAACATCTGCACCTCAGTCGTAGCCGTATATAGTAGTAGCGATCAACGGAGCAGTAGCAGGGGTACCTCAAGGTACTCTCTTGGCACCGCACATGTTTCTATAAAAGTCGCTGTCGGCAAAACTACGAGCGTTGATAGTTGCTATTATTACTCGAGTAAATTCTTTCTTAATGCGTTTGTTCACGTCATACTGGCAAATAGGTCAGCATTGTTTTGCTGTTGGTGAGGAGAGATTAGTCATGGTCCTAATTACGTTTGCGATAATTATTATGAGAGCGTAACGATACATGTGGGTTTGTCATCTGCCACTAATAAGGCTTCTACTGAAGAAGAAGTTGAAACGTTTATTCACGGTCTAAAACAAATGAATACATACAAAACTGGACTGGACTGTACTAGAATACTGAACGATATTCTTTTGATATTTAATTTATCTACAAACTCACGATTAATAAAAAACGCTATATGGATTTGGTTTATGTTTCTCAATGAGAATTTAACCTTTAAGAAATGCAAATATTTTGATAAGTCTTTCGCAACAGAAGAGAAAAGAAACTTCATGGTTTAATACATAGTACCTTAGATTCCTGTGACTGGTCCTTTAGTTCTTAGGTATTTTATGTCATCCGATTTAAAGCCGTTCATTGAGCCGCTGATAACAACTATTATTAGTATTAAACATAAAGATGTTTGCGATGCGATATGTATATGATCAGTGGTTGTGTTTCTCACATTGTATATATTCAATCATAATTATAATTTACCATTTTAGGGTTCCGTACCCAAAAGGTAAAAAGGGACTTTATTACTAAGACTCCGCTGTCTGTCTATTTCATTTTAAAAATCATTTCATATTTATAACAATGTAATGTAAAATATAATTGATAATGATAATTTATTTTATTTTGTTTTATTTTATTTTATTTTATTTATTTATTTGCTCTTATTGTTTTACTTATAATCTAGTCATGCTCTAATTAACAAAGTTATTAAGATAAATATTTTTTTAGATGTGGTGTCTTTTTGGTATACGAAATCAACCATTGACCGAATGTTTTTGTACTCTACTGCGAGCTTTTTAAAGTTGAAAATAGAAAAGTTCCATTTCATTGCGCTGGCCCAAACAATTTGGCAGATTAGAGATGAAATGTTTACCAGTTGGGAAATGAAGAGTTTGGGGAGAACATTGCATAATACATTGGTTACTTCACTCTTGAAACGCTATGATTTATTATTAATTGTATGAATTTATTAAAATATGTTATGTTTTTTTTCGACGTATTTTATTTAAAATGTGAAAGTCCTGTCCATTACCGATTATTATTTACCGACTATGCATTTCTTTAATTATGATTTACGACAACCACGTCAGATAAGAAACTGAACAAATCCCATTTTTTAAGGTGTGAAATGTTTGCCAGTTGTATGTTATTTGTAAATGTAAACAAAAACTTTTATTTGAATTCTGGATTTTCATCATGTTTTAATTTTTAAAAAAATTAACGCTTTTAAAACAATATTAAACATTTGATTCAATTGTTTTAGATTCAACACAGAATCCATTTATAACAAGAATGTCTGCAGAGTTCTGAGCCGGTGGTAGTTTTTTGACAATCAATAAGTAAGTGTAATGCTTCTACATTTAATAAAGATATTTGAATGACATGATAATAAATTATTTTACGTTTTACAGTTTTTGTGAATAACGAAAATGACTGTTGAGTTAACCCTTTTAACGTTTTTGTATTTGATAGTAATCTGATTCAATTAAAACGAGGCGCAAAACATCTCAGTCTGCCCCATGACAATTTCAAGTCATATGATTTTGCCAACATCGGGAATTTAAAATGAAAAATAAATACGATAAAATCCATAAAATTTACTTTATTAATGCTGCAAGAATTGTGGCCGGTAATGTTCGCTACAACGTTACGTGGTAGGACTAGGCAACAGTCGTCGCTTTTGCACAAATGGGCAGGTCTGTTCTGATAAGTACAACGACGTCACAGCCTTTCGTCTAGCGGGTGAGGTAGCCGAGGCCCTCATTATTATAAGGTGGCAACCTATCTGCAACCCTACGAGTGTTGCCATTGTCAATAGGCAGTGATTATCACTTAACATCAAGTGAAACGTCAGCGCGCTTGGCACCTTCTCACATAAAAAAAGTAAAAATACGACCATACACCTTTTGTACTTAAGAATGATAGTTTTTTTCGAAATTATCACCACAAGTAAAGTAAGAATATTAAATTTTTTATCACGAACGAAACTACATTACGACCACGTCTATTTTTATAATTTATTCAGCTAATCCCCGTAACGTCGATTAACTGTCAAAAATTCTACAAGGCCGAAGGGCGACCCAAAGATGTCAACGTGAAATTTCTGCGTTACGCAAATTGGGATACTAGTAAATTCTGTTACAATTTGCCGTTATCGGTCGACGCAAACCGACTTGTTTGGCTTCGGTAACCCAAAGCACAAACATGAGCGGGGTTTTCGAATTTGCCATTAATTTGCTCGAAACCCGGCTCAGTCCTTTGAAACAGTTGATTTTATCGCTTTATGTGCTCATCAAACATTGTTGCTTAAGTTTTTCTGTTTTCAAAGTTTTTTATAGTGCTAATCTCTGCACTTAAGACTGAACATTAAAACATGTGGAAAAAGTACGAAAAGATTGTCACCGCTGTGGGAATCGAACCCACGTCTTCGGCATATGCGGCCTGACGCTCTAGCCACTGAGCTAAACGGCTGATAGCCACAGCGACGAAAATAACAATGTAGAATTAAAGTAAAGAAGGCGTTAAGATTTTCGTCGCTGTGGCTATCGATTCCCACAGCGGCGACAATATTTTCGTACGTTTTCTACATGTTTTAATTTTTCTGTGTTGTTACTGTGTGAAATTCATACATTTCCATCAAACTTTATTTGTTAATTGAACCGCACTCAAAACTCTATCTGTTACTCATAAATCTCTTTGAAACTGCGGTAGTATAGTATTTGGAGCAAATATTAGAAGGACGTGAATGCTAGAAGGATGACCCATCAAAGTGTGTGTCTATAATAACTACCTTTAAGTGATATGAGTGATATATATATATATAATACGCTTTTATTCGTCGGTTGTGGCGTGCGCGTCGTGTGAGGCGAAATGCCCTCAGAGAGCGGCTACGCTGCCGGCTTCTTTTGTAGTCCAGGAGCCAGTAGTTTTATACCAGCATAAAATTTTTTATGTTGTTTCCGATAAACAAGTAAGATACAAGTTTTTTTATGTGAAAAGTTGCCAAGCGATCAAACGGTTCATCTGATGTTAAGTGAATAACGCAGCCCATGGACATCTGCTACAGCGAGGGTTGCAGATGCGTTAACAACCTTTTGAAAATTGGGCACCAGCCACCTCACTCACCAGACGAAACGCGTAAATATTATACTTCCACTTTAAGCCGATCTTCTGTGAGGTCTTGGTACTTACCCGGACGAGCCTGCCCATTCGTGCAAAAGCCGAGGCTGCTGCGTGGCCCTACCACAGTTGATGTCAAAGTATTGGGCAATGCTCTTCCATTTCAACGTATTTAAGAATAGTCCGCCAAAAGGCCAAAGTGTGGTTCGATAGAATGCACACAGAGCATCAAAAAGCTACACATAATTTTTTTAACGATCATACAAAATGGTGCAAGATCTTTAGCCACAGGAATTGGTCGTTTGAAAATTAACATGTACAAAGTTTTTAAGATTCTACTTCTTTCTTCTGCCCTAGGTGGGGTCAGCACAATATGTCCTTGCTTTCAACTTTCTTCTATCAGCCGTCATCTCCATACTGACCCTTTTCACAGACAAATCATTCTTCACACGGTCCATTCAAATCTTTCTCGGTCTTCTTCTAGCTGTGCACCCTCCAATCACATTCATATTCATTACTCTTCCAATCATGACTTCAAGACTTTCTTTCCTCCTCATAATATGCCCATGCCATGTCAACCTACCGCCCATTATTTTTTCTATCATTGGTGCCACTTTCAAGCTTTCCCTTATGTACTCATTTCGAATGTTAGGACAAATATTAAGTTATATATATGTTAAGTTTTTAAGACATATTAATCATTTAAAAATATATTACATAAATAAATAAATAAATATATAATATATATTTATATAATAATACCCATTAAGATTGTTGTGAACTTTTAAGCGGAAAGATCTCTACATGTATAAATGGTGACTTTTGTCACGGCGCGCATTTATTTTGATTTGAGGGTCGTTAGCATACCAATCCTGTGCATAAACGATATGTATGCTATGATTTATCATGAAACAGAAACCGATAATTAATATTGCGAGCCTTATTATAGGTTTGTTTAACGCCTTGCTCCCTGACTATACCCAACCGCTGGTATTTACTCGCGTCGTTATTAGACAAGTTGGCGGCCGCTTCATTTACAACTAACGACTCTAAACTATATTAATAATCATTATTAACCTGCGGGCGGTGGGAGGCGAGGCGACGGGGGATAGAGGGGGACACAGTATCAGAGGTATGTACCGTGATATCAAAGCCCAGATGAATTTAATTGACGTGCCATCAACAAGGTCTATTATCGCGTGACAGGGAGCTCGTCCCATTCGAGCCCGCTCAACCGGAGCCGGCTTTAAGCCTTTTTATTAATTTCGCACTTAATAACATTCGATTTCAATGAGCGATTGTTGCTCGTTTTTCGGGTCGCGACAATGGGCGTGAGTTCAAAGCGTTTCGACACAATCGGTGTTCCGATTGCTCGGCGAACCGGAGACCCGATTTCGAAGCTGATTTTAATCGTTGTGTTCACATCTTGTTTATATTATCTTTTTTTTATGTGAGAAAGTGACAAACGAGCTTGCGGTTCATCTGATGTTAAGTGATAACTGCCTGCCCATGGACATTCGCAACACCCGTAGGGTGGCAGATGCGTTGCCACATCTTATTAAAGTGGGCCCCGGCTACCTGACTCACCAGACGAAACGCAGAACTGTAACACTTCCACTTGACGCCGGTCTTCTGTGAGGTCGTGGTACTAACCCGGACGGACCTGCCCATTCGTGCAACAGCGAAGACTGTTGCGTGCTCCTACCACCGAGACGATCGATTATAGAGCTGTATTCTTTTATTTTACAATATAGTCATGTACTGGTAGTAATTTAAGGTTACAACTTAACTAACCTAACTGTTGTCGGGCCGCGCAACAGTTGCTGATTGGGCAGATCGGTCTGGTAAGTACCACGATCTTACAGAAGACCGGCGTGAAGTGGAAGAGTTATATTTCTGCGTTTCGTCTGCTGAGTTAGGTAGCCTGGGCCCAGTTTATTAAAAGGTGGCAATACATCTGCAATCCTACGGGCGTAGTCAATATCCATGGGCAGCGGTACAAATAATAAAAAAACAGAATAGAATAAAAAATATTTAAGGAGCCCTTATATAACAAACGCAAGGCGGTTGCTAGGCACTGGTTGTTAGGCAACTTAAAGGTACCAATTAGTTTATGTTTCTTTTTAAAAATTTCAGTCGTTTTATAGTTATTTAGTAGTAAGCATTAAATACTTATCACGGTATCGTAGAACGTTTCAGAGAAAATGCAAACAGAAGCTAAATTTAAGCTTATGTTTGCATTTTGTATAAGTACCTATTGTATGATTTACTAAGTACCTACTTACCTATTCCACTAACTAGGTATTATAGATTTATATTTATATTTATATTATAGGTACGGAAACCTTCGTGCGCGAGTCCAATTAGCACTTGGCTGGTTTATCTAGTTGTTTATGCAAAATAGTTTACAAAACTCATTTAAATATGCCGACGTTTCAATAATAATCTTTTAAATAAAAGATTTGATCAAACTAGACTTCAGTTAAAACGATTAGTATGCAATTGAGTGATTGATTTTTCGTTTTCACTTGTAATAGGTGACTGCTAACTAAATTATCTGTTACAAAGCAGGTAACTAATCGTCCACAGTCAGTTATACGCTAATCCTCTAGGACTATAGTGCCCTCAGCGGACAATAGTCAGAGTTTGTATCCACTGACTGTACAAAAGCTCGGAGCTTCTCCATACCTTGGTCTTACATCATGCCGTCGCATCGCAATGGGTTTTTCACGGAACCAAAGCAGCTCCATTGTCGTCGTTATCAAATCATTAGGTTTAAAACACTCTTTGTGTTCTTCGTAGAGCTCCACAATGGGAGAGACGAAGATGACAATGGGCCAAGTAATTCGGTAAGTAGCTACATTGTTGCGAACGCGGTTTATTAACACAATGGCTATGCAGATCTCCTCTTGTAGCTTTCTTAGTGTTGTATGATTAAACTTCATTTGATTGTTATGTGGAAACGATAGGCGGTCGGAAGCCATGGTATATATGACATGACTTTGAGGCTCGGATTAAAAAATTTAATTTATCCTTCCATATCTTTAACTGTGGTAGAGCCAGGCAACAGTCTTCCCTATTTGCACGAATGTGCTGGTCCATCCGAGTACGTAGCAAGACCTCACAGACGGCCGGTGTGAAGTGGAATTCTGCATTTCGTTTGGTGAGTGAGGTAGCCGGGGCCCACTTTATTAAAAAAAAGGCAACACATCTATAACCCAACGAGTGTTGCAAATATCACTGGGTGGCGGTTATCACTTAACATCAGGCGAACCGCCAGCTCGTTTTCACACTTCTCACATATATTTATCTTCTTTATCAATTTATGTTTTCATCCTGGGAATATGACAGAAACCTCATTACGAAACATTGTTAGATTTAAGTAATAAAAAACTACACATGAAATGTATGTTTCTGATGTCTAGGAATAAATGATTTTTATTTTTTAATAATGGGCTTTAGAAATTTTATTTATCTGGGAAATATTACAAAAAAATCAAGTAATTATCAAAAATGTAATAACACATAATTCACTGTACAGTGGATGAATAAACATTCATCCACTGTACAGTGGATGAATGTTTATTCATCCTTCATAATATCATCCATCATAAACATGACTCTACATAATAACAAATAATGTCCTATATTATAAATTAAGGGACTACAACTTAACAAGCTATATAGCTCATAAGCTGTGATTTGTTAAATCGTAAAGCAAATAATTTGACAATAGAATAAAAAGGGATCTCTTTGACTCTCCTTTGGCTGCACGGTAGTCGATGAGAAAAAAAAAGTTAAACATAATGACGATACAGTATTTTACTGTATTGTGCATAGTGCCTACCCCTTTTGTGGTGTAATCGAGGGTTCATCACTTTATTTTAATAGTAGCGAAGTCCTTTTTTATCTTTACAGATTACGAGTGTGTCATTGTTAGTGCTTTTTTTAAACTATTGTCGTCGTATAATTGCACGGCGTTTGTCCAGCCAGTGTCGTCAGTCATGCAGATTAAATAAACCTTTTTTTTTCCTTTTTCCCTCGACAACTTTGTTTACATTTCCGCAGGGATTGAAGGGTTTGGGCAAATTCGTTGGTGTGTTGTTATTGATCAAACAGAATTGGATACGTTTGGCCTGTGATAAATATATATACAGGATATACATGTATCACAGACATATTATTATATATATTCTCTATACAAATTTCTCGAAATACCGTTGTAGCTTGTAATTTCGTATTTATTGCTCAGGAAAAATCTTTAGGTGAGTATCAGATGATTGGTAAATTCTCTGATACAATTGATAATCTCCCTAACGAGGCAGGTAAGTAGTAGTAATTGATACGGTGTACTTGCTTCTTAACGTCTAATATATTAAAGTTGTCCGTGTTTCGTATTGTTACATATGTTGATAACTTCTTTTATCTTGAAATTGTAAATTATTTTCGTGTATTCATGTTATGAATACGTACATATATTCATGACCAGGCTTCGCCCGCGGCTACGCCCTCGTTGAAGCCCTTAAATAAAAATCTTTTTTTAAAAACATTTTTTTTAATTAAAAGAATCCTGTCCTTTTTAATAATTATAATGATATGTGTACTAAGTGTGTAAGTGTAGTTTTGACGTGAAAGCGTAACAAACAAACTTACATTCATATTTATATTATTAAGTAGAGGTAATAAACCTCTAAAAATAATTACGATTAGTTAGCATTTATGCCGTGCTACCTCCCCGCGAGACCGTGGCCACTCGTGCAATTGCAAACGTTGCTTCACAGTAAATTCGAACCTCATTAGCATCAAAAGTAGTCTAATAAGAAACCGGCAATGCGATATCGAACAATTTTAATGACCGACGCTGGACAGCTGGGCGATTGGTGAGCGTAGTTATATCGCAGAATTAGCGTTGGCTGAGATCCAGCTTGGGAACAAACAGCGAACGTAATCCATCGCTCTGATTGTGGCGTTATCAGGGATAATCCGAAATAGACGCTCGAGATAAAATTATGAAAACTTTCCTGAGATGCTATTAACGAAATAATAAGTCGGCTGAAGTCTAAGACAGTGTACCGACGAGTTTCGCCCCGTCTCGCTTGAACGTGAGTCCATCTTATTATTTCGTTGTATTCTCGCGTTTCAATGTTTGCACGCCTTGTAGCTTGAGAAAAACTTTCAAGGTTTTCTAAAGTGTGTTCAAATCCCATGATGGCCGTCAGTGACCGCTGTTGAAAAAGGCTTTCAGTTGACCTCGTATACCTTTACGAGGTCCAATAAACGCTACCTATTTACCCTTCGTTTAGTTCAGTGCAGGGTTTATCAGTGCTACTGCTATTAAATAGGGCAGTGTGCTCATTTAATAGATTGAGAGGAAGAGGCCAGTGCTGACCAGTTCTAAATTTAAAAAATAATTCTAAGCGAAAGAGAGAGCCTGGATATGTCCTATTGCGGTACAGAGGCCACAGAGCAGGGACTTTTTATAGAGGAAATTAGGACCGGCTGACTATTTTTCTTTAGAGGCTTGTAGAATTTACTAACCTAAGCCTCTTTAAGATGTAACCATGTTTAAGATGTAACCAATCTTGGTGAGCTCTCTGACATATTATAGAACCGTGACGTAGGCTTTGCTAGAAGCTTTTTATCATGCAGAACTTATTGTAGCTCCATGGCAATGTGCCGATAAGCAACTGACTAACAACATTATATCAATGTCCTGCCGATATTACAGTATAATATTAAATTATGCCGTGATAGCTCGGTGTCCGGGCGCCCGCCTTTATTTCAATATATACTCGAGCAACCTGAGTTCGATCCCCGGTGCCAGCACCAATGAAGTTTTTAACTTTAAGTGCTGACTTATCACGTGCTCCGCGGTGAAGGAAAACATCGTGAGGAAACTTTTATATTTTAGAAATAATAACAAAAAAATATATATTTCGAAGATATGTGAAGTCCGCCAATCCGCAGTGGGGCCGCGTGGTGGACTATGATACGCTCTGTGTAGAGGAGGCCTTTGCCCAGCTGTGGGACATGTATAGGCTGTTACTTTACTTCTTACTTTTATTAAATTATGATCATCATCGTCTGCCTGCCCTTGTTCCACCTATGTGGGGTCGGTACAGCGTTTGAATCATGCTGTAATTGTGTTTTGGCTAGGTTTGATCCAACATTATACCGGCCACCTGCGTGACGTCAACACTCCTTCGGAACAAAGGCCCAGAACCAGAACAATGATTTGTGTCTGATCACAAAATACATGCCCCACGTGGGAATCAAACCTACGATTTGCAACATCGATGCCCAACAAAGCCATCCAACAAAATATCAAAACATGTTAAAATAAAAATTCACATTAAAATATGTAGAAAAAGTGCGAAAAGATTGTCGCCGCTGCGGGAATCGAACCCACGTCTTCGGCATTCGCGGCCTGACGCTCTAGCCACTGAGCTAAATGGCTGATTGCCACACCGACGAAAATCTTAACGAATTCTTCCACATTGTTTTCTTAGCATTTGAAGCAATGCTTGGCGCCATCTATTGTTATATCCTTTCCAGCATACAAACAATTTCGAATATCGTTTTACAACGATAATTCGAACGAGAGATGTCGCCTTGCTTTTTTTTAGAAATTTTAAATTGTTTATAGTGCTTATCTTTGCACTTAAGATTGAACATTAAAATATGTAGAAAAAGTGCGAAAAGATTGTCGCCGCTGCGGGAATCGAACCCACGTCTTCGGCATTCGCGGCCTGACGCTCTAGCCACTGAGCTAAACGGCTGATTGCCACACCGACGAAAATCTTAACGAATTCTTCCACATTGTTTTCTTAGCATTTGAAGCAATGCTTGGCGCCATCTATTGTTATATCCTTTCCAGCATACAAACAATTTCGAATATCGTTTTACAACGATAATTCGAACGAGAGATGTCGCCTTGCTTTTTTTTAGAAATTTTAAATTGTTTATAGTGCTTATCTTTGCACTTAAGATTGAACATTAAAATATGTAGAAAAAGTGCGAAAAGATTGTCGCCGCTGCGGGAATCGAACCCACGTCTTCGGCATTCGCGGCCTGACGCTCTAGCCACTGAGCTAAACGGCTGATTGCCACACCGACGTTCGATTCCCACGTTCGATTCCCGCAGCGGCGACAATCTTTTCGCACTTTTTCTACATATTTTAATGTTCAATCTTAAATGCAAAGATTAGCACTATAAACAATTTAAAATTTCTAAAAATTCACATATCAAGATTACTCTGCAAGTTTTTTTTAATTAAACTATGCATAACATTTTCACAATCGAAGATGTGGTGTGGTAACTTATATCACTTGTGTATATTTTCTATTCGTTTTAATAAAAAAAGAAGAAATCTTATAAAATTATAAATTGAAACGTCGTTTTTCTTTATCGTCTCGGTTCCGTTGTCAAGAGCTCTCCTACTCCATTATTGTTTGTGGGGTTAGCAGTTTTGTTTGCAGGTCCAACATGAGTCCTGGCGGGCGAGTGGATTGTCTCAAGGAGTTTGTTCCTGGACGGCAGCCGAGCTCGTGCCTAGAGATTGTTTGCGGCAACAAACACACTAAACAAATGCCACTTGTCTAATTCACAACCACCTTTTTACGGACTTCAGGATCGTGTTTACTTGAGAATTCCTTTTCGATGTAAGCACGTTTGAATACCCTTGGCTAATTGATTTCCGTTGAGCTAAACTTAGCGACATCCGAGGGCCTGTGTCAACATTATCAACCGAGCCAACAATTAGGGGAATACCCTATTTGTTGCTTGCAAAAGTAGATTCTATTTTCTTTCAGGATATATAACGTTTATGTTTTACATTGATAAAAATGGTGATACAACAATTAGATAAAAATGATATAAGCTTAGACATTTTATAACAGATAGAGGGTTGATGAACGTCGTAACTAATTTTAATTGTTGCGTTAGAATCATTGGAGCTAGTAGAGTATTTTAAAATGAACATAGGAGTGAAAGAAACAATGTACCCAACTAAGACTAGTAAGTAGTTCCATGTACGTTTCACAAAGCTTACAGCTTTTTTACATCGAAAAAGACTACTGGACAAACCGTCGCCGAATACTGGCCACAAAGGATACGGGATAAAACTTCCTTATATCGATGAGAGAGTAAAAATCTCCAAAATGAAAGCCTCGTTCGTGACGTAATATGTTTATGACGTCTGGGCACTCGCTTTTAATTTAATATACTCGAGTAACCTCCGTTCAAATCCTGGTGCGAGCACCAATTGTTAATTTTAAGTGCTGACTTATCAAGTGCTTAACAAAGCTACGTGAAGTCTGCCAACCCGTAGGGGGCCACGTGATAGGCTATGCTCTAATACTCTCAGTACAGAGGAGTCCTTTGCCCAACAGTGGGACTTGTACAGATTGCTATTTACTTACTTACTTTACGTTTTAACAAAGAGTAACTGATGCATCGGCAGCTGATTTTCTCGAAACGTGAAAAGCTAAACAAAAAAACAAATTAATAACCTCTTCTAATTGCAAAATTAATGTTAATCGAATCAAGTTATAAGTTCGTTAGAGCTAACTAAACGCGAGCAAACACATAATGTAATTCTAGCGAGCTCTATGTAGAGGGGGGTGTCCCGTGTCGGCGGGGGGAGGGGGCGCGGGGGCGCTTGCAGAATTTAATATTGGCAGCGCGCGCGGGTTAAGGCGACGTGCAAATAAAACTCTATGAGACCGCACCCTGCCCAGTAAAGGAGAAGCCATAGCGTCGAAAACAAACTAATTGGGAATCAATTTCAAGAATAATGCTGCGATGTTCTATTTTATATGTAACGCACCTGTGAGTTACGTCTTTATTCATATCTAATGTACATGACTAAGTGATTCACATCGTCGTAGTGATTTATATAACATCATTTAGAAAGCAGTAATGTTTGCGAAAATACTTAAACGCTGATTCAACGCTCATAAATACCTCTAAGACAAGCGGATCATATTAAAAAGTTAATCGGTTAGCTGAATTATTGCAAATTCAAGAGATTATAGATGAAGGATGGTTGTGAAATTTATATATAAGACGTACAAAACGCTTAAAGCCGCGGCTGGTGACAAGAGAGCTGGTTCTTTTCTCGCTCAAAGGTTAAGCATAACTATTCAGCTAGGAAATGCAGGTAGCGTTCTTGGCACCATGCCGCGTGGGTTTATTAGATACTATGTAATTTTAGATGGTAAATATTCTATTCAAATAAAATATATAAAAAAAAAAAGACGTACAAAGAACTATATAACACATTCATCCTTTACCAAGAAACAAAAATATCTACAAGGGATATAATAAAAATCGATTTTCGCAACAAAGATTAGACAGCAGTTTATGGAACGAATGGGCAGACTCGTCTAGGGAAGGCCATGTAGGCTTCAGGAGATTAATGTTAAATGAATTTATTCGGAGCTTGCAAGCTTACAATTTGGAAAAGCGTTGCGAAGCCCAAATATAATGTTGTTCCATAGGTGGCATATTCGGTTGCCACTTTTGACATAAATTTTTGATGTAAAAAGGAGTTTTGTAGATACATGGTTAAAATCCTTCGGTATTTCGGGATTCGAAACTATCGACTACTTTTGAACTTGCCTTTGCCCAATAGTGGGACATGTATAGGCCGTTACTTTATTTTACTTTTATTGATTGATCATCGGCCATGATAAATATACCGCTGTTGTCTTTATTTATAACATACAACAAATACTATATTAATATAATCATGACAAGCGAGTTATTTTGGACTAACTTATAATGTAAGCTGTTTAAGGTCTCTGAAAATAATATTTGCTCAAAAAGTGATCCCCCTTAACAGTGTGTCTGCGGATATTTTTACAAACGTTATTACTGCGGAGGCGCGGCGCGGCTTTAGCTTTCTTTATTAAATTGTCGTTTGGGGGTCGCCGCATTAGCTCGGCGCTCGGTCCGCTCGGGCCTGACGACTCAGCGCTCGAGCCTGAGCGCGGCTCAGCCCAGCGCGCTGACTTTTGAGTGGACGATGGGGCAAATTCAGTTTGCGGGTCTGGTGGCAACCCCCCTCTCCCCCTTACCCCCATGGACCCCGTAAGTGATATTGCGTCGGAACCCCGCGCGGACTTTTGTTTGTGTGACGCGAGATTGCGGCCCACCCGCTCGCTGGACGTGTCGTTTTGTTGCGCGCGAAAGTTTTTAATTGCCTCCATTTATTGTTGCACTCCTCTTTATTATGTTTCACAAAAGAGGTGTTTATAATGGGACGGAAATGTATTTAGGCTGCGGTAGGGCCACGCCACCGTCTTCGCTACTGCACGAACGTGTAGTTCCGTCCGGGGCAGTAACACGACCTCACAGAAGACTGGCGTGAAGTGGAAGCGTTATACTTATCCGTTTCTACTGGTAACTGAGGTAACCGGGGCCCACTATTTTTCAAAGGTGGCAACGCATCTGCGGACCACATCACCACGCAAAGGTGGTAACTGTCCATGGGCGGCGGGTATCAATTTCCAGCAGTTGAACCGCCAGCTCACTAGCCATTTTCTTACATGAAAAAAGAAAAAAAGAGCTCTTATCGAGGTTACTAATGACAGGAATGCGAGGAATCCGGACTACACTTGACTGCACCAGTAGTAAAGCGAGAAGCGGAAAAGAGAAGGAGCTTATTTATTTAATCACTATTTTTCATATACAACTCCTTTTGTGTACGTTCGAGCATCATAAAGAGCTTTGAAATATAAAATAATAAAAACTTTTCAAAAGGGAAACGACAATTTGATCTTCATTCTAGCTAAACCACGAAGTAATTTCTACTGATGCCTGAATAGGCGAACTTTTCTGCGGAAGTATCAAACATAAGAAGAAGATCGATGCATATTAAGGATTCATAGTTTTTAATTTCGTTTGTTGAGATGTTATTCGAGACCTTTTAACCATGGTAGAGCTACAGTCTTCTCTGTTGCACGAATAGACAGGTCCACGAACTCACAGAAGACCGGCGTGTAGTGAAAGTGTTATACTTCTGCGATTCGTCTGGGGAGTGAGGGAGCCGGAGCCCACTGTATCGTAAGGTGACAACGCATTTGTAACTCTACGGTGTTGCAAATGTCAATGAGCGGAGGTTATCACGTTTGCCACCTTTTGACAAAAAAAAGTCAAAGAAACAAGGGATTCTTTGTTTATCATAGTATATGCTATAATAGTATATGAAAGTATATGTTTATGCCAGGTTTATGAATAAAATTCCCTGTAATTCCTGACTGCTGCTGAGACAGCAGCTGACGTATTTGTCAGAGATACGTCCGAGACAGCAGCAGTTCTACAGTTTAGACGAGCTTATTAAGTCACAATCGTTTCAGCTTGTCACTATACATAAGTTACAAATTAAAGTGTCATACTGTAAGAGATACGATAACAGAAATTCATTGTTGCAATCTATTATGTTCAGATCATGACAATATCCTGTGGATCAAATCATAAAAAAGCTGTACATAGTGCAGGAATTGATAGCGTAAACATCATAAACGAATAAACTGATGACTCTTCAATAACTCAACAATCATAAGCCAACAATTCAAATTAGATGTCGCTGTGGCGCAGTTATTATATATATGGCTTCGGCGTCAGGGGTCGCGGGTTCGATTCCCACACGGGACAACTATTAGTGCGACCCATAGATAGTCCCACCTCTGGGTGTTTGTCCTCGTGCAATTTATGTTTGTAAAAACGTCCTAACAATACACGATAATTTTATCCTAAAGTAAGGGCAATGTTTTAAAAAAAAAGGATTGACAATAAGTTTGCTTACTAAAGTTATTTTAAGTATAGATATTTAATGTTAAATTATTAATAGATGTTAAAAGCCCTATTACGTGTACGCATGTAAACTATAGCTTATGATTAGAACATGCTTACGACCGTTTCAAGGGATGCCGTATACTTTGTATTATATAAATTAGACATTTGTTGTTTTTCCCAAAAAATAATTATCGCCACAATTGCCATTACAAATTTCCGAGATGAAATGAGTAAAGGCGGAATGAGAATACCGTCAACAGTCGCCTCCAACAATTTTAATAACCAACTTCGTTCAAGAGTGACGCGCTCCGCTGCAAGAAGCAGCCACAGTGTAGAATATCCAGTGGAATAATCTGATGTCTGTAACGTCTGAAAATGAAATGACGAAAGCAATTCAACTTATAATACCTCATTCACAATTGATAGCGGCTACTCGATTATGCTACATACAGCAGAGATGCACGCAACTGGGAGACGAACTCACGATTTTACGTTGTCATTATTAATCATGGCGCTCGACTTAAGTGGTTCATTATTGAGCTTCGAAATTTTGTTTTACGTTACCAAGTTGTTTACGGTGGATGTAATGGAATCTATATCTCAGTGGATGGCTGTAGTTTATTCAATGAAATAAATTTTATTTCTGCGTTTCGCCTGATGCACTCACCTCCGTAACGTGGTCCCCGAATCCCTCGCTAGTTAATCAAGGCCCATTTTATTAAAAAGTGCAAAGGATCTGCCCCTCAGGGTTCTACGGATGTTGTAAATGTCCATGGGAGGCGATACATCAGCACCGTAGTTTTACTTTGATTTAATATCGCCGTAGGTTTTTTAATTTGGACACACGCCATATTTAGTACCTGATTTCCTTTTATTTGTGCTGAATAAAGATGAATGAGTGAACATGATGAAATACATTACTCCATCAATACCTCGCAATTGCTGTGAATAATTGAAGGTGATCTCAACTTATTCCTAACAGTTGTCGCGAATACTGCTGAGTAATTCTACTTAGTTGAGTCATGCATTAAAAGTACATTTTTTAAAAGAACTGATAAGTGTTTGACTGCTCTCTTACCGTGGAGGTAATTATGTAGGAAGTTGTGTTTTAAACTCCATAGAAAATAGATCTATTATCGCGTTAACAAAACATATGGAATGTACAATAGCTAACAACATGTGCTCTTAATCTAGAGCAATCTACAAATGAACAATATTAGATTGATTAAGTATTTCAGCTTAAAATTCCGTTATTTATATTTAAGTTCTCACACCAAGTTTTCCCACCGCCATCTACACTATGTATTTTTAGAAGCGTGCTGCTTCCTCATTTGCCTGCCTAATGACTTTTATTGGAACTTCGTCGATTGCTTCATCGAATTAAATAGAATAATCCTTTGGATTTCGTTTTCGCAGTTCGCTTGGTTCTATATCGTATTTGCAATTTCGATATCCCACTGGTGTTAGCAGTCGGTTATATTACCTTCTATAATATTTACCATTTAAAAGAATATTATTCATGGCGTTACAGCGCCATCTATTAACTTAATAACGTAATAATTATTGCTTGCAACTAAAAATGAAAATTATTGGAGAATGATCAATTTTCAGTTAAAATTTATTTGAAATATATTTTAAACAGTCATCATTCTTTTTGCATGGAAGATGGGATGTTGTTTAATTAACATTTTTCTCAATCACTACTTATGGAGGCGAAAAGATTAAGCAGATACTACATTTGAAGAGTAAGAGGTAATATAACATTGATTAAGCTAAGAACAAGATAAATATATGATAAAATAATTTTTTTCTTCATATTTCATCAAATAATAATTGTTTATTGAATATAAGACACTGCCATCTATAGAAAAACAAATAATAAATATGATGAGTTGCAGCTTCTCGACGCTAGATGACGGTAAATCAAATATTTAAATAGTTTTCGTAAACAGGATGTAGGTGGGGCTTTTTGAAAAATTATGAGTACTTCGTCAAGAAAAAAATTTGACACTTAAATTGTTGTGTATGTGACTATATTATTTAAATAATTTGGGTCTCCATGCAATTTTTTCTACACCTTTTTGTCCAGATATTCATAATACTTTTAGCTGTTGCTTGCGTAATGTTTGAATTTTGTTAGTCTCATAGAATGATCACGACAAAAATCAATTAATAAGTGTTTATCACTGTCGTTTATGTAAAAAATTATAAGTACAGTATAGTAATAGTTTTGCTACAAAAAGAAATAATGAATTCAAAAACAAAGTAAGTAACATTACATAATCTTGTGAAACATTTTAAAAGCTGATCATGGAATTTAGTCTCATTTATGAATATTAATTACACTTTGATTCCTAAACAAATAAAAATTATTCACTTAGAGAAAAATTCATTTAGGTGTTCACGTCCGACAAAATTCAAAAATTGTTAGGTTACGTTATGGGTGATAAGGTATGTTCTGTTAAGCTTCTGAAAAGGGTGAACAAGATGTTTCATCATTTTACTGTAAGTATTTTAATAAAGTTATTATTCCTGACAATAATGCCTAAGATAATAAAAATGTAATCGTATCACCCAACTGAGCGATGGAGTGGTAAAGATGCCGTGATTAATTTGAACGGCAGGTGAAGCTGTACAAACTAAACAAAGACGCTTTAATAAAGCAAACTGTTACAAAAGCTTGAGCGAGTAAGCGGTGTCGGGACGTTACGAGGAAAAAGCCATAATGAAGCGGTTACGAAGCCTCGTTTTACTATAAAGAGCCAATAAGGCAATCCAATAAAGCTGCGGGGCGGGTCGCTACACGGGCGACGGAGGGGTGGCGGCGGGAGGAGGTGCACGGGTCCCGATAAACCCTCATATCTCGAGCAATTACGACAAAACAAATGAGACCTAACGAAATTCACCTCCGAGAGAGATCGCGGCCAGACAGAGAGAACCATAGAGTGGTCTTTAGATTAGTCTGTTTATATTCAAGATGAATTAATTTACGATAAGTAACGTTCTTAATGGATATATTTCAATCTTAGTGAAGTGTACAGAACTGAATATTTGTGTGCAAAGTTTGCACCACGCACCGGAACGCGTCTGTACGTTCAAATTAATAAAATGTATATTTATGACTTAAATAAGTGAATTTCTGCCACCTGCGAGAAAACTTGTACTTTTTGCGATAGTTCATCATTAATAAATTGTTAAATGTAAATGTATTGTTATTTTGCTCTGATGATAGTTTAACGTTTTAATAAAAGAAGAATTAAGTTATGATAAAAGTTTCTGTTTCTAATAATTTTACCTGAATCAAGTAAAAAAAATCGTAAATAAGTTAAAAAGGTTAATTAAATGTAATAATAATTTTTTATTAAAATTAGTGGCTATCGGTTATAATCTGTTACACAAATATGATTAATTGAATAATATTTGCATGTGTTGCAACAAACCTATACAATTTAAAAACTCAAAGTTACCAAAGCATTTACATAATTTATGCATTTATGTAAATAATACAATCATTTTATTCTTATAATGTATAAGAATAAAATAATTGTATAATTTTTCGAAAATTTTTAAGTAATATAAAAGTAACTGTACAACGGTTCTACGCTGTTCTTTGTTCGCAGTAAGCGCCAAAGGGCTGTGTGTCGGGTGTTTTAGGGTTTTTTCAGCGGCTTTGACTTGCAAATTGTCGCCGCCGCGCCCCCGGGCTCGCTGTAATTAAAAATCGGGCACGATACTAGCGCTGACGTGGTGGGTAGCAAAATGAACGGTTCGAATATTTTTCATATAGCTTTTATTTTTTTAATTTGAACATGTTTATTATTATATTTTATTAAAATGTTCATAATTCTAAATAGAATGTATAGAACTACAAAATTTATGAATCTACTTTTTCATTGCTTCATGTTTCGTGTATATTATGTAAATATCATGGTTGCCACTCGTCGCTAGAGGGCATTATTAGATTCAAATTATTAAATCAACTAGTTTTTAGTGTTTTGCATACTTGTCACATTATATGTTGAACTTAAGTTACGTGGATCCTTATTTCTAAGTATTTTATTAGTTAATTTTTAAAAAAAGGAATGAGGACATATAACCTTTACGTAGTAATTTTTTCGAAGTAAGTTCTTTGACTGTTTTAGTAGATATTACTAAAAATATATTTTTATATGAAAAAGAAATATTAAGTATAGTTATAATTATACCCGAATCAGATTTTGAATACAATTTAAGAATTTTGTCGACATGTTGTTTTCTATTGCAAGCTGGAAGTCCGTGTATGTTTTACAAAATAAAGGTGTAGTTAATTTACATAGAATGAAACAATAAAAAGAAAAAAAATATTATGAAAAATAATTATTTGTTTAAGAGATTGTAACTTTGATTTTCTTGAAACAAACGTAACTAGGACAAAAATATAATTTTTTCCAAAAAATGGTTCTAATGGGTTCATCCTTATTTTCAAATAATCTGTTCATTATATGTACATCTCATTTGTGTTGCTGGATATGAACCTGAAACATCAATGATGTAGCCCGTTACACACAACATACATAACTAAGTACATCATGTCTTCTTGCTACCATAAGTATTATCTATGTACTGCTCTATCTGTAACTCAACCTAGATATCTACGACGAATGAAGAGTTTCTAATAAAGACAAATCTCGATAATTTGTTTGCACTTTTTAAATCTCAATGGCGTAACGAAGATCCGTTAAAATAATAATTTAAACGTGCTATACATTCGGTGAGTACGCGAAATCGAGTTCGAATTTAAAATAATTCCATAAAAGAATTGTCTGTTTTTTACACAATTGTATTTCCGTTTGAAGCCGTTGCTTCCTTCCGTAAAATACCTGAAGGACTCCTCATATCGTGCCTAAGGAAGTTTCAATTCAGTATAGTTTGATGATGGGTTACTTATTTACCTGTGAACTATTTTGGTGTATCAATGGCAGTGAAGCCATGATGTCGATTTCTCTAGATGTAACAACTAGAAAATAGACATGCCGTCTTGAAGACTGTGTCATATAGATTGATTTTACACATGTACACTTGACGGGACACATGGTTTTACACATTAATTTTAGATGAAACAAAAATTTTGACAATAAAACAAACGTTAATTACACTTTTCTTGGATAGAACAAAGACTAATTGCCTAATTGATAAGATTACAGATTTAATTTTAAAACATTTTTTATCATTATCAAGTTTTTTGTGTGTTTTATTTACAAACGTTAATTACACTTTTCTTGAATATAACAAAGACTAATTGCCTAATTGATAAGATTACAGATTTAATTTTAAAACATTTTTTAACATTATCAAGTTTTTTGTGTGTTTTATTTATATTATAATAGAAGACTATTTTAAAGTGCCTGAAATATATTGTAGGTTTTAGCCCGCAGGAACTGCGTACCAAATATATTAAAAATGCAGTTGAATTGGTGTACAAACAGAAACAACGATGTAAGATGAATTTCCCCACTAAGTTGCGTTAAGCGCGGGTCTAGTTTGAGTCCACGATTTAATTAATTCTAGCGACTACAAATTACGAATTAGCCGTAATGAGTTAAGTCAACAAATGGCCTCAAAATAGTCCGGGCTGCTAACGCGCGGCTCTCGTGCCCGAGTCCTAATTACGGAGCTTCAGGTATGTTCTGAACGCCCTTTTGTAGTCCAAGAGCTTGGCATTAATATGTTAACAAGAATTTACTCTGATGTTAGGTTCAGTTTACACCGACAGGGAATGTTCGATTCGTATTTCCAATGTTTACTTTTGGGATTGCCAGAGTTACGCGTCTGGATGCGTTAAATCAACCGAAACTGTTGGTTGTCGTTCACCGAATGGATGTTTAAAACTGTATACTCGGTTTTTACCGTTGCGATTTGAATCTTAGACCATTTTGCACTATTAGTATCTCTCTCGAACCAAATCTACAAATAGATAGAATATTGAAACCGGCCGTAAGTGTTAAGGAAGTGACATCTTACTCTTACCGCCGTATATAAAGCGTCATCTAAATTCATTCTATCGAACAAAAGCCTGTCTGACTCCCCGACTACACCAGCTGAGTAATTATAATGGCCGTGAGCATTAATTCGTTGATTGTGTTAAAGCAAGCGGTCGAATGCAAATCAGGCTTTAGTTATTAACTCGCTGATGGAATATATTTCGTGTTGTTAATTCGTAAGGGGTGTCGGCTTGAAGGTAGTTCTGGAAATATGCATGATATTTTATAGAAAGAGATGGCAAGCGATCAGGCGGTACACCCGATGCTATGATTACCACAGCCATGGACATCTGCAACACCAGTGTAGTTTCAAACTTGAGCGGCAGTTGTTATTATATTCACCAGACGACATTCCAAAGTATTATATGTCTGATAACTCCGTGGCGCAGTTGCCAAGGTATTGGCTTCGGCGTCGGGGGTCGTGGGTTCGATTTCCACACGAACAACTATTTGTGCGACCCACAGATAGTTGTTTCGCATCTGGGTGTTCGTCCTCGTGTAATTTATGTTTGTAAAACGACCTTACAAAACGTAACATACCTACAGTGAGGGCAATGTTTTAAAAAATATATATATACTTTTATATTATGCCGGTCTTCTGTGAATCTGTGGTACATCACTGGACGAGTCTGCTTATTCGTGCAACAGCATAATTGCGTTTCCCTACCACTATTAAATATATGAAGAATATCGTTTTAAAAACTGAGAAGAATTCTCCACCTTTTCATATCTTTGTTTAAGTAAAAGAGAAGAATGGAATATTCCGTAACCTTCATTACTCTTCCATACTAAGACTACGTGTCTAATAAATAAATATTGGTTTAAATACGAACTATTTTATAATAATTGAAATAATTTTTATTGCTTCTATGAAGGTGGTAGCGCATATCAGCTCGAATGGGCAAGCGCGGACGGGGAAGAACCGCGGCCTCACAGATGGCAGCGGTTCTTCCCCTTCATCCGTTCCAGATGGATGGAAGCGGTACTATTAAAGTTTCGCGTTTTGTCTGGTGAGTGGGGTAACCGGGACCCACTGTTTTAAAGATTGTCACCGCATCTGCAAGCCATCGAGTGTTGTCCATGTGCTTGTATTCACTTGACATCAGGTGAACTACCTGCTCACATGACAAGTTTCACACTTAAAAAATGTGTTATTCTACTTTAAAATTCCTGTGTTCCCAGCCTTAACAATGCAAATCAGGTCAAACTGCTTAGTACCTACTTTTAGATACTGTAAATGTAAAATGTTAAATACTATTCCAAAACTCTGACAATAAAAATTTATTTACACGATATAAAGTTTGTTGTTGAACTTTTATTTTATAATGTAATAACGGCATAAACAAAAGCGAATCATTTTAATGACATTAATAATATTGCACAATCAATAACATGACCTGTCCTGTTATTGATCAGCGATGTTTATTTTTAATACAATTTTGCATAAAACACACACATATACACGAATATCGTATCTGCATCATATTTACAAGCTTCAGCAATAAATGATAGGTATGTTGCGTGTTAAACTGACTGTTGAGAATATACAACGCAGATCGCTAGCAGATCAGTTTGTAAACTTAATAGTTACGGGCTTGACATACTTTCTTCTTAGTTTGAAACTATGTGTATGATTTACTTTAAGCTCATACGGGGAACTAAAACTAAGGAATTCTTCCGTACGAACACGCTAGGGTGACTATTAAATGTAATTTATAAACGCTTATAGTTCTTTGTTGTAATTTAAGGAATAAGAGGACATGACGGAGGTCACTGAGTTCTTTGGGAGGCATTATGCATTATATATCATTAAAATATTAGTGATGTCTTAAATTTTTAAGCATCAAAATTACATATAAACATTTAACCCGTCCTAAATTTTTACACAGCGACTGTATCAGTCACCGATGTAAAGAATAAGTAATTATCATTGCACCGTCCCCTTTTCCCCCGTCATTATGAAGAATAACATTTAGGATATCTTAGATTTAAAACAAATTGTCAATATATGGAATTATTATACATTTCATTAAAAGAAATGCAATTATCTGTGTGTCAAACAAATAGTTGTCCCGTGTGGAAATCGAACCCACGACCCCCGGCGCCGAAGGCAACCGAGCCACCGAGTCATCCATTCTTCTTAATTTGCAATGTACAACACCTTTTTAAAGTATTGCAGTTTAATTTGCGGACATTTTTTTTAAACATTGCTTTTTTAAAATTTAGGATAACTTTATCCTGTGTTGTAAGGACGTTTTACAAACATAAATTTCACGCGGTCAAACACCCGATGGCGAAACAACTACGAGTATATTCGGGTCACACAAATAGTATCACATATAATCGAACTCACGACAGAAGTTCTTACTTGCCTTCGTTCGTTGTAACTATTGTACGTGGAGAGTTCTGTCACATAAAGGTAAATTGGAGATTGCGTATTCAATAGAGCAATTCGCGAGGGGCCTCTGATTCCATTTCCCCGGAAAACATCATGACCGCCGAATAAGTCACTTATGTATCACGGTAATGTATTCAGGTGAGACCGTGGAGTCGTATCGCAGCTAGGTATTGGAAAAACTCCGAAAAAAAATCTTATTTCCGTGACGTGATTTTATTTCAAAAAGATAACGCTCCCTTTCATTTTGAAATAAATGTTTTTTGTATGTTTGTTTATGTGTGGAATGGATTGACTAGTAAGTTCCAACGACCACTGCAACCTAGAAGATCTATTGCAGTCTTCCTTTCGAAAATATTGCCCCTTACTGTATGATGACATTATCCGGTGCTGTACGGACGTTTTACATTCATATATTTGAATCGGTGGTACTTTTTGACGTTCAATAAGAGCTTGAAAGAAGCCTATATTGAATAAAGAAATTTAGACTTTGACTTTGAATGTATATAGCTGTTAGACACTGCAGAAAATGTGAAAACACTAAAAACTTTTTGCTAGCGCGCCGTTAATCAGAAAGCTTTAGTTAAACTATCTTTCAATTCCTGCCGTGTTATATAGCACGTCACAGATGGTAAAAACTTAGAAACAAATATATAAATAATGTGTACAATTATTAAAAATACGACTTAGAACAGGACAATAATTAAAGTGGAATTAATGTCACCAAAAGCTCCGGTAAGGGCAAACAAATTGATAAAGATCACCTGAATAAGATGTTGAATTAAAATAAAACAACAATGGAACATGATGAAACTTAGGTAAAGATAGACAAATAAATTGTTTGGATGCGAAAACAAGATTACAAAAAAGTAATACAGCTTGTTTGTGCCACGTTAAACAACTGTAAATTGATTGTTTTGTCTTCTGCAATCAATCCCTGAAATGGCTTGCGCCTTAATACTCCCAGAAAGTAAAAAGATTACTCTAAACTAAGTGTTTAATCTTATAGTGCTTGACATCTATCCCAACTGATTTTGCTGTGGTAGGATGCACAATGAGCTTCATTCTTTTGATTTGTGAAGTCAGCCAGACCGCAGCAGGGTCGCGTATTCGATTATGCCCTAATACCCCTTGTAAAAAGTAGGTCTTCACTAGGATTTGTATATGCTGATATTTTACTTTTACTTTACTCTTAATATGACTAATATTAAAATTAATCTAGTAGTAATAATTCTAGTTAATGTCATTCAATTAAAACATTAAACTTACTTTAAGGTTACCAATGATGTAATGTAGTTTTAAGCATCTTTGCTGTATAGATAATAGATATTTACGTTAGAAATAGCTAAAACTAGCTAGCCCCTTACATAGCAGGCCTCTATATATTTAGATAATCCTTAACCTTACTTCCTTACTGAGATTATAAAAGTGAAAGTTTGTAGATGTTTGTTACTCTATCAGGGAAAAACTACTGAATGGATTTTAATGAAACTTCACAATAATATAGCTTATACATCAGAATAACAAATAGGCTATATGTAATTTATATAGATACTAGGGCCTCTGAAAGTAGCTCTGTCTATCTGTTACGTACTCACGACTAAACCGTAGAACCAATTTTGATGAATTTTGGTATAAAGATAGATAAGATATTGGAGAAGAAAATAAGCTACATGAAGTAACCCTGCACAGATGAAGTCGCGGGCACTAGCTAGTGGGAATGTAATTTAATATTATCCCCAAATTTCAGCTTTCTGTAGTTGCATAATCTGTGACGAGCCGCGGTGCGCCGAGGGAAGGGAACCAATAACATGTTAATGCGCCGTTTGCGCTTTAATAGAGTGCGACGGCGCGGAGTATTCATTTTGTTAGCGGCTGGTTAGGGCGGGTTTATATGCGGCTCGCTAATTTCAATTTTATCTTTCAGATATCTGATATCCCTGGTTTCGATTGGACGTGAATTGTGCCATCTTATTTGGAATTTTGTTCAGTTTCTTTCTTTCGATGTAATAAATCGGTATAAAATAAATGTTATAACTATGAAAGCATGATTATTACTATTTTTATAATCACTTTTCATGTCTCTAGAATAAGAGAATATGTTTTATATGATGACATAGCAACTAGTATTTATCTATGTTAATAAAATGATAGAGGTTTGACGTTGTGGGCGTATCACGAAAAAGCTTCTGACTAGATTCCAATTAATTCTCCTAAGTTTTATTTCTTAGGCACTTGTCTCTAATCTAAAAAAATAATTTCGTATCTTCATTTAATATAAAGTTATTAAAATTTTTTAAACACCATAAAAATGTAGACTTTTATAAATTTTTGTAGAGAAATTAACAAAAACATTCAGACGCTTTACTATGATGCTGAGTGGTTAAGCGTCTGGGCGCAAAATTCGAATACAAAAAATAAAGTTAAAGTTTCATCTTGAATGCACTAAAAATAAAAATTTTTCGGTAAAAAATTAGTTTATGTTTTTGGAATATTTAAGTCGGCCTACTTTAAAATTTTCAATGTCTTATGTTAGCGTATTCAATAATTAAAAGTATTTCATTTTCAAAATAAAATATGTTTAAAGTGCTTATAATAATGATTTCCATGTAAGCTGCGCCTACATTTACCAGAGCAAATACAGTGGCCAGAGAAAAACACAATCATTGAGTGCAGTTCAGTTTATTAAATGTTCTGGCGTAGCTCTCCCCCTGTGCTAGCCCGCGCTGGCCGCCACCCTACGACGCTACGCCGCGCTACGACTAGCCCATTACCGCTACGAGCTACGAACCTATAAAATAGTACCATGTAACATTTATATTTTATTTATTTATTTATTGCACATCCATTAAGTAACAAAAACGTGTTAGGGTAATTAGTAAAATAGTTCTTTATGGACCCTGTTTATAGGGCATAGTACAAAACAAATCATAAATTCGGAGAGAGCAAGATGTATCACTTAGGTAATTTAATGGGGTACTTGTATTAGTAGTTGGTATTTTGAGTGGCTATTAATTTTTATAAGTAACATTTATTAGTTTTAATTTATATATTAATTATGAGTAATTTGTTTTATATATTTATAATGTGAGATCATTATGTGTTATTTATATCTATAATATCCAAGGTATCTCCAAAATATTCTTTTATATCATAATATGACTTGGTAAGTAACAATTCTTTTAATTTTTTTAGGAAAGTTTTTTTCGTCTTTTAATATTTGCGGTAGTTTGTTATATATCTTCATGGTCATTAAATAGGGACTCGTTGAGTATAATTGTAGTGTAGAAGTGGGTTGCATTAGTCTGTCTTTATGTCGTAAGTTGTATTGTACAGGAATTTCACTGCGCTTTTGATAAAGCCAAGGATTTTTTCGAACAAATTTACATATTTCATATATATATATAAACTTGGTAAGGTAAGTATATTTAGCTTTTTAAAGCGGGGTTTACAGCTATCTGTCTGATTTATATTAACTAGGATTCTTATAAGCTTTTTTTTGTAGAGTAAAAATTGCAGGAGTTTAGATATTAGATTTATAGTTATATAAATATTTTTGTTACAAATTTAATTAAGACGTCTAACTGATAGATAATAATTCAATGATAGATAATAATAAGATAATAATACAAAATAATTATAACATTAGAAAGTTATAGAGGTCTACATACGTTCAATCTTTGCGGGCATCTCGAAACTTTTCACGTCTTAAATTCTTTGTCTTCTGGCTTTATTCTACAAAAAAGAATCTAAGCTCGAGTTATCTCTCTACACGCTGTACTTCTTTCTTCACCCAGATATTAACATCGAAGTACTTAAGCATTGCAACCAATACAAGAAACTACTGTCACAAATATTGATGATCATAGAAAGTGACAATAATAAGTTAGTAGTATTAACAAATTTTTTACGCAATGTTATCTAGTCATAAACTAAGCAAAGGTTTTACTATGGATGTAACTGATAAATAAACTTTTCTTTGTATAAATAAATACATATGGTAGAATTATAAACACTCGGGCACTAGGAACACAACATCTCATCAACAAAATTTTGCAGTATTTGGTATCGAACCCACACTGGCTCAAGAGACAGGCCCTCTATCTACTACGACCATCGGTTCGTCAAAATGAAAATAACTTTCCTTTGTGAAATATAAACTCACAACACATAAAATTTCTATTACTTACTTTATTTAATACCATTCATCTGAAGTAAGTACAGTAAAGTAAAATATCAACCTATACATGCCCCACTGCTGGACAAAGGCCTCCTCTGTACAGAGGTTACCAGGGCATAGTCCACAACGCGGATTGGCGGACTTCACATATCTTCGAAATATTTTTTTTTTGTTATTAATTCGAAAATATGCAGGTTTCACGATGTTTTCTATCACCGCTGAGCATTTCATTGGTGCTGGCACCGGGGATCGAACTCAGGTTGCTCGAGTACATTGAACAAAAGCCCGGACACTGAGCTATCACAGCTCATCATACATCTGAAGATGGTTTCGATAATTTTAGCCTCGTGTTCAATATTTCAATACACTACACATCTCCTTCCCATAAAATAAAAAAAAAAAACCAAAAACTTATTCACTAAAAACCCGAACAATTATCTTATATAAGTCTAATAACAAAATTTAAACCTAAATCTATCACTTTTCCCTCCACCAAGGTAATTTTAATTGATCATAACATAATTAACTTATACAATAATTAACTTATTACGAGTAGAGCTATTTTTTTATTTTATTTTTATAATAAATATTACGTTTATCTAAATATATATATAAAAAAGTAAAGTAACAGCCTATACATGTCCCACTGCTGGGCAAAGGCCTCCTCTATACAGAGGGTATCAGGGCATAGTCCACTACGCGGCCCCACTGCGGATTGGCGGACTTCACATATATTCGAAATATATATTTTTTTCGGATGTAACTATTATTTCGAAAATATGCAGGTTTCCTCACGATGTTTTCCTTCACCGCGGAGCACGTGATAAGTCAGCACTTAAAGTTAAAAACTTCATTGGTGCCGGCACCGGGGATCGAACTCAGGTTGCTCGAGTACATTGAATTAAGGCGAGCGCCCGGACACTGAGCTATCACGGCTCTATATATATATATATTTTTTTTTTTTTAAATGTGACTAAATTAAAGTTGTATTTAAATGCTACCTTTTTTTATTTATTCCATCCCTTTTTTACGCAATTCTCGTCGGAGTGCTCTCTGAGCTCTTTCATTCAACTCTCCGGGTGATTCACGCATACGTGTTGTATAACTTCGTAGACTTGGTGAGTTCTCACAAATCTCCGGTACCTTCGTAGCCTCGGTGACCATAGGAGACGATGTTCTGTTGTCACAATCAAGTGGCTCCGACCGATTAGTGGTGTAGTCTTCATATTCGGTGTCAGAAATGATAACTTGAGGATCATTATTTATTTTTCGCGGTCTTGTGTTGACGTACTCATCCGTATGCACATTTTGGTCAGTTTCATTTATATCCCATGAAAACCGATTACTGCTGAGTGGTAAAAATTGATCCGTATGTCGCCTATACACCGCCCCGTAATTATCTACAATTTTGTAAGAAAGCGGGCCGGTTTGTTTTATAATTTTGCCCTCAACCCACTTAAGGTTATTAGTAGAATAATTTCGCGTTAATACTTTGTCCCCTACATTAAAATTTCTATCGACGCCCCTGGAGTTCTGTACTTGTTTATCTTGGGCTTCTTCCACTATTTTAGATGTGTTCGGGCGCATCGCATCGTGCCTATTTCTTAAACGATGTCCCATAAGAGCCACCGAAGTACTACCCCCGTTGTTGTATGTTGGCAATTTCTATATTGAAAAAGAAATCGGCATAAGCTGGCGTGTATGTCCTTACCTTCTAATACAGCCTTTTTATGGTTTTTTTTAAATAATTTTTACTGAATTCTCAGCTGCTCCGTTACCTTGAGGTCTATACGGCGAGGAAGTAACGTGCTTTATCATGTTCTTATCACAAAACTCCCTAAAATCAGCGCTTTGAAATGGCGGCCCATTATCTGTAACCAGCTTTTCAGGAAGGCCGAATTTAGTGAATAAACTTCTAAAAAACTTGATAGTATGATACGCTGATGTGCTACGTATCTCCTCCGCCTCCAGCCATTTACTGTGAGCATCCACTACTATTATGTAGTATTTTCCGAAGAGTTGGGCGAAATCGGCATGTAGCCGTTTCCAGGGTCCCGAAGGAAACTCCCAAGGGTGTAACGAAGAACGCGGGGGTGCGTCTCGCACGTTGCAACACGCCACACAATTTTTCCCAATCGACTCAATGTCTTTATCGAGAGCTGGCCAATAAACGTAATTCCTAGCAATGGACTTCATTTTTACGATACCTAAATGACCATCGTGAATTTCTAATAAAACTTTTTTTTGTAAAGTTTGTGGTATCACCAAACGATATTTGTATAAAATACAGCCGTGATCAATGTTCAAGTCTGATCGCCTGTCATAAAAAAGCCTTTTCATCCTCTTTACACTTTCCTTGCCACCCGAACATAATATAACCAAAAATCCTACTTAATAGGTTGTCTTTTCTTGTTTCTGCTGCTATCTCCTTAAAGTTAACGGGTAATGTTTCGTCTACATACAGTAAATAATGTTTACCCGCTACAGTCGCCGCGCTGTCGTCGCTGCCCGCCAGCGGCAAACGCGACAACGCGTCGGCGTTGCCATTACACTTCGATTTAACAAAGTCAATGTTAAAATCGTAAGCGGCTAATTTGGCGGCCCACCGTTGTAGCCGACTCGCCGCAGTCTGCGGAATGCAACCTTTAGGTCCAAATATGTACACCAAGGGCTTGTGATCAGTTTTCAAGGTAAATTTCCTCCCGTATAGATATTGGTGGTGTTTTTGCACCCCGTACATAATAGCCAGTGCCTCTTTATCTAGCTGGCTGTAATTTTTTTCGGCATCCGAGAGCGTCCTGGAGGCGCAACTGATAGGGCGCTCCGAGCCGTCGGGGAAGCTGTGCGCGAGCACCGCGCCCACGCCGTACGCGCTGCTGTCCACCGACAGTACGAGCGGCAACGTCGCCTCGTAGTGACATAACACTTTGTCGCTGGCTAATATATTTTTTATTTTAGCGAATGCATGTTCACAATCCACATTCCAATTCCAAGACTGATCTTTCTTTAAAAGCGTATATAATGGATGAAGTAATAAACTTAAATTGGGAACAAATTTTCCATAATAATTTACTAATCCTAAAAAAGCTTTTAATTGAGTCACATTTATCGGTATTGGAGCCTTTACAATGGCTTCAACCTTGGTCCGGTCCGGATGTAAGCCATGCTTATCGATAATAAAACCTAAGTAGGTGTATCCTACTCTCTTGTAAAAATTTACAGTTATTTAACTTTACAGTTAGACCCATACCTGCCAATCTTTCAATTACAGCTTTCAAATTTTTTTTATGCGTTTCCCTATCTTTTCCTGTGACACAAATATCATCTAAAAAAACTACTGTATTAGGTAATCCTCTAAGAGTCTCCTCCATAATTTTTTGAAACTTTTGTGGAATGCAATTTAGCCCGTAAGGAGTGCGCCTAAATACATAAGTACCCACATGTGTAGTGATCCCGGTACACGCTTGCGAGTCGGGGTGGAGAGGTACTTGCATATACGCGGTCGTGAGGTCTGTTTTTGAAAACTCTTGGCCGCCGCTTAAAGCTGTATATAATTCCTCGATTCGCGGAAGTGGATAATGATCCATTTTTAATTTTGAATTTATAGTAGACTTGTAGTCGCCGCATATACGAATTTCTCCGGATGACTTAATAATAGGCACAATCGGTGTACCATAATCTGAATGCTCTACTTGATAAATGGAACCTTCTTTTTCTAAGCGGTTGATTTCCCTCTCTACCGCGGCCCGCAAAGCCAACGGTACGGGCCGCGCGCGTAAGAACACGGATTTGTTATCGGTCAGCTGTAAACTGAACTGCTTTTTACATTCACCTAACTTATCCGTGAAAACATTAGGATAATTATGTTTTAATTCCTCAATGAACCGATTGTGCTGCTCCTGAACATCAAGTGATATATTGTGAACGCATAACTCATTAATATTAAACTTCTGAATCCAATTTCTGCCTAACATAGGACGACTGCCATTTTTAATTATATATAACCGTAAATTCTCTTGGAAATTATCATCTATCGACGCGTTTACTAATATAAATCCAATCGGTTCAATACGCGAGCCAGAATACGAGCATAATTTAATATAATCTTTATAAAGTTTATAGTTGGAAAACATATTCTTATAACAAATTTCATTGATTGCCGAAATTTTACTTCCCGTGTCTAACTCACATTTTAGCATTACGTCACCTATTTTAACGTTAAGAAAATAAGGCTTATCTCCGCTAGAAATCGCACGAATATTGTACAGTTCACACACAGGGTCTTCCTCAACAAAATTATGCCGCCTTACAGCCGTTTTACTATTGGACGCCTTGCACATTACTTTTAAATGACCTCTCATATTACATCGGTCACACGTGTATTGCTTAAAACGACACTTATCCGCACGATGTGGTTTGCCACATCTCCAACATTGCGAGGGCGCATCACCCGGCCGCGCTGCCGTGGCCGGCGCCCCGCGCATTGCGTGCAACGCCTCGCCGCCCGCCGGCCCGCCGCTGCTACCGCCGCTGCCACCGCCGCCACTCGCCCCCGTTACAGGGGTGCCGTCGCCGAAGTCCCCAGAACATGCACCGCTCAAACTGCTGCGGTCGCTCACTCGTTCCACGAGTTTCTCAGTGGCTTCCAAATTCAGAGCTAGCTCCACCGCCCTTTTATATGTTAATTTCGCATCAAATAGCAATCGTGATTTTATCTCTGTGATTCGCAACCCAGTCACGAATTGTTCACATAAATTTTCTTCTAAATTTTGGGCAAAATTACATGACGAAGCCAAATGTTTTAGTTGTTGTAAAAAATCGCCAATCGATTCTGCCGCTTTTTGTTTTCGCTGCCGGAATATTTCTCGTTCCGCATATATTGAACGTTGGGGTTCCAGATGATTTTTCACTGTTTGCACTAAGTGTTCGAAAGTTTTATCTTCCGTCTGTCCGGTGCACATAAATCACACATAAGATTATAAGTGCGGTCACCAACTAATGTCACCAACGTGGCGACCTTATGCGTGTCCTTGATTTCGTTTAAAAAAATAAATTCTTCCACTCGGCGCACATAGATTGTCCATCGTCCCGAAAACAAATCAAAAGGTTCAATTTTACCGAAAGCCATGTTTGTACTTATTATTGCTTTCCACACGTAACAATAATGAAGTCGATTGAAAATAACCCGCCTCGTCGCCAATGAAGTGTACGTCAATTAAACACAGCGGTCGGATGCTAACTGATTTATTCTACCTTCAATATTTCAATACACTACAATATGTACATATTTTTTTGTTATTATTTCGAAAACATGCAGGTTTCCTCACGATGTTTTCCTTCACCGCGGAGCACGTGATAAGTCAGCACTTAAAGTTAAAAACTTCATTGGTGCTGGCACTGGGGATCGAACTCAGGTTGCTCAAATATACTGATTTAAAGGCGAGCGCCCAGACACTGAGCTATCACGGCCCTAATATATCTAACTAATGCTTAGTGAAAATTAACCCATGGTCATTTGCAACACCTTTTAATAAAGTGGGCCCCGATTACTTCACTCATCAGACGAAACGCAGAAGTTTGACACTTTCACTCGTGGTACTCCCTCGGACGGACATGCCCAATCGAGCAACTGCGAAGATTGAGGCGTGGGCTGACCACAGGAAAAAAAACCAGTCCTTCTGCTTTTTATAGGTATAGTTTATTAGTTTCTGGTAGGGTGAAAAGTAAAGTAACAATGAATCAAACTCCTTTTTAGAAAGAACACATTTATTTACCTCTCATTGCGAAGGATCTATAGTCATTATCTTTTAGAGATTACGGCACGAAGAGACATGCCCACGCATATATACACATAAATATTAAAGTAAGTCTGTATATACAAGTGAGATTTTTCCATATTCTTATTTAGAAGAATTACAATAGGGTTTATTTAAATTTAACTGTGCGGTAAGAATGTGATAGTTCAAAATTATAACTAATTTGAATACATAAATAATTTTTACACACAAAATGCGGTAGTGTATCTTTTTATATCAAATAAAATTTTTCATACCAAATTTTTTAAAACGAGCAAAATTAAAATTGATTTCAACTTCAAAATTAATCAGAATTCATTGGTATCATAATTATATAATAATGTTTATCGTACATTACACACCATGCTGACATCCTTATAATTCCTTAATTGTGGCCATTGTAATAATTATTATTATCTAATTATAATTCACTTATTTACATCGCCTATATACAAAAATTAATAGTAAATCATATAATAGTATATTGACTACATATTTTTATTTCATTTTATGCAGCAAACTTTTTTTAAGTTTAGCAAAAAATTTTTTTTAAGTTCTAAAATAATAGGACTTGGTAATATGTACCATAAATTATTTGTTACGTACATATGTAGGTAACGAATAATTTCAATACATTATTTATTACATATTTAAATATAAATTCAAATCATTCAAAATATTCACAATAAGTATAATACTCTTTACACACATGAAAATGGAGGCCGTATTTGGTTTAGTTAACCATGTCTATAAAACTATAAAAATAACTAAAAATAATTATTTCTTTACATGCAATCCTTTATAAAACAGCGATGTATTTAATCAAACAAAAACATTTCACATATTCATTGGCTTCACTATACTTTTTTTCTCCAATCTGCACAGCACAAAATAGTTGCATATTACTAATATTAAACTATTCATGGAAAGGCTGAAATTTAAATCGAAATTAAAACAATTCAATGCTCAAGAATATAACTGCGTTCTTAATATTTAACAACTACACATTTGTTTACAATATTTACACACAATATCAATTTATTACATATTTTATATTTAAATAATTTTAGCATTTTTATTTACTTTTATATAATAGTTTACATTACAAACTTAAGATCTCTTCAATTTTTAGATGCGTCTTGATCACTTCAAGTCGTGTATCAATAAGTACTTATAAAAAGTATTAAAAGCATTCTATTATTGTTTGTAATAAAATGCAAAAGAAAAAAGGAACACTTGAACGAGTAATTTAAAACAAGATTTACAATGATAAAGATATATAGATTGAACTAGCTTTGTGCTAGGGATGTCGAAAGTGAAGAAATATATCGATTTATCGATATTTATAAAAATTTCAATACCGGTATCGGTATATCGAAGAGAAAATATCGATATATTGACATTTTTTCAGTATACTTTATGCTGGGGTATATTGAAGTTATAGCATCACGATCAGAATCCTTCTGAGCTTATTCCACCTAGGTGGGGTAGATATAATATGTGAATCATACTGTTACTGGTTTTTCTATGATATTTTTACGACTGACCGCATGTTTGATGTTATCGCTTTTGGGAAGAAGACCCAGACTCAGAACATTCTTTGTACACAAATACTTCCCCCGTGTGGGATTCGAACTTGAATTTAATTTGGTTGTACACTACAAATACACTAAATTAAAGCATTTTCTTTCAGCAGGCGGGAAGGTATACACACAATTTCTATAAATTATAATTCTTTTTGCTTCGAACTCAAAAATTTACAACTCTGTGTGAATGAAGTTATTCATTTAGATCAAGATAACACAAACTCATATACAGTAAAACCCTTTTCTTATGATTACAAACTGTAACTACAGTAACTTCCAGCGTATTCACAATTTTAAGTACCTATCAAAAACGCTTGCTTTAAATATTGCGAAGGAGTAGATAGGTACAACTACCAATCAATGCTGATTTAATTCTATCACCGTTTAGATATTGTTATATGTACGGTCATCTTGTATGAATATGCATCAAGACTTTAGCAACAAAATCGGTAACGGACTCAATACACAGACTCCCGTTTCATTGTTAGACTGAAATGATCTGTCAAGGTTGCTTATACTGCGTAAAGATAAATAGTTTAAATTGCATCAGGCCGTGGTCTCCTTTGATTTTACTCTAGACCATTTGCATGCCTTTGCTTATCGACTCCACGTGTTCTTTCGCTTTCATCCGGAGCGCCGCTATGGAGGAAGAGCGCGGGTCGGGCGCGGGGGAGGGTGCAGGGGGCGCGGGGGGCGTCAGGTAGCTGGGGTAGCCAGAGGGCGGATGGCTCAGGAAGCCTGAAACAGGTCAGTTACACAGTTAACGAAGTTTTGGCATAATTTTTGCTAGTATAATGATGTAGATGTAGAGTTCCTACTTTATCCTTAACGTCGTCTTACATTGCATAGGCGTTTAAAAAAATCAGCAACAAAATTCAAAACGATTATTCGATAGTTAATCGTTATAAAAATACACAACAATGGTTAGGAGAGGACGATCCGTGGCGTTGAAGCCCATGATTTGACATCTGAGCTAACCAGCTATTAAATTAACCAAGTTATTCTTGTCTATTTTAAATTCATTGTCATCATCATCATTGTCAAGATATCTCTGTTGAACATAGGCCCCGTTATGATGACATAACGAAAGTCACTGTACCATTTGCATCCACCGGTTGACCGCGACACGTACAATGTTGTCGGCAAGTGATGGCAACGCGAGGGTGTGGCTCTGCTTTTCCGCAAAAGAGACTAAGAGAAGAACTAAAAATATTCTTAACTTTACGCCTTCTGCTACCGCGCAGATCCTAAGCGATAACAGAAGGTGTCCCATTTCACCCTCTTCATGCCCAGAGGCAGAGTACGTTTCGGGGATTTCCCTTAATAACCAAGAAGGGAGTTACCAGGCAGTGCGGAGAGGAGAGGTGGCGCCAGCCACGGGTCCACTGGAAGTCCAAGGCCCAGACGTGGGACGGGAGCTCCGTACTCTGCCAATCCGAGCCGCGCCGCTTCCATTTTTTCCTGCCGCCGCCATTTTGCGCGTCTGTTCTGGAACCATACCTGTGGAAGGAAGTTAGGTGAAATTTCTGATTGAATGATGAATATTGACTGGCATTAATAAGTTTTTAATTACCATGTTTAAATAAGCTTACAGCGTTGAATAAGATAATAAACCTGAGTCAAAACTGATAGGTGTATCTATTGTCTTTGTATCAGAATATTGTCAGCCTAACAGGCGTCGATTCTACCCATCCGTAGCCGTCAAAATGCGTTTTGAAGAATAACAAGCGTGCGAACCGCCGGCGCATAACAATAACTATCACGAACCGGCAAATTGTCGAACAACAGTCAACTTAACAGATTAACGAAGTGAACACGCCCGTACTGAGTTGGCAGTAATTGATGCGACGCCATTTATTAGAGCATCAAACTTTACGAGAGGGGGGTAGCAGTAAAACCATGAACATTGCACGATGACGATAAATCAAGGAGAACACGTCACTAAACGGTTTGTGAGGCCAGACATAACAAAACGATGCTAACTTTGAATACAGTAAAGCTTGAAACGCGAGCTCAATCACATAAATGTACCATCATCGTGCCATGCACCCCACCGTTTCATTACCATCGAAATGTGAACCGTCCCGCCCGACAGGCGAAAGGTCGAAAGTCGTGTGGCAGTTAGTGATGTATGTTTTGAATATGGTGTCAAATTGCAGTGTGAAATGATATATTCGGGGGGGGGGGGGGGGGGGGGGGCAGAGAGGAAGCAATACGCGAACGTCGCGTGATCGCTTCGATTTGGCTCGGGAGACGGTAGGCTGGTAACATGCGAGGCTCGATGGTTTTTCTGCCGAAGATAATAAATATTTCGTGGAATTGGGATGCGATGAAGTTTGGAATCGAAGGTTTCGTGAGTGAGTTTCTTTTTCTTAATTTTATCCGACTTCAAAAGGAGGAAGTTCTCACTACGACTGTTTTTTTTATGTTTGTTACCTCAGAACTTTTCGATCAAGTAAACCGATTTTGATAATTATTTTTTTATTTGAAAGCTGGTGCTTCCCATCTGGTCCCATATTAATTTCATTGGTATTGAATCTTGAGCTCTGGAGATACTTAGGGAATTTCTAAAAATCAATTATAAAATGAATAAGGAGCGAGATATTTTAAGTCGGTTTTGCTTTTCGTTAATAAAAACAGACTTGTTTATATAAAATTAATTGAGCAGGCGGTTCACCTTATGTTAAGCTTGCAGATTGATTGACATCATTTAAAACAGGGGGCCCTGGTTACCTCACTCAAAATGCTAAACACTCCCATTTCACGCCCATCTTCTGCGAGTTTGTAATTCCCTGGACGGACCTGCTCATTCGTGTAACAGCGGAGACTCTTGCGTTAACTTTCTTAATAGTGGGCAACGCATGCACAATCCGTCAGGTGATAAAAATGTTCATGGTTCAAAGTAATGACTTAAATTCAAGTTAACCACCAGCTCACTGGCCAACTTTTCATATAATAACCATTTTTTTACTGACGAAAAACAAAATCGACTTCAAATATCTCGCTCTGTATTCTTTATATAATTGATTAAGTGTCTCCGGAGCCTTTGAAATTATGTGACCACATGGGAAGCACCAGATTTCAAATAAAAAAAGAGTCATCAGAATCGGTTCCCTCGGCCAAAAGTTATGAGGTAACAAAATAAAAAAAAAAACAGTCGAATTGAGACCCTCCTTTTGAAGTCGGTTAAAAATAAAGAAAATTTTAACGCCAACTACATATGAATAATAAAAGGTTTCTATAACATTTTAAACATGTTTTAATGGGGTGTCCCTTAAACGCTCTGGTACCACCTGATACCATGCCTAAACACGCTGACTTACTTTGTCCGTATCACCCTCGAACATTTGACGTAAGCTTTTTGGGAGTACAAAACAAAGGGTACTTTTGTTTTAAATGCAGTGCGAGGACATTGAGACATTCAATGGTATCAAAATAATAGCGAGCTGTCAAGTCTTTGACCCTTGCTAGACAAAGTTAATTATAAAATGATGGATGACTCCGTGGCGCAGTTGCCAAGGTATTGGCTTCGGCGTTGGGGGTCGTGGGTTCGATTCCCACACGGGACAACTATTTGTGTGACCCACAGATAGTTGTTTCGCATCTGGGTGTTTGTCCGCGTGAAATTTATGTTTGTAAAACGTCCTTTACAACACAGGATAATATTATCCTAAAGTAAGGGCAGTATTTAAGACTAAGGCTCCGTTGCTATATTATAAAGATATTTACACATAAGATATTAGAAAACTACTTGCTGTTCTGATGTTATTAGTTTATCTATTCGAAGGCACGGGGATTTGCACACATGATTTTATGATTAGTGTCTCTGTTGCACGAATGGGCAGGTTCTTCTGGGTTAGTACCACGACTTCACAGAAGACCGGTGCGATGTAGAAGTTGCACTTCCGTGTTTCGTCTGGTGTGTGAAGTAGCCGGGGCCCACTTTATTAAGAGGTGGAAACGCATCTGCAGCCCCAAGGGTGTTGCAACTGTCCATGGGCGGGCGGTTATCACTTAACGTCAGGTGAACGGCCATTTCGTTTGCCACTTTCTCATATTAAAAAAAAATTTAACATCTGTGTTGCGATCACGGGTGCCTGCAGTGGGCATTGAAAAACCCGTTCACAGTTCGCCGGGTTTTAATAAAAACAAATGGGTAATAAATGAACTACTTCACGGATTGTACTGCGTTTTAATTTTGATTTTATAATTGTCGAACCATTTCCAGCTTGTAAACAAATGGTTTGTACCATTCAAGAGAACATCGTAAAGACAATAAATAACTGTACAAAAAATACAAAACTAAACTAAATATCAAACACGAAGTGACTTTAACGATAGGATAAATCCTTTAATACATATATGCGCGCCAATATGCAGTGATGATTCAGTTGCCAAGGTATTGGCATCGGCGTCAGGGCCCGTGGCTTCGATTTCCACACAGGAAAACTATTGATGTGATCCACAGATAATTTTTTTACATCTAGGTGTTTGTCCACGTGAAATTTATGTTTATAAAACCTCCTTACAACATAGGATAATCCTTACTATATATCCTACTTATTATAAACGTGAAAGTTATATGTATGAATGGATTTTAATGAAACTTTACAATAATATAGCTTGTACATAAGAATAAGACATAGGCTATAAGTTATATACATGTTTTATGATTATTTGTCTTTTTGTGAATGTTACGCCTTCAGCCTATTCTACGCAGACGTGGTTGCGGGTAGCAGCTAGTGGATAACACTATCTGCATCCGCAACAAGTAAGGGCAAAGGTTTTAAAAAAAGTTTTCGCTTTTTTTGCGTGTGTTTTCGCAAGTGAAAGCGAAAAAAACATGCTGAAAAAATTGCCGGAGTAAGAAAAAATTTAAATTAAAGCGTAAAGAGAAACCACGCTCAGAATTCACTCGAATCTTGATAATCCGACCTAATTAGGGTCCGTTAAAATACTAGAGAGCGACGCCGGAAAGCGGCCGATAAGGCGGCTGTGCACGTGTAACGCACAAATTTAAATCAGTTCGGAAATCTAATTATAGAAGCCAAACATGAGCGCTTTGGTTATTAATAAAGTAAAAATTTCGTTCGCGAGCATGAAACGAGCGGCCGCCGTGTTTGGGGCTAATAAGTGACATGTTGACACGCGACCGGCTGGTACTAGTGTTGCGACTTAGAGTTCAGCATACATCGAAATGAAACTTTATTTTTTTTTGTCTTATACATTCCAGTTAGCACTGCCGCGGTAAATATGATCTGTGAAGATATGTATAGGAGGCGTGATTGAAATCGAAAAAAAATAACGGAACGAACACTTTGATTTCGATTATTATCGATTGTTAACAAGTAGTTAGATATATGAGAAGTTGTGACTCAATTTATATTTAAGATATTCAACTACGGTGTTTTTTAGTAATCAATACTCGGCGTCCACGATTTGTAAACGCAGTTTCCTGAAAATTGTTTTATTTGATTTATATCTGTAATATTTTAAAACAAATACAGGAAGTTTATAGAAAAAGTTTTTCAAACTATAAGGCGCCTGACACTAATCTCCCTTGGAAAGAAACACCCAGATCCCGACTAATTATCCGTGTATTAAACCAAATTCTTGCCCCGTGTGGTAATCGAAACCACGACTTCCGGCGCTTAGTAAGATAGAGTCAAACAGTTATAATCGTTTTTGAAACTTTTGGGTAAATATAAGAAATTATTACTATTGTTAAATCAATACGATTCCGTTTAATTTAGTTGTCACCGTCCCATCTCTAGATTACGAGTGTTCCGTTACCCCACAGGTAATAAAAATTAAACGCAATCCCTCAACGGGAGTTGTTTGCTTCTTTGCTTACACTTTTGTTAACCGACAATATGAGGTAGGACTTTCAGTATGGAACGATACTGTGCGCTTAAGCTTGCCGTATTCCTGTATGATTTACACGGAGAACAAAATATGTACAAAAATTGAAATTCTAATAAAGAATTTTAGACGAAATATTCGTAGAAACTTTTGAGTTTTAATATACTAATTTATGTAAATATGTAGTTAACAGTTATTTTTGGAGTTTATTGATTACTATGACTTCGTGGCGGAGTTGCTAAAGTATTGGCTCCGGTGCCGGGGGTCGTGGCATCGATTCCCACACGGGACAACTATTTGTGTGACCTACAGATAATTGATTCGGATTTGGTTTTTTGTCCAAGAGAAAATTGTGTATGTTATTCTGATTTATGGGCAGTGTTCTTTAAAAAAAAATACTACAAATGATTTATCGATTTGAGTCGTTGAACGTCTTCTATAAGCTTTGTTATTTTATTACTTATATATAAAAGTTAAGAGCACAGTAAGAACAGCATAAATTTTAAATTAATTTCTTTTTTATTTAGGTTTTAACAAGCAAAGTGGTGAAATGATAAATTAAATTCAAATATCTTTATTCAATATGGAGGCATCACACTTAATTATTGATTGTCAAAAAACACTACCACTGACCTGAGAAGAACCGGCGAAAGAAACTTAGCGGGACATTTTTGTCTTTTTGGCGTTATTTGACAAAAAAATAACAAACATGAGTACAATTTATGAAATTCCACTAGCTAGAAAGAGAGCCTGGAGCGATCACTTCATTTCCAGAGTGTGTTATCATTCAAATAATCACTACTACTAGCCTTTAACACACAAACCTTCCTTTACAATTTTTTTTAATTTAGCAACAGACTGATAAACCATTTATTAGGATATATAGATATCTTATTCCAACCTTTACGCTAATTCATATAAATTATACTTCATTACATAAAAATAAGTCAGTTGCGTTTATAAGAAAAGGGCGCAAAAGGTAAGGTAACTTGTTAGTGTAATAATGCTTGGCGCGATTAAATTAGAGCGTGGTGTCATAAAGCGCTGGGGAACATTGCCTGTAAACTGCCATTACGAGTTAGCTACGATGAAGTTTGCGAGCATTAACATGCGATCGTAGCGCCGTAGACGTTCGGAGCTGTCTTTTAAACGGAGCGTAAACGAAAAAGGACACGCCATCCGCTAGAAAATTCTAAACGGATTAAATTGAAAATATTAGCCTGGTTAAATTTAAAATATTAACCAGATCAAATTGAAAATCTTAAATAATATTAAAAATCTTAATATAAAAAGATATTAAAATATTAAACTCATTAAATTTAAAATATTAAAACGATTAAATAATTTATATATCGATTAAACTGAATGAGTTGAATCGTTAATCTAAATTCTTTATCCGAATTTTAAAAAGAAGAAGGTTCTCTATTTGTTTGTACGTGCCGATCTCAAGTTTTTAGCATTTTTTTTTTAATGTGAAAGTTGCCAAACGAGCAGGCGGTTCACCTAGCATCAGGTGAATACCGCCGCCCATGGACATCTGCTACACCCGAGGGTTAGAGATGCGTTGACAACCTTTTGAATATTGGGTTTGTTAAGCTTTCATGTGCTTCCATGTTCATTTTATTTGTATCGGACCTTGGACTTTGGAAATACTTCGGGGCACTTCTCAGAATCAAATAAAAATGTATAGTGATTGAGATTCTTTAAGTCCAGCTTGTGTTTTGGGACTAAAAAAGTTTAACTTGTTAGCAATAGAATTGGTAGTAGTTCTATAACAAAATAGCACAATTACGTGCTCATTAATCGAATGAAAGAATAAACAATGCAAAATTGGAGCGGATAAATCCTATGGTGATAAATATGTGGGAAAATTTTGATTGTGGTTGGGCCACGCAGCAGCCTTGGCTGTTGCACTAATGGGCGGGCTCGTCCGGGTAAGTACCACGACCTCACAGACCACACAGAAGACCGGCGTGAAATGGAACTTTCACGTTTCATCTGGTGAGTGACGTAGCCGGAGCCCAATTTCCAAAAGGTTATCAAGGCACCTGCAGCCCTCGGGTGTAACAGATGTCCATGGGCGGCAGTATTCACTTAACATCAGGTGAACCGCCTGCTCGTTTGGCAACTTTCCACATTAAAAAAAATAATTATTGCATATAAATATTCGTGTAATAAAATCTTTAAATAAATGTATTCGTGTAACTACAATATGTCATAGTCCCTCTTATTTCAAAACATTGACATAAAACAATACCAGATAACTAGAGATTTCAGTAATTATGAAATATCAAATTTAGTAAATCTAAAACTTGTAGAGTAAATAAATAACTGACATTTGCAGGTCATAAGACGACACGGTATTGTTTTGAAAGAAAATATCAACCAGAATTAACTCAACAAATTCCATTTTCCGCAATGAACGTAACAAACCAAATTCAATACACGACAATAGTGGCATCGAAATCAATTCGAACACCGAGTAAACATGTTACAAACGTTATTTTTACCGATAGATTGGATGAAACGTCATAATAAAACAAAATAGCGGGAGCCCGCCCGCCACAACTGTCGCCTGGAAAACGTCACGCCACTAACAATGCCCGCTAAAATATGACAGATGTCAGATTTGCGTCAAGCTAGCGACGCCATTGGTCCATTTAAATATTGTTCAATTGTCCCAACTCGAGACGGCATCGGATTGGTCGTAATTGAATTATTCGGACTCTTTTAGCGTTAATCGAGTGACAAATTGACTTTTTGACGGCATGTGTTGTTATTATTTTTCGTTTAGTCATTTGTTTGAGCTTATTTTTGGAACAATTCATTTAACTTATGTCTGTTTGTACTCATGATTGTTAGCGTCTTCTTAATTAAAGATTTTTTTTGTGAAGTTTACTGAAAATTATATTCAGTGAATAATAGTTTACACAAATTACGACCTAAATTAAATAGCGCTTTCTTGGTCTTTCCGTCAAATCAAACATATTGAAATGTTTAACGCGAAAAATTTGTAGATAAATTGTCGAAAATGTTTTTGTCACTCTCGGGATTCGAACATACTCCTTCCGGATTACGCGTCCAAGGGCTAAGACAAAATGTCTGTGTCAAAATTGACGTTTTAAGATATTAACTACCAGAAGTTCCCTGAAATATCTTCCTTTTTTTAATGATACATACAAAATCAGTTAGGTATAAAATCGGGAGCAGCCAGGGGTGCGTGTAGGGTTGCAGATGCGTTTCCACCTTTTAATAAAGTGGGGCTCGGCTACCTCACTCATCAGACGAAACGCAGAAGTATAACACGAGGGAAAGAAATGAACTCACAGCTAAAATTGGCGGCTTAGCGTGCAAGCCAAACGACCGATCAAAAAGACAGTTAAACGATTTTATTATTTATTTATTTTTAAAAAAAAATCCCATACTTATGGATAACAATATCCTGTATTGTAAGGTCTTTTTACACACATAAATTTCACGTGGACAAACACCCAGATGCGAAACAACTATCTGTGGGTCACACAAATAGTTGTTCCGTGTTGGAATTGAACACACGACCCCCGACGCCGAAGCCAACGTACCAACCTTGGCAACTGCGCCACGGAGTCATACAGTACACAGTTAAACAATGCGTGTCGGTATTGCGATGCTAATTGCCCCCACGGGCGTAGATCAGCGAGGGCTAACGTAGGATATGCCAACAGGCAGTATAACGCTGAAATTTTAATGTTCTTCACTCATTAGAGACCGTCTCACATAGTTTTGTGCTGATGCTTTTAGAATAAGGACAGTATGGTACGACAAAATTATTTTTAAGGTTACGTAAGTAATGTAAAATTATAAAAATATTTCCTAGAATTGAGTAAATGCCTCTATGTAAAAAGTATTAGGGGAAAGTATATATTAGTAGACACTGCACGAATACAGATTAGCAGAATTATCTTCGATTTTTTTAATTGTTTCGAAGAAATTCGCTGTGTAGGGTAACTTCTGCTGTTGCAAAAATGGGCAGCCGACAGGCTCGTTCGGTAGAGTACAACGGCCTCACAGAATTGTGTAGTGTAAGTATTATACTTTCGCGTTTCGTCTGGTGAGTGATATAACGGGAGCCTGCTTTTTCAAGAGTGGCAACGGGCATCTACGCCCTCTCAGGTGCTGTAGATGGGCGGCGGTATTCAATTATCGTCAGGTAAACCATCTTCTCGCTTACCACGTTTGCACGTAAAAAAAAGAAAACCATTAAAACATGTAGAAAAAGTACGAAAAGATTGTCGCCGCTGTGGGAATCGAACCTACGTCTTTGGCATTCGCAGCCTGACGCTCTAGCCACTGACCTAAACGGCTGATAGCCACAGCGACGAAAATCTTAATAAGTTATAATAAGTTCCGTAAAGCCTATTTTAAATGATCTTTTTTTTATGGAAACACTAGGTTTATTCTACTGGTCTAATTTTCTGCGTTACCTTTAAAATGGTCATTGAACCATTAAGTTATGGCATACCAACAATAAACTTTTGAGAAATAATATATAGAGATAGATATAGAGATTGATACTTGTAGAAAAGCTAAGATATACGCATATTATTCAGTTTCTGTTTTGCATTAAACACAAAAAAATATTTGGCTCATGTGAGCTGTACGCTATTTTAAATTATATATTTGTTTTCGAGGTTTTGGAGCGGAGACCACCGCTAGGTAGAAGTGTGGACAGACCACCAGCCCGATGGTCCGATGATACTAAAGATACAATAGACCCAGTCTGGACAAGGGAATTGAATAACCGTACTAAATTGAAGAACATTGGAGAAGAGTATGCCAGACAGTGGGCATAAGAATACGATGATACTTTTTCGTACGTCAAAAATATATACATAATTTTTGCTGTTTCACACCGGGACTGGACAGATTTGGTGAAGTGAAAATTGCTGAGGCGGGATTGAAGTAGAAAGATCCAGGATTCAGTGCCTCGCGTGTCAATTCCGCTCTTCGGGGTTATTAAATCGGAAGTGTGGCGAGAGCTCAATACGGTGAGGACGCGCGGGGGTGGCGACGGGCGGGGAGGGGGTGCCAGTGACACTTCCGCGGGTAATGAGATACGGCGGCGCCTGTTTGTACAGAGACATCACGGAATGCTATGAGGATTCATGTGGCTGGTTTACGATGGGGTCATATAGTTGTACGCTGTTCGAAGTTTGCCTACTTTATTTAAAGGCATCTGCAACTCTACGGATGGTAAAATGTCCATGAGCGGTTATCACTTAACATCGGGTGAATCACCGACAGACAGACCAGCTTCGCTTGCCATCTTCTTACATGACAGGTGGGGTGTGGAGTCCACGCTAGTATAGAACGACAGCTGGAGACTACGCGTTTTATATTTTCAAAGTATGTAGTTACCGAATTAATAATGGCATGCGTTTCGTCTAGTGTTGAGTAAAATGATACGATGTAACAAGTGAATGAATTCGCTTTAAATGTATTTTAGGTATTGTAAAAAATTGTGAACCCGATTGGCGTAATGGATATTGGACTAGTCTGTTGAGCCAGAGGGTGTGGGTTCGATCCCCGCTACTGGAAAAATATTGTGTGAAGAACATAGTGTTTTTCTAGTGTTTGGGTGTTTATATCTATAATATGTATTTACTTACGAAACAATAGTATGTTTATCAGTTACCTAGTATATATAGTACAACTTTGCTTTAGTTTAGTTATTACATACTTATAACTTTGCGTAAAAATATATGTCGTGAAATTCAAAATAAATTTGGTACAGATAAATCAATTTTTAAATTTTAACTATTGAATATTACAATACGCTAAATTTGAGACATTGTTTGTTCCTTTCATTTTTATTTTACAATTAGATTTTTATGTAATACAAAATTAGAGCACTATTCTGGACGGTATATGATCAAGAAAATTAAATTAATACTTTGAGTCTTATGCTATGTGAGAGCGTTAAAAACACCGAAAAACTGCATCAAGCACATGCTACATCATGCTGTCAATTCTTCGTCTGTCACAATCAATAACGGTCGACGTGGGAAAAAGGAAGAAATTGCGAGCTTTCTGTCACAGCGGATGGAAAAAAGGCAAAGGCATTGACATCTCGGGCCGATGCGAGCCGAGCGTTCTTTTGTTTCCGTTTCCTTTCGACCGATGTCAAAAACATTCGTATCGGTTGCGATTTTAGATTTTTTTTTGTTCTGGAAATCATGTGCGCGTTGATAGTAGTAAATATAGTATATTGTTAGTAGTAAACACCGAACAGATAGTACTTAGTTGATTACATAATCATAGACGTTTAACGATTGGCATTACGAATGGTGTTGTTATAGTTTATTCATTTCGTCAGCGCGTTTTGTTGCGGCTTTATTGAGATGAATTTAAAAATATACTTCCAAAGATACAAGGCAACTGTGGCAGGGCCACGCAAAAGGCTGACGTTGTACGAATGGGTAGGTCCTCCCGGGGAAGTTAAGTAAGTAAAGTATCAGCCTATACATGTCCCACTGCTGGGCAAAGGCCTCCTCTGTACAGGGGTATCAGGACATAGTCCACCACGCAGCTCCGCTGCGGATTGGCGGACTTCACATATCTTCGAAATATATATTTTGTTATTATTTCGAATACATGCAGGTTTCCTCACGATGTTTTCCTTCACCGCGGAGCACGTGATAATTCAGCACTTAAAATTGACAATTTCATTGGTGCTGGCATCGGGGATCGATCTCAGGTTGCTCGGGTATGTTAAATTAAAGGCGAGCGCCCGGACACTGAATTATCACGGCTCTCGGGGGAAGTACCACAACCTAATAAAATACCGTAAGTGGAAGTGTTATACTTCTGCGTTTCGTCTGCTGAGTGAGGTAACCGGAGCCCACTTTATTAAAAGGAGGCAACGAATCTACAACCATACGGGTGTTACAGACGTTTTACGGTAAGAAGTTTCAAGTAGTATGTTTAGCGTTAAGAAGTGGGGGAAAGCACCAACCACCAGCTACGCCGCGCTACGAAATTGCCAACTTAAGCTACTGCTGTAGCTAACCCCTATTCCTCGCGGCGCAACGTTATTGCGTCTCCTTGGTATCTCACTTCGTCCTTTTTCCTCGCGTAATTGGAAGCGAATACGGGCGTAGACGTGTATCGAAAGGCTAATACGCTTTCGGTTATTAGCTGCTACGCTCGCTATGAACTCCAAGTTGGTCGTGAATTGGGTTTATTTTCCTTAATGGTTTTTCGTTCGGTTCTACGGTGGACCATCTGGTGCCAAGGGGTTTGAAAGACCAGGTGGTAATGGTGATTTTTTATGTACAGTAATACAGACATACACACATGTAAATATCGTTTCAACTATAAGGATGGGTAGACAATAGGGATTATGGTAATCATAAAGTGGTCTTTACGAAATCCTCCCACAACTCTTTAGTCTTTACCATGTCTACTTGTATATACCTATGTCGGAATGATTTTCGCTTACAGGTATTTACGAAACATTTTACAAGCTTAAGTTATGAAGTGACAAATACCTCCAATGTAATACATAAAAATTATATTTAGTTCATATAAATATTCAAGTTTCTAAAGTCTATAATTGGTACAATTCTAACCTAGGAACCTGCACTGAGGACGTAATCTGTTTATTAATTTCACCGTGATTGTTTCTTGTAAATTTCTATTTTCTGACTTTAAAATCTCTACGACATGTAAAACTGTTTCTTTTACATAAAGTTATGGTTAAAAGATATCTTTTTAAATATAAACACAAGTTAAAATATTAAACTTTTAAGCGTGTAACAGTTAAACATTAAAACATGCATATAACTTTACTTATAAGTGAGCCTGAATACTCTAGCAGTTTCTCAAATTCGATTATGTAGATTAATGTAAGCTTTGCCGAGTCGTGATAGCTCAGTGTCTGGGCACTCGCCGTTAATTTTATATACTCATAAAGAATTTTAAATAATTGAGACTGGGATCAACTATAGCTTTTTCTTTAACTACATTTCATTCCTTCCATTAAAATCTTTGCATAGCATCCATAAAATAGTAAAATAAACTACGTAACAATAAATGTAAAGTATCAAACGAGAAAATGTTCAATGTGCAATTCTTCATGAAACTAAAATATTAAAAACTAAGAGAAGGAAGGAGAAAACAGAAATGCATTTTTGACTTTAAATAGCAAAAACGATATATACTGGCCATATATAAAAAAAATCACTGCTTGAAAGAATAACTTAAATATAATTATTCTTTAAAAAAAGATCATCGAATTTATCGCGAAGACCCACGCACTAAATTGTGTAACTGTTATCCATTTGCGCCGACATCGATCGCACCCAATACCTCTTTATTTACCTTCCAAACGCAATTGACTCCTGACATCCCCTCTCCCTCTAACGCCCAACACAAACAAACTTCGGCTTCTTTCTGTTACGCAAGAAACAGAGCGAGACGGAGATATCTACAAAAATACACGTCTAAAGACTACGGGCTGCCTCGCCATCTTAGATGCAGCCCATGGACCAAAAGTTAGCCAATAACAACCTTTGTTCGAACTAGAAAGACGTAAGTCTCTTGTTATGCCCGAACGAATTCGAACTATTCTTTGTGGGGATACAGTTGCATTTTGCGTATACCGAGTCGAGTTGAAATTAATAACGTTTGTGGATGTTAGGGGCTCCTTGAGGGGTGGATTCGGCGTGCGGGGATAATGATGGCGTGTCGTTGATGGGGCCTATTGTAACTTTACTGTTCTTGATGCCTTTTGTTGAGACGTCTGTTAAATGATACGAAATTCATTTTCGTCCCCTTTTACCAATTGCCTCTTGTGAACTCTCAGAATTCACTTTACATACGGGCTCTATGAAATTAATCATAAATATATCCGGAATCGGAACCTTTAATATTATGAATATAATGTCTAAGGATTATTATAATTATTTGTTCTTAAACGTAGTTTAACATATCGCAATTCTGCGTTCGGTACCTTTTTATCAGTATTTAATCTATAGGATCAACTTATTTTTTTCATTTTGCTAGCTTACTCTTGGACAACAAGACTTTCGGATACATCCATGCATTGGAGCTTATTTCGAAGTATTGTAAAACGTACCACGTGGGTGCTTCTATCATTTTTGGCATCTTTTTTTTGAATTGTATACAGCGTGTCGTTACCATCGCGACAATAAATGAACACACGTCTAACGCTACTTGCCAATAATCATAAAAAAATAATAACGTTAAAGAAAATCCATAATTAAAAAAAATATATTTTTCTAACAAACTTATTAAGAGAAAAAGAAACGAAATTTGTAACATCCTATACAACTCGCGCCACAGCGTCGCATTACAAGTTTCTCCTTCTAACAGTACATTTTGTCTCTTTTAAATTCATTCAACCCATTCATATGCTTTGTGACCTTTACAAATGAACTTTACGTTACAGTTTTATACGTAAGGTTGTTCTAAAATTCTTTGTTTTGGAAAATTTAATAACTCTGTAAATATTGATGTTTAAAGAATTTAAATGTTTAATACAACTTTAAAAAGTTATCCCCTATATGTGTGTTCATTTATTGTCGCGATGGTAACGACACGCTGTATAATATTGTCACTGATCTGAAAGGGTGCGGACAACCTAAAAAACCGATAAAACTCTAAAAAAATAGTTTATCTCCGAAGGGTTTAAATACATAATCTTTAGAGACTCGTATTAAAGAGATTTACTTCAGACCTCAAAGATGTCACCCCGGCCACCAAAGTTACACACTGAAATTAGAGGCTTCTAATATGTCTTCGTAATGAGTTGCATCGATCATCTACGTATTTGTACTGATTTATATTCTTTTATTATTATTGACAGCAGCAAAATTTTTGTTCGAAACGGGAATTTGAAAGAAGCTTTCCGCTCAATAAAACGGCCTGTATCACAAACGCTTAAAAATTAATTCATCGGAATAATATATTGATATTTTGGATTAACGTAAGGGCTGATGAGATAAAATGCGATCAAATACTTTTATTTAACAAGAACAACTGTAAAGAGCTCTAGTTATGAAACTATTACGCAAAGATAAATAATTTGATAAACAGAGATTGTTAATTATTGCCCAAGCATCGCATAGGAACAAAGGTATTAATCAAAACATAATAAAGAGATAATTGTTACTTAATATAAAACCACGAGGGCTAGCCGGAATTTATTAAGCAGCCTCCAAAGTCACACTCTTCCGCATAAGTTTTGTATGTTCTCTAGGGTACACCTACAAAATAAGGACTGTAATTGTTTAAATGCTCTTAACTTGTTTTGACGCCCGTACTCTATTAAAAGGCCGAAACATCGAGAGCATCAAAAGCGGCCCCAAAAACATCAATCACTCAAACTGAGTTAATCCACAACTAAATTAACTCTCGACAAACAAGCTATAACTCACCCTTAATACAAGCTAAGCCAATAAATAATCAACCCTATTACAGGGGAACAAGGTTACGTTTCGTGCGTTTGGTTAGTTTTAGATGTAACTCTCTTTTAATTGATTCGGAACTTTATTACAACGCAATAAGATTTGTTTTCAACTCCAGTAAGAGTTCATTTCTTGATTTCATCCTATATTCACATCATTTACGGGTCATCCAGTAGCGAAATGTCGGGACAACCTCTTGTATATTTTTACAATTTGAACTTTAACTCCCAAGCATTAAGGTTTATCTTGTTTTGTAATTATTTATAGTGTCTTCTACCTCTTTAGAAACATTTTATTTCATTCATTAGCGGGACATTAATGTGTTGTTAAGCGTTAATACCGATCTTTTTTTGGGTAATTTTTATACAGAACAAATGTTAGGTGATAAAGGTATTCTTTGGATTAGAACTTTGTAATAATTTAATAAATATTCTCTAAATAAACGTCATGGGATAGTTTAGTACGAATGCTACTACTAGTTTTCGACGATATTCAAAATTTTGGCATCATTTCCGTTCTAAGAAAGCTATTAGATTACTTATTACAACTTACACCGGACATCCGGAATCACATTGGTGAAACAAGCTGGCGGTTCATCTGATTTTTAAAAAAATAATATTGCTCTTACTATAGCATAAAATTATCCTGTGTTGTAAGAACGTTTTCCATTGTTTTCCATTGTTCCGTTTTGCATAATTATATGTAATATGGAAAAACACCCAGATCCGAAACAATAACGGTATGCCACACAAAGAGTTGTTCCGTTTGTTTAATTTGAATTTGAATTTTGAATTTCCAGGTTTGATTTTGGAGTCTTTACGTACTATTAACGCTTGGCGTCTGCTAGTCCGACTCGAGACTGATGTAGGGATGCCCCTAAGAACTGAACCCTCGTAACGGAAACGGCCGGGGGGATCCCCGCGGACGTTTTTTAAAAACTTAATTACCGCTCCGGGGCCCGTACGAATTTCATCAAATGATCGTTTAGCGAGTGAGGCCAGGCGGGCGCAATAACGATTATTTGCGTTAGAGGCCAATATCTTTGGACGTACGGATAAACAGAGGGGGTTGTGCAAACGGCGCGAGTTTGTCACAGAGTAAGCTTATCGTGCGTCGTTCGTTCGCATGATCGCCAAAACGGTATTTATGGTTTTTTTTATGTGAAAAGATGCCAAACAAGCAGAAGGTACACCTGTTGGTAAGTGAATACCGCCGCTCATGGATATCTGCTACGCCCGAGGGTTCCAGATGCGTTGACAACCTTTTGAAAGTTGGGCTCTGGCTATCTCACCAGACGATACGCGAAAGTATTAGTCATACTTCCACTTTACGCCGGTCTTCTGTGAGGTCGTGGTGCTTACCCGGACGGGCCTGCCCATGCGTGCAACAGCCGAGGCTGCTGCGTTGCCCTACCACCGTACTATTGATTTTACATTTTTTCTGACTAAGCGAATGAACACCGAATTATAGCAGTTTCTTACTTTATTATGAAGTGGCAATAACGTATTTGCAAACCGACTGGTGTTGCAAATATAAGGTGGCGATTATCACTTAAAATCAGGTCAACCGCCAGCTAGTTGGCCTATGAGACCAGATAGTAGAATTAAACACATATTATAAATTATTTTTAGATATGTGCCAGATAAAAAATGTTATTGTCTGTGAAAGAAATTCATCATTAATGCACATAGTTATTTTCAAGCAGCTTCGATGTCCTTTTTTTAATATACTTTTTTAAAATACCTTTTACATAATACTGAGTCAATATCGTCTTTTTTACTCTTTATTTTTTTTTAAAGTAGGGTGTAATCAGTCATGATTATGTCACCCTCATAGGCATTCACAAAATATATAAACAAATAACTTACGATCTACGCTTAATAACTAATTTCACTAACTTATACAGTGTCTTTGCTACATCTGATAATGGGTGCGCCAGGATACAGTTGCATTTGCCAATTTCAAATAGATCTATATTATTTTGAGAGGTAAATGATCTCCTCTCAACTTCGATCCGGACACACTCCACTATAACGTGGTATACATCTTCTGTGACACCACACTCCTCACAATTGGGTGAATTTGTTTTACCCATAAGGTATGCAAAACTGTTTAGTGGGATGTGTCCAGATTGAAGTCTCATTGCAGTTACAATATCAGACCTAGGTACTCATGCCAGATCCACCAAACCATGGCGAAATGGTAAGATTGGGCTGTATTTTCTTATACCAAATAACCTTAGTAAGTGACCTCTCATCAAAGTGCTCCTTGCACAATTCTTTACACTTATTGCGGACTAGATATAGCTGCTCTGTGTATAAAGGCAGACAGTTGGTCAATATCGTTTTCAATGAAAGAATTTATGTACTTAATAATTCACATACGCAGTGTGAAAGTTGAGGAAATGACATTGCCCCAAATAATTATGATAACTAACCAATAAGGGTAATTTATCTCTGTTTATTTCTGAATGTCTCAGTTGACTGTGACAGATGTATTTTTTAATTAAACAATTCAAATATTGTCTCCTATAGACAATTGTCCAGTTATGATTTAATTCCGGTATTGCTGAAATGAAATACATAGTAGTGTAGAGAGTACAATTAAAGATGACAGAATGTTAACGTTAGAAAATAATGCAATTTTAATTAAACGAATAGTTGAAATCTTGAGAACGTCAAACGTACTTTTGGCAAATGTTGAACGTTTGCGTAACTACTTACTTACGCATCAATGTACAAATATAGACTAGGCCGGCACGTGGCTTTGTTTACTGGGGGCCGTTTGTAACCCACACCGGCTCGGTGTAGAGCCCGACTTCCGTAATCACACAAAATGCAAAAATTTATTAATCAAAAAGCCTAGAATCGCGTTGACATTTTAAAAGTGCGCTAACAAGGCCTGCGTGAAAAATACTCATTAGTTAATTTCGTCCACTTTTAATTTATCACACCTTGTCTCACTTAAGAGTGAGTGAAAGTGACTGAGGTAGCAGGACGAATAATACGTTTGCTCTGCCAGTGATAATATTCGGGCATCTCTATGAATCAACAATATAGATATGGTAATAGTAAATGAGGCAGAGTGTTTCGGAATTTAAAGGGGATAACAGATTTCGGTCTAATAACACAGAATCAAATTCAAATATCTTTATTCAATATAGAAGCATTGCACGACTAAGTGATATTGACTTTGACGTCAAGTTAGAAAAGCCATTGACCAAAATCTAGTAGAACTCTTTTCTAAATTAGAATTTTTACTGATCAATCAGAAGTCGGTCAGGTTTTGTCACTTGGCATTAAACGAACCGACTAATCGCTTGCCAACTTTTACATAAAAATGTCTAATGTTCGAGTTTCTAATGGGGCAGAATATCTTAAAAACATCAAGAGAACATTACGTGAAACTTGAAACCGGTCGCTTGTTGAAGGACTATGCTCCCTTTCAAGTCGAGACCGCTAACAGTTTTCTCACCCTTTCCAGCTCGACGCCCCAGCCTAGGATGGCGTCAAACACTTATCGTGAAAAAGTATTCGGGTGTGTGAGTGTTTGTGTTTTACTTGCATATCTATATAAATCGTGATCATCACTGTATTGAGATATTTCTGATCTATCTAGACTTCACCATACATAAGGATATAAAGTTACAACCTATATACTAATATGTCTCACTGCTAGGCAATGCCCTCTTCTGTACAGAAGATATAAAGGCGTACTTTATCATGCGACACCACCGCGGATTGGCATACTTTATATATCTCCAAAATGTTTTCTTTTCTTTATGGGTGGCTTGGTTGGTTTTATATACATGACTCGACGAGTCGCAATGTTTAAGAAAATCATTACGTAAGGGACTGACGAAGGGATCAGGCTTGACTTGTTTTTTGCAATAAAACAAACGCAAACAATAAAAAGTAAAGTAAAAGTATCAGCCTATACATATCCCACTACTGGGCAAAGGCCTCCTCTGTAGGGAGAGTATCAGGGCATAGTCCACCAAACGGCCCCGCTGCGGTTTGGCGGACTTCACATATCTTCGAAATATTTTTTTTATTATTATTTCGAAAATATACAGGTTTCCTCACGAAGTTTTCCTTCACCGCTGAGCACGTGATAATATCAGCACTTGAATTTATCAATTTCATTGGTGCCGGCACCGGGAATAGAAACTCAGGTTGCTCGAGTATTTTGAATTAAAGGCGAGCGCCAGGACACTGAGCTATCACGGCTCTGCAAACGATAACGAATAGTTAAAACATAAATCGAAAAGAAGCGACGTGCGTCTGAAAATTGTCTATTACACTTCATGTTAGAGAAAATGATAACTAAGCGTAGTTTTTTATCACACGGTTCTCACCGCGCCATCCGGATATTTTGGTCTGGAATACGATTCCGTGGCAACCCCTGCTCGGGAAAAGTCCCCCTCAAGGAAACAGTGACTAACAGCGTTCTAATGGGGTCGCTCCGTCGCGTACTCCTTTGTTGCGAAAATAAACATAAAAAAACCGGTCAAGTGAGAGTCGGACTCGCGCACGAAGGGTTCCGTACCATTATCTATAAATATTTTATATTATTTTCTTTCACACAATAGCACAATTTCATTTCTTTACCTTATTTGAGTTTGGTGCCAATTAAGTATGAGTGCCCGTACAATTACTTTACTATCTTAAGTGGCGTAAACAGATAAATAAAAATAAAATCTAAATTTGTCCATATCTACTTATCGTTTTGACAGCGAGCCTTGATTTTTATACACCTAATAGAGACTAGATAATAGACCTCAGTATCTGGTATAAATTTCAACTTGTAAGGTCCACCCGTTCCTGAGAAAATCGGTGACACACGGGCAGACGGACAAGAGAGTGATTTTATGAGGGTTCTTTTATTTTACCTTTTGAGCGTTTCGTCTACCCAGTGAGGTAAATGGGGCTCAATTTTTAGGCGCAACAAAAAACGGGAAAAACGGGCCCCTATTACCGCTGTCTGTCTCACAATCTGTCCGTCTGTCTCATGAACGTGGATAGTTAGACAGTTGCAATGTTTACAGATGATGTATTTATGTTGCCGCTAAAAAAAATTAGAAACAGAAAAAAAAATGATTGTGGCTCCGATGCAACAGAGATGATTTTTTTGCCGTTTTATGAGTGTTTCGCGACTAATTTGTTACAGATAAATCCGACACACCAAGAGTTGACTGTGAGGAGGTCAGAGCGTGTTCCGTTGTCCCAGGCGTGGGCCACGCGGCGGCCACGTGGCGGCCACGCGCTGCCCACTAATTACCATCCCGGGCCACGCACCCCACGCCCGCCAATTTGCGCCAATGTATCGGGTTGCTTTGCAAGTGGGCTAGCAATTGCGGTGCAACTGTAGCTTATATTGTTTGTAGGCGGGACACTCCGCAGATGTCCGTGACGTGCCTAATTATGGCGCGTTCCTCCAATTCTCAAACACGAGATGTTTAAGCCGTGAATATAAACGGAATTTGATGCTTGGTGGTTTTAATCTCGTTCAAAAAATTATTAGTTCAACGAAAAATATTTTTTTTTTAAGTGAAAAATTGCCAAACGAGCAGACGGTTCACCTGATGGTAAGTGAATACCGCAGCCCATGGACATCTGCTACACCCGAGGGTTACAGAGGCGTTGACAACCTTTTGAAAATTGGGCTCCGGCTACCTCACTCACCAGACGAAACGCGAAAGTATTTGTCATACTTCCACTTTACGCTGGTCTTCTGCGAGGTTATGGTACTTACCCGGACGGGCCTGCCTATTCGTGCAACATCCGAGGCTGCTGCGTGGCCCTACCACCATTAAAATATTGGAAAAATATTGGTATTTAAGTACAAGTATTCAACTTTAAGTTATTATTCAAACATATTCTCTAGTTGCGTTTTACATTGTATTGGTTGGTGTTTCATTTAATCGATGGTGAAAGTTGAAAATAATTTATTAACAGTACATAGGTATATAGTAAGTACAAGCAATTATTGACTTAGCCATTAAAATACTATTATGGATTATAAAAAAAAAATCTGCTCCATGTTATAATATAACTTGAAAAAATATTTTACCGAGTAATTTTTTACAGTCTTGTTATAAACAACAGAACCCCATACATTTTAAATATATAGCAATGATACAAAATTGTAAAGGTTGTCTTAGATCTATCATCGATCATCGTGGACGGTGGTTCACACAGGATATTTAAAACTTCACGAATCTAAAATTTAAACAGTAAGAAACAAAATTCTATAATTTTTATTTATAAAACACATCCCCTTGTTACGTGTTGGTACCAATAGTGTACATGGGACCGCAAATTCACTTCCCATACGGTGGTTAATCCTATATCTATTTACATTATTAAAACATGTAGAAAAATCTTAAAAAATATTGCATAGATTGGCACTATAAAAAACTTTAAAATTTATATACATTATTTCTCATATTTCATTCTTCTTTTATGTCTGTACGCCATAACTTCGATTAAATTTCATAAAATGTAATGATTTCAATATCATTGTATAGCTTATTTGTGCCGAAATTGGAGAAAAAAAGTTAATGTCTCATAAATTTACGTTTAAAAATATATTATAAAGAATGTACGATAATGCCATCTATTGACAATTTATTTAACTGGAAGATAATGAAATAGACTGTTCTTCAAAATAACATACCGTTCATCGATAAATAGTCGTTTGCCAATTACTATATTACTATTCGGTGTCTGATCTTGGTACTGTGTGAGAATTTTGCACGGATCAACTGTATCAACTGTAACATGAAATGTATATAGAAGCATCTATAAGTAACACAGTATTGTCATAAGTATATAGAAGGCGGTACAAAGTGGAGGAACGCTTATACAGGCGGACAAATCGCTTCGCGCTAATTGCTTTAGTGTGCTGACACCGGCTCGGCAGTTGTGGAGACGGCTTCTCAAATTAATTGTATCTTTTATTATTTTCAACGTTTTTCTCATACTAGCGTCACCTTGTGATCATATATGTACAGCCGTAATTCATGTATGAGAGCTGTGATAGCTCACTGTCCGTGCATTTCAATCCCGTTGCCGGCACCGATGAAGTTGTTGATTGCGATATCGAGTACAAACCTATCACTTGGAAAGGAAAACATCGAGAGGAAACGAGTTTGTATTTACATGTCGCTGTGAATTCTCATTATTTTCTATTTGAATTTTAAACGACTTTTAGTAACGATAGCATAACAAATAAATATGACGGTTAAAATTAACTGATATGGTCGACAGATTGCACCGTAATAACCTGAACCTTATTCGTGGTAATTTATAGAAAACGAAACCAATTTTAACCGTTTTACGAGTATCCAATTTCAAGTTCAAGTCGAAATCTTTGCCACCCCAATAAAACGGGCCAATCATTTTCCACATTACGTAACCACTTCTACTAACTCGAGATCCTTAATTAAATTTCGCTCTAACGCCAACTCCGCCAGACTTTGCTAAAAGGTTAATTTTGTATTTGTCAGCTCGACTCATCGACTGGCAAACGTCCTAAGTACCGCTTGTTGCTCAAACGAATTTCAACTCTATTGCGTCAGTCTTAATTCTTGTAATAGTGGTTGAACTTAAATTTTATGGTGCCATTCTAAGTTTGTGAGTGCTAATTATGTAAGAGGAAAGATAAAGCACTTGATTGAAACATTACAAGCAAAATTCAAAGCAACCACATCCAACATAAAGTCTCTAATCCTTTAAACGTTGGCAATAACAAAATCAAGAACAAACGCCTCGGAAATTAACAATGCAAATTAAACTTAACAGACGCGCTTTAAGGTTTCAAATTGCTCGCGAACGTCGAGTAAATAGGTAATTGAATTCCTAGTATACGGAGCAGTTCCTTGGGCAGGACCTCATTAGCATTTATTAAGCAAGGAGAGTAATTAGCGATTACGCAATTAGCGACGATTTCCTCGGCGCGTCAATTAACGCTGTGTTGGCAAATTCGTAGTAATTACGGCGGTGAGATTGTTTACGATATTTTTTCATGAATATACGCTACTGGTAAAAGGTAAGAGTGAATAGGCTAGTAATTTTAATGTATTAATATAGTAAATCAATATAAATATAAGAAATAATAAGTAATATGATATAATAGTCTATAATTTTTATGTGCTACTGTGATTATCATCTGTGCTGGAAATCACTCCAGTAGGAGTTAAGCAGTGAGAGCTGTCGGGAAGGCTAGGAAATAAATTGTAGAAAAGTTGATTGAGATGTTGTTCAAGAAGTAAAATACGTAAAGATTCAGACTACTCAAAATGCTGTATCATTCGACGTCACGTTATACATATAAAATAACGTCAATGTAAATGGTACATTCTTAAAGTATGTAAAATCCTACTAAAATTGGAGTAGCCTAGCCAAGCGAAAAGTAGCTAAGATTAATCGCAGACTTGATACCAATTTGATGTTTTATGTTTTACAGAACAGGAATTTCGTTTGCAGTATTAAAGTTCCTATGAATTTTAAAATAAAGTTATAAGCAAATTTAGATTTTCACTAGAAAACTTTTAACTTTTATTTGAAAATTGGAATATTAAAAAAGCATTCAATATAAACCGATCCAAACTGTGCAAATTAAAATAAAATATAATATATATTAGAATAACTTTCGTCTATCCCTCAGATGAGAGAGAAAGCGTTCAGTTGACTATAAAAAGTATTACAAAAAGCGGTATACGACGGAATACAATAACACAGTATTTGTATCACACGTTGAAACTGCGGACTTCTCTAAGTATTGTTAGAGTACTTCATAGTCAATTAGAAACAAATATAATCCTACAATTCAATTTGAACAATGAATCGGGTCCCTTAAAGCTCAGATCCAAAGTAATCTTCATCAACAGAGCACAATCGTCGGGAACCTTATACTTCCAGGAGCTTGTAAACAAATCCATAGGCTCAATGACAATCTCCAATAACATACGTATACTTACAAGGACACTTCGACTTTGTCACGAACATCTTAAGGTTTAAATTGGCTTGGAAATAATTCAAAATTTATTGGTCGTATACGTTTACACTGGATGCCGATTTGAATGCGTAAGGTTTTTGAATGTGGAATTGTTTGTGAAATTGGAGGCATAATCTGCTTGTACGCCTGCGCACGCCGCCATTGTACTTTGTCGCGAAATACCGGGTTGCACGTTTGTGAAGATGAAAAAAGTATTTCACAGATCGGAGTCTTTGGGTAGTTTCCAAGTTGTGCAAGGTAATCGTTTAAGTAGTTCCAATAAAAGAGACAGTTTAAACAGTTGTGATTTGGAAGGAGATGTAGCAAACGGAGTTGTTAGTATGCCGTTTAAATTCAAAAAGGAAGGAGAATTTAATGAAGACCGTTAAAAAGGTATCGCTTTGAAATTAAATGCAGGTGGTGAGTTTATAGAAAAATTACTTTCATATAAATTCTGAAGGCATTCTGCAGAGTGCAGATGCATGCAAATCGTCATCCGACTTATGGATAAATAAAATTATCCAAAATTCAATTGTTATAAATATTCATGATGTTAGTACTCACTACCACCTAGCAAGCACATTAATAAATATACAGATTGTAAGTGGAAAATAACTATTAGGATGCTGGAAAACAAAGGTTGCCTGATTAAGGTTGCCTGGAAGAAATTGTTATATTAGCAGTAAGGTCCCCGATATGTACATTATGTTTCCTGTGTGTTCTTTCGTTTTGTTTCCTTGTGTGCATTAAAGTATTCTATTCTAACTAAGACCCCATGGTATAGATGTTAGGCAGATTTTTTTTTCAAGGCAAATAAAATTCAAAATGAATATTATGAAGATTAGAGATTAGTATGTTTTCAACAAATGTTTCAACCCTTTATTTTATAATTGAAATTTTTTTGAAATTCTTGTAAGGATACTTTTCTTGCAAGATAACCTCTAATGACCCTTTTTTTCCCTTTCACGCATTTTGATTTGAGTTTGATATTCATACAAATGTGTTAATTCGTGGGAGGCCACTGTCAGCTGTGAAGTAACGATGGTGTTCTATTTCCATACTGTATGTATTTGAATAAACTAAAAATTTTTACAAGGTAGCTTTGCAAATATAATGGTAGCTTTATTAATTTATAATCATTACGATTATAAATTAATAAAGCTACCAGTATTCAGCGTTCTTTAAGGACCTACCTATTGGAGATAAAATTTTGTTCCCTGAAAAATAATGTCATGAAACAATATGTTATATACTTAGTAATCACCCAGCCCACGAGTTTAATTTGCGCAGATAATACAAAAATATCGCATAATCAGTAGGAAATAAGCAAAGAAAAAAGCCTTACGCATATGGGCTGTATCAAAAGGAGGATGTATACAATTGAAACACAAAGAAAACACAACATTAGATCTTGCAAATAAAATCATATGCCTAATTTTAAACAGGCCTTAAAACGCCGCTAAAGGAACGGAAGTATCGTGTTTAGGGTTCCTTCGCCGGCTTGCGTAACCCACACCGACATGATACTGACGGAACCTACCATTAATACTACAATGCTCAATACCTTCACTCTTTGTACTGACGACCATTATAAATTGACCTGTACCTCGCAAGGGCCACGTTGAATCGTACTCTCTCCAAGTGCCACGATAAATTGGTGGTTATTTTATACCAGTAATTCAATTACCCTTGTATTTCGTTGTTTCCTGTATTTTTAAAGGGTTTTTTACACAGGAAGGAGCCGTCAAATTTTAATGAAATTATTCCTTCACAAAGAGGGTTATGATTAGGTCCGTATTGCATTGAGAAATCTTTTAACTATTGATTATGCCCATTGTGATCGGCTATAAAGCTATAATCGGTCATAATTACACTTAACAAGAATAATAACGAACTTTTATGAAAATTTATGTCTACTTTTAGGTAAGTGGTTTAACTTAAGTTACTATCTCTATACAGTAAAAAGTTTTGAGAAGTTACGAAGTTAAGTCACTTGCTGATTTGGGATATATAAATTTCGTAACCTTACGTTTTAGAATTGTGTTATAATAATTTTGTAGTGTAGGTCTTTTAATGTTCTTTTCTGTAGATGCCAATAAACACACATTTATCATATTAATTCCATAACCGAATGAATGTTTTACATTTAATTCCTACATCGCAAAATTAGAACGTAATAAAGTCTATAAAAATAGTTTCATTTGACAATTTAAATATTGTTTAAATAAAACGTAACCTTAACATTCCATCAAGAGTAAAAAACTGTTATGTATGATCTACCTTGTATTGTGCACGTTCTCAATTCGACCATTTACAGGCTATCATCACACCCTCTAAATACAAATTTCCCTCGTAAACAACGCGCTTCCATCGCTTGGGCGCCCGCTGGGGGGCGCGATGCGAAGGGGTGGGGAGGGATAAACTCGCAGCCACCAACACGAATTCCCTTGTATCGACAAATAGCGAACACTCGGGCTATCCCACGCGCCTTACGCGTGGTGATATAATTTCGGAGTCGGAGGGAATCGAGGAAAATGACGACACGTTAGTTAAACATAAAGGTGGATAAAGCGCTGATGATAAAATTCAAGTTGCTCGAACGCCTTTCTTCATATACAACATGGTCTAATCAATTTGATCTAATCGTGGCGCAGTTTCCAAGTTGTTGGTATTGGCTTCGGCGCTGGGTTCGTGGGTTCGATTCCCACACGGGACAACTTGAGTCACACATAGATAGTTCTTTCGGATCGGGGTGCTTGTCTAAGTGAAATTTATGTATTTAAAACTTTATGTCTTTACGTTACAGAATGTTATCCTACAGTAAGTTTGAATAAAAAAAAGAAAAAGAAAAAAGTCACAATAAGTAGAGATGCTAAGGGTGATATTCCGATGGCACATAGTAAAATATGAACGCTAAAAATAAATACAAGTTGTCCCATAATTAATTGTGGCAGATCTGTCTGTCTTTGTAGAAGTTATACACGTTAAAGTTCTCAACAAACTGCTCTATCAACTGCGGTAGAGCCATGCAGTAGAAATGTTTATACTTTTAAGTTTAGTTTGGTGAATAAGGTAGCCTTTAATCTCTTAAAGATAGGCAGCGTAACCGTAGCTTTGGAGTATTGTTTGTGGATAAGGTAATCTCTCATCATCGGGTAGACTATCTTCATTCATTCTAATATACAAATATAATAATCTTATTCTACAATTTGAAATTATCCGGAAAATTCATTAATTTCATTTGAGTAATTGGCTTCTTTTGAGACTGAAACTAAATAAACTTGATGTAGAAGCCGTTGAAAATACGATAGATTTAGAGCTCTAGCGACTTAAATAACTAAATCATTCTTAAAACACAAAAGTAAACTGGAAAGACGATAAGCAAGCGCTATAAGTACTAAATTACGTGAGTGAGAAACAATTTCACAACATAAGCATAGAGGTTGTGACGACGAAGCGGTCCACACGTCCTCGGCGCTAACTTACTTACAAGACCCTTCGAGTACCGAAGAGCTGGGGGACTTGGCCAATGGAAGAGGCATATTCCGATTGTTGGAGCAACTCAACGTTAGCAAGAAAAAAGCTGACGCTGTTACAAAACTATTAACTGAAGCTTAAAATGGTTTTAAATATATGAAAGCAATGAAAATACAGCACTAAAATATAAAATCAATGAAATACGACTATTCAGAGGTGAACGTAACTGTATTGGTGCATATATTTCTTATGTTAACGGGAAAATTGATCATTTTCGGATAAACGCAATTTTCCGATTTTAAATTAAATTGAGGGATGGGATAATTTACAACTTTGTGTGGTGTCTGACTTCCCAGTTTTACCAACTTATATTCTAGGTTCTATGAGCTTATTCTTTTTGGTCTTTTATCCAAGATAGTCCGTAAGAATATGTGTTGTTGTTACTGTTTCCAAAAGGCTAAAAATATTATAAAAATCTGTAGATACTTTCAATATATTTACCAGTTCTTCTCAACTGCGACAGAAGTATGAATGCTCCTCGCTAGTAGCATGTTGGGGCTTTTAGATGATGTCAAAAACTATTGAAGCCACATCCATTACCTCATAGTTGCTTTCATATGATGAGACTTCATAATAGTAATTAATTGCTTGCTAAGTGGATAGTCGGAGCGCGCTTGCCTCTAATCTGATGTCGCTCGTGCTGTTAGCTCGTTACCAAGTCGCCGTTGAACTAGTCAAATTTGTTATTAATTTACCGCGGCACATCTAAATATACTTAAATCTAGCTCATCACTGATCATCAGGGGACACTAGTCAAGTAACGGAAGACACATAGGAAGAAACAACTTGGTTGAAACAGTAAACGATACAAATTTATTTTGACGATACTGATGAGTTTTTTATGTATCTGTTTATATAATTATGTTTCATTAATTCATTTACTACCTCAGAATTTTTGTAAATAGTTATGTCCTATATCTAAAACTTCCGAATGCACACTAAATACGTGATTTTCTGTGTTGGTTGCCTAGACCTCAAAGCAAATAGAGAATCCAGGCTGGCATTGAAGATGATGGTATATACGAATTAAGTTATTAGGCATACTGTTTGATACCATTACCTTAGTATCTCAGTTGTTTATATTTAAAAATCAATATTAATGCTGTAGAAACGAGATTATGAAGCAATTCAGATTTGACATTGGGCTAGACCCGGATGAAGATGACCGTTCATATTCAACAATATCTGTTCATAGTAATTCAAAGAAGTTGATACGCATTTGATATACCCTCCCATCCTAAGCAGTCTATCCCGAAAAGCAATTGAGGAGTGAACCCACGAACGCAAATTCAAATGCGCTCCATTGTGCTTAGCAGCGTGGTACAAAAACGTTTATTAGCACATCTCTCGCTAGTGGAGCATGCGACGGGACGCTTTGAGTATTAAACCAACAGAGTGACGCCCGAATACGTCTCACCCCGCAATTTTATTTGCTCAAATAGCTCGCGTACTGAGCGCTATATAGCGGAGTAAATTTAGTGTGGGTGGTGTATTATAAGTTCTAACCATGTGTTATATATACACATATTTTTCTTAAGAAAGAAAGAAAGAAAAATATTTGGTACATAAACGTAAAAAACACATAAAATACATAAACACAGTGATTTAGTTACAAAGAGAAAAAAATATTTTATGCTTAATACTCCACCAAAAAGGTTTCCACTCAGCGTTAAATTCACGAAGTTTAATAATTTAAAAAAAAGAATTTTAGAATGTTAAAAAGCATTGCCCTTAGTTTAGGATAACATTATCCTGTGTTGTAAGGACGTTTTACAAACATAAATTTTACACAGACAAACACCCAGGTGCGAAACAACTATCTGTGGGTCAAACAAATAATTGTCCCGCGTGGGAATCGAACCCACGACCCCCGACGCCGAAGCCGATACCTTGGCGACTGCGCCACGGAGTTATCATGAAAGCACATATATGAAAATTGTGTTTGAAAAAATTCTCTCTGCTGATCTGATCCAAAAAAGCTGCTTCTCCCTACAAACAACCTTAAAAAAATTGATGATTGAAATCTAATTCACATTTTGTCCCAACTGTACCATTATAACAAACTATACATTCAAGTGATTACTTTAACACGCATGACTGGAAAAGCCAAATAACATGTAACTACCAACTAAAGTGCTCGTTAATGCCTCACGGGTCAATTTATAACGGACCTCAACCACCACTGTAAATAGAGCTATCATTTTAAACGTTTACCCAGCAAAGGCGGGTGTCGGAAGATTTGGACAGCTGTACAATGGGTAACAATTGTAAAATGTTTGTGAGCTCGAATCTGTAAAGAGGCTTCACTGTATAGGGAGATGTGACCGGGATCAGATAAGATGCTTTTAAAGATATAATTATTGATGATCACGAAGCGTGTAGTGTAAGCATTGTAGTTTCAAAGTAGTTTCGTTTCAATATACGGGCTATTAAAATTGTACCCTAGCAACTGTTCGGTTATTCTATACTTATTATTCTGCCGTGTTTAAAACACTGTCAAGTGTTAAATCTCACGGTGTTGTCAGATATATCTAAAGGCTTACAATATTTAGTAAAGTATTAAGTAATTAAATGGAGACTATGAAAAAATGTTTTTTCTATAATCAAGTTTTGATTAGAGATGAACCCTTAATTTAGGTTTTATGCAAGATATCGCAATACTCTGTTTTTAATTGATTGAAATCTACCCAGAAGTTTATCTACGGTGCGCGCACAATCCGTATCATTTTAATTATTAACATTATCACAACATAGTATAAAACAAAGTCATCCCACTGTCTGCCTATCCCTATGCATGCTTAGATCTTTAAAACTATGCAACGGATCTTGATGCGCTTTTTTTTTAAAGTAGAGGAAGGTTTATATGTATAATACATTGTACCCGTGCGAAGCTTTAGCGGGTCGCTAGTTACACTATAATGAAGGAGAAAACACTAAAATAAATCAACTCACAACAAATTACATTGCATACTATTTATCTAATAACTCTAGTTTCCTAAGATAGAAAAGTTTAAAACATTTTTTCGAAGGACAGGAATTTAGTATTATAACGAAAACTAAAATATTATTTTCTTTTTATCGGTGAGGGAGTCAAACCACCAGGTGGTATATCTGATGTTTAATTATTACCATTACCCATGGACATCTACAACACCATGTTGCTAAAGCGTTCCTAACTTTTAGAGAGAGAGCCCAGGTTACCTTACACAACAAAAGCATAAGCAGAAACAGTTCTACTATACTTCGGTCATCCTGACCGAAGTATAGTAGAACTGTTTCTGCTATCTCCGGACCAGCGACTTCATGTCTTAATAACACAAACTATATCTGTTAAATAAAGATTTAAAACGGTGTCCTTTTGTTATTGCAAAACGCCTATCATGACATTGATATTATTTTTTTACATTATAACCAGGCTGTAATGTAGCACTTATTTTGAGCTAAGGTAGGATCATAGTGGTCCCACGTCGGACGCGCAGGTAATTGGCTTAAATGTCGCTCCGACACCGGCGTCGCGACTCATGTAGTGACGTGCAGCAGTGTAGGTTGGAAGTAATTAATCGACACCCTTAAAACGATCTGGTACTGACACACTAGTAGGCGCAAAACTTCGACTACATGTAAATAGATAAACACCTAGCTAGTCTAGTTCGTATTTTTAGAGCTTTTTGTTGATATACACAAAAATGTGTGGATATAGGCGGAGATGACATTATATCACTGATCATCACTTTTTTTGTGTAAAAAGTTGCCAGGCGAGCAGACGGTTCATCTGATGTTACACCCGAGGGTTGCAGATGCGTTGACAAACTTTTGAAAATTGGGCTCCGGCCACCTCACTCACCAGACGAAACGCGACAGTATTATACTTCCACTTTACGCCGGTCTTCTGTGAGGTCGTAGTACTTACCCGGACGAGCCTGCCTATTAGTACAACAGCCGAGGCTGCTGCGTGGGCCTTCCAACGTCATAATCTTATGCTTGATCTAGTATATGAGTATAAGTTGATTTTTTTAAATAAACCTTGATTTTTAATATCATAGCTTATGATTTGTATCTGCAGTGTATAATAGAATTAAAATAGGTAATTTATTTTCAAATAAATAGTTGTAAATAGATATGTCAACTTTTACTCTGATGTAGTTCACGTTTATTTGTAACTTCGTACATGTGCCTTAGGTTTTCTATTATTTTTTATTGTTTTATATTATTTTCTAATATTTGAATATCAGCAGTTTAAAACGTAATTAAAATATGTAAATTCCAGATCCGTATCTTAAATTTGTTTAAATGTTTAAATGGAATTATGTTACCGATTTTATCCCGTTATATTTTGATTTTAAATTCCTGTACTTACAAATACTTTAAGGCCTTCACGGCCACTGGACAGACTTGAATGAAAATTATCTAGAGTTATTTTTTAATTTACTTAATTCAAATTCAAAATTAAACATGGAATACACTGTTCATTCGCTATGAACTACTTATTCAAAAAGCCGAAAATACAATTCAAAATGAAACACGATAAAAAAACCCGTTAATCAATTTTGCTTAACGATTTGTAGTAATCAAATAAACATACCAAGAAAGTACTTTATATAATTTTTTTGTAAGCTGCGCCGTAAAGTTACAATTCAGCAAAGTTCATGTTTTGCACGGAACAGATGTTCTTAAACATTCACTTCTTTAATTCCACCCCAAACGAGTGTGCGGCAGGCGCAAGGTGATTTACGCAGGCCAAAGGGCATTAAAGGGTTGATAATGGGAATGTCCGTCAGGCGGTAATGCGAACATTAGCCATCCGCTAATTACAGTAATGAGTTGCCTTTCTATGGAGTGGAGCTGTCGCATCTGTTTTTCGGTTTTGTTTCCTTTAGTATTGTAGCACGTGCATATAATGAGCCAAAATAAGCGTGCGTAATAATAATAATAAAAATAAGTTAAGTAAATTATATTACAGACGGTGTTAATGCATTATCGAACACGTGACCCCTCTGTTGTATGGCGGACTTCACATATCTTCAGAGTACTTTTTGTGTTTCGAAAATATGCAGGTTACCTTAAGAAGTTTCTCTTCACCGCTAAGCACGTGTTAAGGCAGCAATTGAAATTAACAATTTCATTGGTGCTAGAACGGGGATTTGAACTCAGTTCGCGCGTGTCCACACAGATAACTAAAATTAGGGTGCCTGTTTGTAATATTAAGGTAACCACTTTTACTAAATTCATATGGATCTTTACTTGGGATATATACCAAAATAACGTTCTGTTTCTAATAAAATCTGTCTGTTTGTTCCGGTTAATCTCTAAAATGGTTTTACCGATTTGGACATGACTTTTACTGCCAGATAGCTGATGTAATAAGTAATTTAGGTTATTTCTGTTTTAGAAATTTTATTTATTTTAAATTCCACAGCTAGTAAAAATAAAAACGGACACTGAGCCATTACAGCTCTACTAAGGAAATGATACATTTTTTATCAGTTCCAATAATTGCGCCAAGCATTGCTTCAAATGCTAAAAATCAATGTAGATAAAAGACGTTAAGATTTTCGTCGGTGTGACAATCAGCCGTTTAGCTTAGTGGCTAGAGCGTCAGGCCGCGAATGCCGAGGTCGTGGGTTCGATTCCCACAGCGGCGACAATCTTTTCGTACTTTTTCTACATGTTTTAACACTTCATATGTTTACGCTCTTTTTCTGATTCTTTAATTCTCATTTGTTTCAATTTATCCCTAAAGTAATGAATAATTAAGTGATTAAGTGAAAAGACTACGAGGTAGCGACCTTCCGAAGTGTCGCGTTTTCCCACAGGCGATAAACGTGTACCCTTTATTAACTAAAGCAAAAGATTACCGGAACACCGCACTATTTAACAAATAGCTTAAACACAAACTTACTTATTACACCCGTGGGCACCGTTATAGCTATACACATAGAAACTATATTTCCTTGCGCGTATGTTTTTTCACCGCGGCGTAAGAAAGCAATTAGGGGCCATTCAGTCTGACTGGACCCCTATGGTTTCCACTACTTACCCTTTCACACTCCGCTCTCTTTCGGTTGAAGGGGGGATGACGGGGTTTTTGTAGACTGGTCGTTTTCGAATACGCTTGACATATGTTAGACTCGCAAAGCCAAAGGGGATTGAGTGGTATAAGCCCCTTGGGTTCATTATTGGCCCTTTACCCCTCTTCCCGAGGGCCCTTCGCTCAATGTTTGCGAAGAGTTTTCATTTCACTTAATAGAGTTTCGTTTAGTTGATTTTCGATGCTCTCGCTCAAAGATTGTTGTACATTATAACGAAATAAACGAAAATGATAAATCCTTAACAAAATTATTATTTGTTAAATAAACTGTGTTATGGATTTATTCGCAATCAATAACGGAAAAATAAAAAAAAAACAATATCATAAAAAACTTCACCATGAAATTAAAACATGCCATTCCTTCATTATAATGATTAATACGAGTATCATCTGCAATATAACTAATTCCTTATCATGTCAGAGCTATATCAGAATATAGCTGCATCAGAATCCAAGCCTATATATCACTGGTGGGCGAATCCCCTCCTCCAAACGGTTGGTATATTATAGGGCATAGTCCCCATAACGGAGACTTCACATATGTTTGAAATATTATTATTATTTAAAAAATACGAGGGTTGCAAAAAAATGTGTATTATAATATTGGTGTGCCTTATATTGTTTTATATTGAAAAGGTGATTGTGTTGTGCAGTAACAGTTTAAATGTGGTAGAGCGACGAAACAGTGTTCGATGTTGCACGAATGGGCAGATCCGTGCGGAGAAGTACCACGACCCCACAGAAGACCGGCGTGAAATGGAAGTGTAACACTTCTGTGTTTCGTCTGGTGAGTATGGTAGGTGTGGCCCACTTTATTAAAAGGTGGCAACGCTTCTGTAACCCTACTTGTATTGCAAATGAGATGGGTACCTTAACAACAGGTAAACCGCCAGTTCGCTTGCCACCTTCTCACTTAAAAAAGTAACATTCAGACAGAAAGACAGCCTATGTGTTATTCTGATTTATAAGCTATATTATTGTAAAGTTTCATTAAAATACATTCAAGTTAAGTCATACATTAAAGTTTCATTATAATACAACTCACCGTCATAGTGACGCTTTCTTTTATTTTGACATGAATAATTTTATTAAATCTAGTTTTAAGGTGACAAAAAATACTTGGTATTTGCCATTATATTACAAGAAACAAATTGCTACTTTAGTAGCATACAATATACAGAACCCAGTTGTACATAGTACAACTAAGAATATTTTAACATGTAATAATCCGTCATCAAACAATGTTAGTTTAAACTAAACATTGAGACAACACCTAGGCCACAGAAATTAAATATTGTACATCAAAATATACAAGGCTTGGGTGGCAAAGAACCTGAAATAGAACTGTTCCTTAGAAAATTTAATATTCATGTCATCTGCTTCACAGAGACATGGTTACATAAGAATTGTAATATTGTAAATATAGAGAATTATAAAATGTTAAGTTCGTTCGTAAGAGTAAATGCTATACGCGGTGGCTCTCTTGTGTTAGTTAGAAATGATATAGTCTGTAAAAATCGACAGGATATAATGGCACTCTCTGTCGAACGTTCTATAGAATTATCCTGCGTTGAGAGTCAACAGTATATTATAGTATGCGTGTATCGACCCCCCTCCGGTGATTTCGACCAGTTTGAGTGTGTCATGGATGATGTCCTTAAAAAACTGTGTTTAACTAGTAAATCAGTCATAGTTTGTGGAGATTTTAATGTGGATTTATTACAAGTAACACAACTTAGTAAGCGGCTTTTAAATTTATTTAATTCATTCAAACTTAAAAATCTTTTTTATGAACCAACTCGTGTTACTAACTTATCCTCCACATGTATCGATAACGTTTTCTGTCACAATGAAGTATATGACAAATCTATTATAAATTATCTGAGCTCTGATCATCTTGGTTTAAAATTTTCAATAAATGAAAACATTACTACAAGTGAAATTAAGATCAGGTGTAGACCAATCACTGCTAGGAGACTAAATTTTTTTAAAGATAAAGTAGCACAACATGTATTCCATAAAGATATCGGAGTCAATAACCCTAATGATTGTTATAGATCAATGGTTGATTTTCTCATAACTTCCTATAATCATATTTTTAAACCCCGCACAATTGTTAAAAAATCAAAATTAAAATTTAGTGACTGGGCAACAGTGGGTATATATAAAAAGTAGGGATTCACTGTATGAATTATATAATATGAGGCAGTGGAATCACGACCCTAATTTCCATAAACGGGTACAAAATTTTTCAAAAATATTTAAAAAAGTCTGTATACATGCAAAATCTATCTACATAAGAAATAGGATTTTAAATTCTAGTAATAAAATAAAAGCTACATGGGACATCATTACCTGTATATCTGGAAGACCCAAGAAATTCAGGGAACCTATAAAGCTAGTGATAGGCAATACACCCATAACTTCAGATAACGAAATTGCAAGTAGTTTTGAAAGTTATTTTTCAGAAATTGCAATTAATGTTACATGCACGTTAAAATCCTCTCCCATTGATGCAATTAATGTACTAAAAAATAATGTTACCTATTGTCGACAAACGTTTAAATTTAATCACATAGATACTAATGATATTATAAAAGTTTTGAATTCTATTAATCTTAAAAATACAGGAGATTTGTGGGGCATGTCCATAAAATTAATGAGTACAATAATGCCGTATATTGCACCATATTTGGCAAATATTTTTAACAAATGTATAGATTCTGGAATATTTCCAGATCTTATGAAATTCAGTAAGATAATCCCCGTTTTCAAAAGTGGGGATAAAAATGATCCAGGAAATTACAGACCTATCTCCATATTGCCATCTCTGAGTAAAATTTTTGAAAAACTAATTTTAAATCAACTCTTAGTACATTTTAATATGAACAAAATTTTCCACAATGAGCAATATGGATTCACTAAAGGCAGATCGACAACGGATGCGGGTGTCGCACTTGTCAAGCATATTTATAACGCCTGGGAAAGGTCACAAGATGCAATAGGTGTCTTTTGCGACCTTTCAAAGGCTTTCGACTGTGTAGACCACGAAACCCTCCTTCAAAAGTTAGATTATTATGGCATTCGTGACATCGCCCTCAATCTCATTGCCTCTTACCTTAATAATAGAATTCAAAAAGTATCTATAAATGATGTAAATTCCACAGGGTCCCCCCATGAAAATGGGTGTCCCACAAGGATCAATCTTGGGTCCATTATTATTCTTAGTGTATATAAATGATCTCCCCTTTTATGCCAGTGAGTTATGTGATATTGTACTGTTTGCTGACGACACATCGCTCATTTTTAAGGTTGACCGAAACGTGTCGGATTATGACGACGTGAATAGTGCACTTTCGCGTATCCTCCACTGGTTTACCGTTAATAATATGGTGTTAAATGCTAAAAAAACTAAATGCCTTCTTTTTACCCTTCCCAGCGTAAGAAGGCGAAGTTTTAGCTTAACATTAAATAGCGTAACCCTTAATCCTGTTGAGTCCGCTGTATTCTTGGGAATTACAGTGGATTCAAAGCTCCAATGGAGTCCCCATCTATCATCTCTTGCGAACAGGTTAAGCTCCGCTGTTTTTGCAGTTAGGAAGGTTAGGCAGCTATCAGACATCGACACTGCCAGACTTGTTTATTTCAGTTATTTCCACAGCATCTTGTCTTACGGCATTTTGTTGTGGGGTAGTGCATCTGATATAAATTCTATATTTATTCTTCAAAAAAGAGCTGTCCGAGCAATCTATAACATCGGAGCCCGGAATACACTCAGAGACCTTTTTAAAGAGATTAATATACTCACTGTTGCGTCTCAATATATTTATTGTAACATTTTGTATGTTAAAAATAATATTAATAGTTATCTAAAGAATAGTGACAGACATAAACTAAATACTAGATATAAGGACAAACTAACTACGCCATTGTTTCGTTTACAAAAAGTAAACAGGTCGTTCATGGGGCAAGGTGTGCGCATGTATAATAAAATCCCACAGTCGATATTAAGTCTGCCACTTGATGAATTTAAACGAAAAATTAAAAGTAAACTTATGGCTAAAGCCTATTATTCTATTGCTGAATATCTTGACGACGCCAATGTGTGGGGTTAATACTGTTGATACTCACGTAGGCTAAAACAAGACTATTGTACATGTACTATTATATTGTAAACTGATTTTTTTTTTAAAAAGAGCAACTGTTGAGTTTCTTGCCGGTTTCTTCTCAACAGAAACTGCTTTCCGAACCGGTGGTAACTTACGAACGTGTTCATTTCTTGTAAAATTTTGACGTTTCATAAGAACGCGCAAGCGTCTATGTGAATAAAGATATTTTTATTATTTATTATTATTATTATTCTGTAGTATTTGCGTGAAAGAGTAACAAACATCCATACATACATAAAAACTTTCGCCTTTATAATATTAGTAAGGATAACAGATGTACAGTGCTATCCATTTTGTTTTAACAAATTATATGTTTAGAGTAAATATAAGCATATTTATTCACACACACACACACACACTTAAATATGACCAGTGGACGTATAGCCCAACAACACTTACAATACTAAACCCATCCAAGAAACGGTATACGAATTTCGCAACACTTTTGTCAAACATAAGACACTTCATCAACGCAGCATTTTTTTTTATTCCAGTGAAGCGCACTTAGTTTTTTGTTTGTTATTTTGCATCTTGTAATTTTTTTTTCTTTAGTTAATGCTTGGGTGTTGTATAACTTAACGACTGCCTAGTTTTGTGCATGTTTGTTATTGGTTTTTTTATCTTAATACACTTGTGTGTTTGATGAAGCAGGAAGTAATTTTCCAATATTCATTGGATAATAGTTAGTTGCACCTTGATATATAACTACCTTAAGTGTTAAAATAAGCAAGTTGAATGTATACCACACTAAATGAAATAACAGATAAGTCAAGTTGATTTTAAAACTTTGAGTATTAAAATAAGTATACTCTTATGTAAAATTATCTATTATTAACAAACGCTGATATCAATTAATTAAAAATCTCTGTTAAATTATGAAAATTTAAAGTAAATTACAATTTAAAACAACGAGTTGATTACGCGTTAGTTTGGTTTAAAAACAAGTCCCATTCCATTAACGACTTGGTACATAAACCTGGTAGTAAACGAAAAATAGAAAATAGAGGGTAAAAGGCCGTAGGAGGCCGTAATCTTAAACGGCGGGCGGATAAAAATTGCTAAAAACCTAGAAATCCCCGTAAGCGCCGCACTCCACCAGGCAAACTCCATAGAATGAAGAATCCATACCGGTGGAGAGAGCCCATTTACCAATTAAATATGAGTCACGACCCTCAGCAGAGAGGGAACAACTAACGAAAGACTGCTAAAAATGATTTAGCATTAAGAGAATTAACTGCACTCACCTGTACCCTGACTTCGGGCAGGTTGACCTTCATCGCGAGCTCCTCTCTGGAGTACACATCCGGGTAGTGGCTCTTCTCGAAGGCGCGCTCCAGCTCGTGGAGCTGGTACGTGGTGAAGGTGGTGCGGTTGCGGCGGTGCTTCTTCTTGTCACCCGGCCGGGGGGTGTCGTCGTCGCTGGGCGGTGGCGACTTGTCCGGCGGCGTCCGCTGCGGGTAGCCATCGTTGCTATTGCAGGAGCCCTCGCCTGTGGAGCGGGAGTGGAATTCACTTTTTGTGTGAGAAGGTGACAGGCGAGTTAGCGGTTCACCTGATCTTAAGTGGGAAACACCGCCCACAAACACCTGACGGGTTGCAGATGCGTCGCCAACTTATAATAGAGTGGGCGCCAGCTACCTCACTCAAGAGACAAAATGCAGCAGTATATGTAACACGTCCACGTCTACTTTAAGACTGCGGTACTTCCCCGGACGAGTCACAGGCCGTTACATTTACATTTATGCCACATCCATAAAAAATCTGTCGGTGATGCGGCCATACTGGTGACCCTTGGCCCGTGCGAAATTTTCGTACAGCTTCTTCTTCTTCTTTCTCCTACCGATATCCCACACTGGGTGATTTCCTTACATTTTACTCAGTCAGCCGTCATCTCAATACTGACCTCATTCACAAACATATCATTCGTCACACAGTCGATCCAAATCTTTCTAGGTCTTCATCTAGCTCTTTCTTCGCATTTTCGCACTACACTGTAAGTTTACTTCGACCGTCTACTTCCACTTTCTGTTCTGCTTGTTTGTTCATCAATAGTGGCAAAGGTAATCTTTGTAAATGTTGTTTGAATCATGAAGAATTATTGACGTTATGGTACACGTGTGTATACAACAGACCGGCATAAAGTAATGGGGAGATCCGTGCGGAGAAGTACCACGACCGCACAGAAAACTGGCGTGAAATGGAAGTGTAACACTTCTGCGTTTCATCTGTTGAGTGAGGTTGCCGGGGACCACTTTATTTAAAGGTGTGAAAGCTTTTGCAACCTTGTGGGTGTTGAAAAAGTCCATGGGGGGCGGTTATCACTTAACATCAAGTAAACCGCCAGTTCGTTTACCACTTCATCCTATAAAAAAAATGGTCAAGGTAATGTTAAAGACTTATTGATCACTTTGAAATTGAACCGTGACCCGCGGCATCAGCAGTAGTGAAACCGGCCACACAGCCTTGCTTCGGGGTGTTATCGCCGGCAAGAACGAGTGTATCCCATTCCTAGGTACTCCCACCGCAATTACGGCCCGACAAGCGATGTTGACGATAAATCAAACAGCAATGTTTGTGTATGGAAATGTATGCCCCGTTATAATGTAATTATATTCAAATCAACTAAGACTAAGGGCCCCTGCATACGAATGACACTCGTTTTGAACTTCGTGTTGTCATTTGGCCACTTTTTTGATTCCGTTCTGAATAAATTCTGTGCATTAAAATTGTCAATAGGGGGTTATCCTCTATTTGGGTTGGTAAAGATGGCAACTTTCAGGCCCAAAGATATATGACTCTTATTTTGAAATGAATGCAATGTTAGAATAACGTCATACAATATTATTATGAAATCCCAGATAACGTTCAATATGTATCACTTGCTATATTCAAAAAAAATTGTAAAGGAACGTTTATGTGTAGTTGTTATAATGTTAGTGATTACTTAAATGATAAAACGCTTTGAAAATGGATTGATCACTCCAGTCTCTTTCAAGTGGACTATATGTATATTAAACATAGTTTATTGTCAAATAATTGGTAAAAAAAGATAGTAGTATTTAACAACCAATATGGTGCAATGCTTCTATACTGAATAATTTGAATTGAATAGAATTTATACTGTTGTAAAGAAGTTAATTTTATTTCAAGTACCAGGGCGGCAGCCTTAGCTAGTGCATCCATTTATCACCGTTCCATATCACTGCGGCATCGTTCGCAACAGCCGGACTTCCTCGCCATTACACGTGCTATCCATTATTTACGCGGCCCCCGAACGTTTGTATGATGAATGGTAACGTTTCATTGCACGTTTCCTATTGCCGCTTTGCTGGAGACTTTGGTAGTAAACTTCGATACTAAAGTTTTATTGTATTATATGATTTGTTAACATTTGAGGGATTTTCATTGCCAGGTGGACCGATGACCTGAGGCCGTTGGTGGTGGCTCGATGAGGTAGGCTCTTGAGGAGGCTTATGTCCAGCAGTGGACTGCAAAGGGCTGATTGAGTGATTGATTGATTGATATGGTCTGTTTATCGATTGTATGAACGAAAAATTTTTGCAACAGAAAGGCTGTTTTAATTAGCAATTTCGAATTTTAAATTTCTGTCAAGATTAAATAAAGGAATGGATTTAACAAAAAAATGCTCAGATCGATTCATCTTTGCAACAGTTCACAGACATAATTATGAACTAATCGGCAAACGCAAAACAGCATTTTATTATTAGTATTAAAAAAGACAGTGGAATAACAAATTACTTCAAAAACTTCATGGATTTATAATATCAAACAAGAATGTAAAATTTTAATTTTAGAAGATTTAGAAGTAAAGTATTAGTAATACTTAGTGATTATCTCGAGAACAAATGGAACCTTAAATTTAATCTTTTTATCGAGTTTTTATACGTATAACATCCAAGTTTATTGGAGTTTTAACAAAATTCAGGAGGCAAAATTTTCACATATATGCATCAATTGTAAACAATTTATTATAGGATTAAGGAATCTTTTACTTTACTTAAATTCAAATTATTACTTGCAGTTCGTGGACTATTAAACGTTCATCGAACGCAAAACTCGTGGGCTCGCCAGAAACCACGAGACATATTTAGAAAATTTGTATAGTGTAATAAAACAAAATATACCTATGATGATGTAATAAAACAAAATATACCTAAGCTAAGCGATGGTAGAATACACTTATCGCTTTCGCGAGCTCAATGTACAAAAAAGATTTAGTTCAATAAGTAATTAAGAATTTATTTTTAATTTATTTATTTTATTTTATAAAAAACGAAGCCCACTTTAGTGGTTTTAAAAGTTGACAGTGTTATCATATTGATATGTCGTTAAATCAAATCAAAGCCGGTAATATAGATGATTTATAAATAATAGGTATAGATAGTAAAATGGTTTAAAGTTATCATTATTAGCAAGCGCTTGAAAATACATTACATAGTTTCATAATATTTAACCCGTTCTCATTAATGTATACTTTACAGACTGCACTTTATATAATTTTACAGACTGCACTGCGTTAAACTATAATTAATTTAACGGCTATACTCCTATGCTTTGATAAGTTATTAATCTATTTCAATACTAATTGGTTTAAAAATTCATTGCTTTACATTAATTGTTCAAGCGGTTGGATAATAGAAGGAAAATAGTTGGATAATGGATAATTAAAAGTTTATTTGATACGAATTCATGTGCTAACATCCAATGTAAAGTGTTAACCTAACTAATAATAATATTTTGTAATTGTATCTTAGCCAACAATTGCAACATATACAAAATTAGAATGGCAGGAGCTTGTTAAATCTTGAAACGTAATATTGTAATACAATTATGCAATAAGCAATAAAATATCGCATGAATAATATGTTGCATAACGCGCAATTGTAGTTTAAGGTTATTTAATTTTCGAATGGCGCCAAACGGAGAGCAGCTTAACAAACTAATACAAAACATTCATATTTACAAAGTTAAACTGTCCGTCTGTCACTTTGACAACGATTAAGAAATGTTTGCGTGACAAAATATCTGTGCCGGCCCCGTCACAGATTGAGAGATCGTAAGTCAAAACAGACCTGCTACTGTACAACTGTCCCTTTCTTGCGTCAAGGTTTCAGCGTGAACGGAGCGAGACAGGAAACTCGCATTAAGATACAAGCGCAGATTACAAGCAATACAAAACAAATAAGAAGTGCCCAACGCATTAAGATGTTTTACACTTATCGTGATATGATCAGCGTGTCTCTTTTTTGTAATAATTATCGATAATCTGGCAACATGCGGCATTATCGTGCATAATGGTCCCGTCTCTCTCGTTATTTTTTCACTGGCAACCCTAATCACACGTCAGATTTGCCGCGCATTAATGATTTTTAAAAAAGCTCTCTATTAAATCTCTTTTTTTTCTTTATACTCTGTATTAATTGGAGTTGATTGGAGCGAGGCCCGTTTTTGCTCGGCGCAGGTATCGCTTGGACACTTTAATGAGTTAATCGATATTATGTTAATCGTAATTTCATTGTCCCGAATCATTGCAGCGTTAATTGGAGCTGCGAAATGTTAATTTAACAATTTGCAGTGAAAGGATTATATTTTAATTTTCCCCGCCTGTGACATTTAATAAAATCGTGCCTTCTTTATAAACGTCAATTAATTTTCAATGAACAACGTTGGATCTTTACGAAGTAAAATTATATGTTGCTTCATAGTTGATTTTGAATAACTTGGCCAATAACAATGCCATTAATATACTGTTTGTTATGCGAATGATTTTCTATCACCTACACAGATAACTAAATTGGAGTGTCTGTTTGTAATATTAAAATGACCGCTTTTTACTAAATGCATATGGATGTATACACAGTACATATACCAAAATAATATTTCTTACAATTTTTGCCTGTTTGTCTGTCTATTTGTTCCGGCTAATCTCTGTAACGGCTGGACCGATTTGGACGGGACTTTCACTGATAGATAGCTGATGTAATAAAGGATAACTTAGGCTACTTTTATTTTAGATTTTTTTTAATTTTAAATTCCACGCGGACATAGTCGCGCACAGCTAGTAATAAATATGGGTGACGCAATTAGCGAATAATCTCTGCTAAATTCGTTATGCTGGAACGGGGAGCCCTAAAATCTTTAAGAATGAAGTTACTGTTAAATGAAATTAACAACGTGTATGTTCATTTTAGTCTACATATTTGCGGCATTCTCATTATAGAATTTTAAATTTTTTATATCTTGTAATTGTTGCGACTGCTAATGTGAGTTCCGGTTATTTTATCCGGAGAAAGTTTAGCTCGTAGTATTTTTTGTGTTACGTTTTATGTTAAAAGTTGTAAATTCAAGCGAGTGTTGATGACTTAGTTGATAAATAGACTTTATAAAAAGTCCCCAGTTGGCCTTAGTTGCCGAAACGTGAAAGTATTCACGAGAAAAATTGCCAAATATGCGCAAATTTGGACTACGTATTTGAGCCATTTGAATCAGAAATACTACGGCTACGTAGCGAGGCTTACAGACCAGACGTGGACCGTGAAACTACCCAAAGGTCCACGAGGAAAAGGAAATAGAGGAAGACTACGGACAAGAAACTGACACGTTGCGAAGATGAAATTATTAAAACCACCGGCTCAAACTGGAGCACAAAATCGATACATATGGGAATCTTTGGAGGAGGCCTTCACCCAATCTGGGTTTCTTGCAGACAAAGGACAGAAGTAAAAAGAAAAACAAAAGAAATGCAAGAAATTAAAGGCTATTTCATTTTATTTTATTCAAGCCATTGGATTTATAGACCTGAAAATTGTAATATATTAGCTAATTGCTACGTCTGTTGACTTGTTCATTAAGCGCTGTAAATAATATTTTGATGTTAATAAAATTGTGTTTTATGTCCGAGTTTATATCTAAGTTTTAAATAGTGTAGTAAGTTTTCACGAATCAAATTTTCCATTTCAATGCAAACTGCTCTTATAAATATCCTTAACAAACTTGGCAGAAAGTACATCGCCACATCTTCAGGGCACTTCATGTATTTCGAGATATTTCCTTTCTTCCCGAGCACGTCAGCTACACCGGCAATCGAACTCAAATGCTGAATAAGAAATTGAGCATGTTTGAGATATAGGACGCAACACCTTGCGTTTGCCGAACTTAACTTTTATTGTTCGGTAATCGTCCAACAGAATCGTGGGAACACATAGTGGACTCCAGTCAGATAATAGCTACCGATCGAGCCGAGGTCCGGCCCTCTCGGGCACCTCGAATCGGAATGCTAAACGCGTGCTGAGTGACAGCCCAAGCCGAGGTCCCCTCTCGGGGACCCTTGAGCCTGATCACTCCATGGAGCGCCCGCCAAAGCGCCCTAAGAGCTTGGCGGCCTCCCAAACCGGTGAATTAAATAGCGTGACGGCCCGAGCCGAGGCTCCCCCGGGAGCCCTCGAGCTTAGTCACCATAACGCGTAATATTATTACGCGTTATGGTGACGCCGAGGTTCAGGCTAGGCGCCTCGTGCGCCAGGCCACCTCAAGTCCGTCGGATCTGTGAAGGCCCCTAAGGCCAACAGTGGCTCATCCAGCCAAAAAAAAAAAAAAAAAAAAAAAAAATAGTGGACTTAACAGGTAACTGGATGAATAGAAGCGTCACGTCCAGGTAATCGACTTCGGGTCCCAATCATTGGAGTCTATGAGCAAATTACGCCGCAACGTCGATTGGTCATCGCGCGGTCGCAAGGACGAAGCGAATGCGTGGAGGGCGGGGGGGGGGGGGGGGGGGGGGGGGGGGGGGCAATCGAATGCTACCCCTAATGGCGAATGCGAATCGATTCGCAACCGCAAAATCGAGTTCGCGTAATCGAGTTCCGTAATGAAGCTTTCGATTATTCGGCCGCAGTCCGACGCGGCGGATTGCCCTTTCACCGGGCGTTTACCGTGGCGGTGCCATTTACCAGTTGCAATAGTCCGACAGTAGCCGCTTCGCGGTAAATGATCGTAACCATTTGAAAGGTAAATCTTTTCATTGGCTAATATCGCACGTGTCACTTGCAACTTTTTTATCCAATATGGTGTTGTTTGAAAATAAATTTAGATGGTAATTACTACTAGTTCTATTAAAACCTGATGCTATTTTATTTACAAAATTGACCGCTCTGGATTAATACACTAGCAACGCGTCCAGAAATATCATAAAAGAGGTTTTTCGTCGGATAATGGTATAAAATCGTCTATCCTTTTTTCTGCGAACATACCAAATGCACTGCAGACACGCAGCAGTCTGCAGTATATCTGGTATGTTCAGCATTATTATACTGGACACACCCGGTGTTATAACACGGGCGCGGTGTACCGCACACATAACGCTCGAGTGAAATGGTTGGCAGTGGGTTTAAAAATTGAGAAGCCATACAATCGTCATTTCAGCCCACCTTATAGCCCTCCTCCTTCAGTGACCGCCACGAATCACGATCCTTTAACACCTACATCCATCGTTTTTGCGCAAATCCATACATTCGCCGTGGCGGTGGTCGAGAATATTTCTTCGCCATTGGTTATTGATTCTATCAAACAACTCTATTCGTGATTAAACTATTAATAAAAAACTAAAAAATACTCCGTGATTCCGTGCCGTTATATTCTATAATAAAATGATACCAAAAATGGAAAAGTTTATTGCTAACTAATTTCGTTTTAAAATCTGAGTAGTAGTAAGTAGTTGTTGTGAAGTAAGTAAAAAAAAAATTTGTCATTCTATTTAATCGTATATATTACGAAGTTTAAAGTAGTTGAAGATACTTAAGCGAAAAAGTTAAGAAATTAGTAAATTCTATATCATGATGACGTTTATTCTAAAACAAATCTAATTTAGAACGAAACTACTAGAATTCATTAAATCGCAAAGATCAAGAACCAATAAACCGTTCGTGAAGAAATTTCGACGTGCACGAAATGCTCAATGGGTTAACTGTAGCTGTGAATAAAAACTGAAAGTTTTCGGTAATTAGGCGTTGATTATTTTAACGCTCACTCCGAGGCTGAGGGTGTATGAAATAAAAAGTTACAAGACGGTTAATTAATACAAATAGCTCGTGGGTACTTATGGTGTCTCCACGTTTTGAAATTGTACTTCTTTTGGCACGTTTGGAAAAAAAGTTTGGCACGGCTTCGCATGGGTGCAATGTATTATACACCTAACCTTCCTCTTGAACCACTCTATCTAGTAAAAATAGCCGCATCAAGATCCGTTGCATAGTTTTAACGATCTAAGCATACTTGGGACAGACAGATAGCGGGGCGACTTTGTTTAATACTATGTGTTTACAATAACTTTGACACCGACCGCCATGCGACAAAAGTGACATGATGAAGTTGCTCGCAAAGCAACCAACTTCACGGTATTACCATAGCAACCAACAACAACTTTTTGAAATCTACCTTTAACTACATGTTATATAATTAAACCGATATCAATTGCATTTAATGTCTTTATCACAAAAAAAAAGTACTGGAAAAGGTAAGACAATTTTTAGCTAATTTTCTTTTGTTACGTTAAGGAAGCATCACTTCTGACGTGTGTAACATAATTACATATTTTACGTTTATTTTTGATTTTTTACTTAACAACCCACCAACCATCGCACTAACAGGATGTTTATCTGAAAGTGAACCTTTTTTTCTAGAAAAGGAGGCAATGGAGCATGCGTGTGTGATCTTTTCTTGCGTGAGCGCAGTTGCGACATAATATAGTAATTTTTATATGATAATTAAGTAAAGAGACGATCTGTCCCAAATATTTCAAACTAAACGATTTACGCTCTGGTTTCTGAAACACTGATCATCGTAGATGTCAACTAATCAGCCGTCAAATGGCTTTTCAAATATTGTTTGAGTTGCCGAAAGGATTGTTAAAATATTTGAATTGATCATTCTGATCATTAAGAAGATCATTTTGATCAATTCAGAGAGGTGGAACGCCAGCTCGCTTGCCATCTTCTTTTAGAAGTTTTTCATGTTTAAAAAAGGACTGTCCCGGAAAAACTCGATGAATGTCCACCCTAGCACGGAACTAGCAATTAACCGCGGCGGCAGCGTTTCGGCGACTTTGAGCACGCCAAGAATAATTTATACGTGTAAATATACCGGAGTACTTTCAAAGGTCAGCTCTGTTATAAGTCGGTATTCCGGTGGTGGCGTATTAAGTTTAATATGCTCAAATTCATTGTGACCTTACGTACTCGCTAGCTTACAGTCGTAGTTTTACCTAGTATGTGCGTTTGCACATATCTATGTTTATAGTTAAGGGACATGTGTACTCTCTTTTCGATTTTAAGATGACTAAGGTGTAAGTGATCACAGCGGACTATTATGGCGTATTTCATTTTTATCTTAATTATTATTTTTGTAATTTTCATATGGGTACGCAGAAATACTTCACTGCTAACTAATACGCGGGATGGTAGAAGAAATAGCTAATTTGTGTTCAGAAAAGTACAGTTGACAAAAGTGATATATTGGAAAGTATATTACACTCTTTAAATATTAATTTGGAAAGAGAGCTTTCTTTTTTATTTATTAAAGAGGAGCCTGTTGACTTTTACGCTTGGGTCTTGAACAAAACATAATATAACAGAAGTGGATATTTTTTAAAAAAGATTTTTTGAAAAGGTAAGGTTACTAAAAACAAGATGATCAAGTCCGGCGAGACTGTAAAGGCCCCTAAGGCCAACAGTGGCTCATCAAGCCAAAAAAAAAAAGAAAGTCCTCGTTTCGCGTGACTCAGAGACGTCCTGGCCCCACTACTTGTACAACGATAACTCGATTAACTTAATTAATAATTTCACACGAATAACATGCGACTTTCAAACGACCTCGGCTTGCGGAGCTTTCGTGTTCCACCCTTTTTTTATGCCGATGTTTATTCTGACCGTAATTGGACAAATAAAATATGATCGTTCCTCTATTAAATTAATTTCAATTACGACCTGTCACAATGCTATGTAACTAGATTTTGGTACGGTTAGTAAAAGCACGGGAAAAATAATTAAATTGGACAGAAGGATTTAGATTTTAGTATGGTTGTCAGAAACATTCAAATCTTCACTGGAATGATGACGAAAACACACGATGATTTTTCCATTCAAACAATTTTGGTTATGAACTGTCACAATACGATGTAAGTTGATTTTAGTACGGTTTACGAAATTGTTCCGAATCACGAAAATTGTCTGATATGAACAATTTTAAATAATTATGTAACCATTGTATCATAGTCTTAAAAAAACTATTTTATGTTCCCATGAAGGTTTTATATGGCCCTACGAAATGTTTAAACCGTCTTGGTATATTGCTTTTATCACTCATAATTAAAAATGACAAGTTGAATTAAATGAGAAGTTTTTTTATTTTATAATATCTGTTGCAGTTTTAAAATACATTTTTTGTAGTAAATGAAAAAAAAAAAAACATTCGGCGCTGCTTAATTCGAACCTGCGACTTCTAGTCTTCTATTGCAGTTATTCAAATTCAAACATCAAGTCAATTTTACAAGGTTTCTTCAGAAATATTGACTTGACTTGGAAAGAACTACAATTCCTAAAGCTATGTCTTATAACGCTCTAAAATCTTAGATATATGTGGCGACTGCGTAGGTTTAGTAAAGTAAAGAAATAAAGGTAAATTAATCTGTTTTAAAATGTTGTACGTTTTTAAAAATTATAAGGGTACCTAATTTAAGACAGTAATGCACGTATAATTGCCCAGCAAAGCATTTGCTACCCCTCTAGTACTGGCATATCCACGGCGGTGATCACTCACTGTCAAGGGATATTACTTATTTTCCACTTTTTGCATAAAAACTTCACCAAGGCTACGCAACGATCTTCGCTGTTGCACGAATGGGCAGGTCCACGACCTCATAGATGACCGGCGTTTCATCTGGTAGCATCGTATCTACACGCCTACGATAGTAGCAAATATCAATGGGCGGCGGCGACGTCCGCTAATTTCTACACACATGTATATGAAAATAAGTAAAAGTAAAGTAGCAGCCTATACATGTACTACTGCTGGCAAAGGCCTCCTCTCTACAGAAGGTATCAGGGCATAGTCCACCACGCGGCCCCACTGCTGATTGGCGGACTTCACATTTCTTCGAAATTTTTTTTGTTATTATTTCGAAAATATGCCGGTTTCCTTACGATGTTTTCCTTCACCGCTGAGCACGTGACAATTCGGCACTTAAAATTAACAATTTCATTGGTGCCAGCACCGGGGATCGAACTCAGGTTGCTCAAATATATTGATTTCAAGGCAAGGGCCCGGACATTGAGCTATCACACCTATCATTACTTATATGAACCGTGGTTCATAATAAAATTTATAACGCATATAAGTGTTTAACATAAACTCCGTGTTGTTCGCAAAAATTGTTCGATTTACTTCTTCCGATAAAAGGATTCCATTTCGTTCTAAATGCCTAAAGAAAAGGACTTGTGGACTTCGTGGCGCAGTTGCCAAGGTATTGTCTTCAGCGTCAGGGTCGTGAGTTCAATTCCCGCACAGAACAACTATTTGTGTGACCCACAGATAATTTTTTCGCATCTGGACGTTTGTCCGCGTGAAATTTATGTTTGTTGAACATTCTCACAACACATAATGTTATCTTAAAGTAGGGGCAATGCTTTTTAAAAAAAAACAATAAAAAAAGGAGAAGAACATGTGTATACATGATTGTGTACATATGTGTATACACCCATCTATTACAAAGCACGAGTAAAAAGCCTTTATAAATTTAGTGCGTTTACTTAACTGTAATTGAAAGTACTAGCTGGTCAGTAGTAATGAAAAGAAGTTCAAATTATAGTCTTTATCTGATAAGATGATAAATAAAATTTAGCTAATTTCAACACCATAACGACTAAATATCATTCAATCGATCGATCGATATCTACATCTTGTGTTTCAGTTACATAATGCAATTCATTGTAATTGAATTGGTAAGATTTTTGAGTGCACGATTCTATAGCTCCAGCATATTTATTATTGACACGCATTTACTAACCAATCTTTGTCTACATCTGTGTCCATCATATATCATGCTAAGTATATATATTCATGCACCATACACACAGTTTTCTATTCAGAAGTGTTCATTTGTTTCCAACAAGTACTTTTCTCTGCATGAAGTAATATGAATGTGTACATAATATAAATATTACAGTTTTTTTTTAAACTTTTTTTGTTTACAAAGTTTTAAAAAAACTCTCGCCTGATGTTAGTTGATTAGCGTTGCCCATGGATGACTACAACACTCGATGGTTTCCATATGCGTTGAAAACCTTTAAGAAGTGTGCCCGGGTTACCTCACTCACCAGGCAATACGCAAAAGTGTAACCTGTTACTTTCACTTCATCCTGGTCTCCTTTGAGGCTATAGTGGTAGGGCCAGGGTAGGATAGATAAAACTAGTAATGTAATGGATGTTGTTCTTTTAATTGAACTTGTGAATTTAACTAATCAACCACCATTTTTAGGGTTCTGTACCCAAAGGGTAAAACGAAACCCTTTCACTAAGACTCCGCTCTCTGTCTGTCTATCCGTGTGTCACCAGGCTGTATCTCATGAACATTGATAGGTAGACAGTTGAAATTTTCACAGATGAAGTATTTTTGTTGCCGCTATAACAAAAAATACTAAAAAATAGAATAAAAAATATGTAGCTTTTATTTAGCTTTATTTGTGGAGCTCCCATACAACAGAAATGATTTTTTTATCATAGATAATGGTCCGGATCCGTCGTGCGCGAGTCCGACTCGCACTTGGCCGGTTTTTTATACACATCATTCAAGAGAAAAATTAATATTTGTGCAATAAATGTTTCTTTCCTTCTTTCTTTCTAATAGTGATGTGATTAAATGACTAGCTTATGGGCTTAACATGAAAAATTTTACTAAATACAATAGAACAGTAACATACTTATTTGGCTTACAGTATAAATTCAAATGATAATTTGAATTTAAACTGCTATAATATAGACCTATATACTGATATAAATTCAAATGATAATTTGAATTTATACTGCTATAATATAAAGCCAAAAAATTAGTAGTAAGAAAGCAACACAACATTATTAAGATTGATTCAAAGCTATAACCGAACATTTTTAAAATATTAAACGAAATTTGTAAGCTTGCAAAATATGTATAATAGTTACACACCTGAATATTGTTACACTGATTCGAAGGTACCCATTTAATATAACAATTAGTATTTGTTTTAATTTTGTTAAGATTCATATGTTTTTGACGTAGTATTATTAAGTGTCAGTAATAGTTAAGTAGAGATATTTTGCGGAATTTTTAAATTCAATAATTTAATCGTTTCATTTCTTTAGCACTGTGTTTATAATGTACAAAAATAATGAAGTAAGTACATAATTTAACGAGATTTATTTTGATCTTAAATTACAGTAGTTTTCAAAACCTTGACTTAAGTTAAAAAGTCAGAGTTTCAAAACTTATTTGTTTTTTTTAATGTGAAAAGTTGCCAATCGAGCAGACGGTTCAGTTGATGTTAAGTGAACACCGCCGCTCATGGACATCTGCTACACCCGAGGGTGGCAGATGCGTTGACAACCTTTTGAAAATTGGGCTCCGGCCACCTCACTCACCAGACGAAACACGAAAGTATTATACTTCCACTTTACGCCAGTCTTCTGTGCGGTCGTGTACTTACCCGGACGAGCCAGCCCATTCGGCAAACAGCCGAGGCTGCTGCGTGGCCCTACCACCGTATATTTATGTACATTATTGTTTAATTAATTAAAAATAAACTAAATTATAATAATTATTTTATAAATATCATATGATGCACGTATTCAAGTATGTAAATTCAGTTTGGCTTAATATTAATACCTTTTTTATAAATTTTTTGTTGCCATTTGATTGTTAAATATAAAAAAGTTATGCACATACCTATGATATATTTGTATAATTTTATTGAACATTAATGCTAAAAACTTGTTAAACTTTTATTAGAAGGCACAGATAAAATATATTTCTTTCGTTTAGTAATTGACAGGCATTAATGACTAACGCCATAAAAAATAAAACATTGTGAGCTTTTTCGTAGCCGGTCGTTTTGCCGGCGGGCGGTGCTCTACGGGAACGCCTACCTACACTTTTTGATCTCGCTTTTTAGCTTGCACTTTCTCGAACATTGCGTAATAAATATATTTAAAAACATTTTATCAAATATTAATAGGCTAAATTTATTTAATTTGTTTTATTTTTATCTAAAGCTTGAGTTATTTTTTAATATCTAAAAAATAATCATTGGAATGGTATCGTTATTCGTATAACGCTTTACTGATATGCCTTTACTATACGAGAATTAGTGTTTTGAGTGTAGTTAAAAAGAAATAATTAAACATTTTAAGTTGTCTAAGCTAAAGAAAAAAAAAAGGATTTACAGACTGTTTTAGTAACTATTTTTATAAATGTAAACAAAATAAATAAGATATTCCTCTCTTGAATCAACATTTGAATTCTAACCAAAATATAAGTAACTGTGATTTGTTTTGCTAAAATTGTTAATAAGCCACTTTAATTGGTATATAATAATACATTTACATCTGTTATGAATTAAGGTAATAAAACATTCCACTTTCAACAATCAGTGCTAATTAAATCTTTCATACTTCCTCAATTTAAAAGCGACTTATATATTTTATTCTGTAAAGCCTGTATTCTGTAAGCCGTATTGAATTATTTACATTACATATTAACAAAACGATTTTGACTCGAGCTAATAATATCTGTACACTCAGACTCAGAACTACTACTATGGATCAAACAAATCCTGGGTGCGACTCGAGCCTAAAATATGCGCAACGGCAGTTGACAGGGTGGCTGCTTAAACCAATATGCCATCGGAGTATCCAAACTTTAATGATTATTGCGAAGGTGTGCGCGACTGTACGTGTTAGTCGCCAAACATTAATTTTCAAATGTGTGCGCGAATGTACGTGTTAAGGGTACTCACCGGCGCTCTCGTTGGCACCGGGTGACACAGGCACCGGTTCCACCTCCTCCCTCCTGTTATCGTACTCACTCTGCACTCTGCCACTCTGCCGGCCACTGTTCAGTCCCAAAATAGCGTCTATCGTGTGTCTGGGCCCCTGGCTAACACCGGCGACCTGTGTCAGACTCAGCCTACTCTTCACCGCGTCGAAGCTCTGATTCAGCTGCATCTGCTGAGCGTGGAAGAACATGCCCATCCTGTTCAGCGTCTCCAGGTTCTGCTGGTGCTGCGACAGAGTCAGCGACTGGTCCGTCACGTTTATCGAGGAGGTGGAGTTGGGGCTGCTCATCTGCGAGCGTGGGCTGTTCGTCTCGGAGCGGTCTTCGGGGCCGAAGAACCGGTCTTCGGAGGCGTCCATCTCTGACGGAGGCGCGTCGTCGACTGGTGAGCGCGGCGCGACGGCAGTGGGGTAGGGATGGGGGCGGGGCCTGAGTGGGGTGAAATTGCCCATTGAAAGTGCGAAATTTGGGGTCGCGATGTGATTTTGTTTGCGAGGAGCGTCGTATTAGCATTTTCCCCTTCGCGGCTCCTTTCTTCGGGCACTCGATAGTTTTTTTTTTTCCACCGGATCTGATTGGGCCGATTGTGCTCGGTGTTGAGGTTGGCGCTCTCGACAATTCTTCGACGTTTGTTAGTGTACGGCCCTACGAATTATTAAGTTGTTAAGATTTTATTTTTACTTCACTCTGCTTTTGTTAGGGCCATGTTTAATTTGTCTAAAAATCATTCATTTATAGATATCACATTAAATATTTAAGTAAACTAACACAAATTTAAATAATTAATGTGGTATAATATGTTTAATAAGGCGTTAATAATATGTTTAGTACACTGACGCAAGACTTTCACTGAACTCATGACGGAAAGTAATTAGATATGGTAATTACAAAATCTGAAAAGTAATTAAAAACAATTTTCCGACGCATCTTAAAGCCTTTTAATATACCCTTTCATAATTAATTGATAATCACGAGGCAATTAATGAGTATAAAAGCAATTACAACACACCCACAGCGATAGAGCGAGACGGAGAGAACAGAACCGGACATCTGCCTGTTAACACACAAATTTAACCAAATCGGTTAACCCGTAACCAAACAATAACAGCTTTTCCAACTGACCGCCTCTACTATTCTTTCCACACTCCGACCTCAATCCACAAAGTAAATTGAACCCAATCCCCACGGTCTACAGCTTAGAATAAACCTGAGAATTCGCTGTCAGTACGCCGTTTTGGTGTTACAACCTCCATCGTCAATATTAGTGTCGTCCTCTTTACACTTTTACAAATCCCACTCGCTCTCATCTCAGGTGTAGCGACGGTTGCTAGGGGGCGGTGCGGGCCGTGACGTCACGTCAGCCGACCAATCCACGCGCCGATCGGGGTCTTTTTATCCTCAAGGCCCGGGGTCCTTTGTGCCCGTTTCTTTTGTAGCGGGCCCGCGAACGCCGCGGCCGACGGCTCGGCCGCGCCGCCGGCTTTTGGGCTGTGCTCTTTCGACGGCCAAATTGGCCCGAATATTTAAAGATTGGATTACGTTCGGGTCTTGTGACACTTTTTGCAATTGTGTGATTTCTGAGGTAGAGCAATTTGGAAAAAATAGAGCACTCATTGATGCATGGTGCTATAATTCGAAAGCCTTGACACGAAAATCGCCGGTTTAAAGGCCTTGATAAATCATTGAATTGTAACAGTGAGTACGATCGCATGGAAGATTAACATGCAATAACCGTTTAACTCACATCAGAGCTTTTACTTACTAATGAGATTGAAACTAATATTTCGTACGTTATCTTGATTATTATTCTTATTACACTTCTTGTTTTTGTGTATAATTAGTAATTCCTTCTACGTAATAGCAATTATTATTAAAGTATTATTCTTCAGACATGTCTCTTTTTCTAAGTTTAATGTATCTAAATGTGCTGACTACTAAAGAAAATATTTTGCTCTTACAAGTACCACTACGTATTTCCGCGAATAAACTTAATAAACGTTAACCGTTTGATGACAAAATCAGTCATAGAAAAGAAATTATAAGCTAACATAATGTTAAATTACTAACGGACCTATCTCACCTAAATCAGCAGATTTAAAACCTTTTCCACTAACCTGGCTCTAAATGTGACAATCAAATTATTATTGATTTCAAGTTACTTGTTATTGTAGCAAAATACATGCGAGTCGGACAGGCGCACGAAGGGTTCCGTACGTATGTATAAAAACGGCAAAAAATCATGCCCCACTAAAATATTTTTTGTTCTATTTTTTAGTATTGTTGTTATAATGGCAACAGAAACACATCACCTGTGAAAATTTTCACTGCCTAACTATCACTGTTCATGAGATACGGCCCAGTGACAGATGGACGGAGAGACAGACCGCGGAGTCTTAATAACGGGGTCCCGTTTACAATTTGGGTACGGAACCCTAAAAAGCACGCTCCGAAATGATTACGTGAAAATGAGCCTTGATTGCTTTACAATTGCCGCGCGCAAATTGAATTGGCTTTAATAATATAGAGCGCGATTAAAATCCGTTCGGTGTCGCGTGTTTTCAATCAGCCGAAGGGTTTTCGGCGCGACGCAACATCAAATATTCACGTGATGCATTTCGCTAATGAATTGCGGCTATGCTTTAGTGATGAATTATGTACGGTTTCTGGAAAACGTAAAGCGAACAGCAGTTAACCAGTTAACAAACACACACACATAACTTTTCTAGCTCTACTAGTCTCTACTCTTAAACTTAATTGCCTGCTGTCGAAGATTTTGATTTAATTGTATTAATAAATTCACTTATTCCTTCTTTTTATCAATCTTTTTTTACTAAATGAAACAAATTTTACGGATTTTGTCGTTAGCTTTTAATTTTATTTCCCCAACGTTTCGAACCCTTTTCCGCTTTGGACACGGGACAGACTGAGACGTTGGACGTCCGAATGTCACTGTTAGCTCGAGCTACCGCAGTTTTTTAAATCCTTAATTTTGTGTCAATCCACGCGGATTTGCTAACATCAACATAAGTCTTGACATATTGTTTTTGTAATAAGGATGTAACAGACAAAAGTGGATACCCTTTGAAGCAAACAACAACACATTGCCCTATCTTTTCGAGGCGAACTAAAGTTTCCGCTAATTATTGATCTAAATAGTACAACTAGTACTATTTAGATCAACACCGTTATACGTTTCATCCTTAACAAGTGGACTACTAAACACGAGCCTCGCATAAAGACTTATATAAATTTAACGTCGTAAAATTTCCTGGTATGGGTACCTGATATGTGATTTGAATCATAAAGACTCATCTATGCTATTATTAGAATTGCATTCAAGTTATAAAATTTTTCGTTTAAGAGATTTTTTTAAACGTACCTAAGTTTACATATTTCCTATTTGTTAACAAACACAAATCAAACATTTTCATCTGGAATACAAGCTAAGACTCATTCTTTGACTCCAAACCCACCCAAGTTCCTAATTACGAAACTTAACCGCAAACAATAGCAATCGAGTTCTAATCAAATAGCGTCCGTTGAAGGCTTCAACTGAGCGACAACGAGTGGTTAATTGCGAATTCAACGTTAAATTAAACGAATTTGCGTTGGAGATTGATTGGGATAAGTGATGGGCGAGAGGGGTGGAAAGTGTGGCGGGGTACGCGGGGCGGCGCTAATCAACACAGACCACACAGCAATTTAACAATAGGGATGTGAAGACTTATTGAGCTTATGCAAGTAATAAACCATGACGCTTACTTTAGGCTCTTATTGAACGTCAAAAAAACTACATCCGGTTTACTAAACTAAGGGAAATCGGAACTAAGAGAATCCAGAGAAGAACTGGCAAGAAACGCAGTGGTCTTATCTTTTTTTTAATATATAGGTAAACAAAATTATTCGCAAATGTCCAGCAAGAGTTATTTCCACACATCCTTGTAATCTTCGATATTACAATCCATTAGGATAGCTTTAACACACATTAAATATAAATTATATTTATTTATTTCTGTCTCGTGAACTTGGATGCTGTAAAGGCTTAGAAACGTAGGGAAATAAAATGGAAATAAAACACAGAAACATTTAAATGGATTTTTTTTATAATAGGGATGTGGTTGCACAACCACACCCCTATTATAAAAATAACAAATTGACGAAGACTGTTGAGGAAATTTTTTTTTTTCAAGAAATTTTAAAAGATCCCTTAAAGAGAAAATACAAAATCTACAGTACTACAAAACGAATTTAGCCGCCTTTGCGTAGTTCTCGGAGTAATAACTCAAAAAGAGAAGCCTACCTAAAGGAGAAATGAGATCTTATACAAAATCTATTCCCTAACGCAGCATAAAGTAGAGTAGGAAGGTGAACACATAATTTACAAGTATATAGTGTTTGAAACTTGTCTATGTTGACTGCAATGTAAGCGCAATATTTATTATGTCAAGAGCAATCGTACACTGTGTGGTGGATATGATCCCGATTATGGCCAAATTTTTGTTTTTATTCACAAATAAAATATTCAATTCATATATGTACGATTTCATATATGTGAAACATCCCGCAATACAGAAATTCAATAGTGCGCAAAAGATTTTTTAAGAAAAATCGTTGTTTTCTTTGTTTAAATTGTATTTGTCAAAGCTCGTAAATAACCACGTTGCTAATAGAGTTCGAACTTCATATGCAAGAGCTGCGAGATAAAGCTATACTGAAAATTATGAGACATTACAATTAGAACAATTGCCATTCTTTTCATCTTAAGAGTTAATACTGTTTATCAATACTACGAATTTATGTTAATTGCTGACATGTTATCGATATCGATAACATACGGCGCTAATATCGATAAATCGCCAAGATTGTCGACAGCGGCCCGAATCCGTACCGGCCCACCCTAGCCACCTGGCAGCTGACAGCGACCTCTGTAATTGTTGAATGAGGCAGCATTAAAGCGCCAATTAACTAACATTGATTGGTTTTGAGCGCCCCATCCCCTGGCCTCACCGGCACACACTCCCCCCTCCCGGCCCCCCTTTGCGGTCCTCTCTATTTCCGGGCAGAGGACCGGTTATGGCGGAGGCTTTAATTTCAAATGAACAGTGCTCCGCGACTCTATGTCCGTTTGTGTATAGCTAATTAATGTACTATACTAATTGTAGCTTGGAGAGAAAAAAGTTTCGCTTTCTTGCGGGTTCAGTCTTGAATTATACTTGACAACAGAAAAAAAACTTCTAAAACGATCTAATCATTTTGTACAAACTAAAACAGATAAAGTCATACATCCCTTTAATAAATATCTAAAAATCTTACAAGCTCTCTCTACTATGTGTCTCTACATATGTATTTTAATGTCTATCGATATTTTGGTTTTTGTTCCTTATATATTTTATTTAATAGTTTATGTACACAGTATATTTGAAAAGAAATGTAATTTAAGACAGATTTGTAGGCCCTTTTTATGCTTTTTCAGTTATAGATTCTAGAAAAGTCATTGAATTTGAAACATGTGAGGCATTAATTTTGATTTACAAGACTTAAAAGTAATATCATACCATACGAGTCGTGTAAAATTTACTTTTCTACCTAAAGCACAGTATTATCAATTAATTATTTGTTGTTTACGCCGTTTTTCAGGTGACCCATCCGCTATATTTGCAGTGGCGGCTGAAAGGCTGGCTTTATAGACAAACCCTTGAGTTAATTAATAACAGGCCGGGAGCTATTAATGTTGGACGCAGCGGGCGGTGCGCGCCGTGACCACGCGTGAAGTCTAAATTTCAGGATTATTTAAAATAATTAATAAATATTTTAGGACACAACACACACGTCACATTTTACACAACGTTCTCTAGTCCCAAACGAAGCAACGCTTGTACTATGGGTACTAGATAACTGATAAACATACTTAAACATACTTTTCTTTTGTAAATAAATACATATTATAAATATATAAACACCCAGACACTAGAAAAACACTATGTTCATCACACAATATTTTTTCAGTAGTGGGGATCGAACCCACACCCTCGCAGGAGGCAGGTACACTACCCACTACGCCATTCGGGTCGTCAGTACATACATCAAGTACGGCAAATTAGATGTATGGATAAAACCTTCACGTGTGGAATTAGCGTGATATTAGTTACTAATGTAAACCAAAGTATTTGAGCATTGTCTCTCTAATCCAACTATTTAATACACATTTATAATATCTTCCGACATAATAAACATGTGTCATGGCATATCTGTGGGTAACAGTTGTTGAAAATTATACGTATGTATCATTAATTACTTTATCTTAAAGTAATGAAATATATATTTTAAACGCATTTTATCGTTCGGAGTTGAAAATTTACGTCATTTTGTTTCATTATCATTTGTGGTTAATGTTTGTTATCACTTTATTATTATTTGCACCCGAAGGCTTTATTCGGAGATTCTAAAGGTATGCTAAAACTAATACGAATAGGAATTAAAATTAACAAAAAACTCATTCTGTGTGGATTCTACCACCGTGGAATAATCCACTTTATATTAATAATAAGAAAGATTTAAAATTTATTATTTTCTGGTAATTACTTAAGTTCACCAACCGTTGAAATTAATGAAATATAAAACGTTTGCTACGAGCGTGGCCACCCTATTACGCCTGTCACTGTCACTCTTTGATCTTTCACAATTATCGTTTATCTGCACACCGGTAAATTCGAGCAGCAATTATTCAATGCGATGTATTAAACGAATATGTAACATGGTTGTACATAATTGTGTTACCAGTCACTAGACTCCATAGAGTCAGTAACTGGTTCATGGGACGGTGTATACGCTTCTACAACAAAATCACAGTTAATGTGCAAATCCTATCTATTAACAGGTTTAAGAAATTTATTAAAGAAAAACTTTTTAAAATGGGTTATTATAACATAAATGAATACATTAACGATAATAACCCCTAGGAATGAGATGATCGCTCCCAAGCTGTTTCTAAAAAAAATATGTAAGTACTGTATAACAATGTATTTGTTTGAGAAAAAAAATGACTAAAAAGAAATACCTAGAGTTTCTTTCGCCTGTTTCTTCTCCGTTAGAGGAACCTCATTACGAAACGGTGGTAGATTTAAAAAATGACTATCGATAAATGAAATGTATATTTATTATTTCGATGAATAAATGAATTTGATTTGTGAAATATGAAATACGAATATGCGGGGAAACAAAACAATTACAAAGGTTGCAGTGACGATTAGAAATTATATTCCAGCTACTTCCCTTGTGCTTATAATTTGTATGTCATTACGCCGTCTTGGTCACGGGTTCGAAACTCTGTAATATGAGTTACATTTTTCACAATTCCAAAGCGTAAAGCAGGTAAACGGTTAAATATGAAATAAAATTTCTGTTCATGATGATATTTTGAAGTATTTGTTTGTTGTCTAGAGACTGAAAAACAATTTAAAAACTGAATTTTAAAAGGCCGAAATAAGAGGACCACGACAATGGCTGTGATATTGTAGATTCATACGTATTTATATTTATTTTCCGTTCCAATTTGTTCCGCTGTACTAACAGATGGTCTTGTCTGAGGCTATTTAAGGCATAAGCGACTCTACAAAGAGACCGCAAAAAGATCTAATTATTTCTTGACCACCAAGCATATATCTCTAAATACAAGTCTTTAATATTTTGTTCAACGTACTCCTATATTTAACCACATTGGACCTGATTGTATTTCTATTAACGTGCCATAATTACGGTCTATTCAAAGAACCGAGACAGCTTTGAAAACGTAGCAAATTATCGTCTTTGTTTTATACTCGTAGCCATTTTCTTATTTCCTCTCAGTTATCGTTCAATTTTATTGAATATTTTTGAAGTTCGTTGTAATATTATGTAATTTTGTTGGTTCTTTAATCATCTTCGACTAAAAGGAACAAGGGATTATGATGAACATATATGGTGCGTAAGCTAAAGGTAAATACTGTATGTAGGGCACTTTCTACTTCATAGATAGAGTAATTCGACTTTATTATAAGTATAACTGGATTTAGAATATGTACTAGGCTGTGGCCACGCAAAAGTTTGCTGTTGCACTAATGGATAGGACTAACCACGATGTCACAGAAGACTGGCGTAAAGTGAAAGTGTTATACTTCTGCGTTTCGTCTGGTGAGTGAGGTTGCCGGAGCCCAATGCTTAAATATCATAAGTGTTATAAAATTAAAGGGATATAGGGATATTGTATAAACCCGCAAGCCGCTCGATGAGCTGAAGTAGAGACAGTATTACTTAAAAAAAATAATTAAAATAAAATACACATGAAGAGCAAGCTATGTGTGTCAGCTATAATTAAAAACATTCATTGCTGCAAGCCATGTTGTATCCAACAATGCCACGTATGAAAAACATCAAATTTTAAGATATGCATGCACGCAAACACACACCGCATTAGCTCTATAAAAGAAAAAAAAACAAAATGATCCTATTTTGTATAAAAGTTTTATTTATTACAAGAATATTATTTATTGTAAGAAAATTCACTGCGTGTTGTTCAAAGTATTGTTAAATAAAGGTGTTATTAAAAGGACACATACTTAGTTCTTTGTAACATCTTCGTTTCCTCTTTTTTAAAATCGTATTACTGATTTATATCAGCAGTTAGGCTGTTTTTCATTTTATTATACGGTTTGCGGCATTATTTAACCGCTTTAAAGTGAATGTGAACACACTGTAGATTATTTACTCTACTGGAAACATCCTGGAAGTCGTTAGAAGTGTTAAGTAAGTAAATAGCAAGACAATGGTGAGGTGGGAGCTGCCGGGCGCGGGTCATCTCGCCGGCAATCGAGTTAGCGCGCAGTTGACCGGCTCTCTTGACCTGCCAGAGACGGGGCAGTACAGTCTAAAAACGCAGAGAAATCTGTTATTATAATGACGGTATTATTTGACGAACATCCTGTTATTACGGATACTGCCCAATTATTCAGGAAAAAAGGGATAATTTGAATTTGTACAAATTAAATGTAACCAGTTTACGGATTTTATCGCGTTTTAGTTTGTTTGTGATTTTTGAATCTCGACGTTTCGAACCCTTTCAAAATTAAAACGCGATCAAAGTCATAAACTAATTTCATTTAATAGGGAAATTGTTTTAGGGCATAGTTGAACTGTGTTAGGGTCACGCAACAGTCTTCTCAGTTGCACGACCGGCCAGGTCTGTCCGGTGAAGAACCACAGCCTCACAGAATACTCAAGATAGGTGGAGGAAGTATTTATACTGCACTTCGTCGGGTGAGTATGGTAGCCGTAGCCTACTTAAAAGATGGCAACGATCAGTAATCTTACGGGTATTTCAAATGTCTATGGGTGGCGTTAGTGTAACAGCATACTAACAACAGTAACATACATAACAGTAGCTACGGTGGTAGGGTCACGCAGCAGCCTCGGCTGTTGCATGAATGGGCAGGCTCGTCCAGGTAAGTACCACGACCTCACAGAAGACCGGCGTAAAGTGGAAGTATAACAAATACTTTCGCGTTTCGTCTGGTGAGTGAGTTAGCCGGAGCCCAATTTTCAAAAGGTTGTCAACGCATCTGCAGCCTTCGGGTGTAACAAATGTGGGCGGCGGTATTCACTTAACATCAGGTGAACCGTCTTCCCGTATAGCAACACGAAATCACACGATTCACAAAAAAAGAAAAACAACGCGTGGCCCGCGCGCATTTTTCGGTATTATACGTGAATAACTTGTACACGTTAGTGGTCACAAATGTTTGCATTAATATGACTAGTATCAATTATTTCGTCTCTGAATAATGGAAAGAACTAGACTAGACTAGACTAGAGTACACTATTAAAATTTCATCGAACGCCAAACACGTTACTACGGGTGTGTACGCGTTGTATTGATTTCGCGTGTTCTACGTCGTGGGCGACGTAGAACTATGGTGTTTGTGGTTTGCACTAACTGTGTGTAGTGTTATTTGACGGGTGTGTAGTGTTATTTGGTGGGTGTGTAGTGTTATTTGGCAGGTGTGTAGTGTTATTCAGCGGGCAATAGCGGTATGTGTTTATTTCGGGTGTACTACGCAATCCCGGGCGGCGGCAATCACAAGTGGGGCGCAGTGTGGAGTCCGCTGCCGCGTCCGCGTTCGTTACGCCGCAATGTCAGGTAAACGGGTTTGCGAAGCCATCAGCGCTCACCTCGGCACGGGGCGTTCTTCGGTGTACAGGCGGATGAAGTTTGGCTCGGCCACCGGGATTTGGTACGTTGGCGACGTTACTGAAAGCTCGATCGTGACAACTAGCTTTTACAACTGATTCTTAAGAGGACATGGCTTGGGCTATCAAGCCACGTCCTCTTATCCGTATTTATCAGAGGACGTAACTGATAGATCGGTCGTGACAACTAGCTTTTGCTACCGATTCTTAAGAGGACGTGGTTTTGCTCATGTGATCACTGCCAATATCTTGCAACTCTTTCGAAGGGCCGGTTTAAAATAAGTGATGACCATTTGACCAGAAGGATTGAGAGTGTGATTGAAACCTTTACCAAAAGGATAGAGTTTATAGAGTAAAGAGAATGGTAGAACAGCTCAATTAATGAAATAAAGAGATATGTAAAAAGAACGAACATAATACCGGTGACTTCTGTTGTGTATTAGGTCCAGCAGCAAAACTGAATTCTCCTTTCTCTAAAGACATTTACCGTACTAGAGATGGTCCTAGTGCGCAGTGGCAAAAATGACAAAGATAGGACAACTGTGGTAAGGCCACGCAACAGTCTTTACTGTTGCACGAATGAGCAAGTCAGTCTGCAGAAGTACCACGACCGCATAGAAGACTGGCGCGAAGTGGAGGAATTATACTTCTGCGTTCCGTCCGATGAGTGAGGTTACCGGGGCCCACTTTTTTAAATGGTGGCAACGCATCTGCAACTCTACCGGTGTTCAAAATGTCATATTATCAGATGAACCGCCAGCTCGAAAAAAAAATAGATTAATCACCAAAAAAAAATCAGCCAAAAAAAAAATAGATTAATCAAACTAACTGCGTCTGTTACGCCTTCACGACAAAACCTCAGAACCAATTTTGATGAATTTTAGTATAAAGATAGATAGGACCTTGGGATGAAAATAAGCTAATCTAAGTAATAATCCAGGGCAGAAGTCGCGGGAACCAGCTGGTATTCAAATAAACGGTATATTACAAACGTTAGTAGTTGGCCAAAGTTCCGTATTATCAAAGACTTTGAGTTTTTAAACTTAAATTGGTGTAAGTACTTAACATACCTTAGATACTCTATCTAAATAAAATGTATTTTTTTTGCTGCACATCGTAAAATGATTTTGGCGTTTATTTATGCTTTTAAAACCCGTTGGTTCGGACACTACTGTTAAAAAAGTCTGTTCCGGCACCATGAACAGTGTAAAGTTTGTGGAACTTCGGCAAATTCAAAACAAAATGAAATGCGATGAAGGCGAAAAGTAAAAAGGGTTAAGTATGAGCCTATACATGAGCCATAGCTGGGTAAAGGCCTTCTCTGTACAGAGGGTATTAGGGCATAGTCCACCATGCCCTACTGCTGATTGGGTCCCCCACAGCATACCTCCTTCACATATATTCGAAACATTTTTTTTTTGTTTTTATTTCGTATATGCAGGCTTTTTACTCTGTAAGCATGGAGTTAAACGCCTCAATTGAAGTATATATTTACGGGATATCCAAGTCGCACCACAGTTGTAAGAACAACGATTTGTTTATACTAACCAGAAGAAACTTGTATCTAGTGTCTTTCTTATTGTCTTTAAGGGTACTTAACTTTCAGGGTACGAAGGTATTAACTCTTATTTACAAAAAATATTTTTTCTGAATTTTGTCGGTGAGTGAAAAAATCGTTATCAAATCTGGCTCTTTTATTAGTTCATTTAAAATATTTGCGCTTAATATTGTAAGATCAACTTAAAATAAATGCATTGATCAACGAACAATTTGAAGGGATCGCTCAAGTTGTAACTTAAACCAAACTTAGCTCTAACTTAGCCGGAGACAATCAACGAAGTGGCACTTTATGTTCTCATATAACTTTAGCTTGATGTATATTTACTTGTTTAGAAGCCTCAGTACTTTCTAATCATACTTGTTTGTAATATTTAGTAACGTACGTACCCAGATATTTGTAACAATTTTTACCCAGTGTCTTTTAAGTTGAAACATGTACTCGATATAGCTGCACTATTTGTTAGGCTTCAAGCTTAAGTTGAAATAAAAAGAGTACACTGATATTATAAGTACTACTTATAAGATATACAGGGAGATTTTTTGAAAAGTGCCCAAATTTACACAGGAAGTTCAGACTCGGTAGCATAATCGTTTATTGAAATAAAAAAAAAGTTTTTTTTTTTCCAAAAAATGGCATTATGTTCCCTAAAAAAAAACAGAACGTGTTGACAATGCGATAACCATTCATAAATACCTAAATTTTACTGTGCACGAACTTGTGTGCGTGTTAGTTATGAATGTTCGCGCGTAAAATAAATTGCGTGTAAATGACGCACTTTTCGAGATAAGTTCAAATGAATGTAATTAATTACTTACGAGTGATTTTAAATATTTATCATTTTTTATATAACATTATTTGTCTAGAATTTAATAAAAAAAATGGATACACATAGAAAAGCCATCCTGTATGCGTAATAAAAATATACTAAGGTAAGAACTGTATATTATACTTCATCATCACCATCATTATTTCATCCTGTTTGAGTCCACTGCTGAACATAGGCCTCCCCCATGGACCGCCACGAAGTATGATCCTGAGCCACATTATACTCATTTGGTGTAAAATATTTTTGATACACATTTATAAATATGTTTGAGAGTGTACAGGAAAGGAAAGTAGTGTGGTGGTAGTGCACTATGGTAGGGGCCACATAGAAGCTGCTGTTGCAGAAGACCTCACAGAAGACCGGCGTGAAATGGCAGTATTTTACTTTTAGATTTTGTTTGGTGTGTGAGGTTCGTAATAAAATTAGGCTTCCTACATTTTATTGGTTAGAAACGCATTTGCGATGTTGTGTGTGTCGATGTTTATGGCGGCAGTAGTCACGTATCAGGTGGATAGCAACTTTTCATTTAAAAAATAGTATAGGAAGAAAATAGTTAGTAATTTTAGAAATACGATATGAAGGCTTTAATGATTCTTTTAAAGTGGTTTAAAGTGTACGCATTCATATAAAAGTTAAAATAATAAATTTAATTTAAATATTTATATAAATAATAATATGCATTTAAACGAATGCATCATTGAACGTAAAGGCCATTACTATTTAATAAACTTCGTTATTATTCAAAAGTCTATAAATATTCTAATGAATTAAAAACCGGCCAAGTGCGAGTCGGACGTTTTTTTATAAAACTGTAAAAAATCATGTCTGTTGTCTAGGATTCTCACTTAAACATTTTTTATTCTGTATTTTAGTACTTGTTGTTATAGCGGCATATACATCATCTGTGAAAACAACTGTCTAACTATCACGGTTCATGAGATACAGCCTGGTGACAGACGGACAGATAGACAGACAGACTAACAAACAGACAGACAGCGGAGTCTTAGTAATATGGTCCCTTTACCCTTTGGGTACAGAACCCTGAAAAATTACAAATTTATTTTTTTCCCAAAAACAAATTCAATTCAAAAAGCCTTTCAACAAATGACAAAAAAATTGATTATGATTTTATGCTAATTTACGTTTTAAATTTACGTTATAATTATTTAACAGAAAATATATTTTAAAACCAAATCTTGAATAGAAGTCTCTTTCTTCTGTACGTTTTTTTCTGTTACTTCTTTGTTTTATGTCAAATAAATCTCTTTCTTTCTTTCTTTAATTCAGGGGGAAATTCACAACTTAAAAAACCATTTATTACACTACAATTTTATCAATAATGACAAGAAAGTATTTTATGGAATTTATGTACCCATCTATTAAATGCATTTATTTTGGAATGTAACATCAAATTTGGAAATTGTACATCGACCATTTGATCCAATAATCGTTTTAGAAAAGGCTCAAAACAAATATTCGCTTACTCACCCAATCCATCACAAGGAATCATAATAACACCTCCTCAAATTAATACCTGCCCAATGTGAAGTGTATTTGAAAAATGTGTCCCAAACAAAACTTGACCTCTCCCTTCCACCGTCTTATGTCGAACAGTGCTCATAGACGACGAATAAAGAGGTCTTCAGTAGCTGGTTCAAAATAATACCGGCTTATTAGTGATGTTAATTTCGAGGTGGCTTCGAATGAAAAAAGCCGAAATGGCATTTTGAGTGCTTTTAGAACAGCCACCGATATATTTACGCGTAAACTGGTGATTTCACGTAAGCCGTTGATTATATTACTTGTGTTGGATGTCGTAGCTCTTTTGTTCGGAACTCGCTTTATTTGTTAAGTGCCTTGTGCTAATTCGATCTTTTTAGCTTTTAAACAGGACAAGTTGATGATTGTAATTTGTCGGTTGAATGATAGGTCGATTCCGTTTCGCGGTTGATACGAAAATAGCATATTTTTCAAGAACGCGATTTAATAATAATATCTTTCGAGAGATATCGCAATTTCACAAAAGACAAGGATTTTGTATAGTTGTTCGAGAAGAAAGAGGTTTTATCAGGAAACTTTGCTACATTATTGAAAAAACTAGTTTTTTATCGAGTCTCACAATCAAGACATTTTACTTTATAACCACGGATCGTTGTAAATACGAATTAAATCAGCTAGATGGAAAGGAATAATATACACTGTAGTGAAGTGTAAGTGTAACAACACTAACAAAGTATAAATAATCTACCAAATATTCGGTAAAAAACTAATAAGTTTTATTTCTTTATTATCATAATTATTCCTTAAGATCTGTTATTTGGCACTGGTCACGTTCTAGATATTTGGATCCTTGGAGACCTTTGAATTTTGACCTATTGTAACGTTAGTAACACTAATAATTTTTCCGTAACCAAAGGGAAAAACGGGACCCTATTACTAAAACTCCGCTCTCTGTCTGTCCATCTGTCCAGGCTGTATGCCATGAACCGTGATAGTTAGACAGTTGAAATTCGATGACTCCGTGGCGCATTCGCCAAGGTTCGATTCCCACACGGGACAACTATTTGTGTTGACCCACAGATAGTTCTTTCGCATCTGGGTGTTTGTCCGTGTGAAATGTATCTCTGTAAAACGTCCATACAACACAGGATAATTTTATCATAAAGTAAGGGCCATATTTTATCAATTCAGAACTAAAAAAAAAGAAATTTTCACAGATGATGTATTCCTGTTGGCGCTATAGCAACAAATACTAAAAACAGAAAAAAAAAAAATTAAGTAAATGTTGAAGAGCTCCCATACAACACACATGATTTTTTTGCCGTTTTTATAGATGGTACATAACCCTTCGTACGCGAGTCCGACTCGTACTTGGCTGGTTTTTTTTACATTAGTTTATCACCTTTTTTTCTTAAAATAGGGATCAATATAAATCTACGCACACTATTAGTAAAGGGATTAGTTCCATTCAAAACATGTTCATTCAAGTACCTTCGGTTAGTTGAATGAAGACTGCTTTGTAGGAAATTATCAGAAGAGTTCATGCAAACATTTGCAGCGTTGAAAGTGTTTGTCGAATTTTATTTTCATTGTCAATGAGATAGTTAAATTGTGAACGGGATGACCATTTTGGTATTGACCATTTAAGTTATAATGTCGTTATTTGTGATTTACTGTGAATAATTTCCTTGAATAAGCGGTTTTAATGTACATAGGAGCAGCAAATTCTCTATGACTTTTTTCTTTTATTCTGCCCCAAAAACATTCATTTGTTTGAGGAATAGGTAAAATTCTACTAGTTACTTTTTTACTTACAGTATGTAAATAAGTAAATATTTCGAGAGCACATTTTTACTCAAAGTTATTCCTAAGTCCCTAACTATGCAAAGCTTGTTCTATATCTACTAGGTAACTGAGAAACATATTTAAAAAGACTGTTATTTTTTAACAATAATAATAATGAAAGTTTAAAATTAAAAAAAATCCTAGACACTAGAAAAACTCTATGTTCAACATATAATATTTTTCCAATAGGGGGGACTCGGACTTCCATCATGAGGAAAGTTTTTGCCAAAGTTGCCAAACCTGGCAAGGGCTAGCTACCACAGGTTCTTCCAGATGCCTCGCACGCGTAGACCATTGCGGCAGTCACTTAGATAAGGCGACGATTGACCTGATTTCATGCAAGCTTTTCACAAAAAATGCACTAAGCGATTATCTTTTTACAGGCAACATTCGCAAAGATTTCTGGTTTATTCAAAAATGGACTATGACTTTTTCACTGTATATGGGAGTGGCAAAGTTACCAGATTTGACTGTACTCTATAAGTAATATTTATAATGATCCATTTTAATAAGTCGCATAAGTTTAATTTAATACTTACTAGCGACCCGTTCCGGCTTCGCACGGGTGCAGTGCTGAATGTTTGCTTTCGACATTGCATTAGAAACCTCTAAAATTATCCATTTCTCGATTATGTTATGCATGAATTATACATATAAACCTTCATCTTGTATCACAATATAAATAAATAAATCAGTTGCGAAATTTTTAAGATGTAACCATATATATTATACTACTAGCTGCTGCCCGCGACTACGTCTACGTTGAATAGGCTGAAGGCGCAACATTCAGACAGAAAGACAGATATACGTAAAATGTGTATATAAATTATAGCCTATATCTTATTCTGATGTATAAGCTATATTATTGTAAAGTTTGGTTAAAATCCATTCAGTAGTATTTGCGTGAAAGAGAAACAAACATCCATCCATACATACAAACTTTCGCCTCTATAATATTAGTAAGGATATTAGTAAAGTAAGGATGTAGTGATATAAAATTAAAATGTACAGCACACAATTGTCACTAATTACAACGTCAAGGGCCGGACCCAAGCTTGACAAGGTAAGACAATAAAAAGTCTATTAGAGCGCGCGGCGCCGGCCGTTTATTAGCGATGCTGCAGGTCCAGGCGGCAATCCCATTAGACGCTACCTTCACAATTCCACGGAATCACTTCGTTTTAAACTAATCCCCCCCTCACCCCTCGCATCCCCCAGCAAGGTCGTTAACGTTATTTACCGTTGTACCTGTGACTGTGATTACTATGATTTTATAGAAGTTTATTGAGTTTTCTATTCACGTAACCATTACGCTAACCCAGTTATCTGACGAAGGAAAATCGTGGTTTAGTCCCAACTTGATTATATATTATGTATTATGCCTCCCACCAGATGGAGTGACGGCCTGTGCAAATGTGCGTGAAGTCGATGGATGTAGGCGGCTCAGGATCTTGCTTCGTAGCCGTCTGTTGGAGAGGTTTATGTTCAGCAGTAAACAGGCTGAAATGATGATGATGATGTATTGCCAAAGATGATTCAAGGACAGGAGACACAAATCAGCAGGCCATGTTATAAGTATAATAAGTGATATCAGCGCGCCCGATGTATATCGCCCTGGTGTAACCGGTGATTTCATCACTTTGTCTAAATTGTTATTTTTCTGAAGACTAGGCTGCATGTTATATAAACCTTTGCCTTTTTGACAGGACGAATGAAAAAAAGTTAACATCCATGATATACCCCATATAGCTCAATTTTGAAAAGGTTGTCAACGCACCTGCAACCCTCGGGTGTAGCAGATGTCTATGGGCGGCGGTATTCACTTAACATCAGGTGAATAGTCTGCTCACTTGACAGCTTTTCACGTAAAAAAAAACACCAGGGCTTGCGGTAGCATTTCCAATTTAAGAGGATGAATCCCCTCAGATACAAATAAAAGTAATTCTATTTTACTCCTTCTAGGCCATGGTCCTTTCTAGAACGAGGGGGCACATTAACGCAACAACAGAATGCCGATACTGGGTTGCACAATAGCAAACCGGCTCTTGGATTTAATTAATCACTCACTCTTTGGAAAGTATTGGATGAATACTTAGTATAAGTGTACTTAATGTATTAACGGATGACCTGATATCACTTGTATATTACAATTAAATTTAATTTCCTACAAAATCACCTTGTACGTGTGTACCAAAAGAACGCGTTACATATAAATGGGTGTTCGCAAGAAATCGTGAATAATTAATTCATCGAAAAATGTTCTGAGTTTTCGTGAAGACGTAAGCAATTCTTTAAGGTAACAGATAATAACTAAAAATCGAGAAGATATGAACTAATGCGACAAGGGTGACAAGGTGGATAGGATAGGTTTTATATAAATTAATAACGGCAATAATTTTCCAGTTCTAACTACCTCTATATTAAGATTTTTAATAGTAGTAGTAGTAGTATTAAGATAAATATATTTTTTGGGACACATTTTTACACAATGTTTTCTAGTTCCAATCAAAGCAACGCTTGTACTATGGGTAACTTTTGTATCTTTGGCGTATTTTGTAAATAAATACATATTATACATATATAATCACTGGAAAAACCCTATGTTTATCACACAATATTTTTCCAGAACTGGGGATCGAACCCACAACCTCAGGCGCAGGTGGCAGGTTCACTACTAACTACGCCAATCGGTCCGTCATACGTGGTCGTAATTTGTAAATGTTATTCAATTTGTTTACTTTATGAGTAGTGCTTAGTTAAATTCGAATTTACTGTTACAAACATTTTAAAAATTTATATCCTACCTTACTTTTAAAATGAATTCGTAACATATTGCAAATTTCGGAAATTATAAAAGTATACATTAATGTGGTACATAATCTGTATGCAATAGTTAAGTAAGATATTAAATTGATATAAAATAAATTAAGCATTAGCAACGCGTGGGGGGGGGGGGAGCAAATTAATCTTTATTTTAGATAATCTATCAATAAAAGCCGCAACTGTTGTATAACTTTACTCTCAGTCAGAAACTGCTATGTTGTCCGGGATTTCCACGCGAGCCTGTTAGACCCTAGCGCTTAAGCGTCCGTCTCTTTCCGAACATCGCCGTCTCTGTCGCACTAATCGTATTAAGCGTCCATTTTTGTAAGCGCTCCGAGCCCGATCCAATTTCAAACTCATTTGTTAGAGCGTAAAACAATTATTAAAAAACGCCGGTGATTCGGCGAGCAATTTTTGTCATTTTACATCACTTAGCGGGAAACAGGGAAAGATACGGAGTCGTCGCTCCGAGCGGTAAGTGAATTTAGATTTTATTGATGTCACTTATAGACCCGGCAGTTTGGTACAGGACTTGAGACCCAGAGATGCCGGTACATTCATCGTTGTGGATTTTTTTCTCTTTACATTGCAGAGGAGGCTTTCGCCTAGGATTGGAACGGATATGTTTTGTTACTTTGCAATTTTTTACTATACGGTATTTGTTAAAACTAAATGCATTGAAATAGGGTATTTTTTTTATTTTATTGTTGTAACAAAATCCACAGCACTTTTTTAAAATATATCTAAATCTTATTACTAAACCTTAATACGTATGAAAAAAATACGTATGAAAGCAAGATTACTTTTATAACACTTACCTGCTTTATACAATGCTAAGGATTTTGTTTGTATAATCATTCAACTAGAGCATAATTAACATGTGCATTAGTTAGTTTTTATTCAAATATTTTTTTATTAATGTCTGTACCGTAAACTAGGGACAATTACATAAGGAAGGTGGAAAACTTGTACAAGTAAATGTTGGTATTAAGTACCTCTTATAACATCTAACTACACAGTGAAAAGGAATATCTTATTTTACTTCGTTTACATATGAATTGAAGAAATTAACAGATTCGTTTCATTATAAAAAACTCGACACAAAACTACTTATATTAATAACATATTTTAGAAAAGGTAGCGCAGTCAACACTATTTGCGGTCGAAATTACAACGCTTATCCAATGGAGGTATACGCGCAAGTCAAGCCAGACTCGTTGTCATTAGTTGTCAACAAAATACCGTTAACGCAATCATCGACATTATCTCCAACAACGCAGCACAACAGGGTGATAAAAAAATAACTTTTAAAATTAACTGCTTTGCTGATCGTACAATAATTCTTCTCCACAGAATGTCATCAATAAGGAATTAGGGTCTGCCCAATTCATTCACATTATTAATGATGACTTCTACCAAACCGCAGGAGTTTGGGTGATCTTCGGTAGTAAAAAATTTTTTGAACAATGTTTTGAACTGTGTTCGTTTATATATAACCATATAGTTCTGACGACCTGAATGGCGTGGTGGGTAGTCTACCTGCCTCCTGTGTCAGAGGGTGTGGGTTCGATCCCCAATACTGGAAAAATGTTGTGTGATGAACATAGTGTTTTTCCATAGTGTGTTTATACATGTATAATATGTATTTATTTACAAAAGAAAAGAATGCGTAAGTATGTTTATTAGTTATCTAGTACACGTAGTACAAGCGTTGCTTAGTTTGGGACTAGAAAACTTTGTGCAAAAATGTGTCCTAAAATATTTATTTAATAGTAAATTATAAAACAGTAAGTTACCGAATCAACGTCTATCAACGAGTGATTCGATCTAGAGAAAGGCTACTTTTGAGTTCGGTTGCACTGATTTACGGACGAGAAATAGAATAATATAAGTCTTCGTGACGTAAAAAGCTTAATAGACTCTACATTCGATACTCTTCCGCGAACGAACCAAATAGGCCGTTCACATAGTCCCAAGGACCGCGTTAATAGATCCGATGTAACACACACTATAATTACGACGCCAACAGTTTCGGGGTGTTTGGGCACATGCTCGATGGCGGCCCCGGATTGTTCGCAACATGTTGCATGTCGAAACATGTGATTAGACATGCGCCCGGAGCAGTTTACTCTGCGGGAGGCCGCGAACCCGACTGTGTTCATTGTTGACGCGTATTTGGGGTTCTGTCCGGAATAAGAACCGGACGTATAACGGAATCGATTTTTAGGTATAGAATGTAACGTAAAAGTGTCGTATGTATTTTCAAACTTTCTAGTTAAAGTACAATTACAAAAAAAACTTTAAATACCCATGGAATGTTTGTACCGTTGACCAGCACAAGAGCTCGAAAACACTTCAAAAGACCACCATCTTTACATCTTACATATACATACTTTACGTAACGTTTCATAAATATACTTATTGTTATTATTATTTTTATCGAGTATTATCTTTGAAATTTAAAACACATATACGACACAATAAATATAATTTCCTTTACATTATTTATAACTTTCACTTCGACTTAAGACTTAAGTAAATTCTGCATAGAAAAACTTTATGGATAAAATATATAGAACCTATAAGAAAGTTCTAACTATCCAATACAGTTCAAATATTAAAATAACTTAATTAATAATCAAAACAAAAATTCATTAGCATCATCAAACACGGCAACCGCAATATCGTAGGTGCTACAGTTTGTAGATCGCACAGTCTACGAAGTTCGTAAACATCGAAGTACATAGGATTATCGATATACTTCATATTTCCACAGTATCATACACTACTGTAATATTATATAGGCATACGGACAACATAATATATATACAAATTATGTAGTCCGTAGGTGGTTAAATTCCTAACTAAAGGAACATTATTTAATACTATTGGTCGCCCGTCGGTCGAAATTCGTCCGTAATTCATTATAGTTGGTAGTGTGTGTTACGTTTTATTTACTGATTTAATGTGTTTTTATGCATAATTTAAAAAAAAAAATATTAGCATTCTGCACTCCTTCTCTATATAAAATATTAGTGTGGAATATTTCATACTCCTCCTTTCGCGCAATTTTCGTAAAAAGAGGTACGTATTAATATATGGATATATATTGTCTTGTTTTAATAACTACCATACAATACAATATACGATATATATGTGTATAAAATACAAAATAACGACATACTTATCGTGTACTTACATAAAATAATGAACAAATACAACAAAATAATTACTTCTCACTTGTGAGGACCAAATCTACGACCCGTAGCGCCGAAGCGTAGCTACATAGCTATCTGTAGTATTTCTGTTGACTCCGTTCTGGATGTGGCTTTGATAGTCATAATCCATGACAATATGCAGGTTTCCTAAAGACGTTTTTCTTCTCCGCTGAGCACGTGACAGCTCAGTGTCCGGGCGCTCGCTTTTGAATCAATACTCGGACACAAGTAAGTTTTTTTTTTTTTAATGAGAAAAATTGCCAAGCGAGAAGATGGTTCACCTGATGTTAAGTGAATACCGCCGCTCATGGACATTTGCTACACCAGAGGGTTCCAGATGCGTTGACAAGCTTTTGAAAATTGGGCTCCGGCCACCTCATATTATACTTCCACTTTACGCCAGTTGGCGTAAACCTTTACGTGAGGTCGTGGTACTTACCCGGACGAGCCTGCCCATTCGTGCAACAGCTGGCCCTACCACCGTTCAGATCCCGGTGTCAGCACCAATGAACTTTCAAATTATAAATAAATAAAATAAATAAAAATATCTTTATTCACATAGACGCTTGCGCGTTCTTATGAAACGTCAAAATTTTACAAGAAATTAACACGTTCGTAAGGTACCACCTTGCGCACCACACGCTTATAAGCGCTGACATCACGTTCTCACAATGATCATCATCATCATTTCAGCCTGTTTGAGTCCACTGCTGAACATAGGCCTCCCCCATAGACTGCCATGAAGTATGATCCTGAGCCACCTGCACCCATCGACTTCCCGCACATTTGCACAGTCCATCTAGTGGGAGGACGTCCTACACTGCGATGGCCACTACGAGGCTGCCACTCGAGAACCTTTCTTCCCCAACGGTTATCGGTTCTACGAGCTATATGGCCGGCCCATCGCCACTTCAGCTTGCTAATCCTCTGAGCTATGTCGGTTATCTTAGTTCTACTGCGGATGTCATAATAATACTCATAATGATACTCTACTAATGTATATAACATTCAACACACACAAATCCATCCGCCAAACACCAGATACATTATCCCGGTATACGGGACCCGAATCTTCACTATCCGGGGTCAAACAGTGACAGGGATCCCTCGGAGGGCGTTCCCGGGCCTCTATAACGGTGTTATTGCAATCGTGCCCAGGGGCGGTCAAACTGCTCTAAACTAACAAATTAAACAGCGCACAAATCGCATCGCGAACTCATGTGATAAACGAAAAAACGTTATTAGCATCCAATTTTGGAGAGCTACGCGATTAGGGTGGCCTTTATGTCGTGATATCGAATTTTGAATTGGTTGGTTGCTCGCAATTGGATAGAGAGGTTCCGGGATTATAGATATTTATGTATACTGGCTGGAGACGTGGTAGCTCAGTGTCTGGTCGATCGCATTTAATTCAATATACTTGAGCGATATAGTGTATATAGCGGTGATATTTTTTTGACGTTCAATAAGAGCTTAAGTTAAGCCTATATTGAATAAAGATATTTAGACTTTGTCTTTGACTTTGATATGAGTTCAAATCTTGGTGCTGGCATCTGATTTTCTTCTTAATAAAGAATATATTTCGAATAAATGTGAAGTATGCCGATCCGCGGTGGAGTTGTGTGGTAGATTTTGACCTACAACTATTTTCCATTCTGTTCATTTTTTAACATCGCTGAGAGATTTACCCCGCTTTTGAATGGTGTATATAACATTAAGACCCTTAGATGACACACCATAGTTAAACGCACGCATGAGCACATGCGTGGCCCTACCCACAGCGGAGGGCCCAAACCCGTGGGTTCTGGCTAGCCCACCGGTTCTGCGTCAGATGAAGCTTTAATAGTCTCGGGACTGAAAGCAAAATCATTAATTAATACAAGATACAAGATAACATTAAGAACAGAAAGTTTTTCATGTATCAGTTTTAAACTTTAATCGCAACACTAAAACGAGTTGGTGGAGTTGATTAAGAACAAGGTTAACTTCACAACGTCTAAACTTTAAAACTCCATTCACGTTATAAAAGAAATGTCGCCAAATAAATTGAAACGCTCAACAACCGCGCGCGCAGTCGACCGCGCTGCGTTACTTTGTTGTGTTACTCACAAAGGGAGCGCTAGAATAACCACGCTTTTGCATTAATATAAACATTCATAAAACTGAAAATGTCATCTATATTATCTATCCTTTAATCTTGTTCGCAAAGTCTCTAGATTTTATTATTAGGATAGAAAGTTTGGTTGGATTGATTAGGATAGAATATACTACATTGTACACAAGGAATAATACGCCGAAAGAAAATACAGAAAATATAGTGTACTGCTAGTGTACTGCTTATTGCTAAGTTAGTGATTTCTTCCAGGCAACAAAAAACAAAACAAACTACTACACTAACGGAAAGAATTGCATGTATATTACTTTTTTAATTATCTAATAAAAACTTTCATTTTGGCCGTTGTTACTTTTTTCAACTTTAAATAAAATCTAAATCTTAAATGAAACTATCTGGCAACATTATATCTTAAACGGATAATACCGTATTCATTATCAAAATAATTAGATCGAAAATGTTTTATGCATTTCAACACTAAACAAACGCAATAAATTAAATTGTTCGAACTTATCTTTTTCGGTTTTCGCTAACCTTACCGAAGCTTACTGTTGCCTAATCCGAGAGAAACGTGGTGACACTATCCTAGTGATTTTATCTGACGGGCCGATTAGCGAGGTCCCGCGCACTCAAAGGGCCCGTTTTGTTCGCGGCAAATTGCTCGGGGCCCAACAATTCGATCGGCCTGATAACGTTCTAATGGAGATGCGTTCGTTCAACGGACAAATCGAATCACATTTGATGCGACCATTCTCAGGAACGACGAGTCCGCTTGGGCGAATTAAGTAGTTTCGGCGCTAATTTGATCTGTATAGGAATTAGGTATAATGTTATGATATTAATAAATATAAGTATTTTATGACACATTTTTACATAACGTTCTCTAGTCCCAAACTAAGCAACGCTTGTATCAGATAACTGATAAACACAACTTAAACATACTTTTCTTTTGTAAATAGATACATATTATAAATGTATAAACACCAAGCCACTAGAAAAACTCTATGCCCATCACACAATACTTTTCAGTAGTGGGGATCAAACTCACACCCTCTGGCGCGGGAGACAGGTACACTACTCACTACGCCATTCGGTTCGTAGTGGGCCCTTACTTGAAGATTATCATCATCCTGTTTATCCATCATAAACAATAATTGTATTATTAAAATTTTAATTGATGCAATACTGGTTGTGACAACTACAACAATTTTTAAAGTCTGTTCGGTTGTCCGAATCCGAGGCTATAAATGATTAAACAGTAAATTAAACATATTTTTTTTCAATCTCCTTAATACAACTGTATGCGTAGTTCACGCAAATGTTGGCCCCGTGTGGAAATCGAAGCCACGACCCTCCGAGCCGAAGGAAACAGAAAACAGAATAAAAAAAATCAAAGGGCCTGCTACAGTGAAGGCGGACTTCAAGTCAACCCTTATACCCTACACACACAGGGCCCTACCACACTCTACCGCACTTATTAGATTCAAGTTTAGCAACATAGAATCTAATATCTGTGGTAGGGCCACCCATCAGCTGTTGTTTGCTGAATGGGTTGGCTCTATCGGCGAAGAACTACAGCCTCACAGAAGATCACTGTGAAGTGTAAGTAGCTATACTTCTATGTTTTGCTTGATAAGTGAGGTAGCTGGACCCCACTTATCTACAACACTAGTAACTACTAACCACGCGCCGCGACAGTCATCACCAGAACACACCTCTCTCGACTATATTATATATTTATAAATTATCTGTTTTCATCGAATTAAAACCCAGCAAAGTATTTACAGTTCATTTATTTATCATCTGCCACCACTTTCTTAAAAGTTGGTAATGCATCCGTAACCCCTCAGTATTTGTAAGCTTCTATGGGCAGTAATTATCACTTAATATAGGCAGCTCATTAGTATTGTAATAAAACCAATAAATTGGTACAAAAGCAATATTTAATCCAGGCTGGTCGATATAATTCCAATCTGTTCATATTATATTTAACTAACTTTAATTTGAAGAATATAATCAATTATTAATATTAGATATTTAGTGTTCTAAGTCTCGAACCCAACAGGTCAGGCTAACTGTAATGCCACATTTCGAAGCGCACTCACATAGCGACATCTGTAATTAATTAGCTGGAACTAAGATATTGACCAATCAGAACGAAAGTTTAGTCATTAAATTTGACATATTGAATTATTATAGACTTAAATTAATATTTCGTTTATAGCTGTAAATACGCTAAATAAAAATAGAGAATTATTATAGGTAGACTTTTACAAAATCATAACATTATAATATTCCAAAAATCCTAGTCTACAGCCACAGTCCCAAATCTAGTAGAGCTTTATCTTATTTTGAAAGAGCTATTTACTTACATATGTAAACACTCTAACGTAATAATACCCCACTAGGATACAATTAAAGCAATTTAATACCTTCCTACACTCAAAAAGCGGTGTAGGCAACAATGGATAATCCGCGACCTTCTCATAAACGTACGATTCATTAGAATACTGTTGCAGTCGACGAAGAATACCCACAATGGACCACACTCCCCTCGTAACACAGTTTTTGTATAATTGCTAGCATCCCAGTGGTTCTGAAGCGAGGATGTGCTGTATTTGCACATCGAAATAGTATGGATGAATTTTCCGTCTAATGTCACTATTAGCGTCGTCCTTGTCTGTTCCTGTTGTGCAGACAAAGACGACAATATCATGGAAAAATTAAATTGATTATTTGAAAAGCTCGTCCCATTGAAGAAACACTTTTGACCCGCTCAATACGTACTAAATGTTGAGAAAATTTTAATAAAAGTAATAATACTAATTCTTTCCAAATGATAAACATATCAAAGAATTTTGATGTGGAGTTATACCCACTTTCTTGAGAGATTTTCTGACTTCAATAACTAAAATTAAGATGTTAAAGTATTTGTTTAACTAATTAATCTTATCATTTTCTTGGTACTTACAGACGACTTTAAAATAATCCTTAGATTATAAAGAAAAGATTTATACCCCTCAATTACGTAAGTGAATTTGTATTTATGTTGAATATTTGGCCGCCTGAACTTAAAGTGAATCAAGCTGTGATGTTTCAAAAATAAACTCTAAACAGGCCTTTATTAATACTGCACCCCGTGGGTTTCAGTCGATCTAAAAGATCTTTTTAAAATACTTATTAGCACAATCTTAATCATAGATACTTAACTTTTTTTATTTTAAACCAAAAATGTTAAATAATGCCACTTTCACTAGTCCAGTAGTACAAACAAGTGTGTCTCTACAAATGTATACATTCGACGTAGCAATAAATTCGTTAAGGTCTCCACAAAGTCTCATCAACGCTGAACTGCAATCGACAAAACCGCCATGTTCGAAAGTGGGCAAAAAGGAACAAACGAGGTTTGAGAAACGCCGATCGAAAAACCACAATGCAACAAAACAAACCGTTCCGTCACGCGCGTCCCTCTCGCACGGGCGCCTCTCGCTCGCGCAGCCTCCCCGCTGACTCGTTAGCGATGGATAAACGATGTAATACAATGAAAAAGAAAATAATACAAAACGTATACAATGATGCGAGGGCAACATTAGACGGGTCGTGTGCATAGGTTCTACCCCGTCGAGATAGAGTTCGTTTTCGGATGAACGGTGTGCACAACGCACTTTGGCGTGGAACGCAAAAAAGAAACATTTGCGAGAGGCGTTCGCCCAATATGTTACGCGGGACGAAATTGAATTTTTCTATTTTTAATTGGCACTGCGCTGGCCGGAGCTTTAATGGAGCAAGAAAATAATTTGTCGCCGACATGTTTGCGAGTAATTTAATCTTTAGGCGAAATGTTTATTATATTAAAAGAGTGAAGAGAGTTTTTGTCGTTATTGCAAACGTTGCACATTTTTATTAAATGACGCCACACACGTCTTTGATAAGATAAAGTTCACAGCGGTTTTAGAAAAAGTATCAAGTTTTAGCTTTTGTATATACATATGTTCTCGACCGGGCATCTACTATTGTCCCCATAAAAGACCTGTGTTCAGTATACTTGAATAATTTTAGGGTGACCCTAAAGATTAGAATTGAAACCACCATTATAGGCAACATACCAACATTCCCTCAAAGATTGGACACCACTAATATAGCTAATATACCAATATTCTCTCAAAGATTAGACTCCACCAATATAGCCAACATACCAACATTCTCTTAAAGATTGGAAAACAATTAAGTCTATTAGCTTGTACTCATTGAACCCGTAGCCTTGTCAGAACAGGACAATGATTTATTGAAGATTTTCAGTACTCATTAATTTAGTGATTTCAATTATGCTATATGTCATTTTTGTACATAAAACAAAACATTTTTATCTTTATTTCACACTAGCACGTACTAATAATATTATGTGCAGAATGATACATCACACACTAAACTTAAGTTTTGTGGGGCAACTTGGCTCGCTTACCTTGACATTATATAAATAAATAAATATTTGGGACAAGTTTTTACACAACGTTCTCTAGTCCCAAACTAAGCAATGCTTGTACTATGTGTACTAGAAAAGTGATAAAAATACTTTTCTTTTGTAAATAAATACATATTATACATATATAAACACCAAGACACTGGCAAAAACACCATGTTCATCACACGATATTTTTCCAATAGTGGGGATTGACCCACACCCTCTGGTGCAGGAGGCAGGTGCACTGCCCACTACGCAGATCGGGTCATGGGGCCAAATACTCGACGTCCATAAAGTCTGTACTAGTCGAAAAATTACAACTAAATATCCCATATTCCCATTAATATTCATTTGTTTACAAAATCATCCGGCATGTGTTTTCTCCTGTGACCGATGCCACAATAACAAAGTATAATATTACAACACTAAATACAACCTTCAGATACCTCAAACAAAAACGGATCAGCGCACAATGGAACGGTTTTCGGCGATCTTTGTGCAATGGAATACGCCAGCGATCGGAGACTTTGATCCTAGAGCGTTTTCTAAAGCAATTGGGTGATTGAAATGAAAAAAATATAGACTGTCAACTTGCGCACGAACCAGAAGTTACGACTTTTACAAATTATATAATAATAATGCTAAAAAAATTCAGGACATATTTTTACACATCGTAATCAAGCCCAAAACTAAGTGATAAATATATTTAAACATATTTATTTTGTTAATAAATACACATTATAGATATCTGTATATATAAACATCCATACACTAGAAAAACACTATGCTTTTCACGCAATATTTTTTCAGTAGTTGGGATCGACACCACAATCTAGGCAAGTGACAAGAGACAGGTCCACTATCCATTATGCCAGTCGGGTTCTCAAAATGCATGTGTTATACCTTGTTTTCGAATTAATTAATACACTGCTATTACTTACATGGACACCGTTTAATGCGGATCCAAGAATTTACCAAAACAACAGTTACACTGAGACTAAGAGTTTTCAGGCTTATTACTAAGAGTTGTTAGGCCAAAATATATTATACAATGCAAGATAATCGGGGAAATTCTGTAATTAGATGTTTTATATCCATTAGTTATATTCATCCCACTGTCACTAGACATCTAGTTTGTTGACGATAGGATCGAGAGTATAAAAAAGCGTAATGTCAGCAACAACAATCGTATTGGGGTGAAGAGTGCAATGGCTCCATAAACGAACAACTTGCCTGCCTTATTACAATGTTAGTATTTAGGGTATATTATTAATAAACTTGTATCGTGGTGGAGTGTTAGTTGCTCAGAATTTGCAGAAAACTGATTATTATTAGATTAAATATTTTAAAATATTAACATATTCTTCACGTTCAAATGACGTTAACGTCGTGAATCGATCTCTACCGCCGGAAAAACATTGTGAAAAGTATATTACGTTTTTCTAGGTGTAGATGTTTTTACATTTATATTTTAAAAATTTCTAGGTGTAGATGTTTTTACATTTATATTTTAAAAAAGAAAAGTATGTTTATCAGGTACTTACTACCAATTGTACCATTTTATCTTATTTGGGACTAGATAACTTGGTTTAATATGTGATTTCCTAAAATTTTTACGGTAAACGAAACCAATTGACCAAACAATTTTTTTTGTTTCATTTAGTCATTATATGAAATGATCTATAATAACACAGAAAATTTATATATGCAATAATGGAATAATAACATAAGAATATCATGTTTAATATGAAATTGTATCACAACATCGCTCCTTTGGGACGTCAAAGAAAGACAAACAAAAGGACTTTCACATTTATAATACTAGCGACCCGACCCGGCTTCGCACGGGTGCAATGTTTGTTTACGCCACCGCATTAGAAACCTCTAAAATTTTCAGTGTTTCTTTACTATATTCCGCATGAATTATACATATAAAACTTCTTCTACTTTATCTATTAAAGAAAACCGCAATATCCATTGCGTAGTTTTAAAGATGCGTAGATTTAAAGGAACAGACAGACAGCGGGACGACTTTGTTTTATACTATGTAGTGATGATTAAGTATGAATTTCATTTAAGAGATTGTATTTCAACAATAACATATTATTTATATGAATAAAAGTATATCTTCACAGATTACGTTTATGAGAAACCATCACAAAGGCTGAAGAACTCAATGCGCCAACTTGAATCCAACGCCTCCGAATAGGCCCTTTGTGGTCGAAGAACCGACTTGGATCCAAACGAATCCTTTTACAAACAACTTAACACTGTAATGGCGAGTTTTCTCAGAACCTCGCGTGAATGGAGCCCAGTTGTTGACCGCTGAAGTAGCTACAATGGAGCGAGAGTTCGGCTTTATCCACGTCAAGCGTATAGAGTTACCGTCTCAAAGTGTGAACGCGGAGTGACAATTCTAACGAGTCCGGTGGGACATTTTATGCTAAATAAAGACGTCAAAAATGTAGTGCGTATATCGTGTTAACTTCACTGTAACTCTTTACTTTCTACGAAGTCCAAACAACTCGCGCACAAAGGGTTTCGTACCATCTATAAAAAGGGCAAAAAATCATGTCTGTTGTAAACTTAAATATTATATCACTTAAATATTTTTTTCTTCTGTTTTTTAGTATTTTTTGCTAAAGCGGCAGTAGGAATACATCATCTGTGAAAATTTCTTTTTGAAATTTTTTTTTTGTATCCTGTGTTTTGTGTACAATAAATACATAAGTAAATAAATAAATAAAAATTTCAACTGTCACGGTTCATGAGATAAAGCCTGGTGACAGACGGACAGACGGACAGTGGAGTCTTAGTAATAGGGTCCAAATTGATAAATCAAGATTATAGACATTATATGAGCGCATAGAGATTTTATTAATATGTTTGTGTTCCTTTTAAACAAGCAAGGCCGAAGAGGCTTAGGTGAAACTGCAAACAGCATTAAATACAATTTTTTTAACGAATGTAAAACCTTAACTGAAGTTATGTGTATGACTTTAATGTATATTATAAAAGCTACAGCTGTCATAAAACATATTCAAAGGTAATTTTTATTCACATATTAGCTACTCGATTTTCATCGTACGGCGAATTTAATGAAAGTTACGAATATGTATTGTATTTTGTGAAGATATATTTGATCACCAAAAAAACGTGATTACAAATTTCTTTAATTATCAGAAACAATATTAAAGACACATATTAAAAATGACATCCACTAATGCGTTCAGAAAGTGTGTTCATATTAATTTGATTCAATGAGATTAAGCAAAAACTGCTCCCGAAATGACCATTACGGATTTGGATACGTCTGGATTATTCCATTGTCCGCGGGGGCTTTGTGGTCTGTTTGTGACAGAAAAAAATATCAATAATGTTACCATAGACTGTTTCGTAGAGTTCGCAAATAAATAAAACATTTTGTTGAAGCAATCTTAAGTTCCTTACATAAGAAGTAACTAAAAATGCATAAAAATTAAACAAAAAATTATATAACACTGTTTTGTTTAGTCTGGTGAGTAAGGTAGCAACGCATCTGCAATTCTCTACGGTTGTTGCAAAAGTCAATGGGCTGGCAATGAACCGTCAGCTGGTTTGCCACCTTCTCATATAAAAATATTCATTTTCCGTATTTTACATATTTTAATATAATTAATGATGGAGTGAGTTTGTCGATTTATTCTTCTTCCATGCTCGCATGAATCCACGTGTTCTTAACACGATAAAAAGCGAACGTTCAGTCTTTCTCCTTGCTTAAAAATGATGAAGCTGATGAAATAATTAACTATAGTAGGGCCACGCAACAGTCTTCACTGTTTCACGTGGGCAGGTCAGGGATTACAACTTAGGAATTTTCTTCCTAAATTTAGGAGTAAAAAATGTGGAATGGAAGTTTTTTGGGACGTAAATTTTTATGGGGAATATTTTTTCAGGAGTTGAATTTTATTCACATTTTCGAAAAAAAAACTATACACAACTACTTATTTAAAAAAGTAAAATAAAATTTTACAGTGCTGTGCTGTTTTGGACGACGTCAGGTAAAGGCCTATGTGTCTGCTATGAATATTTTATATATTCTAATATTTTTTTAATCTTGTTTTGATTTTATTCTTAACATATTAATTTCAAATGAATCATATTATATTTGATGTCCTTGACCATTTCGAATGAAATAGTTTATTTTATCAGATAATTATTTTGACTTTACCTTTTTTAAAAAAAATCGTGATTTTAAATTAAGGAAATTTTTGTTTGAATTTATTAAATCTTAGTGGGTTTTCGAATTGCTTTAGGGGTGTTATTTTTGAACAGTTGGTAACACTGGGGCAGGTCCATCCGGGTGAGTACCACGACCTCACAGAAGACCGGCGTGAGACCAGTCTTATGCTACTACCTTCCATCTGGTGAGTGAGGTAGCTGGAGTCCTCTTTATCAAAAGGTGGCAACGCATCTGCAACACTACAGGTGTTGCACCCATAGGCAGCGAATATCCCTTAACATCGAGCGAACCGCCAGCTCGCTTGCCACTTCACTACATAGTATAAAACATAACCCGCTGTCTGTCTGTCCCTATGTAAGGTCTAAGCAAGACCTTTTGTATGCCTAGATCTTTAAAACTACGCAACGGATCTTGATGCGGTACATTTTATTAGATAGAGTGATTCAAGAGGAAGGTTTATACGTATACATTGCACCCGTGCGAAGCCGGGGCGGGTCGCTAGTCCAACATAAAAAAAAATAACCAAACGTTTCTCTATGCAAAATATGCGCATATCCGACAGACGGTAATTCGTTTGAGGCGAGAACGGAAAAGAAACGCGCTCGAACCAGCCGTAACGTCGCAGGCTTCCAGTAAACGCTGCGTCTGTGATTTCTCATTCCGGAGGCCCCGACAAAAGCACAATGTTTTAAACATACGCCGTACACACGTTACATGCACTCGACGTCAGGTGAGCGGGGTCGGGGGGGGGGGGGGGGGGGGGGGGCGGGGGGGGGGGGTGGTGCCCGAATTCGATTCCGGGCTATTGAAAAGTTTCAAGAGGCGAAAAGCTTCGACAAACGAAGCTAAGTGAATTTCGAGCCCTCCCGGGGCAGGGTCGAACTCGGCGATCTATTGTTTTCCCGTGGAAAACGTTTCTCTGTGTTTATTTTTAAATTGCATTTAAATTGCATACAAATGCGATATGATATTAAATTATCGTCCTGCATTGCATGATGCAATGAACGCGTTGAATACTTCCGAATAAAAAAATGGTGTGACATTTCTCTTATTTATTACAGTAGACATCCAAAGAATGTAACAGAAAAAAATTGTAACCTATTTTTAACAATATAAAACATTTACAATATTCACACCGACTAAGTAAATAACACGTTGTCTGACAAACCAGTCCACCTGGTATGATGTCAAGAACGCTACGAAGAAATGTTTCTCGCTACTTACAATTTAAGCGACAAAAAAAGAGATTAGCAACACCGATAAATCTGCAGTCAAAAACATAATCCAGTACAGGGAGCTAGTAAAACATATGTATATAAATTTTTTAGTTAATAAAATAATATATATATTTTATTAATCAGCCAATATTATCGTAGATTCGTTATTATGATAACTTTCATAATTTAATGAACATAAATGCGGACCTGCCCAAACGGCTTGGTTCCAATTTTTATCAATCCCATTTCATTTCCCCTTACGAAAGTTTTCCTCCAATTTCGCGCTCTCACCCCCACCCATTTAGTGATGTGGGTGACTACGTATTATCGATATATTGGGAAGACATTTTGTTTATAATTTTATACTCTGCCATTGCTCACCAATTTATAGTTTCGCGAAAGTAAAGGCGAAACTATAAATTCATAACAAATGGTTAGAGACTCAACAAACTGTATAATACGCGCAATTATTACAAATAATAATGAACAATTATCGTTGACAACTTAATTGAACGTTGAAAATCTGATTTTTTTTAACTGAGTTGTAGATATTTTAAACCGCACAACAGAACTTCACAATACAAATTTACTAATAATAAAATAATTTTTTGAAATCAACGAGTAATAAAATTCACATTGAATAAGTGCCTACTCATTGAAACCATCAGAAATATCTTCCCTAAAATTGAATTGACTTATTTTATTTTATTTGAGAATAAAATTTTCAGTATATTTTGTTATTCCCTTATAGTGTTAAACATAGATCTTTTTTGAATATGTCGATGATATTTAATGTAAATAGATATGTAAATTTTCATATCAGTATAGGTACAATCATCAAAGAACTAAAGTTAATGAAAAGAGTATTAAAAAATCTTTATTGTTTTAAAGAGTTATTTATTCCTCGATATAACGCGACGCACAACACTATAGTTAAACATCGAAGTATTTCTCGGAGATGCGGACGTATCAAGCGATCATTCCACCATTATTACGCGGCCAAATTGAATCCCAGCCGTGGTGAGACGACGCCCCGTCGTAACTGACCAATTGCGGCCGGCGGGGCTATAACTCGCAGTTTGTTACGTCGCTTTACAAAAGAATGTTACACTGAATAGCGAAGTTTGGTTCGCTTTTGCGAAATATGCGATATCGTTTGCAGAGTGGGCATGATATCGCATATTTCGCAAAAGCGAAATTTCGCTTAAATTGTGGCTGACGCAATTTTGGATGAACCTCTGATGCCGCCTGGACAAACACAGAAGACCACTGCCCCACAGAAGACCAGTTTAGGAAGAAAGATTTTTTCTTTTGTCTTGTAATTGGAATAACTGCTGTACAGACTTCTTGCGGCTAGGAAAGCGAAGCATAACAAATTCAAATACCTTTATTTGACATAGAAGCATTACACTCACTTATTGATAGTCAAAATACTACCACTGCAAAAGGAATACTCAAATAAGGAGTACTTTAAAAAATAAGAAACTATGTTTTTCTCACCATTGCATTGTTAGCATAGTTAGATAACAAATATTTATGGGTGAATTTTTACAAAATCTTTTCTAGCCCCAAACTAAGTACACCTTGTACTATGGATAACTTAACTAGATACATTAGATGAACAGATTTCAATATTTTTTTCTTTTGTAAATTGATATATATTATAGATATGTAAACCTCAATACAATAGAAATGTACTACGTTCATCACACAATGTTTTAGTAGCAGGAACCGAACCCACAGTCAGTTCGCTAATATTTTCGTCGATGGAAATGTTAAGATACGTCTGATATAAAAAAATATATAATAAAGTTGTAACATATGATAGAAAGAAAATAATTAGAAAGAGAATAAAAGAAAGAAATAAATAAAAGAAAATGAAATAATTTGATTCATAAATGCAAGCCTGATACTCAAATACCGTTTCTAATCAGGACAAAAAATGGAAATAAAATGAGTGCATGTAACTTTTACACGCGTTCGAAGTAAAACAAAAATAAATCGTTTAAATGATTAGTAATAATTTAATTTATTATTAATTAATAATAAATAATGAATCATAATATTATTTTATTTATATAGTTTAGATACATACAAACATACTTGCATACAGCATAAATACTCAAAAATCGGATGCTCTAAAAATGCATCATCGCCGTAACGCGTTTCCGTTGCATTGTTGTCGTCCAACGCATTCATTTACCCCTTAGTCGCGCCTAAAGAAGTTTCACTTCAGAAATACTAAATATTAAAACGTCGTTACATTTTTGTAATGAGTGTGTTTACGTTAATCGTCATCCACGACTACTGACCTCTCACGCTTTATTATGGCAAAAAATTTTCTACAGAGTAAAGTACAAAAGTTATTCCTTAATTGTATATAAAAAAGAAGTATTAATTTAATGACACTCATTTTGTCTACTTGTACACGAATTATTATTACCGCAATCATCCGTATTATGCTGTGGTCCGGTGGTATAATGGGCCCCGAGTATAAAGACGTTATTAGCTAATGCAATAATCCCCACGTGGCCTTTTCACACGCCGCGATTACACGCTTTGACGCGGTTATTGTCGCTCGGTTTGTCCACAGCCTAATGTACAGGCGGTTCGGAAACAGAATGCACATTTATCGGAACGACACGCTATTTTGTTGTTGATTCATAACAACATTGAAACAATTGTAAAAACTACAAATCCGAGATCGCTCAGTGCCTGAGCTTTCAACAATTTTTAACTTCATTTTTTTTATTTTGTTATAAGTAAAGTAACAGCCTATACAGATCCAACTGGTGGTATCTTGTTTTAACTGATGTTTTTGCTTTCAGTCCCGAGACTATTAAAGCTTATTCTGATGCAGAACCGGTGGGCTAGCCAGAACCCACGGGTTTGTAGGGTGGGTAGGGCCATGTGCTCATGCATACGTTTAACTATGGTGTGTCATCTAAGGGCCGTCGAGGTCGCGGTTCGGACCGAAACCCCGATGGCCGTCGACTGTGCAATTAGCTAATCGGTGGCCGGGAGCGGTGAGAACCGCCCCGGAACGCGGTTCAACTGGTGGGCAAAGGCCTCCTCTGCATAGGGGATACCAGGGATAATAGTCCATCACGCGGGCCAATAGTGGATTGATAGTCTTCACATAATTTTCTAAAATTTTGACATAGAAGCTACTAATAGGTAGCCATTAAAAATATAACTGCGTCGCATTTTTATTAACCGACTTCATTTCGATAAGACCTACCGTTTTTCTAAACAATTTAATATTAAGCTTCTGTTTATAATTGATGCCAATGTTTAATTTGTATAAAAAGTTTATAATACTTTATATTTACTATATGTTTCTATTTACTAGAAATGTATTGAATCGAATTTCGGCTAGTATCATGTTTTATGGCGGGTGAGTCGTGTAAGCTAAAACTTCCCTATTGCAATAGTTACTAAAATCTGAAGCGATTTACTTACGTAGAATCTCTAATTAATCTTGATTTGTGTTAGCTTAGGACGGTAGGGCAAGACCTCAACTAAGCAAACAATTCAAGTTTTGGTAACACTTTGGAGAGTAGTTGGAAAGATATAAAGACAGTTTCGCGGGTTTGATTTAGAATTATTTAATTAAATATTTTATTTCCTCTTATATATTAATGAGTGAAAACGAATGAAACACCGAGCCACTATAACTGTATTTAATGGAACGTAATATAATTTTAGCTTTATATTTGGCAAATAGTCAATCTCACACTTGTAAATTAAACAAAAATTAATATTGGATATTCACCTTTTTCAATCTCTATTAAAAGACACTGGAAGTAAAAATTTCGACCTTGTGTACAATAAAATTACCTCATAACTACAATATTTAATTTTTTATTTATAATAAGAAAGATCTAAAAAGTAATACGCTGAAATACATCCTGTGAATTATTCCCGCCGCATTTTTATCGTCCATTATACCGTGAAATGCGTACTTACGCCAATGATTACAGCATATGTAAACGTTTAATGTCTAACTTACATTGCTGTTCATACAGCTCAAAATAAAAAGGGCTTCTGTAAAATTTTAGGGGCGCGAGTAGTGTATGCTGCTCGAATATTTATTGCAGCCTCGTGTTTGGGTCCAAAAGCTTGTGGTGTTAAATATTAAAGCGTAAGGTATTAATCACATCATTGCATCATATTACTGCGGTATAATCCTGTTTTGAAAGGGCCTTAGGGACGAGTCAGCATGCGGTCTCAGTGTAGGTTTTTCAAGATCGTATTACTTCTTCAAAAAGGCTCATTAACACTCCACGAGCAAAGCTCTTCACTCAAACCTAAGAGAGCTTTTACTCAATACAAGAGAATTTATAGCTTCCGTCTTTGCTGACTATATCTTACAGCCCTAAAACATATCCTTACGAACTGCAGCTTTCATTGTTGAATTTAAAAGGGGTGGTCTTGATTTATTGTTGCAATTTTCTATGTGATAACGAGGCAAGTGAGCAGGCTCATGTTGTCATATAGACCGCAATACATGGAAATTCAAGTTATATTCGTGCGTTTACAATAATAATATTATTTATTTGTATAAAATATATATAGGTATACAAACATAATTATAGTACAGCTTGTCTTTCCGCGACAATACAAAGCATGCAAATATAAAACGCTTCGTATATATACGTTTGGTCACACCAGGCGAAATGGAAACGTTCTTCCGCTAATCCCTGTTCTTCGTCACACTCTTCATTTCTGAAGGTTCTGTCTAACTAAAGTCGGTTCCTGTTGCTATCAGTAGGCAATGATGTTTACTAGTTTCCGCTAGGAGTCTTTGTCTTCAGCCTGTCGCAGTGTGGTAATTGGCAGGTTTATTATGGCCTTGATCTGCCGTCTTACTGCCCAAATTCGATTCGAATTTATTTTCGATTTCGATTCGAACTCACTTTTGATTCGAACACGATTTGAAAAGCTCACTACCGAACCGAATCGAAGTTAGAAACAAGATCGTACAAAATCAAATCCGTTAACTGTATCCGGCCTATTACGTCACAGAGAAGTGTTCCATGTTTATGGTTATAACGTTTTTCTTAGATAAAATTTTAATAGTAATCTTAGTTAGTTCCAATTAGAGCCACCACTCGATTGTGTGGTGCATCGACCTTTAGATCTTTTCCCCTCTACTCTGTCGAACACATTTTGTTTAAATTTCCGCACCTCTTCTGGAAACGTGACCGAAGTAGCTGTGTATTATTATTCGACTATTGCAAATTTTAAAATACTTCCACTTCACGCTGGTCTTCTGCGAGGCTGAGATTTTACTCTGATGGGCCTATCCATATGTAAACGCTGTAGTACGAATCTGAACCACCGCGGTACACATATAATCAAACTTATTTTGATCGAATACTGGCCTTGATATTTTCATAAACGAACAATTACTACTGTTCACTGTATGTATTCTGACATTACTAATGTATCCTATTTAAACATTAAATTATCAATATTTAATGTTCAATGAATTAAATCAATTGAAATCTATTTAATAATTTATTGAAATGAATACCTTCAATTTAAAATAACTGTATTTACACTTTAACACTTTAACGGTGGTAGGGCCACGCAGCAGCCTCGGCTGTGGCACGATAAGTACCACGACCTCACATAAGACCGGCGTAAAGTGGAAGTATGACAAATACTTTCGCGTTTCGTCTGGTGAGTGAGGTAGCCGGAGCCCAATTTTCAAAAGGTTGTCAACGCATCTGTAACCCTCGGGTGTAGCAGGTGTCCATGGGCGGCGGTATTCACTTAACATCAGGTGACCCGTCTGCTCGTTTGGCAACTTTGGCAAGGCAAGCGAGCTAGCGGTTCACCTGATGTTAAGTGATAGCCGCCGCCCATGGAGATTCGCAACACACATAGAGTTGCAGATGCGTTGCCACCTTTTAAAGTGCTCACCACCTCACTCATCAGACGAAACGCAGAAGTGTAACTTTCAATATACCTTAACGCACTTCCAATTCACAAGGGTCTTATGAGTCTTTTGTTATGTTAAGCTTATGTCGACTTATGTCTTTTTTTCGTAGACAAGCGTGTAACAAAGATATATATAATTCACATTTCTTAATTCTTCTGTAAGTATTAATTTGGATCTGAGCACACCGGACTATTTCATTCGTATTGTTATCGTCAGCAGACCACGAAAGATCTTATAATTGTTGGCGCTGGCAACACTGTATACCGGATATGACGTGATCTAATCGAGCGAAGGGACACATGGTTGCATAGAGCAGCGGTCACTTGCATTTCGGCTGCGTTCCCGGACGGTGATAAACCACTAGTGCTGTTTGCCGTTATAATATTGGTTAATATTCAAGTTCAGTAATTGTTAAAATATTAGCATCAACGTTAGAACTCTTATATAATTGACAGCGCAATTAGTCGTAAGTATAATTTTATGTGAGAACCTAAAAATTATAATTTTAAAAACAAATTTTTAACGACTCGAGCTAGTCGCTTAGTAATTTCGACAACAAACGAGGCACAAAAGGAAGCGGTTTTGAGAGGAAATTATTTTCTACATTGCAATTAGAAGGGAAATGGCCGATCACACGAACTAACGCGTTGCGGTGGTGCAACGAGGAAGTAATAAAGAAAATGCAGCCAGCATCCTTTGGAATACGAGGATGGTTTAAAATATAAGCGATGGGCGAGTGTCAAGAAAAAAACAAAGGAAAAAAATTGATAAAACCAAAGGGAATCCTGTCTAGATAACCGTATAGGCCATCTTTGAAGGATTATATGCAATAATGTTTGGGGGGCTTACGATGTCCGACGGATGAATCAATAAGATCTAAAAAATCCTTTAATCGGCAATAAAAAGCTGTCTGAAGTCATTAATTTACCAAAAATCACAACATCGCCATTTACAAATTACCGCTCCACTGTCAGCGTCATCTACCGAAATTGCGCGTACAATTATTTTGTGAGTCTATTTCGCCAGTCGTCGATCTGCTCGCCCAGGAAATAGTGATGTATCCTAGCCGAGCTAAGGTCTATCGACTTGTCCTGGTAAATATTGTAAGAATTTGATCCCAATCGATTAACTGGTAATTAAACTTTTAGGTACATACCCAACGAGCCTGCTTATTTGGGGTATGATAATGGACGAATGGGACGTGACACAGGTCCATTATACCAAATTAAATCGAAGCAGTGGTACGGTTAATTAATTAGTAAATAGGTTTCTGTACATACCAATTAGTTTTAGGATAAATGTTGTATTACCCTTAATTTAAACAAATATATATGGCTGGTATTTAAGTTTAGTATATGTGTAAACGATTTTGATTTTGAAAGATGGTAAGCTTGTTCAAACAAATTAATAAATATTGACAACGCATCTGCGATTCTACCAAAGTGTAGATGTCAAGTGTGTCTTTGAATCTTTGTTACTCGTGTAACAGTTAAACGCGATGGCTCATAACTCGAACCAACCTTCGGCACAAAGAACGAATTCCGTTAATAGCATTAAGTTTTCCATTTCCAATCCCCCCCCGACGCCTCCACCCGCGGCACTTTCTCTCGATTTCATTCCGCTTCTTGTAATTAATCAATCGCTCTGATATTTTACGAGTTGAACGGTGATTAGAAATTAATTGAAGCGGCTTACCATCAAATTACTTGTAATGGCGTCAATCAACAATTGTACATGAGATCATTTATTTATTTTTTATGTGAGAAGGTGGCAAGAGCTGGCGGTTCACCAGATGTTAAGTGATTAATGCCGCATTTTCAACACGTAGAGGGTTACAGATGCGTTGCCACCTTTTAATGAAATGGGGCCCGGCTACCTCACTCAACAGGCGAAACTCACAAGTATAACACTTCACGCCGCTCTTCTATTAAGCGGAGATACTCCCTCGAACGGCTACGGCGGACGGCTGTTGGCAGGCCCTACCACAGTTAGCAAGTTACTCATCTAAAATGTTTTGAGCACCGCTTACTAGGTGCTAGTAAAAGGTACTAAGAAATTAACGTTACTAAAATTTAACAACGTCGAAGTACACCAACACGACATACCAATATCCTCTCTAAAAGGAGGCCTTTACCAGAATAGATCATTTCTGTACAAGGCGTATTTTTCTTCTTTCCGCTTACTTTACCTTTCATAGGCTACAACTTCAAATATATTCCGATCATTGATTTTTATTCTCCTTATATTTCCCTCAATTAATTAGAGATACCTTTTTATTATTTATTTAAAAAAAATATATAAACGAGTAGAAATTATTTCGAAGTGATGAAGACTAGTAGGTAATTTTTTAAATGCTTTGATGGCAAAGGCGTAAAAGCAAGGAGTTGAATAGATAAATAGATGATGAAGGAGTAGACGCTGAAGCTCTTACTCAACAATCAATGGATCTAACTCAACATACTGTACTGAGACTGGACAACTTTGGAACTATTTAAATCTTTAATGATCCGTCACAGAGGGCGCAGAAGTTAAGTTATTCCCCATTTTCAGTGTTAATGCCTAGCCATCAGAAAAAAGTTTGGACAGTTTAGCACAGAAAAATTATATATCACGATTATGGAATCCAGCGCTAAATTAAAAAATAAGAAAACCTTCATATGTAAAAGAAATTAACAGTGTGGATGTCAAACAGTATCTGTCGAAAGAGTAACAGATGAGATTGAAAGAGATAATAAGCGTGTGTATCGCTAAGCCGCGGCTAAGAAACTCTTTGTAATATATCTATCTTGTTTCCTGACATCTCTTTCAAATTCCTTTCAAACACGTGCGGCACGACATGGGATATTAACAAACCATACGCCATTCAACAACGAAATCCAACCTTAATACGTAACTATGGAAGGACGAACAGCAAGTTACCCGCAGACATTTGTTTGGGCCTGATATTATGAAGTCTTGTGCAAGACCGCCAAAGCATTCTTACAAATTTAACTATGCACTTAAACGTATCGGCATATTTCGTAAGAGCAAGGTAATAAGACACAATTTCGAATGTACTACGGCAGGATGGCGCTTTTAGTATATTGTAAATTTTCATTGTCATTGTCGGAAGGCGTTAGTTTTCGCACAATGTGATTTTTTCGTGTACGCTCGCAAGTACTTTGCGCAAAATCTCGAGAGTCCCTTTGTTCGTTGCGTTTGTTATCGGTTTGTTTGAAAACATGCAACGAGCCTTGAAGCGACGAAATCCTCGGATTAAGGTGTTGATACAATGACGCTGAAGGGGCGGCTTGTGGCTCTTGCAATTATAGTTTTGAGCATTGTCGCATAATTTTTTTCAATCTGACTAGTGAACCGTGGAGACAGGCCTGTGTGGTATTCGAAAAATCTAAATTTAGCCGGCCTGGAAATTTCTCAAGGGCTATTACGAAAGACGCGAAAATAAGCGTTAACAACATTCAATATCGACAAACAATAAACAACAAACATCATAATAAAAAAAAGAAATATTAATTGTTATATAGCTCATCTCTGTAGGTACTTGATATGTAACATTAAGATTTGTACAAAAGAGTGATTCCGCTTTTTTTTTAATTCAATACTGGCTGGCACTTGACTGCCAGTCTTGAATTAAAAAAAAAGGATGGTAAGTGGCGATGCAGCCGTTGATGGTAAGCGCGCTAGCTCAGTAGAAACCTATTCACTCTTACCTTGAAGACGCCTACGTTGTATTCGGACGGAAAGACGGACGCCGGCAGGCTATTCCATTCAAAATAAAAAATAAAATTCGCCGCTACGGGAATCAAACCCACGTCTACCCATTTTTTCTACAAATTTTAATGCTACCTCTTAAGTGCAGATATTTAAAGTATAAACAAAAAATAAATAAATAGCAAAAGCGACATTTCTCGTTCAAATTTAAAAATCGCTGTAAAGCGATATTTGAAATTGTTTTGATGCTGTAAAGGATATAACAATAAATTTGGTAATGCTAAGAACTGCATAAAAATCGAAAAAAAATTTAGCTAGATAAAAAGCGTTGAGGTTTTCGTCGGTGTGGCAATCAGCCGTTTAGCTAATTCCAATCATAAATCACCCAAAGAACAATAAAAAAAGGACATGGGCATGGACATACAAGGATAACATGCTTGACGTGAATTTTAAATTGTTTATAGTGCTAATCTTTGCACTTTTCTACATATTTTAATGCTTGACGTGTTTTCTTTTATAATAAGTTGTAGTTGTAATATTTGAATGACGAGGAGATGAAGATGTGACTGTGAAAATGGATCAAAATAATAAGGACCGATGATAATATAAGTCCCGCAGTTGTTGTAAACTGGCAAAAGTCCATGGTCAGGCGGTAAGACGGCAAAGCGAACGTTCCCATGGTCAAAAGCAATCCGAATATTGCGATCTCGTTAAGTCCGAAGTTTCCAACGTTCATTAAAGCCAATCTTAAACTCATTCCGGCTTAATGAGCCGCCGGAGCGACTGGTCCCGCTCTCGAATAATCGCGCGCCAATTAAAACTGCTTATTTCCTTAATTCTGAGCAATCGCTCGCTTAAACAGCTTTCATTCCTCAACGAAAAGCGTACAAATCCACATTGAGCTTTCTGCGGAGCGCTTAAAGCTCAGTTTCGAGAGCGAACGGCCGGAGTACACTGTCTGATTTTGCGAGGTAATGCTGCTACACGAAAACGGCTCTTGTTGTAATGAGCCACGATTAAAAATTAAACGATAAACACAAGGCAGAAGAGGTAAATGGGAAATTGTGAGCTAACTCACCGACGTCGGAATAAAACAACTCTTTGCGCTAATAATGAGAAAGTGCGCACAGACTAATATACAAAACAGACGTAAAAAAGGATATTTTGGTTAAAACCAAGGTATGGAAAAGTTATAAAAGCACTTTAAAAATAATACAAATTTGTCTTTTTGTTATATACATGACTAATGTCAATATGTAAAATGTATGCGATTTAAACTAATGATCAATAAACGAGTAACTTTATTCAACAGTTAAGGTTAAAAGCCAACAGGTTAACATTGACAAAACTGGTGATAAAATTGCATAAACTCCCAGGAAACCGGTCTGAAGTGATTTTAGGAACGTAAAGTACTTCTTTACTTTGTGCCAAACCAGGGTGGATTTAGTAAAAAGTACTTCTTTCTGGCAAAGTTTGTCGCCTTGTCCACCACGATCAAAACGTGTGTATATCACTGAACTCCTTATAAACGGCTTTTTCTTTTCTTTTTTTAAGTTGTCACATTTAAGTCGTGTGTACAGGACAACTTCTGTCCGGTCGGCTAGTATTTGTATCAATGTCCAATATGCACATATGTTTATATGATTTGTACACTTTAAAAGAAAGTATGAAAGTCACGCGAAGAGAAGAGTGATGAATAAATAATAAAAACGATGTGGTTGGAGAGTATAATGCATTGGGAAAACCGAAACCAGAAAGATTTGGATGCACTGAGAGATTATTCCTGTGAAAGGTCATTACTGAGATGACGGGTGTAGAGGACAGTGGAACAAAAGAACACGTCGTACCCTCCCCACCTAATGTGGGACAACGGCATGAGAAAAAAGAAGCTCAATTCAATGCCTAAATATCTTTACCCAGGCGTCTACCTATCATATCTGTTCTACCTACCTTATATGTATAACCTCATGTATCCAACAAGTATACCAGCAAAAGAATCGGTGTATTTAACGATTACTGTTAAATACACCGATTGCCATCAGTTTAACACTGATGCAATAAAGCCTCTGCTCGTTATTATTCTGTGCCAACAACGAGATTCAAACGGAGAACGCTAATTAAGCAGATATTGAGGATGTGCCGCACAAGCCCGCTGAAGGCTCAGACACACTACACGTGGGACCAATGCTTATACTGCGAATGCCTACGAGCACTCTACGTGTTGCTACGTTTTATGCTACTACTACGCTTATCTGCAGTATTACGTAATGTAACGTATTTGAATTTTGCAAGAAGAGCAGAAGAGCAGAACAAGTTGCGGAAGAAGTAGTGATTCTAGTTGGTTCAAGGAATAAATTGGCAAGGTTATATGAATTTAACAATGATCTGAATCTAATAGAGGTGGTAGAATTTTCTAATAAATTTATGTTAAAGTCACCACAGACAATAATATATTTATTAGACTCAGATAACTTCAACATCAATTCTTCCAAAACATTTTCAAAAGATTCATATAACGCACTAGGAGATCTGTATACGCATACAACAATGAATTGCTCAAGCTCCACACAGGCTATTTCAATAGTCTGCTCAACAGAGAGGCTCACAACATCTATGCGGTTCTTAAATTTTAAAGCATTATTAATAAGTATAAGAGAGCCACCACGTATCGCTTTTTCTCTGCTGAACAGACTAGCAACCTGGTGACATCTGAAGTTAAATATGTACTGGTAGTTTAATAGCCAATGTTCAGTAATACATAATATATCAGTATTGTTACTGTTCAAAAATAACTCAATTTCCAAATCTTTACTTAATATTCCTTGGATGTTTTGATGGACCAGGCTAATACAATTTAATTTAATACTACAATTAATGTCTTAATTCAATTTACTTACATGTCTCACTAATTTACTAGAATAAGTTAAGTTTTTAATTGAAGTGCCAGAGATTGCCTCTGTTGTCTTCTTATTTAATTTAAATTACTTGGAACGGATTCCAAATTGGTACATGTCAAATTTTGTTGCTGTTCAATAGAAGCAGCAGTCTGGTTAGCCAAACAATTGGCTGGGTTTAAAAAAATGCAATAAGATAGCATATAAGCTAACTGTTTTAAATAAAAATTGGATAGGATGAACCTATCATATGTCAAATTGGATGAGTTATAATTTATAATATTATTTATGTCAATTAAATCACAATTTAATTTATTTTTTTGATAAACGGGTACATAATTGTTATTTGTCAACATATATAACATACGATTAAGACTATGTCTATAATTGTTTTCCTGTGGCAACCCTTTTACATAGGGAAATGTGAACATTATTATTTTTTTAACATTTAAGTTTAATAATTGATCATAATAATTCTGTAAGTGTTTCTTGTTAACATTTCCCCTTCTCCCAATTAATATAATTAAGATAGTGTTGGGATAATTAGTGCTTGTCAATATTGTATTCATTATTTGAGAGTAAGTAGCTCCGGGCATACAATGATTAGAAACTGATTGTCCCTTACATATATTATTAAGCAACGACCCCATATTCCTCCTTAAACTAAACTTTGATAATATCATTACTGGGAATATGTTGTGTTACTTGTTCATGTCTGCTGTTGATGTGGCTGTTGTGATTCTCATCAGTCTGAGAAGAAGGCACTTCATCAACATTCAGCCGAGAAAGACCAAGGGAGCTTTGACATTCAAAAACATAGTTTTTTGTAAGTGAGTCAAAGCGGTCTGAATTATTCTTACATATGTCAAGCAGGTCGTTCATGGCTGAAATATGTCCAGCAATTTCTTTTTGGGACATCTCATATTTTTTTTTTATCGAGTTCAAGATAATATTTCAGCCTGAAGGGAATTCACATCAGCCTTATATGATAACTGAACTTTTAGGGCCTCATTATAAAAGATATTAATTTTTGACCGGAGTGAATTTCTTTCCTTACAAATTTTTGCAAAATTTTTGTTAGTATTATATTTATTTTTTAGCAAATGTTGTGTTTTCCTAATAAATTTGTTAATTTTGACATATTTCTTATGCTTTTTTTTTACTAAGAACTGGGTAAGAGAGTCCAGAGTCATCGCCAGTCAAATCAATTGTACAGATGTCATTTTTAAAGGCAGAGACTGAGGATACCATATCAGGTGTTTTCTCAACCAGTTCATTAAATAGACTCTGGGCTTGAGTGGCCTTTAAATTTAGGTTCTTATTCTCTAGTTGTAGAATGGTTTGTTGGGCCATATTCAATTCAGACCTCAGCACAGCAGTGAGACCGAGGGCTTCCTCATACTCACCCCTACACTGATCAAACCCATCGACTATTTTTTGCAGATTATCATTATGTTCTATTAAGTTTATATATTTTACAATGTAGGTTTGATAGTTCATTTTTTAATTGTTTATTCTTATTGATAATCTGCAACGTCTCTTGTTCATTATCATCCCTCTCTCTCAACAACTGATCACACTGTGTTTTGGTCGCCTTTAACTCTTGGAGCGCCAGCTGGAGTTGTTCCTCAACCTGGCGCGCCTTGGTGTTACGGGTCATCATTTTAAGGATAAGTTGTAATTAGGTTGAAAAAGAAACAAAATTAACAGTGTGCAATTGAAAGAGGAAAGAATGACAACAAATTTAAATTTAAATTTGAAATCGTTACCTTAGCGGTGACAGCTGACGGAACATAAAAACAACACTCTAGAAAACAAAGGACAATACACCGAGTAAAATTTCTAGTCCCTAATATTATTTTTCGTTAACAGAGGCCAATTAGATTGTTAAATTTACAAAAAAACATAAAATACAAAAATAATTAAAATAAAAATAAAGGGAGAAGTTACAATGACATGTGTATCTTAGAGTTGCCAGCAGGAAAAAAAAAACGGGGGAAAAGTGGTCCTAAGTCCTGTTACTAAGTCTCCGCTGTCTGTCTGTCTGCCTGACTTTCTGTTTGTCTGTCTGACTGTCTGTCCATCCATCACCAAGCTGTATCTCATGAACCGCATACCGATAGTTACACAGTTGAGATTTTGACAGTTGATGTATTTCTATTGGCTATAACAACAATTATTTAATAAACAGAATAAAAAAATGAAGTGGGGGATCCCACACAACAGACATGATTTTTTGCCATTTTTATGAATAATGAATGGTACGGAAGTAATAATCAGCAAATAATCTAGCATTTCTGTATAATAAATAGTAAGATGTGTCATCAAGTCATGATGTATGAGTAATGAATAACAACGCCAATACAAATAGAGCTAATTTTTTAACAAAGATGACGCACGTCTATATGTGCGTGCGCGGCGTATAAAATTTATTCCGCTTTACATTATATGACATTACATAAGTGAATGTAACAGATGATATAGAACGTATTATACAGAAAGAGATAGCAGTCTATAAAATTGCAATCAAATTGCACCAATGGGTGTAATTTAAGTGCATCAGATGTGCTAGTGTCATATCTACCTCGTATTTCTATTTAATATCACTGTTTCGCTACTTGAAGAAAGTTTACAGGTGTTACAGAAACAGGACCGACAAAGATGTAGCTTTTTATACAAATCTAAAGAGGTTTCTTTACCATTCCCTGTCTTACTTTCAATTTAAATGTTTAATGCTTCTAAGCTATAAAATAATTCTAAGACGATCTACTTATCTTCCAAAATAGCTATAGACTTGTACGGTTGGTTTTTATATTCTTGGTTAATCAATAAAACAGAAGAAATATAGGTTTATGTTATATTTTCATAAGATCGCTAATATCTACTTGTTCTTAGTGTTAAATCTAATTGTACGAATAACGTGATGATTCTTATATTTAATGAACATCTATATATAAAAACTAACTTTATACAATGCATATAAACGTATAAATATGAATTTAAAGCGGCGAGCTCTATATATTTTCAAGAAACATCTAAAAGAAAATAAAATAGCTATCTAAAAAATAATTATAGTAAGTGACATCTGGTGCCAAGTAGAAATACTATATATAGTAACTTTATTAGAAACCTAAAATTCTTACCCTTTTGAAGTAGAAGAAAAGTTCTACATATTGGTAACATAATTTAATAAAGTTATTTTATTTCATTAATTGAATTACTCATAAAACATTACATAATTATATTAAATACAATATTTGATTGTCTGACTATACGACATACAGATGGCGTATACGTTAATATAAAATTTTAATTTCCTCTAGTTCCGTACGATGGCGCTTATTCTAAATGACACTCGATTGCTTTTATTACACCTAATTTACACTTAAATTAATAAAAAAATCAATGTCATATTTATATACAAATATATATACGAACCAACGTCATATTGGCATACTTAACGCAAAACTAGACAACTGAGATATATAGCGAAATCTCACATGCATAATGATATTTCATTATGCTAATAAAATGGAGGGCAATAATCTAAATATTCGATTAACATATGTGAGGTTTTTTATGTTCACTTAACATAAATTACATAAATGACTATAACATTGATTTATACGATACATATGTAAAAGTATATCTTTATACTGTAGTATCCATCTATCTTTTAGGCTATAGTATCCTACATAGGCTACAGTATACCATCTATATTTCTCAACCATATAGGATGTACAGTTGACTAGCGCCATCTATCGCTCACTGGCCAACCTCTGCCAGTTTGTGCACGATCTTTTGCTCGTCCCGGATAATGGCTGCGAGATGCTCTGCCGCTCGATGCATGTCTTTTTCTGGTATCTTGCTGAAGGTGAGCCGAAGGTAAGGGCAGGGGACGCTGGTGTCGTACACGAAGGCCTGGCCCGGTACCAGCATAAGGCCGCGCTCGAATGCGCGATGGAACACCTAGAGAAGGGACCAAGAGTTAATCTTTTTTTTAATGTGAAAAGTTGACAAGCGAGCAGACGGTTCACCTGATGTTAAGTGAATACCCGAGGGTTGCAGATGCGTTGACAACCTTTTGAAAATCGGGCTCCGGCTACCTCACTCACCAGACGAAACGTGAAATTATTTGTCATACTTCCACTTTAGGTCTTCTGTGAGCCCGTGGTACTTACCTGGACGAGTCTGCCCATTAGTGCAACAGCCGAGACTGCTGCGTGGCCCTAGCACCGTGAAAATCTGCCGTCTTGCTCCCCAAATTCGAGTCGAATTTGTTATTGTTTTCGATTCGAACTCACTCTTGATTCGAACTCGATTTGAAAAGCTCACTCCCGAACCGAATCGAAACTAGGGACATGATCGTGCGTTATCAAATCCTTTAACTGTATCCAGACCGGATACAGGATATAGACAAATGTTTCAAGTTTACAATTATGACCTCTATCTTAGATATAATGTTAATTGATTATTTTTTTTTTAGAAAAGTTCTTCGATCTTAGTTAGTTCCAATCAGAGCCACCACTTGATTGTGCGCTGGCGTCAGATTAAGTGAATATTAATATAATAATAATTCAAAGTGAACAGCCATGAATTCGAGCAAAACTCGATTGATTCAGAACTCGAATCTGTCGGGAGTAGGCCTGCAGTTTTAAGTAAAGCAGTGGTGTCGTGACAGTTGGGGATATCCCACCTTTAAATTGCCTAATTAAGAAAATCATGATTAAGATTATGTCAGGAAACGACCCAAGACGACTACCTTTTTCGGCTCTTATTAACGAATTCTCTTACATAACGAAGAAAGATTTTTAAGATCCATTTGTAAACATTTTCGTAGTATACAGCAGGTGTTTAATATTGCAGCTTTTTAAGTGATACCTTTATACTAGTAATGTGCCTTTTCTGGAGTTTTAGTACTTCTAAACTGTTAAATAATTGGATAAATTAGTTATTTTCCCAATTCTTATTACATATATATATATTCTTATTATATATCTCATCTTATAGTTCAGTACATTTTCTAACCTTTTCCGCTTATGTTGGTCTTATATTACTCGTGTTTGGGACTACAATATCTGTTATATAATATGTTCAGTCTACTATTACAATCTGTATTGTTAGTACAACGCGATCAAAATATACTTTGGGAGTTAAATAAATATTCAATTGTTTTTTTGGAGTGTGGTGTCGGCCAAAGTTTTGTATGTTTACATTTACATTAACTTTTTAAATTACATTAGCAGTAACTAGTTAATTATGTCTCCATATAGTTAATGCCATCTGGTGTGGTATAAGACTATATACAGGAAGGCTTTTCTAAGTGTATCCATTTTTTTATTAAATTCTAGACATAAATAATGTTATATAAAAAATGATAAATGTTTAAAATCACTCGTTAGTAATTAATTACATTCATTTGAACTTATCTCAAAAAGTGCGTGATTTATCCGCAACTCCTTTATTTTACGTGCGATCATTCATAACTAACCCGCACACAAGTTCCTTTCAAAAGTATACGACGCATAAACGTCGACACCTATCTATCTACATTGTGACACGCACACAACTAAAGTTTGTTACTACACACGTATCGTAGCATAAGTAAGTTTATGATTCCAATTTTCCTTCATACCGTCATAATAAAGTGCATACTAAAATACTACTTTAAATTTAAAATCACAGACTACTGTCCGTATTTATTATGGCATTAAAATTTATTTAAAAAGTGGAATTTACTATTTACAACAATTAAACATACATATTCATTTAGTCACAATAACACTCACTGATATTTTAACAATTGTTCAAAATGGAGTCCATTTCTCTCAATACAAAGCTGAGCATGCTTTCTCAAACTATTTTTAACATTACTTGTGTCTAAGCATTGCATGCGTCGGTGTAGTAAATTGTCCAAAATGCCAAAGGCATAGGACAGCCAACCAAAGGTTATTAACCTTTGGTTGGCTGTCAAGGTCGCCCTTCGATTAGGTACACTTGAGTTAATTGCCTGCCTTTTTAAACGCGGTAAAGAGTCACTTTCTTAAAGTCTTTGCGCACCACGTAAACTTTCTCCACTTAAAATATACCATCTCTTAATACTCGCGGTTCGAATAACGGGGTTGTTGTTCCGACATCGTTAGTGACGTGCGGCCGTAATTAGGTCTCGGTCAACCTATGACGCCGTGTTGGCGCGGGTGAGACGGACGCGGGAATAGAGGGAGGGTCGTCTACGATTTATCGTCGCGAGCGCTTCGTTTTGCTTGTGTCCGTGCACAGTAAAATTTTGTTACCGCATTGTCAACAAGCACTGTTTTTTACGGAATACTATGGCAATTTTTGTTGAAACAAAAAGCTTGTTTTTATTTCAATAAACGTTTATACTACCGAGTCTGAACTTTCTGTGTAAATTTGGGCACTTTTTGTAAATTCTCCCTGTATATGTTGTATGGTTTTGTTATAATTACGGTAAACAATTGTCATACCATAGGTGGACAGGCGTCAAGTTGTAGTCAAAATATCTAGCCAATACATTACACTGACTCACATATTAAGCGGAGCCCACCTTGGTTCTATACCCTATATTACCTCTATACCCTCCCTACCTAGGTGTGCTGCGCAGTGCGCTTATTCCATATTTTTTTTTCTTTTTGTCATCTTACATGACAGGGTTGCTGCCAATCCACTTTGCCTATACCCAGTTAAGGGCAGGTGAAATTATAAAGAAGATCATTGTTTCAAAGGGCACCGACCATGTTGTACACGTCGTCGACGCCGTGCACGCGCAGCCAGAAGAAGAGGCCGGCTTGCGGTGGAGTCCAGAGGGCCAAGCCGCCCAGGACGCTCAACGCTTCCGCCAGAGCATCCCTCCGCGCGCGATAGAAGGAGCGCGCTCGCACCATGTGCTCCGCTAGCTCCTCACGCCGCTGTATAAACTGGAGGATGATCGCCTGAAAACAGAACGTCGTTGACTAAAGTACCTTCTTACTTCTGCGTCAGTTAGTTCACATGATTTCACAACTCTTTAATGTCACACATGGGTTTATATTGTGATTCGGTATAGTATTGTGAGAATGTATTTAATTAATCGTTAGCAGGCGATAATCCTAGGAAAATCTAGGTACGTGCTACTAAAGTACCTTCTTCCTTCTTAGTCAGTTAGTTCACACCGATTTCACTCTTACTACTCTTTAATTTCGCACATGGATTTATATACCCATTCGGTGTAGTACTGTGAATGTATTACTTTAATCGTTATTTTCCCAGAATAATCGCTTGCAAACACAACGTCATTAACTACAAGCACCTTCTTACTTCTGGGTCAGTTAGTTCACCTCGATATCATAATTCTTTAACGTCACTTAGGTTAAATATATATATAAAATAGGTTTTTTTTTAAATATTGGCAGATGGTGCATACCTCGCTTCCAACGTTCCCTAAATGAACAAAATGTTTGCCTTATCTATTTCTTTCCATTATTTTGTCAAAAATAAAATTAACAGATTTGTATAAGCTTTAAGAGCAATCTTAAAATTTTGATCCGATATATCGATATAAAAAATCGATATATCGATATATTTCTTGACTTTAGGAGTTCCTACGCTTTCCATCAGTTGACCTACTTGCTTGTTTCAGAGAGTACTCATCGCCAAAAATCAAAACTCATCTTCATTTGCCTCATCGTGTCTCATGAGGATAGTTAAATCACAACATTACATCAGTTTTTATCTGGACATGGCGTGATCGGTTAAAACAATGTTTACGTTAATACTGAACTGTGAACTTTTCACCCAAATGTTTTTTCTTCAATAATTCAACGCGTGCCGCGAGCATGCTGTTTTTATTGACGATAACAATAAAAGTTTAAGCAGCAGAGTATCAACATACAGAAGTTCCTAAACCCTGCTTAGTAGAAATGTTAATTTTGAGATACACAAACAAGCTGTAGTGTTTTTCGTTTATAATTTTTTTCGAGTAATTTTGGACATTTTGTTAAAAGATCTAAATAACGCATTATACTAACAGAGACTTATTGCAATTTAGAGAATTTAAATAAATAAAATTTGGTCACATTGAACACATAATAAATTTGTAAATTGCAAAATGTTTTCACAAAGTTAAATTAATTTTAAGTTGTTTCAGAAAATATTAAGAACAAATACCCAAAACCTCTTAATGAAATTAGCATCGATAAAATCATAATATAGACTTCTTTCTCATACCTTATACCACACTAGAATTTACTTAGCTAATCTATATTATGATTAAATATATGACATAATACAGACTAGAGTGTGCAGAAAAGATAATATAATTGAATAGGTCTTATCTTTCTTTATTATCGAAAGTTCAAGACGACGTGGCTTTGGGCAATTAACCGCTTAAATGCTGGAACGAGACTCAAGTGTAAAATACTCTTTATAAAACGGTTATATTTATTTTTGAAAAGAGTTTAAGACTTTTATACAGAACGTCAACAATCAAATAAAGAAAATAAGGCCACGTATGAAGTATAGTATAACGAACAGTATGCAAAGTGCCACTGCAGCACTGCAATTAGAATACGGAAAAAGCCCAACCGCCAAGCAAAGTCAAATTCGTTCGTAAATAATGAGCATGAAATCGTAGATACAGAAGTAAAAAACGTCTTTAAGAATACCCAAATTTGAGAATTCAAAATGTAAAATATTTTCCGGATTTAATTAAACAACTTAATTCGTTTAGTGATCTTGTACGCGAAAACACGAAATTGTACAAGATCAAACGAAACTATTTTAACTACGCCATTTGGCATAGGAGAAATGGTGCGAATTTAAGAAATAATTAAATGCGATGAAGTTCGACAAATAACTGATTTAAACGGATAAATAGCGAGATTGCTACTATTACGCAAACAACAAGACTCTCCTTTCAACGGAATTAGCTAACTCGGCAGAAAATCAACTCCAAGTTTTTTTTGGTACCACGCAGCACAACTAGTTAGACGGGTTCGATGGCGACTCGACTCCAAGCAACCTTTCACTGTATTTGATAAATGCACGTATTGAACATGTTTCGTAAGAATCGCTACAGCAGACAAACACATTACTCAGCTAAATTATGCTACTAATTCAAGAAACGAGTTCTCAAACCACAGAAAGGTCAGATCAAATTGGATCGTCGACAAACTCTAAAAAAATATAATGATTATATTAAAATTGAATTTATGAACATTGTGAAAAAAAAAAGCAAAACATAAAATGAAAACAGCGACGGTACACTAAATCTTTGATAACTATATTCGTCCTGCATAACTTGGCTTTATAGAGACACAAAATGTTGGAATTTGTTTAAACCACATAAAAACCTAATGTGAGTACTAGTATGATGTGTCACGACTCATTACGTACAATTTTTAGCGCGCGACTGGATACGTAATCGAAAGATAAAGCTTTTATTAACTTCGATTTGTTGGAACAAAACGAAGATATCTTTATATGGATAAGACACTTTCCTTACAGTTGTTTTACCACTAAAATCAATGAACCACCCGTAGTTGAGATTCTAGGACACGTCTACTCCCAACAACTGAAGGTAGTCATTACATTTCAAATGCAAAGGTGGAAAACTAAGAGCCTGGGTGAATGGTCCCTTCTTTGTGGTGAAAAGACGCACCTGAGTTTTGGTAGCATGGAATCTGGAACCCCGTTTATGACTGCAATCCGAGATTCAAATGCTCTACTGCTGCCTTCTTTACGGAGTAAGTTAAATCTCCGTTGGTCCAAACGCTTGTTTGGTAGTCCTTCATAACTTTGCTGTCACAACGGTACCACATATGAGAATCTCGTACAAAGAGAGAGTCAAGAGACTCATATTGACAATGATTAGGAGAGGCCGTTTAGTGAGAATTTACCTCACCTAACCGATTATGCAGATTTCTGGATTATGCCGTACGTTCGAAGCTTGTTAATAAAACTTTAGTGCCAGACACTGTCAAAGGCATTCAAGACGTCAATAGAAACCGAGTGCGCCTCACACCAAAGGTGATTAGCATAGACTAGAACTCAGTCGACCAATTGCGATGAAACTGTTATGGCGGCTTTTGGGAAAACCGTTTTGTTCTATGTATCCTTTCCGTCATTCAAGTCTAATTAGCCGTGATTGAACATTGATACAGGTAAATCAGTAAATGAAATAAAGTAGATGTGCACAGGACGTCTATTATGGTAGTACTATTTGTACGTGATAAACCTAAATATTCTCTTTCAGCCTCGACCAACCGAGGCTGCTGCGTAGCCCTATCATAGTTTATTATTTCAAATTAATTATCTCAAATTAATTATTTGAAATTAATTACAACGAAGAGATCCGCAGTAAGCCCAGGGTAACCGACATAGCTCAGAGGATTAGCAACCCGACGATTCGCGAATATTTTAAAGACCTGACCAAACGGTTCTTCGATAGAGCCGAACATCATCCCAACCCTCTGGTGGTAAGCGCAGCAAATTACCAACCCGACACAAACGCGAACGTCAACAAGCGTCGCCCGCGAAACGTCCTCATCGACCCGGTCGAGGAAGGGGACTAAGATACGCCGGACCCACCGCCGGGGGTCCCGCCGGATAACACTACACCCACAGCTAGTGCAACAACAAACACACTAGTTCGCCCTCGCCTCCGAGCACGGCGAGACCAACACAACGCGTACACAAGGTACACCCGCGTTCCAGGGCCTCACCGCCCCCAGCCACCGATTAGCTAAAAACACAGTCGACGGCCATCGGGGTCTCGGTCCGCACCGCAACTTCGATGGCCCTTAGATGACATGTCGTAGTTAAACGCACGCATGAGCACATGCGCGACCCTACCCACAGCGGAGGGCCCAAACCCGTGGGTTTTGGCTAGCCCACCGGTTCTGCGTCAGATGAAGCTTTAATAGTTTCGGGACTGAAAGCAAAAACATCAGTTAATACAAGATACAAGAAGGATTAGCAAGCTGAAGTGGCGATGGGCCGACCGTATAGTTCGTAGAACCGATATGATAACTGTTGGGGAAGAAAGGTTCTCGAGTTGCAGCCTCGTACTGGCCATCGCAGTGTAGGACAACCCCCCACTAGATAGAGTGACGACCTGTGCAAATGTGCAGTTAGTCGACGGTTGCAGGTGGCTCAGAATCGTGCTTAGTGGCAGTCTATGGGGGAGGCCGATGTTCAGCAGTGGGACTCAAATAGGCTGAAATGGTGATGATGAATTAATTATTATTATTTCAAATCAAAAGCGTCTTTTTCAAAACGATACTTCGCTAACGGTAACCACGGTTAGAGATCAAACCTAAGTGCCCTAACCCGTTTCTACTGTTGTCCACCGTACCTGTGAAAGCGTCGAAGGGTGGAGCAACTCAGCCTGGGAGTGGAGTTCTGCGCGTTCCACAAGTGCAGCTGGAGCGGTAAGCCAACCCAGCCTCAGCCCAGCGCTCAGGGCCTTCGACACGGAGTCCAGGCGGAGCACTCGACCGCAAACGTCAAGTGACAGGAAGGACGCAGTGCGCTCCTATGCAGGTAATATATAATAGATAGATAATATAATATATTGTTACCGTTATTACCACATGGAATATATGGTGAGGTCACTAAATATCACTAAATGGTAGTATACAGTTATATAAAGTGGTATTTAAGATTGCAAAGCTATTTTGTCATATAGTATCTAGTGCTAGATCGCATACCGTCTTTTGGTACACTACTTTTTTTATGTAGCCGTTAGTCATAAAGTCCTACATATGTCCCACGGCTGGCCAAAGACCTCCTCTGTAAAGAGAGTATTGTGGCATAGACCACTATGCTACTCCCATGCGGATTGGCGGACTTCACATATCTTCGAAATATTTTTCTTTGTTAATATTTCTTAAATATGCAGGTTCCCGATGTTTTCCTTCACAGATGAGCATATGATAATTCAGCACTTAAAATTAACAACTTCATTGGTAATCCGGCCCCGGGGATCGAACTTGGTTTGCTCGATTATATTGAAGTTAAAACGAGCGCACGTAAAACTGGCCTATGAACTCTTCGCAGACATTTCCATACTTATCATATATCTAGTTAATCAGTAGCAAAAAGGAGAGAAAGGAGAGGTAAAATTGCGTGGGAGCTCTTTCGAAGTCTAGAGTCCTGCCGATTTCCCAAACAATTCCCGTTTCCTCTTAAACAGGATCACCAGTAAGCCTCTTCAGCTGCCTCAGAGTAAAGTCTAGGATAGTAAGAACTGTAAATTAATATGATGGTAAGTAGAAAATAAGACGTACATAGTAACCGATTAAAAAGAACGACGTACAAAAAAGACACAAGTACAAAAAGAGCTGACCTGATGACCCAGGTCCCTGATACGACAAGTCAGTGTGATACCAAAACAGATAGATTTTACACACTTCCCATGAACTTCTAATAAGAAAAGAAAGTGTTCGTATACGTTATCATCACGTCAATCATCAAATGAAAACAGAAAATAATGAAATGTTTGTAAAGTCCGCTTCAACTCACCCCAGAATAATTTAAAAACATGTAAGGGTCGTCTTCAATGATTAGGAAGTCGTATCTGCATGCCAGTTCATAAAGCTCTTTCTTCCTCTGCTCTGTAATGATGAGCCCAGTTGGGTTACTCCCGGTTGGAACCACGTACAATATCTTCGGCATCTTGAGCCCGCGGGCTAACCTGCTTTCCAGCACTGCCTCCAATGTCTCGGACATTATGCCGCTCTCATCCTCCGGGATAGAGATGATCTCGGGGTCGTACGGCCTCAGCTAAGTTAAAACAAGGATTTCACTAAAGTATACCCATATTTTTAAATCAGAAGATACAAGATATTTCAAAACTGTTTGCTTTGCAAAAAAATATAGGTAACTAAGTTTTTTGACCAAAACAAACTTGTTAGATTTTGTTTTGCATTTAAGTGAATGAATGAATGAATATTTATTTAGTTTCAACAACAAACACAGTTATGTTAACAATTAAAAGAATATATATCAAAGCCTTGAAACCAAACAGGTACGTACTCGGTACGATTTCCCGATTTTCAGTACATACCAAAAATTAAATTATAAATAACAAACTAGACTAAAATAACACAAACCGGGTACATTAATTTAAGGACAATAACACAATACCTTCTGATTTTAACACAAATCTGGTACATTATTCTAAAGACAGTAACACAATAACGACTAATGAAAATTAACATTTATAAGTAAAAAGCAGTGAACAGAAAAAAAAAAAGAAAACTGTTTCCAAAAACAAAAACAAATGCAGACATCAATAAAATATAGCTCGACGAAAACACCAAGTCACTTATCAAAAATACATATACTATGCAAGTATATAAAATGCACACGTATTTTAGGCCCGTAGCTTTTGCGCCTTAAGCAGATGTTCTTTAAGTTTTATTTTAAAACTTTTTACTGTTGTGCAGTTTTTGACTGGAGGTGGTATATTATTCCAGCATTTTGTGGCAGCGTAGCGAAAGCTACCACGAAATGAGGATGCCCTATGTTTTGTATGCATTAATCGACTTGCAACCCGGGTGTTGTGTTCAGAAAAAAGAAGTTACTCATATAAATACTCGCGATTACGAATGACTTTATACAGCATACAACTATAACGCACGAATCTACGAGATTTCATATTTAATAAATTTCCACGATTTAGAAAAGGGGTCACATGTGCTTTTCGGGGTATTTTAAAACAAAACCTAGCGCATGAATTTTGCACACGCTGTATAAGTAGCTTTGTACGGGCAAGCAAACATCCGCTGATGACTACATCAGCATAATTTAACTTCGATAGTATTAATGACTCACATAGTTGCACTCTTGTATTTTCATTAATAAAGCCACGAATTCTATACAAAATCTTTAATCTAAAGAAGCAGTAAGTTATTTGATTTAGTACGGTATTTAATAATAGTTAATTTTGAATGTAAAAAACCTACTTTCTGGGAAGTGTGTAATTATTATCATTACAAATCAAAAGGGCCTCATTCAAAACAATACTTCTTTAATTCAATTCTTATATCACTTCGAGACGATTGTAAACAATCTGAAAATACGTTAGACAACGTTCAACATTCAAGTAAATTAAAAAAAAATTATTTGTTGCCGGTGATTATGATTTTTCAAGGGTACTTTAGCATAACTAATTAAAAGGAACTCGAATGCAGGTCTCTGAAGCGGATTACATTAACGTATTCGTATAATCTATATTAAAATAATTAAAACAGTACTCTTATTGCGTCATTATAATTAAGTCATTATAACATTATAATTAAGGCAACAATTGTAAAAACCTGCCCGCTTTATGTTAAGATTTATATTTATTTAGTGGCAACAAACATATTTATTTTAACAATTAAAAGTATATATAACTAAGGCATGAAAGCAAGTAGGTATCATTTACCGATTTTCAGTACATACTAAAAATTAAAATTATAAATGGTAACAAAGTAGACTAAGATTAACGAAAAGCGTTAAAGTAGTTTTCAATGTATCGAGATAATATATATCTCCATACATCGAAATTGAATGATGACTTCGTGGCGCAGTTGCCAAGTTATTGGCTTCGGCGTCGGTGGTTTCGATTCCCACACGGGACAACTATTTGTGCGACCCACAGATAGTTGTTTCGCATCTGGGTGTTTGTCCACATGAAATTTATGTATGTTAAATGTCCTTACAACACAGGATAATGATATCCTAAAGTAAGGGCAATGTTTATTAAAAAAAAATGAGGTAACCGCTCACTATTTTAAAAGTTTACGACGCATCTGCAACCCCCAGGTGTTGTTGATATCCATGACCGGCGTTATCACTTAACAACTGGTGAACCACCAGTTCGGTCGCCACCTTTTCACAAAATAGCTCGAAGAAACAGGCGTCGTATGAAATAACTTTTCCCATACAAATATATAAATGGAAAAAGATCGTACCACACTGATCGCTCCGGTGTAGGAGAACTCGCTGAGGATGACCGGATCGCCTGGATCCAGGAGCATGTCCACGCACTGGTAGATGCCGTGCTGCGCACCGTTGACCACCATCACGTCACAGGCGCGTGGAGGCCGGTGCAACTCTTGCTGGAATACACGTAACTCGGATAGCAGCGCAGGGTACCTGTAGATAGGAAAGGCGACTGTTTACCGGGGTGACTTGTGACTTGTCGATTTATAATTTTATCGCTATTTTCTGCACTTGTTATGAAATTTAGAAATATGTGTATAGAAATATGTGTATATGTATATAATATATAGAATAGTCGCACAAATGCATGTCCAGTGGGGAATTCGGACCGGCGCCCCCCGGCACTGAAGGGTTGCCTTTCTTTTAGTATTGGGTGGAAATCATCAAAAGATACCATGTCAAGATGACATGGTATCTTTTGAAGAGACATCACATGACAGGGTTATTTGGGTTTTTACCCACTAAAGCCCCCTCGGTGGCCAACTATTGTACGTTTGGAGGGACTCCGGGATCTCCCGCGGATTGCACCGGTGTCCCTCGGTACTGCACCTGAGTACGCCTCGGAGAAGGATAGACCTTCCCCGATTCCCTCGCCATCTTGCAGCAGCTCGAGACCACTTCGAGCCAATCTGTGTCCCATTTTAGTCGCCTTTTACGTCAGGCAGGGGACCGAAGGCTTGCCTAACTACGCCATCGAGTTATCTTGTATGGAGGTTTTTCCGAACATAAAGATGAACGTGTAACTAAAGACGCATAAATTTAACACTTCCACACGGATGGACCTGCCTATTCGTGCAGTGAAGCCTGTTCTACAGTGAAGGCTGTTTGGCCTTACCACACTAATACTTGTCCCGTGCGAGCATCGAACCCACGACCCCCATAAAGCTGGCAAGTCCACCGACTCATCCATCAACATGTCTTTGTTACATATATTGCATTTAATATTTTCTATTCAAGATTTTTAAAAAGGAGATTTTTGTCTTTTTTTTTTTTAATTTATCTTTGTGTTAAAAATTGGAAAACGATCAGATGCTCTGGTGTGGGGGAGGGTATCTACTCGTACAGTTGTTGCAGATGCGTAGAAAAACTTAAAATAGTACGACCCAGCTATCTCACTCACCAGACCAAACGCGAAAGTATCATAATGAATAAATGAAATATACTTTATTGCACACTTAAAATAAAATAAACAATAAACAAAAACTTAATGTATGAAGTGATTGGTACAATGGGCGGCCATATTACTTAAAGTAATTTCTTTCAGGCAACCTTTGCATGGACTATGTATACTGTATCATACTTCCCCTTCACGCTGATCTTTATACTACTGCTATATTAACATAGCTAACTCACCCTTGAGAAGGCATGTACTGCAGTGCAGTAGCTAGCTCCTTCCCCTCCAGAACCATTTCACCACCATTCTTGGTCTGCAGGTGTAGCCGGCTGAACGGGAACATATCCTCATTTGGCATTCCTTCCGCTAGCGAGATCACTTGCTTGCCTACCTTGTAGGCTAGGGACGCTAGAAAATAAAGCTTTTTTTTATTTACATACTTTTTCGATTTTTTCGCAACTTGAATATTTATTTGTCTTTACTTCATCGCTACAAGAACTTAAAGTATCTTAGTAAGAAGGTTTAGGTAGTAACACATTTAAACTGTTTTTAAAGCTACGAAGAAACTAAAAATTAATAAGGTGATGCAGAGGTTGAATAAAAACGGACAAATCTTAAAAAATACAGGTAATAACATTGCTGATGGTTGCACAACGTTTTATGTTTATAATGCAATGTATCAACACACTCAACCACATGTACCAATTTCATTATTAGCTGTGTTAATAATACAAATTATATAACAATTAACAGTTGCTATTCTAGCTCCGAGCGCAGTTCTTTCGCCTACTCACTAATCATTGCATTAAATGAATAATTTAATACAAATATTTAAGTGATGTAAGTAAAAAAAAAGTAACCTATATATGTGTCCCACTGCTGGCTAGGACCACATCCGTACTGAGAGTATTAGATCATAGTCCACCACGCGAATTGTAGCTAACAATTTAGTTGATACCGGTCCCGGATTTAAATTCAGGTTGCTCGATTTTATTGAATTAAATGCGGGCGCTCGGACACTGGGCTATCACAGCTAAAGAGAAATCTTTATGCTGACGGGTGTGGGTGTTTCTTCAAATTCGCAATAATTTAGCTATAAACAAATATAAAGTCCAGCTTCCGCAATCCGATTATGCTAAATGCCATTAAGTCCCGCAAGTGGTAAATGTTTTCGAAATCCGCAAAAGGATATTCTCCTTATAAATCTTCAACTTGGAATCCAAATTACAGCGACAAAGACCGATTATAATTTCAAACAACTCGGTAAAAAGAGCCGTGATGGTATCCGGCCGCTCGCCTCTAATTCAAAATACTCGAGCAACCTGAGTTCGGTCCCCGGTGCCAGCACCAATGAAATTGTTAATTTCAAGTGCTGAATTATCACGTGCTCAGCGGCGAAGGAAAACATCGTGAAGAAACCTGAATATTTTCGAAATAATAATAAAAAAAAATATTTCGAAGACATGTGAAGTCCGCCAATCCGCAGTGGGACCGCGTGTTGGACTATGCCCTGATACCCTCTGTACAGAGGAGGCCTTTGCCCAGCAGTGGGACATTTATAGGCTGTTACTTTACTCTTTATTATGCACCATTTTCGTATCATAAAGCACTAGGTGATGCTTTACTACTTTACAGTAAAAATCCGATACTAGACGATAAAGCTTACCTGGCTATAATAATGTATGAGATGACGAAAAATAAATTTATTTCTTTATCCTCTGTTAACATATTATCGTCTTCCAATGCGTAACCGATATCATTGAATGTTTATTTCTCTTATTAAGATGATGTAATAAAAGTGGTTCGATAAGAAAGAAAACCAAATGAGCCCATTTGGTTTTCTTTCTTATCGAAGACACGATTAAAATTCATTGCCGCGTCTGTTATGTCAATAATTCGCTATCGGATGTCTGACCTTGTGACTTGAAAATACATAGCCAAAACGCGTAACCAGTTTTTTTCGCGCGTTTGAATAGTTTAGACAATCTGACTAACGTTTCGAGAGTGTTCCATGACTTTTTTCATAATAATAACAGCTGCCTGTATACGGAACCTTTTAAAGAAAACGTACGTGTGAGGGCTCATTTTAGTTTTTGTTCCATTTAATAATAGTAAATAATGCATTATCGCACTTTATGAATATAAAGATTTATGGATTGTAACTAAAACTCTGTATTTAAAATTAAACATTCATTTTGGAAAAGAAAGGAAGGTAAAGGCTATCAAGATTCACTATATAAGTATGTTAAATACACCCTAAATATTATAAACTCTCCAAACTGGTAAGTGAGTAACAAAAATAAGCTATCATTTCATGACCACATTTAATAAATAATAAAAAGTAATATACGACAAAAGTTATCAGTAATACTAAATGTAATAAAACAAAAACACACCTAAACCATCTCCAAACAATATGCGTATTTTTAATTTAAGAGATCATCATCAAAGTGCATAATTCCATTCTATATAACAATTCTCGATATTATCGCACGTCAATTAGCTTTTTTCTTGAACCTCAACTTCAAGTCTAGTTTTATATCTAAACATCGAATAAAACCCGCACGGGTCCAATGTATTTATTATACATATAAACCTTCCTCTTGAATCACTCTATATCTTGAATATCTAGTAGAAAAAACCGCATCAAGATCCGTTGCGTAGTTTTAAAGATCTAAGCATACATAGAGACAGCGGGACGACTTTGTTTTATTCTTTGTAGTGATATTGTGTATCATCTGACGACAATTATTTCAATTTCATGTAACACTTTCAGAAACAAAATATCATCAAAAGCATGATTTGCAATTCATACAGTCGCATTTTGATTATTTTGACAGTAAACAGCGGTTACGCTGTAGGTCGATTCAAAAGTCGTCATTAATACAGTATACATATTGAAATTTAAAAAATATATGTTTAAACATATATGTTTAATAGGCTATTATTAGGCCTAGTTAGTAAACCTATAGTTAGGTAGCCTACCCTCTCTAGAGACATCATGCATCATTACTCCAGCGATTTTATTTCACTGCTGGATATAGGCCTCCCCCACAGTCTGCCACAAACCATCCTGCGCAACCTTAATCCATCAACTTACCTTACATCTGCAAAGGTCGATCAAATGGAGCCAATACAACGCTGCCACTCGAGAATCTTTCTTTCTTATCGGTTATTCGTTACTTGCCACATCAGCTTACCTACTCTTGGTTGTTTGCTCACAAGAGTTATGTGAGCAAACAAGCAAGATGAATGCGACTCCATAATTTAATTCTCTTGGCCGGCCCAAGTCAATAACTACTGCAATAAAACCAAATCAAACAAAAAAACCAACAAACGATTCAATCGGAGAGTAAGAACATCGCGACCGCTTTTTGACTTTGCTATTACGAAATTTCAAATGCAAATCAGCGACAGTGCCGGCAAAACAAGTTTCGGTAAACGAGATTTCGTTCTGCGCGATAACGTCAATTCGGATGTTGTTTATGTTCTTCTCTTTTACATTTTTTTAAAATTCTACTACAACTACTACATTTATGATTAAAGTATCGCGGGTCACCTAGTGCTTTATGATACGAAAATGGTGCATAGTAAAGAGTAAAGTAACAGCCTATACATGTCCCACTGCTGGGCAAAAGCCTCCTCTATACAGAGGGTATCGGAGCATAGTCCACCACGCGGATTGACGGACTTCACATATCTTCGAAAAATATTTTTTTTTGTTATTATTACGAAAATATGCAGGTTTCCTCACGATGTTTTCCTTCACCGCGGAGCATGTGATAACTCAGCACTTAAAATTAAAAACTTCATTGGTGCCGGCACCGGGGATCGAACTCAGGTTGCTCGAGTATATTGAAATAAAGGCGAGAGCCCGGACACTGAGCTATCTGATAGCTCAGTGTGATCATAATTAAGATTTTAAAACAGCTTTAGAGCTTTTTTAAATGTTACAACTTGAAATAACTAAATGTTATAACATCTGAATTTCGACACCAGCAATGAATAAATCTAGCCCTTTACTAATTGCATCGAAAATGAACTTTGAAGTTACAAAATGTAAACAAATGTAAACGAGTATATATTGTATGTTAGGAAAGTTAAATAGAATTTCTACAGTTCTCGTCACTATATAAATTTAATAATAAGTTTCTATAGTGCTAATCTCACTAAACGTGAAACATTGAATTTTGTAGAAAAATATTTAGTGCATCTTGCTACTTTGATGTTTCATCTTATTAATAAAGAGCACATCATCTTAGTAAAAGTTAGCACTATTAAAAATAATATCAAATTAATTTCAATGGGCGACGTTTCCCGTTCGAATTATCGTCGTAAAACGTTGTTTGAACAATGTAGAAAGAAAGAAAGAAAGAATTTTCTATATGGCAACAGTCGTTCCGTTTAGTGGTAAAAGCGTCTGGTCGCGACTCCAGAAAACATAGAATCGGCGGTGGCGAAAAAATTTCAATTTCATTTTTCATATTGATTATTTAAATAAATTTGTAGAAAAATGGACGATTTTAACCCTCGTCACTCATTCAAAAGAGATCGTTTCAAAACTTGTGTTACAATCCTTAAAGTAAATTTCCATTACTACTGTATTTTTTTTATTTAATAAAGTGCCGTTGACCTGCGTTGTAGAAGAAGGAAGTGTTTTGTCAACTACTAGTCGCGAATAATCGTACGCAATGAATGGTCGAGGTCAAATGCTATGACGGAGTATTGTCAATGTAGAATAGTTACAATTGAACCCGTTTCGATGGCTTCCTCATCTACGAGTATTGTATCATCTTCTGGTTTTAAACAGGTGCTACCAGCTACACAAGGGTAATTAAGTTAAAAAATCCATACATCAACATGTATAAGCCTTCCTATAGCTAAATATAAGTATGCTATAAGAATGCCGGTGTATCGCAAATGTTACAAAACAATCAAAATATTTTGGGATGGTTTATTTACTATGGTAGGGCCATGGAACACACTTCGCTATTGTGCAGGTCCGTCCGGGTACCACAACCGCACAGAAGACCATCGTGAAGTTGAAATTATACTTCTGCGTTTCGTCTAGTGAGTGAGGAAGCCGGGTCCCTCTTTACTGAATGTAACTAACTAATGGAGTCACGTAGCATCTTCTACTGTTAGATAAAAGGAGCAGAGGGAGAAGTTATTTACGGAGGATTAGGAAAACGGACTATCGGGTCAAGTCAGGGTTGAAGTAGTCACCGACATCCATAGATCTTCACAACATAAAAGAGTTCAAAAGAGATACTGGCCTGATGTAAATCCGGGAAATGTGTAAAGAAAGAATTATTTATTCGATGGCGTTTCGTCTGATAACTAACTAAATGACTGGATTTTGCCTTCCCAAAACTTATCTGCAACAACTGTTGTGGCTCTATTGTAGATTTAAATCGACGGCAGTGATCGATTCACATCATGTAAATTATCTTGTTTGGCACTTACTCTCTTAAAAAAATATTCGAGATCAAATTAATCTTGGGGATCATTTTTTTTTGGCGAATGATTACTGCGCATAATCTCAAAAACAAAAAGGGAATGACAAAAAAAGTCAAAACTTTATGTAACTACAAAATTTATGTACTATATTGTAAATACAAGTTCAAAGCTACGATATTTAAATTTATTATAATTTGTCGCTGATATATTCAAGAATTCATAAGTGAACGTCCAGACATGATTATCATAATATACGTTTAAGATATCACAAATGTTAGAAAAATTTACATGAGTATTAACTCCGCAGTGATCTTTAATCGTTCATTTAATTTGAAAATTATATCTTTCTGAAATATTATGTTATGATATGTGAAATATATTTATTATACTTTTATCATCGGTTTTTTTATAACGATCGTGTAAATTCGTATTATAATGTGCGTATTCTCTTTATTATAATTCAGATAATTTCGTAACTCATCAATAAACGTGTTTAAAAAAAATTCTGAAATGAATAGAGAAGGTATAAATGAAGACGAGCAAAAGAGATATAGAAGGAACAAGAATGAAATAAGTAATAACATCGAAAACTAGCCAAGGCGGCGAGTTCTTTCATTGAAATTCTATCTATCACGTGGGATGGCAGTTGAGTGTTGGCCAGTTATGAAATATTAAAAAAAAATTGAAATGTTTTAAGAATCAACTTACTGATTTGTCTGGTGAGCGCTGGTTCTCTCTTCAAGGCCCGCTTACTGATGAACCTGGTGTAGTCATTTTCCGTCAGAGTAGGGTACTTTCCCCCCAGATCCCAAGGATTCTCGCTGTAGAACTTTAGCACCTCCGGAGTATTGTCAGAGATACTGAACTTGGATATCACGAAGGAATTGCGCGCTTCTACCAACCCCCTCAGCAATTTCGCGCTCGGTTTGAATTTCAACGGGCAAAACATGTTTGCAATTTATGTAATACGAACTTAGATAATTTCTTTTTTAATAATAATTATATTCACTCGCAATATTCTCAGTTATGTTGTGCCGACACTTGAGTTTAGAGCTGTAACGTATCTTTATACCTTTGCCAATTGATTCGTGAAAAAAATGTTGCTTTTAAATTTTATGAAATAGTTTTTATTTAATTTTGATTCGGCAGTACGAGAACTGCGCGAATCGAGTTCACCCCAGCAGAGGCTGACGAAGCAATGCGAGTGATACCAAATTTTGGCGACGGAGTTTACGTCAGAATTATATCGGGTTATGATAATAAACCGTTCAATTTAACGTTTTAATTGATATGTTAGTAAATTATGACACTTTTTATTTTAACGCTTATTAAAGAACGTAAGCTGAATATCTCTTAATACTATTACTGTATTTTTAATATTCACTGTTATTACGACTTATTTTAGATTAGTTGGTGGCTTGCAGATATGAACGGATTTGGTGCGCCGCTTAAGCAATTTTTGAAGAAACGCCGGCAAATTATGAATATCATAAAATATGAGTTTATTTGAGGAGTTAAAAACACGGAAAGTAGTTTTAGAACAAAGTTCCTTAATTGGTGACGAAGTTATCTTATACGTATGAGTTTAGGAGGACGCAACATTTCAAATCTAACAAAAAATGCATGGAACCGGGATTTCAACATTGGACAGATGGGAGTTGCTTTTGTTTCTTGGGAGCATAGTTTTTTACATTTATTAAATTCAAACAAAAACTTAAGTTTATTCTTATATCCATATATTTAATTCACAAAATCCTGACTCACACTTTGATAATACAATCTAATAATTACAAAACATGTTTTACAGATTAGCTGGGATACGACTCAGTCTCACAGTTTATATAATTAACCTTCCTAACAATCCGAAATCTAACTTTCTTCTGCATTATTTTGTAAATCTACTTACCTTTACAGCTTTTCACATTCATTATTATTAAATACATCAAAACAAATAGCTTTGTCTGACTATTTACTGATTAATGGACAAACGTCTCCAGACAAGAAATCTCTATCGTATTTTGATTTTGTTACATCTTTCTAAAGAATTTGTCTTTATCAGTATGTTTTCGGATTGCTTACATTCGAATAACTGAAAGTCATTTTAAAACGTTGATCTACATTTTGTCCCAAAATACATTTTATTCGATTTTTATGGCTTCTTTTATACGCAATTATCAGTACGTCGGGTTATTTTATTTAATTTACTCCATGAAGCCGCACCAACGGTGTACATGTTATAAAATTACAGTCATTTACTTTCTCTTATTTGATACGTGGGCAAGTATGCAGGCGGTTGACTTGTTATATTATACATCTGCAAAACCTAAGGTATTGCAAATGCGTTGTCGACCTAGTTATAAAATAGTCGGTCGTTTACCCCAATCGACAAACAACTACTTCTATTATCTATTGGTCTTCTACGATGCCGTGGTACATCCTAGGAAGGGCTTGCTCATTCATGCAAAAGCAGTAGCTATTGTGTAGGCCTACCACTGTTATATTAAATTGTTGAAACATGAAGGTACACCAATGACATTACTTTTACCAATATGTCACGTTATGTATGAAATTAATCTAAATTTAGGGTAAAAGGAAAGGAAAATCAATTTAAAATAATAAAAAACGGACGGTTAATGTCGAATTATTAGTTATTTTTCATGGTTTGATATCCTGTTGTGAAGTATAAGTTTACTGATATTTAGTTCCATTCCATTCGACCCAAAAGTCATTGAACACTAGACATTTGAATTAGGAAGGATCAAAGGACTTTCAGTGGTGCATGTACTATAAAAACAAATACTAATTTCAAAACTCATTCGTTCATAATTTTGACCTTGAGTGCCTAGGGGTAGAGCTGCTACTAGTAGGGGTGCAAGTTATGCTCGGTGGCGGGAAGAACCTAAAAATAAAAATTAATCATGAACAATGTACGCTGCAATGTAGCCATTTTATCATTAGAAATCTCATTTCGTTTTACTCCAGTGTTAGATATTACGGTAAGAATACATTACTCCGTTTCCGATGCCATGTTTTAATTAAACTATTTTAGAGCATTCATAGAGCTCATGAGATTTACAGTTCCTCTGCTTTGTGCATTATAATCCTACATTCGTCAGGTATCACAAAACAAAATTAAGTTATACAATCAATTGAAATGAAATCTAAACATTGACTTGAGCTAACGATGGAATGAATAATGAAGAGTATTATGGCACACACCAGTTCAGCTATCGGTTCGTAGAGGTGATTATAAAAAATCAATTAACATTGCATTGTTTGTTGCTTCCTCACCTCAGCAACCGCTCGTACTCGCGGCAATGGATAGCGCGCGGAGGTGGGGAAACGCGATCGGGTGAGGTGGTCTCCAGAGCTAGGTGCGGCGCTCCTCTACGCCCAGCTGCCCTCTGTATTCATCATCATAGATATTATTTTCTATGTCATTTAAAATTTCATTTGATGTTATTAAACATTTTTGTAACAAAATACAAAACCTACTTCGAATCTCAAATCTCAATTTTCTACGTGATTTTGCGGAGTTCTCTGGTGTATCCAGTGCAAGGTTCAACACCAATCAATTCATGTCAAACCCAATGCAACACAATTCGGAAAAATCGATTCATAAATGGCGGAGCATAGAGGTAACAAATATATTTATTTTTAAATACATTCAACCGATTTTAGAACCTCATCCTTTTTTGATGTAGTTGAAAATAACTGTTTCGTCGCGTACAAAATCTACAGGAAACTCTATGATTTTCTTCTTCTAATGGTAAGTAACTGCAAGAGAGCTGCAGGTGCTGTCTTCTGTAATTTTCTTAGCTATTTTCACCCAATCATAATAACGACCTTAAATTTGAAATTAAGGTATGTGTCGAGTGTTTCTTGCGACTTGCTTTCGAAATAAGTTTCACACAGTTGGAACTTACTATGGTATATGTAACTTACAGCATCCATGTTTGATTTCATCTGATGAAGTTTCTTATTGAGATCGTTCTTAAATCCTTGCATTAGAACGAAATCCTTTTCCAGTATTCCTTGTAGGCCTGCAGATAGGTTTTAATACATTATTATTATAATTATTTTACAGCAATGACTAAGTTAAAATATGTTTCTAAAAAAGCAGCTTATATTTTAATGATCGCTTTAACTTAAGCAAAATATCGTCATTTTCATCCTTTTACTACTGTTCAGAAAAATGTCCACATTATTCAAAATTCAAAATATCTTTATTCAAATAGTTGCTAGCGCATTCTTATGAAACTTCAAATTTTACATAATCATTGAAACATAAGTTCGTAATAAGTTACCACCGGTTCGGAAGAGACTTTCTGTTGAGAAGAGACCGGCAAGAAACGCAAAATTTACTCTTTTTTAAAAAGATCCGATTACAATATAACATATTCGTTTAACATCTATTCAAAGTCAAAGTAAAAATTTATTTACTCAATATATCTTAATCTAAGCACTAACTGAACATCAAAAAACTACCACCGCTAATCATAAAACCGGCAATAATAAAACCGGCAATCTCTGCGGCCCTGCTATCTCTTTTTTGTCAATGATACAAGTAAACAAAATTATTTAAGTATAAATTCGAAAAGTCACTAACTCACCGGCCCTTTCCAGTAAATCTTGCATGTCCATTGGAGCACTGTCCAAAGGCTCTGAATGTCCGCTGCCGCGTACTGCCGCAAAAGTTATATATTTCATTCTGCTAACCTTACCGTTTAAATTCCAGTGACAGATTATATTTGATTTAAAAAGATAATTTTAGGGTTCCGGGAGGAGTAATCGAGTAAGAAAATTAAAGTTTTATCACCAGCAGTTTATATCAACGCCAAAGTTGACTGGGAAAGAATGCCATAAAGCATTAAGTTCAACCTTTGTAAACCTTTTTTTAAAGTTATTTGCAATAAAGAATAAATACAATAAGGAATAAGTTGGAAGTACTTGACATTAGTAACTCAACTTTATCAATAAAAATACATATATTCCAACTCGATTCACAATTGGCAGAGCAACCGGTTAACACAGATCAAGAAAAATACATACACAGAATGGAACATATACCTCCTTTTATGATGTTGGTTAAAATTGATAAATAATAATTAACTGAGATATAATTTGCAATGACTATGGGATATAAATAGCAAATTTTATTTAAGTTATGACTCACTGCTGTCGGCGACAAAATCTTCAGGCAGTTCCCAGTAGGAAGGTCGACGGGCCTTCAAGGTGTCACCGGGTGGGGGCAGAATTGAACCCAAGTCTGAGCGGTTGTCCAAAACGACCCGGCAAACGTAATCGCAGCAGGTAATCAGCAGTTCCGGACGATTGAATCGTGCGTACTCTCTGGGAAAAGATTAGAAAAGAAAAAGATCTAAGATTTAAAAAATGTATTTTACCTACTTCTTATTGTATTATCATCACACGTGCATTCTTTTAGAATCAAAATCAGAGTAACAAAGAAGCTTACGGTTTATGTGTTACGTATCTGACGGTATTTAAAAGGTAGAATTGGTTCTGGACTAATCCTTTCTGATCATTACTGTAATTTCTGGGAATCTCAGAAAATATTCTCTCCATTGCTCTCTATTCCTCTTTACGCACGATCGAAGGTTTTACCTTTTCAGAATTTCATTAAAATGAGTGTCTTGCACACAATTATAAGGTCACTCGTCACGGTTTGAATGCACATAAACTCTGAATATGGTAGATTATACAAGGTAAATCTTAGAATTCAAAGGCGTACACGATGAGACGATTTACTGTGTGGAAGTGACCCTTCAATCAATATATAATTTATTGTAAACAAAATATATGATGCCTTATCGCCTTAGATGCAATTTCTTCCAGACCACTATTGTTATCGGAAAATTTAAATAAAACTTAAAGAAGAGAGTAGATGAAGGTGTACAAAGTATTAAGCACAGTTCGGGGGAAGTGGACCTAAACATTTAGCACCGAATTCAAGCAGCCTGGCTTAAATGGAGGGAGGTAACTGGCGTAACCTGTGACCCAAAAATGCCTGTCAAGCTTAAAGGGCTAGTATATAAGACCATGATCAGGCCAGTTCTTACGTATAGGAGCGAAACGTGGGCCGTGACACGGAACCAGATCCATACTATACAAGTAGCAGAGCTAAAGATGCTACGGTGGATGTGCGGAGTGACGAGACTTGACAAGATATGTAACAAGTACGTGCGAGAAAGTCTCGGAGTCCATGACATCGCCGACAAGCTCCAGGAAAGTAGGCTGCGATGGTATGGACATGTGCAACGTCGACCTTCCGATTACATTGGGAAAGAAGCGTACCATCTGGACATCCGAGGTTCCCGGAGACGAGGAAGACCAAAAATAAGATGGACAGAGGTATTGAAAAAAGTTCTTAACGCCTGCAATGTGACTCATGACGATGCAATGGATAGAGCAAGTGGAAGCGAATGACAGGAAAGGCAGACCCCACTACCGTGTGGGAATAATAAATGCATGTGAGAGAGAGAGAGAGAGAGAGAGAGAGAATAGCGATGGGTCATTGAAGGTTGTTTCGTCATCTTAACGTTGATTTTTGACTTTAATGTAACATGGCACCTTACGAACCTATACACATAATCTTTGATGTAAAATTTGACGATTCATAAGAGCGCGCAAGCGTCTATTTGAATAAATATATTTTTGATTGATTTTGATTTTGATTCATGTTCGTCGTCTAGTTGACCAACAAGTTAAATTCTTTCATTCATGCAAATTGCCAAACTAGACACTTTGGCAATTTGCATGAATGAATGGATTAAGGAATGATATTAATGAATTACCTTAACGAATGCAATAAGGATTTTCTTTAACGCTACGATCTTCAACGAGTCTTAATTGTCTGACTGATGTATATTAGACAATCTTATGCAATTACAAAGTAATAAAAACTCCTTGAACATAAAATTTAAATTCGGATAAAATTTGTAATGAGCAGCAAAATAATTTCTGACCTTGCGCATAATTATCAAACAAATTTTAGAAAGCGAGCTTAAACATGTTATTCTCAAACGTAAACGATTAATTAATGGAATTGGCTCGACTGGTGTGCGCCAATTCTACAAATGTCGTAAATCTTTTCTAAAAAAAAAATGACAAATAATTGTGAACTTTCGAGTACATTACGTAGAGATCAAATTCTTTGACAAATTGTGATGTTATTTTAACCATATTATGTTTTTGAATTTATTCAGTACGTTTGCGTTCATCGGGTCTAGGTCATTAAAGTAGCAGTGAGAAGAAAATCACTTAGTCTAGGGAGCCTAGAGGAGCCAATTATCTGTGGGGCCCATGTCAGATAGGTGTGTAATAACATACCCACATTATTCAATTTATTACTTTTAACATGACGACTTGACTTTTCTTGGCAGAATTCTTTAACGATGGGCCATAAAGAAAGGAAGAAGAAGAAGACTTGACTTTTCAGGCGAGAAATCCCATTGTTGACATCCTTCGAAACCAATGACAAAAAGCAGCTGCCAATCAGTTGTAAAGGATCAAAGTAAATAACTAGGCTAAGGAGATCCAGAAGTGGAATGACCATTTTACGACATAGTTTGAATTGATTGAAGATATGGCTCTAACGTCACGGCAAATGCAAAACCGGGAGGAACCATTCTGAATCACTTTAATGTAACATATTTTTTAGTAATGTTCTTTGTATACTGTTTTTTTTTTTTTCTATTTTTACGGTATTTTAATTTAATGTTATTTTCGTAAAAGTTTTTTGGTTTTGTCTCTACTGTCTGTTAAAAATTAGTTTTTGCTTATAATTAAGGTACCACTCATCACTTTTTTGCAAACCTTGTTTATTTTTTCTGTTACGTATTGTACTTCTTTGGTGATAAATAAATAAATAGAAATAAATAAATCACTGTCTTTAATTTAACATCATCACCATCACCCTGCCCTGTTATCCAGCCTAGATGTTGTCACCTCAACATGTCACACAATCATGCCGTTAGTGTTGTTGCTGTCCACCTTTTTTTTTTTGGTATCGGGGGGAAATCTTCGTAAGATACCATGTCATTCTGTGGCAGGGTTATGTGGGGTTCTTACCCACTAAAACCCCTTCGGTGGCCACCTTCTGTTCGTTTGGAGGGACCCCGGGATCTCCTATGGATCGCACTGGTGTCCCTCGGTACTACGCGTGAGCACGCCCCGGAGAAGGATAGACCTTCCCCGATTCCCTCGCCATCTTGCAGCAGCTCGAGGCCACTTCGTGCTGCTGCCAATCCATGTCCCCTTTTAGTCGCCTTTTACGACAGGCGGGAGATACCTTAGGCCTATTCTAGAGCCCGGGACTACAGGGCTGAAGACTGTCCATCTGGCTGATGTCAACATCTGCATCCAAAACAATTATCTGTTGTTCACACAAATACTTGTCTCATGTGGCAATCGAACCATGTACCACCGAAACATTAGTCATCGTTTAAGTTGTTTTACATAATTACTTGTGCAGAAAAACGTACGGCCCACTGTAACACATTGAATGTAACATAAACTGAAGCATAATTTTGCGCTTTGAAGACGTAAAAAATGAATAAACTTCTAGTAATTCGAAGCGAAGTTTGATATTTTATTCTCTTCAAGTTCAGATTAAATGGTGATTAAATGTTAATTAAAAGGTAATTAAATTAAGGTAATTAAAAGGTAGCTACAGCCGTGACAGCGCAGTTTCCTGGAGCTCGCTTTTAATAAAATATACTCGAACTATACCTGAGTTTAAGACTATCTTAAACTCATGTTGCTAGTCTTCTTAAGAATTTCTTTCTTAATTAATACGAACACAAACACACGATTTCCATCCATCTCATAACACAACAACAAAATGTTTCTTTTTTTATCACACAGAACACAAGCATGGCAGGTAAAATCCTTACTAATATTATAAAGGCGAAAGTTTGTATGTATGTATGGATGGATGTTTGTTATTCTTTAACGCAAATACTACGGAATGGATTTTAATGTAACTTTGCAATAATATAGCTTCATCAGAATAAGACATAGGCTATAATTTATATACATATTTTTATTTATATCTGTCTTTCTGTCTGAATGTTACGCTTTCAGCCTATTCTACGCAGACGTAGTCGCGGTCAGCAACTAGTAAGTAATATATTTTAAAATAATTTTATCCTTTATGTGTAAAGTTTCTTATTTTTAGTCAAATATTCTTGTTGTTTTTTGTGAATTTTATAATAATTACGTAGGGCCATCTATCTCTCTCCCCCATGGTTCGACTGAAAACCAGCATTCACGAAAGTTCATTTTAATTATAGGCATTTAGTTTTTAGTATCTATTGTATTTTGTTTTTATGTGCCAAATAAATGTTTCTTTCTTTCTTTCTTTCTTCAAATCCAATGCCGGCACCAATGAAATTGTTAATTTCAATTTTAATTGCTATCTTATCACGTATTCAGCGGTGAAGGAAAACGTTGTGAAGAAACTTGCATATTTTCGAAGTAGTAACACGTTAACATGTATGTATGTAAATTCCGCAAATCTGCAGTGGGATTGCGTGGTGGACTATACCCTAATACCCTCTGTACAGCGGAGGCCTTTGCCCAGCATTCGGATAATTATAGGCTGTTACATTACTTTATGGTCCATTAAATGTACTTACAAACTTAAGAAAATTGTCTAGTAAAATTAAAAAAGTTAATTGAATTCAGATTACGGATCTTGCTCTCCATCCTCAGTTATTCCATGTTCTCCATCATTATGCAGTTGGCCTGATTCACCGAGTAAGTCTTGGATCGCATCTTTTGTATCCATCCGGCGAGCAGGTCCTATAAATCATGAGTATTTTTTTTAAACATTGCTCTTACTTTAGGATAACATTATCCTGTGTTGTAAGGACATTTTTACAAACATAAATTTCACGTGGACAAACACCCAGATGCGGAACAACTATCTGTGGGTTACACAAATAGTTGTCCCGTGTGGGAATCGCACCCAGGACCCCCGACGCCGAAGCCAATACCTTGGCGACTGCGCCACGGAGTCATCAAAGTATTGAAAAATGAGTATTGAAAACTTTCTCTTATGAAACTATAAAACTGGCTGCTTGAATACTTTGGTCACGTCATACACAGAGGTTCATCATATAAATCATCTTCGGTAGTTTTACTGCATACATTGTAATAATAATGAAGATGAACATTAGACAACGCTACCTGGAGGGAATCGCTACTTTTCCTACAATAGCTTGAGCAGATGATAAAAATAAATGGTCTGTATTTAATTCGCTTGTTTTTATTCCGATGAAACACGGACAATTTATAATTGGTGTGATCGCGCGTGTGCTCAGTTGCCCAGTCGAGAGAGGTGTGTTGATGGGATGACGCTGACTGTGGCGCGGTGAGCAGGTACTAGTGTTGTGACCAGTGAGCTCTATCCGACTATTGTTTAGCTATTTGTACATAAAGTGTATAGGACGATCCATTAAGGTAAGTGTATATCACCGTAACAAATGTATAATTACGCTCTCGCCAGTTAACCTACACATATATATAATAATTGTATAACTTGTCCGAACAATTGAAACACAACCAAGCCAATACCTTGCCAGCTGCGACACGGTGTCATCACCGATCAAGCTCCACCGAATGAAAAGGCTAAAGTAAATAATGTTGTCGAACTACAAGCTTTCATTTCTTTTTGAAACAATGTTAATAAACCGAATATTAAAGGTTTATTTTACATTGACATCAATAATGACGAAAAGGTTTTTGCTTCTGCAAGAATTTGAACCGAAGTAGGTTCAAATTCTTCGGGATACGCGCCCGATCCCCTGAACTAAGAATCATCGTCCATTTCTCTAAAAATTTTAAATGTCATCTCAATCGACCCTGCCACTTGCGCTAGAGGGTGTGGGTTCAATCCCCACTAATTAAAAATATTGCGTGATGAACATCGTGTTCTTCCAGTGTCTGAGTGTTTATATATGTATAATATGTATTTATTTACAAAAGAAAAGTATGTTTATCAGTTTTCTAGTACCCAGTACAAGCGTTGCTTACGTTTGGGACTTGAGAACGTTGTGTGAAAAATGTGTCTGAAAATATTTGTTATTTATTATTATTAAGTGTAAAGAATAGCAATATAAAAATTAATATCTCACCTGGATGGATACAATACGCCCCAAACTCTACTTTCTTTCCCAATACTCCGAGGAAGGGAAACTTAATCTTGATGGAGTGAAGCAGTAAATATCCCAAATATTCAGTATCTAAAAAAAAAGAAATATATACAGCTAACTCTAGCTTGTCAAATGCGCCGTGTAATTTCACTGCGATAGGAGCATGCAACAATGTTCACTGTTGCACGAATGGGCAGGTCCGTCCGGGTAGGTACTACGACCTTAAAGAAGACCGGCCTAAAGTAGAAGTATTACACTTCAACGTTTCGTTTGGTGAGTGAGGTAGCCGCGGCCCACTTTATTTATAGGTGGCGACGCATTTGCAACCCTGCGGGTGTTGCAAATGTCCATGGGCGGCGGTTATCACTTAACAACAGGCGAACGGCTCGAGTGGCAGCCTCGTACTGGCCATCGCAGTGTAGGACGACCCCCCACTAGATGGAGTGACGACCTGTGCAAATGTGCGGGAAGTCGATGGATGCAGGTGGCTCAGGATCGTACTTCGTGGCAGTCTGTGGGGGAGGCCTATGTTCAGCAGTGGACTCAAACAGACTGAAATGATGATGATGATGATGAACGGCTCGTTTGTCGTTTGCCTATTTCTCACATTAAAAAAAAAGATCTATCAGTAACTCTTAACGAATCTACCCGCTGCCACTCACGCAGTTGCTGTGGAAAACGACGACCACCTCGAGGCGGGTCAAAATGGCGACGTCCAGCACGGCCGCCGAGCCAGGAACGGTCAGTTTGGCGAACGGCATGCTCTGCGGTGGTGACCACAGGCGGACAGCGCCGTCCGCGCTGCCAACTGCCACCAGCCGCAGAGCCACCACGGCGTGGAAGCAGCTCGCGCCCTACCAGCCCCAGTTAGTCATGTTCCAATGCAACGAACCACGCGACAGACATAAAAACAAGTATATTTTTATTAACGAAAAACAGAACAAAAGACTTCAAATATCTCGCTCCGTATTCATTTTGTAATTGATTTTTAGAAGTTCTCTTAGGAGCCCAAGATCCAATAACAATTAAATTAATATCGGACCACAATATGGGAAGCACCAGCTTTCAAATAGATAAAGAATCATCAAAATCGGTTCCCTCAATCGAAAGTTCTGAGGTAACAAACATAAAAAAAAAATACAATCGAATTGAGAAACTCCTGTTTTTGAAGTCGGTTAAAAATGAGTTAAAAATAAAGAGATAATCATTGTCGGTCAAAAATTAGTAAAACATAGGTAGATAATCATTGATATTTGTAAAAAAAAAAAGTACGTATTATTTATTAGTTAAATTTTTTCGCCGTTGTAGAAATCGAACACACGTCTTGGGAATTCACGCCCAGGCGCTTGCCATTAACCTGATTGTCGCACCAAAGGAAATCTCAACGTTATTTTAAGGCATTTCAAGCAATGCTTGGAGCATCCATTATCACATCCTTTACAGAATACAAACAATTTCGAATAATTTTACAACCTAAATAATTGAAACATTAAATTTGTAGAAAAACAATTATAAAAGTATTCGCCACCGTGGGGATCGAATTTGTACTTTTTATCATTACATTAAATATGTTGGTCACTCATTATAAGTGCTGGTTTGCTCTTAAAATACATTCGAATATTAGTTTTATAAATAAACTGTAGAAATATTTTCGGCGCTGCCGTAATTTGACCCTGCTTTTTGTGTTTTAATAACGCGCCAAAACATTATCCGAGCTGCGCCCGATATACTCACGAAAATCTTGACTAGGTAGAATTTATGTGCATTTAAAGCGATGCGTTTTTGTTGTCAATGAACAATTATTACTTACAAAAAATTGAGTTTCGACCAGGATAAAAATATATAACTTAAATGCTATATAAGCGGCTAATTGGTATAAAGTATACTGTTACTAACTGTGGTAGGACCACGCAACAGTGCTCGCTGTTGCACGAATGGGCTGGTCCGTCCGTAAGTACCACGACCTCACAGAAGAGCGGCGTAAAGTAGAAGTGTTACACTTCTGCGTTTCGTCTGGTGAGGGAGGTAGCCGGGGCCCACTTTATTTATAGGCAACGCATTTGCAACCCTACGGGTGTTGCAAATGTCCATGGGTGGCGATTATCACTTAACATCAGGTGAACCGCCAGCTCGTTTGCCACTTCCTCAAATAAAAAAACATATATCTCATTTCTAATATTTATGAATAGGAACTTACACGTTGCCACCCCAATTTTCAGACATAAAAAAAATATTTCTCATCTATACATCTATACAGATAAATAAAATTGGAGTGTCTGTTTCTAATATTAAAATAACCGCTTTTTTTACAATTTGTCTATCTGTCTGTTTGTTCCGGCTAATCTCTGAAACGGCTGGACCGATTTGGAAGGGTCTTTCACTTGCAGATAGCTGATGTGATAAAGAGTAAATTCGGCTACTTTTATTTTAGATACTTTTTATTTTAAATTCCACGCGGATGAAGTCGCGGGCACAGCTAGTTTCTAATATTTATGAATAGGTAACTTACACGTTGCAACTTCAATGTGTAATCGTCGAGGTGAGGTGACGCATGGCGCACGCGCAGGCTGCAAGAAGTATCGTGCGAGCAGGACAGAACACGCCGTGCGTCCCTCTCGCACAGCACGCGGCGCACAGCGCGCGAGTGCAGCGCAGCGTGCGTGCGCGCGGTACAATACGCACGCTGCGCACCTGAACACAGCTCCTGACCCAAGCCACAGATGACGGTGTTATAGAGGCGAATAATCACCATGTCAACATCAATACTATCTATCTATCTATATCTGTCTATCTATATCTATCTATCTATATCTATCTATCTATATCTATCTATCTATATCTATCTATCTATATCTATCTATCTATATCTATCTATCTATATCTGTCTATCTATATCTATCTATCTATATCTATCTATCTATATCTATCTACCTATCTCCTTTCATTGTAAAATGGTCACCCTTTGATTGCAATTCATCAAATATCCTTACTAATATTATAAATGTTGTTACTCTTGTCTCTCTGTAGATGTTTGTTACTCTTTCACACAAAAACTACTGAATAAATTTTAATGAAACTTTACAATAATATAGCTTTTACATCAGAATAGCACATAGACTATAATTTATAAAGATATTTCGTGAATGGTGCAAAGTATTGGTAATGATTTATTTATTTATTTATTTATTTAAAGGTAAACACAACATATAATAAAAGACTTCCTTTAAGGAGAACAGTAACCTATAAAACTATCACTACAATAAAATAATAAAATTAGAACAAAAAAAACCTAACGTATATAATGTATCAGGAGAAAAAAGAGAGGAAGGAAAAAAAAACTTTTAAAATGAAAAAATTATTCGGCTGTGTAATGTGTTAGCACCTTCCTCTTTAAAATATTTAAGCTATCAAAATGGATATCCACATCACAGTTTTGAAATGCATTCAGCATTCAATTCAACGATGATAAAGGTGTGTTTCTGCCATATTCATTACGACCCTTTTTAATATGAAACGGTTTGTAGTTATGTAGACGTGCACTAATTCTTGGAACAGTGATATCGATATCAAGTAAGAGAGACCGACAGTCAATTTTAAAACTTAAGAGCTTATCCTTAAAAAAGTTATGCAAAAAAGTTATCCTTAATAGACCCTTACGCCTTTCTAAAGGATCATATCTATCATATGGTAATGCTCGAGTCTTTTCTTATAGCTATTATGTCATCTAAGTAGGAAAAAATGATAAGTATCAACTAACTACGAAAAAAATTCAGCCATCTGCGAGATATTCTGATGTATAATAAAAAACTCATTGTTTGATTGTGCCGCGGATAACAGCAAGTAATATAATTATACAGTGTGGCTTTTCTAAGTGTGTCCATTTTTTTTTATTAAATTCTAGACATAAATAATGTTATATAAAAAATGATAAATATTTAAAATCACTCGTAAGTAATTAATTACATTCATTTGAACTTATCTCAAAAAGTGCGTGATTTATATGCAACACATTTATTTTACGCGCGATCATTCATTACTAACACTTATGAATGACTACCGCATTGGCAACATGTTCTGTTTTTTGGGAAAAAAACTTTGTTTTTTATTTCAATAAACGATTATACTACCGAGTCTGAACCTCCTGTGTAAATTTCGGCACTTCTCAAAAAATCTCCCTGTATAAGATCGCCATGTAATGTAAGCAGAACCTCTCGTAGTATTATTACTGAGACTACGCTCCGAACGAAAAGTAGTTGTTTCTTAATTTAATTCGCAAAGAGAATTCTTCTTTACGTACTATTCGCTTTAACTTAACGTACGAAATACGAGGGTCAGGTTTAAAAGTAGTCTGTAGTTTTTGTTATGAAAATTAATGAAATAGTATATGAGAATTGATGTTGAGCGGTACATTAGCTAAGCAAAGAAAGAATAAAAGCAGCATACGAATAGGGAATACGTAGCGCCAAAACAGTCATCAGCTCACCGTCCAGCCGCTGTATGCTAGTGCGTCGGGAGTGTACTGCAGCAGGGAGACCCTTGGCCGTGTGAAGCGAAGCACGCACAGAGCGCCGCGGACTGTACCAATCATCAACGAACTACTTCCGTCTTCACCGCACGGACTGTACGCCAAACACTGTGAACAGAACTTTTCTATGGTTAAGAGCATTTAAGAGAGTTTATCGGCGGTAGAGCCACGCAGCAGCCTCGGCTGTTGCACGAATGGGAAGGCTCGTCCGGGTAAGTACCACGACCCCACAGAAGACCGGCGTAAAGTGGAAGTATAATACTTTCGCGTTTCCTCTGTGAGTGAGGTAGCTGGAGCCCAATTTCCAAAAAGGTTGTGAACGCATCTGCATACCCTCGGGTGTAGCAGATGTCCATGGGCGGCGGTATTCACTTACCATCAGGTGAACCGTCTGCTCGTTTGGCAACTTTTCACATAAAAAAGAGCAGCTATTGGTCAGTCTATGAACGACCCAGGTCAAAATGGAAAGTATCGTCCTACTCAAAGCCTGGTACCAGACCGATGACTTTTGAGTTTCGTCCGGTATATCTCAGAATCCAATCTCTTCGTAGACCCCCCACCCCCACTCTCTAAGTGTGAGCACAGAAGCGCTGTGCCCACGACTAGGGCTCAACCCTAATATAAAAAAAACCATTTTAAATCATTCATTATAACTGAAATCGTCATGGAGTACAGAACTGAAGTTATGCCAATACAGCAAGCAATGATGTTGCACTATACGTTCCAATGTCATGTTTCTTATTCTGTAAGGGAGTGTTTAGTTTGATTGCTATCCCACCTGATGCAGTCGCAGATGGTAAACACACTAGCTCAGTAAAACCACTATTTATATACACTCTTAGGGTCCAAATAAAACTTGTGGAACGCTGACATGAAAAAAAATTATTGTAATAGAAGTTCACAACTATTTTAGACTTGTCAGAGCGCTCGACCGGTCGTATCTGTTCTTCCGTTCCTCAGTTGCCAGTGTCCCGACTTTGTCATAGACAATAATTATATAATATTTATCAAGGCGTTTATAGAGAATGTTACTTATGTTCAAAGTATTGTACAACACTATTGCCTTGAAGACACCCACTTTGCGAGACACCCAGCTAACAACCTGCGTCTATTACATAGTACATATTCCAAACTCCATAGACAAGCCATTCCACTAGATGGGCTTTTCAAGCGACTGTTCACGAACCGTGGGTACGTCTGGCAGTCCCGTGATGCAATAGAGTGGCGAGTGTGTCGGAGTTGGCGCAGCAAATACACGTAGACAGCGCTCGGATGTCGCATAAGTCACGCACAAAGCGTCCTGCGTAAGGTAACAAAGGAAAAGGTTTTTAAAAGTCTAAACTCCTTTCTAGTTAAACTAGCACCGGTTATAAACATAATAATGTCAAGTTGTATAACTCTAATTGTTGCATATTTTTATCTAATTATATTTTAGGTGATTAAACAAATAAAAGGATGTACAAATCAGGAGAAAGTAAGGAAAAGATCAAGAAAACTGACTATTAAAAGGGCACCAGCGGGTTCCCCGAATTTTTCTCTAATGCTCTAACTGTTGTTTTGATACTGATATTTGATACTGAATAACACCTAGATTTCATCCATCCACGAATATTAAAAATCTAGTGGATAGCTTCAAAGACGTCGCGAAAAATTTTGTTTGAATGTGAAAATATTAACGTACTCGTATATCTCCTTGGGCGTAATTTTTATTTTAAACAAATAGTCGCACGTTGTTCAGTCTTCTACATTTTGAAGTTCTCTGGTGACACAGACCATTTCATTCTATATATCCCAAGTTTTAAGTAAAAAACTCAAATACTACTGCAAAAGTTTGCCGCCGTGTCAATCAAAAGACATATAAATAAATAAATAAATATTTTAGGACACATTTTTACAAAGCATTTTCTAGTCCCAAACTAAGCAACGCTTGTACGGGCTTGTACGCTTTATGGGCCCTAGAAAACTGATAAACTTACCAAAAAATACTTTTTTTGTAAATAAAACATATTATACATACTCGTTTATAAACACCCAGACACTAGAAAAAAAAAAACACTATGTTCATCGCAATATTTTCCCTTTGGCGCAGGACGCAGGTACACTACCCAATACGCCATTCGGGTCGCCAATATGAATGTAATGTAGTGAAATAAAAAAAAATAATAAGACATTATGTGTTCCCTGCAATATTAGAATTTCCATTAGCATGGCTGGACTTGGAAAGGAAACTCACCTCCAAGTAGACGGCATCGGTGATCCAACAATTTTTAACCCTCCGCCGTGCGCCGGGCCTCTGATGAAATACCTACGAGACACGAGAGCCCTTTAGATATCCGAGCGACACTTACGGTGTCAGCTTTTCGGTATGAATTAAAAAAAATAAGTCGTCAAGTGCCGAAGCTCAACATGAACAAAACTTAGATTATAACTGTTCAAAGTGTTATTTTTTTTGTCTGAGACGCCCAGAGGCTTTACCAACTAGGTTAAGCGGCCAATGAGCTCACGGCTTGTTACGCAGGTACGAATTCCGATTAGTTTTTGTCCATTTATCTAAAAAAACACATTTCAACTTCCATCCGCAGTGCAGAGACCAGAACTAAAAATGAAATCAATTGTAGAAAGATTATGATGACTGTACTAATATATGATTAGTAATCGTTGTTGTCTAATTGGACTAATAAATATAAAACTGATGGAGCAACGATCAGTTAATTTAGTTATCAATTTGACTTACTTTTTATTTATGTGCGAAGGTGGAAAGCGCGCTGGCGGTCCACCTGATATTAAATGATAACCGCCGCCCATTGAAATTTTTGAAACACTATTAGGGTTACAGATGCGATGCAACATTTTAATAAAGTGGGCTACCTAATTCACCAAACGAAACGCAAAAGAATAACATTTCTACTTCACGCCGGTCTTCTGTGATATTGAGTCGTTTAACGACGTTTCAACATATACTTTTTTTTCACCATTGAATGTGCAAAGAGTGTAATGTTATCCAAAAACTGGTAGGCTGACCTCGTAACTGCTGAGCAGTTTGAACTGGCCACTGTACACGCCGACTTTACCGCCTTTGGATACAGCTACGTAGCAGAAAGAGTCCTCTCTCTCTATGCCCACCAACTTAATAATGCACTCCTCTGGAAATGAGACAAAACGTTCGGAAATCGGAACATCGGAAGATGACTGTAACAACCCTTTAAAGCTAAGGCTAGTAGAACAGGCTAAGCGAAATATAGAATGGACAACCAGTTTTATCACCATGTCGCAGACACAAGATTTTGTCGCGAAAATCAGAAAAAACCGGCCAAGCGCGAATCGAGAGGCGTCGGCGTACCTTGGTACCTATTGCGCGTCAGCACGACTCGAAGAAGGACAAACCTTCCCCAATTCCCCCACCATCTTGCCAGGTACGGCCGTATGAGACAACTTCGTACTACTGTCAGTCAATCTCCCCTTTTAATCACTTTTGAGGAACAGGAAAGGGATACTTTAGCCCTATTCTCTGAGCGCGAGACTGGGCTGAGAGAACAGATTGTTTACATTACCTGGCAGTGGCATAGTTGTAAGGGCAAAAAAAGAATTTGTACGAATGATTTTAACTTTTTTTCGCGTTTATAACTTTCCAGAAATCGTATCTTATATACATCCAGCCGTCTATCAACTTGGGATATTATGATATCAACATTCTCTCCCTTGCTCTCAGAGGCCGGCACTTCTCGGGTCCATCAGCAGTGGTTCTCATTTACCATCAGGCGTACCACTTGTATGGCCTTTACGTTTCAGCATAGCGATTCCCTAAAAAGTTTTTTATCACCTGGCTGTGGCGTAGTTGTAAGGGCCGCATGCATTCTGGGGCGGGGCGCTGGCTGGCTGGCGTCCTCTCTGAGGGCAACAGGCGGTTCAGAAGAGCGCCCCATCGCACGCGGCCGCTACGCAGCGGGTCCAGAACTAGGCACAGTTGACGCGCGTGCGCCGAGTACTTGTGAGGGCCTGGCACGAAGAGGAGTAGTGAGTTCTTCAGTTTTATTTTAATTTTGGGCTTATGAATGGTGCGGTATGGCCAAAAATATCTGTGGGTCACACAAACAGTTGTCCCGTGTGGTGCTCAATCTCACAACCCCAGGCGAAGCCAATACCTTGGCAACTACGCCACGCAGTCAAAGAAATAAACTCATAGTAAATTAATTATTTTAAATGCTTACAATATTCATTGAAAGCTAATATTTACAGAGGTTAGGAGAGAGAGGACTCAAATTTATTTTGTATGATGATACTTTAGAATACTTAAACATAAACCACAAATACATATTTCTAATTGAAAAAGAAGTCGTTTTTCATTCCATCATATTTCATCGCTATTTAAGGCCCCAAGCCTTGAATCGAATGAATAAAGGATGCTGTAACAATATAAAAAATTACTAAAAGTTGTAATGAGAGTCAGTACAGACCTTTAGAAAATATCTTCAACACATAAGAGCATTTTTTGTTCCATAGTATTACAAAATGGTAAAGACATTTCTAAACAGCACACTAAGATTTTTGCCATTATATTATTAATTAGTCTAAATACTGTTTTGCTTGCACTCTGCGGTCGTGGCTGAATCTACGACGTTTTATTGATTCCCTTATCGTTCAACGTTCATCGTAATCATGATCAATAAGGCGGTATTAAATGTTACAAATGTTATATTATTTTTAAATAACGACCTGCCCCAGCTTTGCATGGGTGCAATGTATTATACATAACCTTCCTTTTGAATCACTCTATCAAGAATTTTTAAACCGCATCAAGGTCCGTTGCGTAGTTTTAAAGATCTAAGCATACAAAGGGACAGAAAGACAGCGGGACGACTTTGTTTTATACTAAGTAGTGAGGTAAACGTTAAGAGCACGTGATACCGAATACTTCGTCGATCGCTTCAACAAATTCCTCAGCTTTGAGCCACAGCGTGTCGTTATGTTGTGACGTCACCGTAAACTCTATTCCCTCTTCCTTTGCTGCCGCCTTCATCACTTCTTCCACCTTCCTAAAGCAAAGAAGTTGTGATTTCTCACTGTGATATTAAAAATTAGAATTATGATAATATGTATATGTCTGATTGCCATAGTCATACCAGGTTCTATTTACGAGACTTCTCAAATGTTTTATTTAAATATAAAGACTTGCGTTATTATAAGTTTCGTCCGAAGTAAGACTAAAAAAAGAGTTTAAGGAAAATGTCATTGACTGAGCGATAGATTTCAGCGCTGCGGATCTTGAGTTTGGTTCCCAACCGGGACAAGTATTTGCATGACTCAAAACTATGTATAAACTACTAAAAATGTGTATTAACACAGCAATGTGAACAAAAACATAACCTAAAAATTCAAATTTTATATTGTCGAGTGTCAAGACTGTTCCATACAGTACTAATTATTAAACTAGCAGTAGGCAAACTTAGTGTTTATGTAGTCTACTCATAATAAACCGGACTATTTTTACACAGCTCCATGCTTATACTCGTATGTCTCGGGACAATAGTTTAAGCTGTCGTATCTTACAGTAGAGCTAATTAAAAAAAAGTAAATACAAACAGATTCCATATTATAATATTAATCCATTTCATTATCCTATACCATATTAATTCACATATATTTTTAAGGTTAAAGAAACATGAAATTTTCTATTTAGAAAAGGTGCAAAACCTGTCAATATTGGCGACGCCCCTGGCTTTGTCCCTTTTAAAACGTCTCCTAAGCTTACTGAGCACTGCTGGAGAGATCTTCCGTAGAAGCTCACGGGAGAGACAATCTTCGTTATCATCGCTGGAATAGCATTGAAAAAAAATATATATGGTTATGCTATGACTTATGCTATGACGAACCGAGTCAGGACCTATTGGATTTATTATCATCGTGAATTCTTTGTGTCCTTTTGATTGTCTTTGCCTTTTTTGTGATATTATCAAAAATGGGCAAAGTTATTATCAAAAATTGAGCTTCCTTAAATGAAAGCATTTGATGGTTTTAACTTTTGTTTGCGTTTGTAACTCACCAGAAATCGTCTCACACCCAAATCAAGCAAGTTTTTCAAAAATAAAAGATTTTTCACCATGAATTAGAATACGTTAGACCAAATAAGTAAATTAAAAGAACAAAATTTTTGAAAAGGTATGAAAAGGTTGAAAGGTACTTTGCTTACCTCGAGATGCTATCGTCCGATAGACCCCTAACCGAATAACTCTTTTCTAATATCTCTGAACACTCTTCATTTAAAGATTTTTGAGATTTTATTGACATTCTCAATAAAATTTTAGATTACAAACAATTCATCTGATTTCAAACAATTTTGTTTTGTCAATAATACTTGCCGTTTCTACGACTCTACTAGACTCTAGCGCCATCTTTGAAAATATAGCTTTATTAATTCGAGACGCATCGTAAAATTCTGCATAAAGTTGTGTCGTAACACAAATATCAAGCAAGATGTCTATACTGACCACAATAGATGGCGCTGTTAAAAGAAATTTTATATCGTGTCTGTATTATAACTCCAAGGTGTTTTTTTATCGATACACAGCAACTTCACATTGCAGGAAGCTACACACATAAGTGTTTGCCAATATCGACGAAAAATAAAGTGAAACATTTTCTTTTAAAGATTTCTTTAAAGAGTGTGTGATAACGCCATCTATTGACAATTTGTTTAAACGAAACATAATGAAGTAGACATGTTTTACCTATTTCAAAAAATTATGGCTTTCGTTGATAATTTGATAATATCCTTACGCATTAGTTAATATTATTCAATTTTTTTTTTGTTATGTACAGCATAATGCGTTTTATTTATTAATTTTTTTAAGCGAGAAATCGTGCTTTATCAAATCCGTTAACTGTATCCGGCCTATTACTTCACAGGATAAAATGTCAATTTCTTAATTTTTTCCGAAAACACCACCACTCGATTGTGCGCTGGCGTCAGATTCATTGGTACGGACTGTCATTAACTTCTTTAAATACTAGTGATTTGGATGTACTTCTGAAGGTTGACCTAAGGAATGCTTTTAACTGCATTGATAGAACGACTCTGCTGAACGAAGTGGCTAACCATACACCAGAAATATATCACTATGTTTGGCAATGTTACAGTGAAAAGAGTAATTTATTTTATGAAAACCATATTATTGATTCTGCTGTCGGCGTTCAGCAGGGAGATCCGCTAGGCCCAGCATTATTTAGTTTGGGAATTAATCCAATTATTTCAAAATTGAAATCTAAACTTAATGTCTGGTACCTAGACGATGGTACTCTGAGAGGTAAAGTTGACGATGTACAAAGTGATCTTATTGAAATTATTAGACAATTTAAAAATATCGGTCTCGATTTAAATAATTCCAAATGCGAACTTTTCTTTTCCGAAAAGATTTCTTTTTCCGACAAAATCATTTTGACCCAAAATTTTAGCTCTATCATACCGGGAATTAACGTAGTCCGTTCAGATTCACTTTACCTCTTAGGTGCTCCTTTGTTGATACCAAGTTTGGAACCATTTAAAATTAAAGTTAAGTCAATTTTTAGATCATGTCAATAAATTGTTAATTGCATATTGCGCTTACTATTTTGCGACATTGTATTCTTGTACCTAAATTTACGTACCTCCTTCGCTCGAGTCCAGTTTGGAAATGCGGTGACTTTTTGAACGAAATTGATTTCCATCTTAAATCAGCTCTAGAAAAAATTCTAAATTTATCTCTTAATGAATTAAGCTGGACTCAAGCTACGCTGCCAATTCGTTTTGGTGGTATCGGTGTAAGGAAAATTTCTAGTGTCGCTCTACCTGCCTTCCTTGCTTCCGTGCATAGCGTAAATAATTTATGTAATAACATCCTTAATCACGATTCAGAACTTTCCTATGCAGAGGAGGCAAGGATGTCTTGGCTGTCTATCCGTCCCAACGAAAATATCCCACTGGAAGTAAACCTACAAAAACAGTGGGATGTTCCTTTGGTGCGGAGAGTACAGAGAGATACGTTTCAATCTTTAGAAAGTAATTTAGAGCGTGCCCGTTTCCTAGGAGTCTCATCTAAAGAATCGAGTTATTGGCTTCACGCTTTACCATCAAGTAACTTGGGCACATTACATGACGATGAAAGCTTTAGCTACGCATTGCTGTAGGAATCCGTCTGGGGGCACCGATTTGTCAACCACACCAATGCCCTTGTGGTGTCAGTGTAGACAAATTTGGTCTCCACGGGCTTTCTTGTCAAAAAAGTGCTGGCCGTTTTTCTCGCCACGGTTCCCTGAACGACATCATCCGTAGGGCTCTTGTTTCCATCAATGTTCCATCTATTTTAGAGCCCTGTGGCATTTTACGCGACGATGGTAAGAGACCCGACGGTTTAACATTGATCCCTTGGGAGAGAGGCAAAGCCCTTGTTTGGGACGCCACTTGTGTAGACACTTTGGCTGCCTCTCATCTAAGGGGTACTTCGGTCAGGGCCGGGCGGCATCGGAGGCAGCTGAAGTAAGTAAATGGCGCAAATATGAGTCTTTATGTTCAGATTATGTATTTGTGCCATTTGCTGTTGAAACATTAGGTCCGTGGGGTCCCCGCACATCAAATTTTTTTAAAAGTTTATGTCCTAGGCTTAACGCCGCGGCTGGTGACACGAGAGCTGGTTCTTTTCTCGCGCAAAGGTTGAGCATAACTATTCAGCGAGGAAATGCAGCTAGCGTTCTTGGCACCATGCCGCGTGGATTAGGTTTATTAGATAATATGTAATTTTAGATAGATTTAATCTTGTAAATATTAGATCAATAAAGATTGTCTTTTCTATTTTAAAAAATAAAAAATAAAGTCATTAATTCGAGTCAAATTCGATTGATTCGTATCCGTCGGGAGTAGGCCTGCTGGTGCCCTTTACTATTATACTATTGTAGAGACGCTCTACGGTGTTCGCAGGCCCTAGCGCAAGCAACTAGTATGGATTGTTGCGATGCGAGACTGTACTTTAGATAGTATAACTTGTTTCGCGTGACAGCTATCAATGTAATCAAATTCAAATTCAAAATATCTTAATTCACACGACGCTTGCGCGTTCTTATGAAACGTCAAATTTTTGCTAAATAATCAATACATAAGTTCACTGTTCGTAAGTCGCTAGGGTCAATATATAATCGCAATACTACTAAATACAATACTAATAGATGTTTTTATGTTAATTTACAATCGATTTAAAATGGAAACAAAATAGTGTTCCTATCCATGTTGACGTTATCATGTTAGTAATATTATGAACACAGGAAAACATAAGCATTAATTAAAATTACTTAAAACAAAGATTTTGTATGATGATACAAACTTAAATATGCTTTTCACATTGGGCCGATTCCCAATTCCCCACTCCCTAATATACAAAAAGGATGCACGGAAATGAAACACAATGTAAACATTGTCTATTTTATTGTATGTATATATTAATACTTATATCTCTAAAATAATGTATACACTAGCTACACGTTGGCTATACAGAAGGACGGGCATAGTGCCCGCTGGAGGCTCTAACCATCACTCAGTTCATCGCTCAGTATACAGTTATGAGTACCAAATGAAAGTTTACGAGATACAGTATGCTGTTATGAATACTAAATGAACAAGAAAAGTTTACGAGATACGCAATTATAATTTTTATCGTATTCGTTTATATATTCTCACCATTAATACTCTACGGCTCAAACACAATGTTACGTATAGTTATTCTTCTGTACACAATTGCCGTCAATACATTTGACAAAGGAAATTAATTAAACGATTCTTTTAAACAATTTAAAGGGTTGTATGACAGCAACCAAAGGCCATGATTATATTGTCCATCGAAATATCCTTTTGTAGTATCAACGAATGTTCTTATCTCATTTTATCTACTTGCTTTTAACGTAGCATACAACGATGGATACAAAGCGATACAACATACGTTTACTTTGGCTTTAATTTAATGAAATTCCTTAGCGCTACATCTGAAATTATAAGATTTCGGATTCCGAAGCTCGTTCTGAATGATGAATTCTTAAAGAATGAATCAATAAGAATCAATGATAATGGTATTTTGTAAAGAAAGCATGTTTTACACGTGATTATAAAAAAAAAACAGATAACGCGCTACGGAACCCGGAAAGGAATAGGAACTATCAACCACTTCCAGCTAATATTACAACAATCATAAACGCAGTGGCCGCAAGTTTCCCGTAAATAAAAAAAAATACAAATTAATACTTTAATACTTTTTAAACCATACATTTCATTCACACTTTAAATAGTAAGATTGTCGTATACGAGATTCTATACACTTCTACTAAATACGAACACTGTTCTATGAAATAATCGTTCAATCTGAAAAGGGGATTGTCCACTTTGTATGGGTGTTTGGAGTGAACAGCCACTAAAAATAGAAATGTTGTACAGAATTTATTAGCTTTTACGGTAGGAGACAGAAAAAACAATATTTTTTTGTTGTTTCCGAAATATATTTAAGGTTAATTTAAAAAAAGTTTTAACATAATCCATTTTATTCATAATCATCGTTTTTAATACGCAGTGCTTAAGAAAGCTTGCAGGTGGATTTGCATACACTATCATGATATTTTACCTGGTTCTTTTTATTTAATAGTCATAACATGGGCCACGATTATTCAAAGTTAAAAGTGATTCAAAATAACTTAACCATAGTTTTAATTATATTTACTTAAGCGGTGCTAGATTTAAGATATTTTTAAAATTTGGCTTTAAAATGCAATAAAATAAAGCGTCTCATTGCATATTGACGAACATTATATATAGACACAGGGAAACATAAATATGAATTAAAAGTACTTTTGAAATTAAGATCCTAGTAGCGTAAATTTATACAAAACATAAATAAAAAACGTGTATTAGTTAATCATAATTTAAACATATTTTGAACTCCGAAGCCGAGCCGAAAATGGACAACCCCCTTTATTTATAATCTGTTATTCCTCGCGGCTTTCGATAATTTGGACTTAAAAGATATGCATATAGAAATAGCGGGAGATAATCCAGATCTATCCCACAGGCACCGTGTACTCCTCCGGGATAAAAAGTTTTCCAAACCACTCAATAAACCGTACGTAGTGTAACATTATGTGAAAAATCACACAAAAAAACCAACAAACACTCCAGAATATTCAGGATTATTAGGACACATCGTATAATACAAAATGTAGAGTATGATTTACAATACAGTACTAAATTGTTAGTTTCATTACTAACATTACCTTCATCTATGATTATGCAATATTTTATATACATAAATAATAAGCCTTTATGTCGAAATAGTACACCTTTTCGCAACTTTTCTGTAGGACTTAGTGTTTTAATAAACCGCAAATCACCGTATTGACCAAATTTCAAGTGTACTTTCATATAAATTGTGTATTCAAAAGTCCTTCTAGATAACATGTATGTAACATTGCTATTACAGGTCTTTGCGAACGTTAGTTTTGTTAATGTTATTGATGAAAACATAACACATACATTTTTGGTCTGGGTTCCTCTTAAAACGACACTACACGAAATAATGGAATGTTTTACACCTTTACCTAATATAGGGGCTATAACCTGAAACCACAAATAGGCAATTACATCGAATTTTACATCTAATCTATTAATAAACAATAGTTACTTATAAATAAATAGCTTACGATTACACACTATCATTATAATTATTATTGTACGAATGCGTATACACGTATTTCTTTGAATACAGCTCAATGTCTACACTATAATTCTTTAAAACGATGTCCCGGGACATAGCTTTTACCATGGCCACACTACTTCGTGAAAGCAATGTCAAGGTCATGGCGGTCGAGTTAAATTTAAACACTTATTTCAACGACGTCGGTGAGTGAATTGTGATTTTTTAGTCCAATCACAAATTAATAAGCTTTGCGTTGTTAATATTTATAATTGGTCTAGAATATAGACGTAACTCGATCTATTCAAATGCAAATGAAAATTTGTTTGTTGTCAAATAATTCGAAGCGATTACATTGAAGATTACATAATTTAGATTTTTATTTGGAACTGTGAATAAAAGGGGATGAACAAAGAGATATTATTTAGTTCATGAATAACTTTGGAAAGGCAAAGTATAATAAATAACTTGCAATGCTTTACAACTTATTATGGCGATTCTTCTCTGGTAGGTCTAATTTAGTGAACCGTGAAAGTTTTTTGATATTCAATAAGAGCCTAATACAAGCATATTGAATAAAGAATATTTTTACTTTGACTTTTAGCAATTTACTTTAAAATCAATAAATGTGACAATATTAGATTTAATTTCAATTTTACTGATAGAAGCTCATTGAACTCAACAAGACCGAAGTGGATTAAACCAATTTATTATTTCATTAAACAATAACTGCATTGTCAATCAATTTAAAATTCAGGGTGTTACGGTTTTCTATTAAAATTTGGGACAAACGCTAATAAAAGGGTATATTAATACTATTCATACATTTTTGGGGTGGTAAATTTTTAATATACCTTTTGAAGGGTTGTTTAAGACAAATATTAGCTGCAAATGTGGCAAAATTTTGTTCGGACACGAGGATTGCGCATCTGAAGTTGCAAATTGCATGCAATGCTCTTGTAGATATGGCGTTAGGATATGCTGTATCCGTAAACACGTGATCGTGGAAGGTCGGAACAGGTCGACGTGATCGTGGAAGATATAAATCAAAAGACATAGGGCAGGCCTTCCTGAGTGTGATTACAGGGAAAGTAGAAATTGTGTACGGGTAATACGATGCTTTAAGGCGCGGTGATGTTGATTTTGATTACTGACATATATGATTATTTGTGTACAGAGCTATATGTCGCCGGCGTTCAGTTCTTGAAATAGTTTTCTACTGATCGAATCTAAGTTCGAAGACCGAGTGAAGTGCGATTTCTATACCGGAACGTATGTACTGCAAAAAAAAACACTCAATAAACTGCGTAAAAAGGAAACTGCGTTATGTACGTAGCATATTTCTGAAATGGGTTTCAGTAAAAGTCTGAAAAATTGTAACGGGATGATAATGGATTTGTAGTGGAATGCTATTAGTGTTATTTGCGTACGTTACACGATCCGCACGAAGTACTGCCCGTCAGGAGATTGGGCGAGCCGCTACCTGACTGGGCGCTACGTGCGTAGCCGTACGTAGACGCGCGCGTAGAAGTGCACGTAGGCGCGCGCGTAGCCGAGCGCGTAGCCGTGCGCGGTCAGTACACAGGACTGTGGGCGTCGTAGTTGAGCTGCAGGTAGGGCGGGATGGCGGCGGAGAGTTCTGAGGCGCGCCGCCTAAGAGCAGCAATGCTGTGGCCGCGCCAAGATTCCTCTTCCCCGCACTCTACGTTGCCGCCACCTGGCCGGGGGAGGTCACGCAATTATACCCTCCGTCCGTTTTAACATGAACAAAATAAATATATTTCAGTTAACGCTTGTATACAACATTCTCTAGTCCAAAACTAAGAAAAGCTTGTACTACGGGTATTAGATAACTGATACAAAAACATAATGTCTTCGGGTCAGTGCGAGTCTGACATAACCCTGCGAGAGCGGGTATCCGCAGGCATTTCCCCCACTCTAACAAAAACAATTGCAGTAGGTCCATGCAACTGCCCACTGTCGGAGGACCGTCCAGAGAAGTACCATGACCTCACAGAAGAGCGACGTAAAGTAGAAGTGTTACACTTCTGCGTTTCGTCCGGTCAGCGAGGTTGCCGGGGCCCAATTTGTTAAAAGGTGGCAATGCATCTGCAACCCTACGAGAGTTGCATGTCCATGAGCAGGTGAACCGCCCGCTCGCCACCTTCCCACATAAAAACTAACCGGGTGCAGTAGGGGAGGCGGTGTTGCAGTGTCCGTGCGGCGAGGCGGGCGACCCGTCTAAGGCAGGCCCGCCTGGGCCCCCAGGTCCGCCGCAGTAAGACATCATCGAATCGCCTGCAATACAACGCACAATCTATTTAACAGAAATATCACAAAGACCGTGACACCAACGTAAATTTACTGTTACCCGGAATAGGAGGTTACAATGGTAACTCTACAGAGTATAAAACAAAGTCGTCGCTGTCTGTCTGTTCCTATATATGCTTAGGTCTTTAACACTACGCAACGGATTTTCATGCGGTTTCCTTTATAGATAGAGTGATTCACGAGGAAGGTTTATACGTACAATTCATGCATAATATAGCAGAGCATGCATAATATAACTGATGATTTTCGTGGTTTCTAATGAAATGTCGAAAACAAACATTCAGTATTGCACCCGTGCGAAGCCGGAGCGGGTCGGTACTTGCATTATAAAAACGATAATGATACAGGTTATACGTATTTGACCCTGATTTCCTTTTAAATATATTTAAAACTTACTATTTCTTTAACTTTCCTTTTTAACCAACTTCAAAAAAGGAGGAGGTTTCTCAATTAGACTTTTCAATTTTCTTTGGCTAAGAAACTGTTTCATAGACTCAATAAGATCTACACGGTATAGTTGTATATGTATGTTATACAAATAATCAAATAATTAAAGTAAAATAAACAGACGGCGGTACGTAACAAAACCTTTGATAACGTAAATTTTCGCGGGAAAAAGCCGCCAATACGAATCTTCATAATTTTATTAATAGCTCACTGGGTGTATACTTCCCAAAACATAGTTTACTAGTTACGAAGAACGGTCAATCATACACACAGATAGGACACATGACCCTCCTTTTTGGCTGCCCCAGTCGGATAAATCTCTGTCCATCTAATAAGGGAGCTGACGGTATAAGTCCGTTTGTTACGTTCGGTTCAACGTACCTAACGAGTTGAGCGGATAGTGCGACTGGTACTGTTGCGAGGCCACTGAGCTGATGGGCAGCGAAGGGTTCAGCTCGGCGGCTAGTTGCGGCAGAGAGCCCGCCCCGAAACCCCCCATAGACACGCCACCCTGGGACAGCTGACCTAGACCTATAAGTAATACAAAGTTTCACAATTCAGACGGTGTCATAGCAAAAGCGATATAAATTTCAACCATCATAAAGTAGTGGAGTACATTACAGCCTTTACTCACTGCTGGGTAAAGCAGACTGTGTCAAAGCAAAAGCGATAGTTTACATTTGTATGATGACATATTTTCGATGACGCGAACAAATATTTTTTATGGACGTCCAAATTTAACGCATTAAAAGCTTGCCGCTCTGAGCTACCCCTAGGGTAATCCAAGTGGCCCTACTTTGATTAACTAGTTGCTTTTACCTGCCATCGACCGGGTTACGAAACGGACGCGTTTCTTCAAGTAAAAAAAAATGCGTGATCCTAAGTCCCTCCGCGCGGAAGAAGTGAAACTTCGAGTGCCACGCATTCTTTCTCGCTTTGTCTCTTTCTATTCCCCCTCCCCAGGAAAGTTTAACGCAACCTTGTTGGAAGTTGCATTAGAAGTTTCACTTCAACTGTGCACATCACTCTTACCGGAAGGCATGGACCAAGGCCGGTCGCCGAACACGCCTGGGCTGCAGACGTCTCCAGCGCCGAAAGGGGGCAGGCCGTGTGATGGCAGCAGTGATCCGGGCGACCGGAACACATTGGTGCTCTTCTTTCGCTTCTTCCACTTCGCGCGGCGGTTTTGGAACCAAACCTGGGAAAGACCAAACCTGTGTAGCAGCTGTCTACATCTATAATATATCATCATCATCATTTCAGCCTGTTAGAGTCATCTCCTCGACATAGGCCTCCCCATCAAACTGCCACGAAGTACGAGCCTGAGCCAACTGCAACCATCGATTTCCCGAACTTTTCCACAGCTCATCACTCTACATAATGGGGGTCGTCCTACGCTGCGATGGCCAGTACGAGGCTGCCACGCGAGAACCTTTCTTCGCCAACGGTTATCGGTTCTAGAAGCTATATGACTGGATCTCCACCTCAGCTTACTAACCTTCTGAGCTATGTCAATTATTTTTGCTGTTCTACCATATAATTACAACTTGCCAACTTTTTTATGTAGAATGACAATGTCACAGAGAAAATTCGAAAGGCTGTATAAGATTCCAAATATTTTTTCAAATTCCGAAAGCGGCCATTTATAGTAAATAAGTTATATACATATAAAGTGTTTATTTCTTCATCAACTAGTAATTTAAACTATTTTGATTATAGAAGTATATAGTCTGAAATATAGTTATTGTTGTGGTTTTTTCATTAAAACAAATTATAAAATTATTCACGTCTACGGTTTGGCGTGTAAATTTATTTATTACATTTTACAACCTACCTTGAATTTATTTATTTATTCTTATCATTAAAGGTCTTGTTTTACACACAAAATTGAGAATATTTGTTTTTACACAATATCGTATGAGTATTTAATTCTCCAAAAAATTAGTCGAAATTTTCGAAGAAATTAATTATGCAATATCCTATATCCTACACATGTAATAGTATATAAAATATATATAAAATTTTCGTGATTACGAGGGATAAATATCAAATAATAATAGACTAATAAGGAATAATATATTTGTGAAATTAATATAAAAATAACATTAGGATCAATTTATTTCTGTTATATATAAAATTAAAGTTTTTTTTGGTGCTAATCTCTGCACTTAAACATTTTTTTTCAAAGTCAAAGTCAAAATGTCTTTATTCAACATAGGCTTATTTTAAGCTCTTATTGAACGTCAAAAACTACCACCGGTTCACTAAACTAGACCTGCAAGAGAAGAACCGGCAAGAAACTCTGCGGTCATATATTTATATTTTATTTCTATTTTTTTTTTAAGTATTTAAGTATACACACAAAATTATTTTAGTATAATTTAGCAGGAGCCAGAGGACTTGCAAGTGCAGAGCAAGAGTCATTAAAACTAGTAGAAAAGGTACGAAAAGATTGTCGCCGCTGTGGGAATCGAACCCACGTCTTCGGCATTCGCGGCCTGACGCTCTAGCCACTGACCTAAACGGCTGATAGCCACAGCGATCTTAACGTCTTTATCTACATTGTTATTTTGCATTTGAAGCAATGCTTGGTGCATTATTGTTATATCCTTTCCAGCATACAAACAATTTCGAATATCGTTTTACAATATCTGTTATATATACTTAATCTTTTCCCTAAAGTTTCAGATGCCTTAATAACAAATTTCATAAAAAAGTTTACCAGAAGTACGCCACGTAATCGTAACAGACTGAAACGGTAAAGTCGCCTTTCCAATAAAATTCAAGAAAAAAAGTTTTACCAGTAATGCGCCGAGAAATCATAACAGACTAAAACGAACGATGCAAGGATTGCTACAAATGCAATTAAAACAAAAAGTAGTTAAGATCGATTTTCAAGAAGACGTCGAACGCTTAGTGCAATGGCTAAAGTATTTGATTGCGAAATCCACAACGCACAGGTTCAAATCCTGACCTATCTAATTTTGCTACGGTTTAAGATACAATTTTTTTTTTAAAACCGAGTCGTTTTTTTTACACATTTGTATGATATAAAGCCACGGAAATATAAATAATATATAGTCAGCCGTGCTATTCTCGAACTTTCTCCGCTGCTAATAAATTTCGACACGTCCAAACCGCCGGGTCCATCCATCTATCAATCTATTCCCGAGGGGCGTATCAGTGAGCATTGAATACGGATCGCGGATCCCGGATCATCCGTCAACCGGGTCGGCCCGTATTGATTGCGCGGACGTGCGCGATTCCGCGGATTCTGCGGATTAGCAGGGTGTGGTGTAAATAAAGACAGTTATCGGGTATTTTTCAATGTTTTCTCTCTCGATTTACAAATTTTTTAAGCCATGAAAAATTACAATTTAAATAGGACAATATAGGTAGAGGAATATAATCATTTTAAATCAAACACATCCATAAAAAGCCCAGTCAGTTATTCAGTCCCAACAATTCAGGTATTAATATTTTTGATATTGTCTAAAAGTTATTTTATATGCATGCTAATTTGTGTAAGATACTATAAAATATTTATAATAATATTTTATATCTATGCAAATTTCCACTTATAAATGTTATATATATATATATTTATTATTTTTGCTATGCCAGTTGGTAGTAATTCGAATGAAGAATACAAAAAATAGGCAGTGTACGTGGGTCTTCCCCGACCACCCGCGACAGCCCATAAATTATAGAGTTTGCCTCTGACAGTTGCCAAATGACTAGCGCCCTCTCTGTCCCACAGCGACCCTCTCTTACGCCGGGGCCATGTATTTTTAAACGAATCGTTTACACGTTTCACAAACTTTCAGTATTGCTTTTTTAAACGACATAACACTTCGTTTTATTTTCTTTTAGGGGAAATACCTCTTCAGTTTTGCGGAGATTCATAAGATTAATAATATTAATATTAGATAATTCATAATTATTTATAAAATAAAACAAAGAAATAAATAATACAATAGTTTTTCCGTTTTCATTTAAAAAAGTAAGATCTGAAAGTGAGGCAAAAGCAATTCCTGAATTTCCGTTACTGTTCCAGTATAGGAAATATATATTCCGGTAACTATGTCACAAGATTTTAGCATTTTTATATGAATATTTGTCAAACGAGCAGGTGGTTCACCTGATGTTAATTGATTACCGCCACCCATGGGCATATTTGCAGATGAACGTCTAAGAAGTTTTATATATGCTGACAACATATTTAAAAGTAGGCCCCGATTACCTCACTTACCAGACGAAACGTGTAAGTATAACACATCCACGTTTTGAAATTCACAAAATTACCTATTTTTACCAATAGGTAAAATCTAATATAAGGCAAATGAACGTTTGTTAGTATCCAAACTGTTTGGTTGTCTAACGTAGATAACTCATCATATCAACAACTTCCTTACCACTTGTTATAAAGGAAAGGTAATACACTAAAATTAAGTATACTAATGTATACAGCTTTTGAATCCAGTCTTAAATTCCTCAACAACCAGCCAGTTCACTGTCCTCGATAATTTTATAAAGAAGTTAAGATTCAGACATTCTTTAAATTAGAACAAAAATCACGTTTGAAGCTATTTATTAAAGAAGCATTACACGTGTGTAATGCTTTGGTGCTATGGCTCCAGAATGGATATTGATTCCAAATCGTATTAATTGCGACTATCCGTACTTATATCAGTATGAATGTAAGTATGTATTTCACGCAAATATGATACTGAATGGGTTTTAATGAAACTTTCATCAGGATAACTCCGTCTGTCTGCTGCGCTCTCAGGACTTAACCGCAGGATCAATTTTAAGGATTAGGAAAGGGAGGTCATAGTCTCCCTCACTATTCTGCTACGAAAGGCGCTACGGTGTTCCATTGTGACATTGCTATGACATTACTAACCAACAGACTCTCCCCCCTCACAAACGCAACCCACCCCATTCCCATGGATACGGTAGTCGCCCGTGCCAGAATCAATAACTCTTCCGATGGACGCGATTTGCCCTTAATCCAACATCATTAGTCAAGAGCCGCAGTGTGTATAGGCAAGAATCACAGGCTCAGCTTTATTGATAGAGCTCAACTCCTTCCATTTATTTCACGGATTGACTCAGAACCTGTTTCAAATGATGAGCGCAAAGGGTTTTTCTCTTCGCTTCTCACACTGCAAAGTGTTGTATCATTATTTTTAACCGCTTTAAATCATTGAGTTCAATTATTAAGTACGATCAAGTTGAAAGATTGAAAAAAACTGTTACTAATATGTTTTCTTGTGAGAGAAGATGGCGATAACGGGTTTACCTGCTGTTAATTGTTTACCGCTATCTATGGACGTCCTCAAACCTCTAGGAGTTGAAATATTGTCGACGGATCTTTAGGACGTGAATTTCGCTACCACGAGGAAAAACATAAAGCCATATTATTTATAGAACTATAGAATATATATAGAACTATTGTTCTACTTGTTAAGTAGAACTCGTAGAACGAACTTCGCAGCCCCATTAATGTAATATCATAATCCGCTGAGTGGTAAAACAATAATGAATTATATGAACACGTTACTCGTACTTGCAATTCCAAATAAAATAACTAATTTAGTCAAAGTAACCCAAATAAAATTTTTGTTTAGTCAGGGCCCACACTAGGTGTAACTTTTTCAAATATGAAACCTGAAAAAACATGATTCTTACATTTCATTTAATCAAAGAATTTGTGAAATTACCGACAAATCAAATGGCTACAAACTTTTGATGCGTGTACCTAATCCTGAAATTGTTCTACGCATACCATTTTATTTATTATTTTAAGTGAGTCAGGGATATATGTTTTTTTCTTATATGAAAAGTTTCCAAGTGCAGACGGTTCACCTGATGTTAAGTGAATACCACCGCCCATGGACATCCGCTACACCCGAGGGTTACAGATGCGTTGACAGCCTTTTCAAAATTGGGCTCCGGCTACCTCACTCACCAACGAAACGCGAAAGTATAATGCTTCCACTTTACGCTGGTCTTCTGTGAGGTCGTGGTACTTACCCGGACGAGCCTGCCCATTCGTGCAACAGCCGAGGCTGCTGCGTGGCCCAAAAATATATTGCCCCATATTTAAAGCCTCATTTAAAGAACGTTTTAAAAATAAAGATATTTGAGCCTTGGTATAATTTATATTCACGGTTGTAATTGACAAAACTGAGGTTTCCTGGTGCACTGGTGCAGTTATATATTTCCACGCATATAGAATAAGTATCTCCCGCATGTAGTAAATGGTGACTTAAAGGGGAAACATGATTCATGGCTAATCGAAGTGGGGGGGAGCCAATATTCTATTTCAGGAGACCTGGTAGAAGCAGCTACTTGCAGCAGCTGTACTAAGTTGTCTCGTGCGGCCGCAAAACAGTGTGGGAAGGAAAGTGGCTGAAGATACGAAAAAAATTCTAAACCAAGAGGTGGTGCAAGAGAAACGGCGAAAAAATCATGTCTGTTTTATGGGAGTCCCACTTAAATATTTATTTATTATATTTTGTTATAGCGGCAACAAAAATACATCATCCGTGAAAATATCAACTAACTGTCACGGTGACAGACGGACAGACAGAAAAACAGACAGCGAAGGTAATAGGGTTCCGCTTTACACTTTGGGCAAAACCCAAAAAAAAGGCTGATGTCACACGGAAACATGTAATTAATTCTCTTTAACAAATCCGTACCCACTATTATGTGCCACTTGCTGCAAACGCACAGATCTCTATTGGAAAAGAGAGCGGACGTCTCCTAGATGGTGGGGCACTAACAGAGCTTGGTATTTAGAGGCCTCGCTTTCGTCAGCCGTCGTGAGTGAGAAGTTAGAGCTTGCTGCTGTTTGCTTGTCGTGAGCGTCTAGCGGGCGAAGTGTTGCCCGGGGCTTGGCGCAAGTTAGAGTCGTTTGCGGGCTACAGCAACCACCGCAAATTTAACTCGAGATAATAACGATACGATATATTGTTTTTACGCGAATATTATACATATTAAATGAAACTAGTTTACGGATTTTATCCCGTTTTTATTTTGATTACAACAGGTGACCATGAACGCTGAAAAGGGTTCGAAACGTCGGGAGTTCAAATCAAAAAACGCGATAAAATCTGTAAACTAGTTTCATTTAATAACGATACGATAGATTAAATATCCTGATATGTGATATGATGTTTAATTTTGCGCGTAACATTACCAGATAAGTGTTTTAACAATGCAAACAAACGCCTAAACGTTTAACTTAATTTTGTAATACCGTGATGCAATATATAATTTAATAATTATTATTAAATAATATATGTAATACTAGCTCACCCGGCAAATGTTGTTTTGGCATATAAATTATTATTTGTAGGGTAGAAAAAAATGTTTGGGGTGGACCTCCCTTAGTATTTAGGGGGATGAAAAATAGATGTTGTCCGATTCTCTACCCTGGCCAATATGCACACAAAATTTCACGAAAATCATTCGAGCCGTTTCGGAGGAGTTCAATTACAAATACCGTGACACGAGAATTTTATAAATAAATAAAAATTTGGAACGGAAAACTTACGAGTCTGGAATTTGGACGGAAAACTTACGAGTAGGGACAATAGTTGTAACTACTCGTAAGTTCTCCGTCCAAAATCACCGCTCTCGCTTCCGCTTCCTCTTTTGCCTTATAGACAGGGTTCGGAGCTGAGAATACGGTTGGCAAACATCGAACTCACGGCATCACGCGGTTGCTACCTAGGCGCCGTGTTGAATTTCGTGGGGCCGCTACTATGCAACGCGTGATTCACACAGAAGCGATTGCGACACGAAAAATACCGCCCATAATTTTTACACCACCACACTGTGACTAGTCTGTTGAAAAGTCCTCGGTATAATTGAATAAACACACTAAAAGTATTGCCTATGAGGTTTTTTTTATGTAAGAAGATGGCAAGCGACTGCAAGATAACCGCTGCCCAGAGACTTAAAACACTCGTAGAGTTACAAATGCGTTGCAATAAAGTATGCCCCAGTCATCTAACGAACCAGACGAAACGCAGAAGTACAATACTACAACTGCACACTGGTCGTGGTACTTCTCCGGACAGACCTGCCTATTCTTGCAACAGCGAAGACTGCTGCGTGCCACAGTAAAGGTTTTACCCGCTTTGCGCTAACATTCTATTAATTAATTTAATTAATTAATTTAATTAACACGTTTCATATACCAATCAGATGTACTAAATATATTTCTACTCATCAATCACGGCGTGGTGACAGGGGAAACACAAATTTTGCCTATAAAATTACTGCAACAAATAAGGCTGCTGTGATCTTTTACATAAGCTTCCCATATGTAAAGGTAAGGGATAGATCGTGATATCTCTGTTTAATAACTATACTATATGATGGCTCTTAAGTGAGGAGAGTAAATATACTAAGGATGTTTTTTTTTTTAACTTAAGGACCACTTAACAAATACACGAGTTTTCCTTTATCTTGTATATCCAAGACGCAGGATATTAATAACTTAGAACAGATTTACTCGTATCTCCTTAAAAATACCTATAGACTCCATTATAATTCAACAGATTACAACAGATCAACAGCCTTCCTGGCAACTATATTAAAAGAAGCTGTATTTCGTATTCTAATAATACCGATATAGATATGAATGAAAAACCACGATAACGATACAAAAAAATGTAAATTCAATTTATGCATCGATGAAACTGAATCGTATGTCACGGTCTCAGCACATACGTAACCATCGAATGTGGCCTTTTTAAAGCATATAAATAAAGTAAAGTAACAGCCTAAAGTAAATAAATGTCCCAAAGCTGGGCAAAGGCCTCCTCTGTACAGAGGGTATGAAAATTTCCGAAACATCACAATATTTGAACAGCACGTCTAAATAATCACAATTAAATTTTGTGTTTTACTCTAATAAATTGCTTCATTATATATGTATCGTCACTTCAAGCAAACAGCGTCCCAGAATAGGTTCTTGATTACATTAAAAAATTGAATTCAAATGCTAAAGAAATGCTCGAAGAGAATAAATTTGTAATAGCGATGCATTAAAATATTTGCAGAGACAATAGGTGACTATTTTAGTCATTTTGATGACTTAGTTTACTGCAACGAAGTCATTAAAATGTGTTGCTGCAAGAACAGAACAGCTGATTTGTAAAAATCGAAAATTGAACAAAATTGGCATCTTCGAATGCAGACGAAAACGATAAACATGATAACGTGCTATATTTAAAAAAGTTATCCTAAGTTGTCAATAGCGACGCTCGAATTGGATTGAATTGGAAACTCTAAATGAAATCCCCAGTAGAAGCAATCTGCAACTGCGATGCGGCTTTGGACTAGTAATAATTAAACCATTCCTGAATAAAATGCAGCGGGCTCAAAGGTGACAACGCATTTGTAAGGGTAAAAAGTGGGCCCCGGTCCACCCACGAAAAGAAATTCGAAAGAACATCCAATTCACGCCGGTCTTCAGCGAGGCCGTGGTGCTTTCCCTCACGATGCCACCCATTCGTGCAACGACAGAAGTTGCTGCTTGGCCCTACAGTAACATAGTAAAATATAATAGGACAGAATCGAAATAAATTCGAAGAAGGAGCGCCGACGTCAAAGCTTTGCGGCACAGAATACGGCGTAGGGGTCGCTGAAAATATTCTTCCGCTTCCGGCACGTCGATGTCGTAAATTTCAGTTAGCGCCGCCCCGCCGATACGGGCCGAGATAAACGCCGCGACGAAACAATCGGTGAGTTTTACGAGTCCACCGTACGAGGCAAAATAAAAGTAAAGCTTTTATTATGTACTATCCCCATAACGCGAATCTCGATTAAAAATATTGTTTTCGATGGCGGTTATTGGCTGTTAATGGAAGTCAAAAATAATTTTATGCGCAAATACGTATTATAAGTGTAATATAAATGATGTTGAATATAATGCAAAATATTATAAAACGATCAAACTACGAAACAAACTACTAAAAATGAACATAATTCGCTACGATATTGGATTGACTTTAATATTTTTCTTGTTGTTATAAACGTTGTTAAACATAGTGAAATAACCAACATTTACAGCATTAAATCTAACTTAATCACATATTGTCTTATAAACCTAGTTCGCGCAACATAGTGCCAAGAACGTTATTCTAAGAATGCTAAAAAAGAATAAAAGAAATCGATAAATCTATTTGTTTTTTTTTTTTTTTTTTTTCAAAATGATGCCTCATCGACTTGAAGGCCAGCTCAAATATGTTTTTCCACAGGTCATACTTAGTGATTCATCTAACAAAACACGAAACGAAAAGTAACTCTACATAAACGTATTTTAAATAATCCAATATTTCTAGGTGGATATTAGCTCTACGTAGAGTTCAATGAATTGGCTTCCCATTATATTGCGTATAATTTCACAATCGCTGGAGTCGCGTTAGATATCGGTGTACATAGTGCGGTACATATTTAGCGGGAGCCGGAATCGCTCGATACATACACGCGCAAGCGTACACGCCCCACCGCCGAACGCTAGTGATGTATCTTAAAGTATATCGATGTAATTCACTTGTACTCAACTTAAATTGCCAAGTAAATTTTTGTTTTGGGTAAAAGTTTATTCTCCGTTCGAGCTTTTTACATTGACTGATAGCGCTAAATTCTGTTGTTTATGTAAAAAAGTACGTTGGTAGGGCAACGCAACAGTATTCGCTGTTGTACAGTGGGCATGTCCATCCGGCTTAGTACCCTGACCATGACATCACAGAAGACCGTCGTCAAGCAGAAGTGTATCACTTCTGCGTTTCGTCTGGTGAGTGAGGTAGCCGGGGCCCACTTTATTAAGAGGTTTAACGTATCTGCAACCCTACGGGTGTTTCAAATGTCCATGGAGCAGGTGGTAATCACTTAACATTAGTTGAACCGCCAGCGCGTTTGCACATAAAAAAGTACATTATAATTACTACTAAAGGTAAAAATAATAAGAATAACAGAAGAAATTCATTCATTTCAATAAACAACAGATCAAACAAAACACAACCTCGAATACGTTTGATATCAAATTAATAAATCACATTAATAAATACATTACAAAGCATTAACTCAAAAACAGTTTGTAATTTAATATGCGTTTGCTTCATTTAATTTAAAACTTTGTACTCTGCCATCCCTACTGCCCCGCCCGATCTCTACTGTTACTTCCGGCCTGTTGGGCAGCCATGTAATACTCTCCGATCTTTGTTCCCTACAGCTCTACCAACCTGCGCAATAAACGTAACTAAATTTTTTAAACCGTTCCTTATTTCGATGATTTAATGTCGGTTTGTTTCTTGCCGGTTCTTCTCTGGCTAGGTCTAGTTTAGTGAACCGGATATAGTTTTTGAAGTTCAATAAGAGCCTATGTTAAATAAAGAAATTTTGACTTTGACTTTTTTTAGGTTTAAGACATTTATTTTCTCAAAAGATTTACACCAAATCACTTACAGAGAAAATACAAATACTATATTATGTACAACAAAAAAATTCCGAACTGGCGAAGCTAGTGGACTAATTATAATAAAAAGTGATGAAACATAAGGTAGTTACAAAAGAAATACATAAGAATTTTTACAAAGTGTGCGGTACATTCTAACTAAGCGGTAGTTACCTATATTCGCAATACAAAAGGTTTCGCAAAACTTTGACTTTAATAACGGTTACAATATTATTGTATATACATTTTTTTTATTTTAACTCCAATTATTTAACATTCATTTAATTTGTAACACACAGTTGCAAGTAAAGTACGAGAAAATTATCAGATTTTTACGTGTATAATTTTTTTTGCTTCCGGATTATTTACGGTCGATTAAAGTCTATAACGATTTAATACGACTTTAAAAATTGTTTACAAAACTGTCTATGATGATACAATAAAATATGTAGAAGCTTTGAATCCCGACTAAGTGAAAACAATATTATTTTATTCAGACAAGCATTTTGCAATTCATTTAATTGTACATAAATTTACATAAAATTTTATATGTAAACAGCTAACATTGCTTTCTTTTAATAAGTTAATTTTAGTAAGTCTTAATTTAAAATCATTTAGTGGTAAATAATATCAGTCATTTTGATACAGTCAATTCAAGTGAAAACAATTCGCCTTTGAATAGTAATTGTTACGATTTATTATTAAATTGCTATTGCAACCAAACAGTCCCAGCATCAATTACTGAAGTTTAAAATGAAATTTCAACAAAGAATTGCTCGAATTCGTAGCGGAATTTCAGCGACGTTTCAGGAAACATTTCACCGGAGCACAAAGGCTTGCCATTTAATTACAGCGCTCGCTCGGGAGAGCTGATATTGCAATTTTGTATTCACAAAAGGATTTGTTTCAATGTCTCTTGTATTGTTTCCTTTAAGCGATGTTATGCATTCAACTTGGAGAAATTCTTGTTACTACTCGTATAAGGTAATGAACTATTAAAAATATAATATCCCACCTGAAATATGTCGGGTTTATGATTTTTTTTTTTTCATTTTATGTTTATAGTATCTAAGGAAATGTTTACCGATTTCTCCGTTTCTTATTAAATCTCTAGATTTTTTTATATTTATTTATTTATTTATTTGCTTATAACATGGTTTCACAAGGTGTTACAAATAACACTGTACCACAGGTTAATTTATAATTTATTAAATAATTCTTTGAATATACAGTGGATTGTCAATAACTATTGACTATGCACTGTGTATTCAATCATAGCTATGTGCTAAGTATTTTTATAGTGCTGATCTCTCCACTTAATATGAACTATAAAACTTGTAGAAAAAATAGATGTTTGAATCAATATGGCTGCTATGGGAATCCAATCCACAACTTCGGGATTTTCAACGTATTTTTCATTTAACCCATGCTATGCTAAAATGCAATACGTCGAAATTTGGTTAGCTGACGTAGGGAGCTGTAAGGGTAGTTTACAAAAATTGTTGTGTGCAATTTCTGTACATAAATGGTTCTGTGATAAAGTATAATCTTTAAATGTCGTTTTAATAGATACATTTCGAAACTTTAAGTTTTGTCATAAATCGAACTCGCGTTTTCTTGGTAACGCCCTAATTTGTAACATCTAATTTTCAACTTTAGTGCAGGTTAGAACTAAAAATCCTAAAAATATAATTTTATTCTGCAGTGATTAGGTCAACGCAATTTGAAGGGAGCTCTCTTCGCTTTTAATCTATGTTGGGTAGACAGTGGATGCAAATGCTCCCAAGCTTTTAACTAACTTAGTTGAGGCTGTGTATCCCGTGGCTGGGTGCTGTGAGTCATTAACACTTTTACACTTAAATTTAAGGAAACTTCTAACATCATTTGCACACGAGGGTAAAAGAAAAGAGTAATAGTTATACAAAAGAGAGATCGATAGTCAGCAAAAAACAGATACCGTAACATCCAACTTAACTTCTAACATTCCTAATGCGATTAAATCTAAGGATAGCAGAGCTATTTTAGTTTAACACCGTATTAAATTTAATATAACAAATTTAAATTGTGACTCTAGGAGGCGATGAACTTTGTTTACGGTAATCCTTTCCTGGGCTCCTAGCGAATTGAAAGAGACGCTCCGTGACGTCAAACTCGCAACGTTTAATTTAATGTTCGCCACCTCATGCTTTACGCGGAATTAGACGAGATTCAAACAAGCAAACTTAAATCTTAAGCTAATACAAACTCCGTTATATGTAGTATATACCGTAGCTGGTTTTGTTTAATAAAAAGAATGTATTCAAAATAGAAGGAATCTTTCTATATATAATTCTTCTGTAAGTGTGTATGTGACGAAACGGCAATTTTGATAAGATTCTTTGTGTGTGTGATTTTTTTTCTTTGGAAAAAGGAGCGAACGAGCAGGAGGCTCACGCGATGGTAAGTGATCACCGCCACCCATGGACACCTGCAACACCCGAGGGCTTACAAATGCGTTACCGGCCTTTTAGGAAAGAGTATGCTCTCTTCTTGAAGGTCCCCAGGTCGTAAGGGTTCGGAAAGACCGCGGGCGGTAGCTGGTGTGTACAAACGGATTCTAGTATAGTTATAGTTTAGATTCACAATTCGATCCATAAAGTTTAAAGATTGTTAACGCATCAGCAAGCTATCGTTGTTGTTGATGTCTGGTGAATCGCATGCTCGTTTGACAACTATTAACATAAGAAAAGAATGAAGGATTGTGATACAATAGCGAATTTTTAAAATATGATATACCTACGATCGCTTTTTCAGTAACGGTGGCGCGGAGTGACGGTTTTAAACAATTGAAGAAACAAGAAAAATTTTTATCTGAACAGTTTCCGAACCAATGTATGAATTTAAATATTATCTGGCTAACGTTGAATTTTGAGGTACCAGGGACTACACTAGCAATTCATTACCTATCTCTGACATTATATTATATATCCATTATATATTAGTTTTTTTTTAATGTGAAAAGTTGCCAAACGAGCAGACGGTTCACCTGATGTTAAGTGAATACCGCCGCCCATGGTCATCTGCTAGTACACCCGAGAGTTACAGATGCGTTGACAACCTTTTGAAAATTTGACTCCGGCTACGTCACTCACCATACGAAACGTGAAAGTATTTTTCATACTCCCACTTTACGCTGGTCTTCTGTGAGGTCGTGGTACTTACCCGGACGGGCCTGCCTATCCGTGCAACAGCCGAGGCTGCTGCATGGCCCTACCACCGTTATAATACGCACATATTAATATATGTATACGTATATAATACGTATAACCATATATTAATATGTGGTTATACGTATATCATAACATATATTCTATGTATGTACTTTTCTTAATATTTATTTAGTGCACCCCTGCCACTTTTTTCTTTTAATGAATTTCTCTGCCCTAAGATTGCCCGGAAGAGATCGCTGCTTAAGCGATAAGGCCGCCTCTTGTACCCGTGTGTTTTTTAAATTATAAATGCTGTTATGTTTCTTGGTGTACAATAAAGAATATTTTACTTTACTTACTTACTGATAGTTTAGAAGATCCGACGGCTTGCGCGGGGAAGTATAATGAGCTGACAGAATACGGATGTAAGTTAGAGTTATCTATGCTTTTGATTACAGTTTTATGAATGGTAACTGAATGCCGACGAGTAACCCTCAAAGTTAGGCCAAGAATTGCTTTGAACGCCACTAACGCTAAAGCCCAATTTTCAAAAGGTTGTCCAACGCATCTCTAACCCTTGGGAGTAGCGGATGTCTATGGACGGCGGTATTCACTTAACATCAGGTGACCCGTTTGCTCTTTTGGCAACTTTACGGATAAAAAAAGCAGTTATTAAAGCAGAGACGAGCTCGACTAAAATGTCGCAAGAGAAAAGTTCGCTGATGCTTTTCTGACATAATTTCAGTACAAATAAATTTTACAAAAAACATCTTTCGTTACAAAACCGTTTTACAATAAATAATTTAAATAAAGACGTGAAATGGACGTGTTAAAGTGTTTTAGTTTGCACGAGTCTATTGAATTACATTTTATTAATCTTTTATATTCAGTGCAGAATACCTAAGCCTCATGGCTCATAACATATGACGATACTTCCAGTCTGATGCGACTAATGTAAAAACGAGTAAATTATTCTAGCAAACATCATTCAGAATACAACACCATTCAATACAATTTTAAATTTTAATCGATCTAGTCGATTTTCGAATTCTATGAGCACAAATATTCTGATATTTCAAAGAAAACTCGATATTGTCGACCGTGCTGGAAGAGTCTACAATGAAAATAGAGTTACTTTTTGCAATTTCTAATTTGATAAACGCGTCATTCAGCAAAAAAAAACATGAAAAGTAAAAAAAAATATTTACATTAAATAATCATAACAACATAAAAATTAAACATAAAAAGTAAAAAAAAAAAAAACAAAAATTACTTTTTTCTAACCGAGTTATATGAAAAAATACTATTCGTTCCGTTTACAAAATTAGACATAAAAATAAATAAAAGAAAGTTACTTTTTGCAAATTCGAACGAGTTGTTCCGCAAAAAAAATACTATCAGCTCCATTTATAAAATGAAACATAAAAAAAATAAAAAAAGACCAACAGAATCAGAACCGCTTGCAGAGTAGGACAACGCAAAAAGCCAGATGCGGCGGGGACGCGCCGTCTCCCGGGACGTTTAATTCGTTTTGCTTGTACCTGCCTGCACAAAAATGTTTAATGTATGCCATAGTGCATTTCCTTGTCGGCCTCCTTGACGTCGGGGAGTAGCAGTTGCTATTGTATTTATTCATAATTGATCACGGCTAACTTTTGTGGCGGCGCCATATCGGAAGAGGCAAATGAAAAATTTCCGAAAATAAGAGAGACATAATAAGTTCTATATGATCACCGCGTTTTGTATCAATTGTTTTATAATATATTTTTCATTTATCTCTTATCCTTTAAACGAGCAATTCTTGTATATATATATAATCGGAATCTCGGAAACGGCTCCAGCGATTTTCATGAAATTTAGTAGATCCGGGGGCGAAAAATCGATCTAGCTAGGTTTCATTTTTAGAAAATCTCCTTTTATCCCTGTTTTCCGGGAATGAAAAATATAATTCGAATATGACGGTAAATTTCGCCGCAAGAGAAAATGTCATAATAGCTCGGTCGGTAATCGGGCAGCCCCAAAACAGACGGCCGTGGTTCGCGTCACGATCATTTACACATTTATTTTTTTACTTTTTTTTCGATTCCAGATCATTGCTTTCTTTATTTTTAATTTTTTGTCGATTTGTTATTTTGTTATTTTTTTTTAAGTTCTTTCTTTTGTGAAAAACATCAGTTCATATTTTCTTATTATTACGTCGGTAAGATCGAAAAATATTATGCATATTTCATTACTCAGTAATTTGTATCTAAATGTAATTTCCAAAATACACGATTTACCAAAAAAAAAACAAACCGAGCAAAGCTCGGTCCTCCGGGTACTTTATAATTTACGTACACAGAAAATTGTGACGGAAATGTAAATACATGAAAGGATTTGTAAAATGGCCCTGCTTATTTCATAAGAAATTTCTTCCAGCAGACCTGCGACTGGAAATTGGTTATAAATGGTAGTCAATTTTGTGCATACATTAATTATAATACACGTACCTATATGCAATAATTATAAATATAATATATTTACATAAATATATAAGAGGGTATTATCTTCATCATCATCATCATTTCAGCCTGTTTGAGTCCACTGCTGAACATAGGCCTCCCCCACAGACTGCCATGAAGTACGATCCTGAGCCACCTGCATCCATCGACTTCCCGCACATTTGCACAGGTCGTCACTCCATCTAGTAGGGGGTCGTCCTACACTGCGATGGCCAGTACGAGGCTGCCACTCGAGACATCCGCAGTAGAACTAAGATAACCGATATAGCTCAGAGGATTAGCAAGCTGAAGTGGCGATGGGCCGGCCATATAGCTCGTATAACCGATAACCGTTGGGGAAGAAAGGTATTATCTTGCTTTCATTCAAATATTGAGGTTTTTAAACCTTAAGGAAATGTTGATTTCGAAAGCGAATTTAATTAGTATTATACTCAGCCATATGTTAATGTTAACATGATTATGATTTATATTTATTTAACCTTTTTTTGTCTTAAATAATTTACTATAAGAAAATATCAGATCAAAATATATCGTAAATACCTTTATGATTATCTGGTTTACAAGTAATGCTCGTACGGTATTCGTTCGAAGAGATCATTTCTTAAGTTTACGTTTTTAATACAACATTGATAAAACTCGGGTAGTACGGCATTGAGGTGTTCATTCCAACGGGCCGATATCTCAAAAGTTATTATTTTCAGCACTTAACTTTAACTCTACCACTGCAAGATCGCAGGTTTGCACTTTCTGAGCTCGGTCTAAAGATATAGATAGGAGGACGTGCGTTAAGTTTCAAACAGTTTAAATAGTGGATATATAACGTGAAATAATAACGTGCAATAATAACAGTTCAATACAAACGTTTCAATTAGTGGAGGTGTGGGGATACGAAATACAATGTAATTTGATGAAATTTCAAATTCAATAATTAGGGGTACTAACCCCAGTCTTGAGTAACTTTGCATGTTACCTGTAGCGAAATGTCTGCAAATATTCTTTAAAACCCCCCCGAATTAAAGGATGCTATTAATAATAAAGGATTTGTGATGCTAACAGGAATTGGGCCCCACGCCACTATCCCACCCTAATTGCACTCTCCCCTCCGCTCGCCCGTATATTGACTTTTAAATCGTCATCCTCACGCCATCGGAGGGTGGAGGGACAGTATTAACAGGGATTACAAAGCTCAATCCGGGACGGTCTAGTATTGTGGTGGTGTAGTTCATAACCCTTTTAATTAGTATTTGTTTTTATGGTTTAATTTTTTTGTGTCGATAAGCGAGTAAGGGCACCTTATTTTGAGTGATTACCGCCACCTATGGACATCTGGAACACCCAACATTGTAGATGCAATGTCAGACTTTTGAAAAGTGCGCCCCGGTTACCTCACTGACCTGACGAAACGCGAAAGTATATTAGCACTTCACGCCGGTTCTGTGAGGGCGTGGTACTTCGATAGATAAGCCTAAAAGTAAAAGCTGCGGTGTTGCCCTACCACAGTATAATTATCATTCAACTTAATTATTACATTAACACGCATCACACGCCTCACATTTTTATCTTTTCCAATATTAACTGCTTTTGACTTCTCAAGTTTGGCATTACCTTAGACCAGTCCGCTCTAAGATGTTGCCGTGATAGAATTCGTTCTGTCACTGGCCAAACTACCGTGCTCTCTACGTACAAATACATGAATTATATTCTGTGATTGATTTGACCCTTGAAAGTGTAAAAGTAAAGTAACAGCCTATACATGTCCCACTACTCGGCAAAGGCCTCCTCTATACAGAGGGTATCAGGGCATAGTCCACCACGCGGCCCCACTGTGGGTTGGCGGACTTCACAAATCTTCGAAATATATATATTTTTTGTTATTATTTCGAATATATGCAGGTTTCCTCACGATGTTTTCCTTCACCGCGGAGCACGTGATAAGTCAGCACTTAAAGTTAAAACTTCATTGTTGCCGGCACCGGCGATCGAACTCAGGTTGCTCGATATTGAATTAAAGGCGAGCGCCGTGTTGAAAGAGTAACAACTTTTCTCTTTTCTTATTTCAATATTATTGAATCTAATAGATAATTATTATTCTTGTAATGTACGGTTTCCAACACCTATCTTCTATACCGTACATAATTTCTAAATATCTAAACATGGGTAAAGAAGTTTAAAACTTATTTTAACAATGTTTTTAAGTGAAACCGAATTGCGTTCGTAAGTCAGCAATATTCTACTCTATTCACATAGCAAGTGGTGATTCAGTCGTAAATAATAAACGCTGCACAAACTATCGAACGGAGGTACTGTTAAAGCCTATTAACACTTGCATTAAACCCATACTCATAGATGTATGAACTGTATTCATAGATGATGATGGTTGTAATATGGACTCCGAAAAATTAAACTTCTAATATTATTTCTGATTTTTAACAGGTTGTATTTAAGCTACCCCAGTCACATAAAATCACGGAAATCACAAGTTATCACCACGTTAAACTAACGAAACTAGAACACTAAATTCAAAGGTTAAACAATAAAACTATTAAGAGGCAAGGGAACATTTCTCGTTACAAATATTCAACGTTGAATGTTATTTGTAAGGTGTTGTGTGCTGTAAAGAACACACTAGACCGGCCAAGCATTGAATGAATGAATATACTTTATTGCACACCAAAAATAAAACAAACAAAAATTAAAACTTAATGTAGAAGTGATGGGTACAATGGGCGGCCTTATTACTAAGAGTAATTTCTTCCAGGCAACCTTTGCAAAAAAGCATTGCTAAAACGAACGTAGATGACGAGATTTTCGCCTCTTAACTTAGTTGGTAAAGCGTCTGGACGCGAAATCAGAAGAAACAGGTTTGAATCGCGCAGCGCCAAAAGTTTTTGTTTATTTGTCTACAAAAATAAACAATTTAACTTAATTTAAATTACTTAAAAATGTTTACAAATCCATAATTTGGCGTAATTCAAGTATTGCATTAGTACGTAAACTCAGAACAACAAGGCTACATAAATTAAAAGTCTTAAATTAAAAGTTTAGTCAAACGCCGTAATTGTTATTTTTTATTTTTTTAAAAAAACATGACCCTTACTTTGGGATAACATTATCCTGTGTTATAAGGACAAACAAATTTCACTCGGATAAACATCCCGATGCGAAACATCTATCTGTGGGTCGCAGAAATAGTTGTCCCGTGTGGGAATCGAACCCACGACTCCCGATGCCGAAGCCAATACCTTGGCAACTGCGCCACGGAGTCATCGGATAAAATCCACGAATAAGTTACATCCACCATTGAAATTTGCTTATTCTTGATTTCTTGTTTTAAGCGAAAATTTTACATATCAAATTGAACCATTTTACAGGATTTACCGCGTTTTAACTTTGATTTGTAACTCCCGACGTTTCGAACTCTTTCCAGAATCCATGTTCAATTATTTTACTATTCATTTTTATTCTGATCTACGCGAAAGGAGCTCTCGAAGTTTCGTAAATTAAAGATCAATATTAAAACGCGATAAAATCCGTAAAATAGTTTAATATAATATTAAACTATTCCACTTTATTTATATTTATATTATACCCTATTATTGTGCAATTCTTGGATCATTAGGTAGGGCGCAGGTGATTAACTGATCTAGTGACTGGCCATCCGAGGACAGCCAGTTGAGACAGCGGTCATTTACCAACGTCCGAGCCAGCCGACTCCCTCGGGAATCGAACCGGCTACTGCCAGTCGGGTTATTACCGCACCCCCGCATCGACGCCAGCCAAATTAACTCGCCGCTGATCCTCAATACGTTTTTATTGCAAACGGCCGCGTGTAATGCTAAATCACAGGCAAATCCCCATAATGTGGGGTATGAGGCAATTTCGGGGTAAATTTTTGCCCTCTCGCCGCTATAGCAACATTATCTTTTATTGAGAAAAGTGTTTATGGGCCCTTTGCACTGCTACGAGCTTTTTGTGTTGCCATTTTACATTTTATATGTACAAAGCTGTGCGCGAAAACGCTTTGAAGCCTTTCAAAAACTTTGTCGCAATCTATCATCACAAAAATTGAGTAAAAAAGCAAATCTTACCAATGATATTATATACTACAGATGTATTGTTAATGCGCGTAAAATAGTCACCTATTACCATTGATATTTTGTACTATATGTTTGTTGTTAATGCACCCGAAGTGAAGCCACGGAAACATGGCAATTGAGACGTATTGTCTTTAGTTAACGTTAGGTTCACACTTTTTTCTTTTATACCATTCTTCATGCGTACGGAAGTTATGATGAGAGAAACGTTCCGTCCGAATACAACGTAGGCGTCTTCAAGGCAAGAGTGAATAGGTTTCTACTGAGCTAGCGCGCTTACCATCAACGGCTGCGTTGCCACTTACCATCAGGTGGGACAACAGTCAAGTGCTGGCCAGTTTTGAATTTAAAAAAAAAAAAACACGTGGGAATGTGACCTGTCACCGTGTTTGAAACACTTTTGACCGATGGTTTTCTAATCGTGTAACATATCTATAGTATAGAATATCATGTTGGCAACACTAAATGAAGTGTCATTATATGTGATATAAATGAATGAGTGAAGTTTCATGGTCTTTTTTGTCTGTCAACAAGAAGTAGGTATACGCGATAGCGCTGTCCAATCAGTATCACAAATTAAATCGTCAGAGTGGTAATTCTTTGGTCTAAAAGTGATAATAATATATAATAAATATCTTTATTTACGTAGACCCTCGCGCGTTCTTATGAAAGGTCTAAATTTTACAAGGAAATTAATACATTCGTAAGTTACCACCGGTTGGGAAAGCAGTTTCTGTTGAGAAGAAACCGGCAAGAAACTCAACAGTTGCTCCTTTTTAAAAGGTCAGTTTACAATACAATGTTACGAGTATGATAGTCATGTTTTAGCCTACGTGAGTATCAACAGTATTAACTCCACACATTGGCGTCGTCAAGATATTCAGCAATAACAGTATAATAATATGCTTTAGCCATAAGTTTACTGGATAATAAGTAATTATAAATAAATAAAGTAAAAATACGGAGTTTTGATTAAAAGTACTTATATTTCTACTTTCTTAGCTCGATAAAACAAAATAAACCTAACGATTATTTTATTAATTACCTGTTGTGGAAAAGCGAACTTTTTATATACAATTATTTGATACCGTTTGTGGTCCCGAAAGTGTTGTCTTCTATAGTGTTCGATGCTACTTTGTAGCAATAGCTGTTAGCGAGGTTAATTGAACAATCATCATCTATTTAATCAATACCACACAGTACGAGGTACAAGTCATCGTGTGGTAGATGTAACAAGAGTCCATAATGCCCAGGAACACAATAGAGATTGACCCCGGCATATTGCTAGTTACCGATATTGTTACACCTGGCGATCAAAAACGGGCGCGGCACCAGGTGGATTGAGAGTTTAGTATGTTTCATAATCCATTAAGCAAATTGATGAAACACAAGGGTTGTCATGATTTACGATACCAGTTTGATGTGATTTTGTAATTGTCTACGTACTAATATTTGGATAGAGCTAATTCATAAATAGATTTTATTAATAAATAATAAATGTTTAGGACACATTTTAACACAACATTCTTTAGTACAAACTAAGCGACTCTTCTACTATGAGTACTAATATACTTATATTGTAAATAAATCAGGATGACGTCGCTGTTCTTAGACGTCGATATTAAAAAAATTGTGTCACTTAATTTTACAAAACGTTTTTATTTTTATTAAATAATCTTTAAATACTCTCACAGACTAAACGAATTTGGAGACCATTCGTGAGTTTGTATTAACATCACGTATACATATCGACGATATTTTTTTTCGGAAATCACATTCTGGATTACCGCGCTCATTAAATTAAACTCAATAAACTTCAAATCATCGGATAATAACACCGATTGTTACCCAGGATGATTGATGTTTGTAATCCCAATTTACAAAATTTATTCCTACCAGTAACACTTCAGCAATACATCAAACTATTTAAATAGAAGTAAAATAAATAGTCAAATATATAGTTAACTAAATTTAAAGCGTCATACACCTCTATGTATCCGTAACCTGAAATGTAGGGACTTGAAAAACAAAACGATAAAATCGATTTATTCGTCCATGCGTGGTACTTGCATAAAAAAACTTGTATAAATATTGAGATACATTTTAATATTATTTGATAAAGTTTATTTATTTATCCATGCGTGGTATTTACTTAAAAATATCTTTATATACAAAAATGGATTGCTGTTCGTTAGTCTCGCTAAAATTCGAGAACGGCTGGACCGATTTGGCTAATTTTGGTTTTGAAATATTTGTGGCAGTCCAGGAAAGGTTTAAACGATGAGAAATTATGGAAAAATTGCATGGAAAATCGAAATAGCAACAATGTTATTTTCCCTGTCAAACACTTTATGCTTGCGTTCCGTTTTCTCTAGAAATAATTTATATGGCAACAACACGTTTGCCGAGTCAGCTAGTCTTGTATATTTGTATATGTGCAATTTAACATTACTTAATAGATTCGATTCTTTCATCCATGCATAAACCACACATAAATAAAACGTATATAAATATTGAGCTACATTTTGTTATGACTTCTCCAGTGATCTATTTATAGCAGTCGCACTTTTAGATTACATGAATTGTGTTTATTGATGAATTGATTTATACGATATGTATGTTTTAGTATGAGGAGGATATATTTTAGTTTATCCTCGCTATTTTTGGACAAACTAAAAATCTTTTGTGGACGGATGCAATATAATATTAAAAGGTACCCGACGTAAGCACTAAACCTGTCAATCAGAGGGTGTAGGCAGAGATGACGAAATCCCATTTTGACGAGCTCTTCTACATACATACGTCTTCCCATACATGCTGGTCTACTATGTATTTAAAATACGTAATTATGGATGTGATTGTATGAAATCGTTACACAAAATAAGTGCTAAGAACTCGATAATTAATTATTACGCCGTGAATCACCGAGATCAAAGTGAACTATTTCCTTAGGCAACGTTATAAATAAATAATAAAGATTTTTTTACTAATTTGTTGAGACAATTTAGTAGCACTTAAGTTTCTCGTTCTTTTCTCCTGGGTTTTAACCCACATACCACTACATTATAATTTTATTACAAATATTAACATACTGAATTCGTTTTTATGTTTGTATTAATAATTTCACATCAATTTACCTATGGTAAGAACCGAACAAGTTTAAGAAAATAAAAACAATAAAATAGCTTTCACTGTATCCCTATACACTTTACATGGCCTTTGCCACAGGCAAATATCGTTTCGATGTACAACAGTTTAGTTGGCCGTGCGTAACTTGGAACATAACTTATTGGGTTAATAAATCTTAATACTGCAGGGCGGTTCGCTAATGCCCTCTAATGCTTTAGTGTTGTTCTACACGGGGGGCAGTGATGAAAACCTTATCGATGTATTTAGAAGTTATTACATTTTATAAGTGACTATATGAAAGTAAATGTATTATTATATGCGTTATTATAGTGGACATATCTTCTTCACTTTTATTTGGAGCCCATTTGCATGTTCATCGTTAACTTAGATATTTATGTAATTATATTATTATATACGTGATGTGTGACATTTTGTTATGAAAACCCATTGATGCAGTGAATAACACTGCCATAAATATAGTGATTAAAATAGTGCAACATACGAAACGAAAGTAGTACACGTTACGTGAGCAACTGTCAAAAAGAAAACAAAAATATTGTACAGCACTTTAAAATTCAATTACAAAAACTAAAACACGATGCCCGGAATAGGGACAAATTTATTTAAAAATCAGGAAGTTAATTTCGCTTCTATAAACACCCCATTAAATAATCACCATGGCTGGTACATACTGGCAAAAAATTCAAGGCAGGCGGAATAATTTATGGATACTAAAGCATTTTCCCTTGTACCGCTACGTCCACGGCCGTCTAATTGTCGAGAATCGCAAATGAGCGTTTATTTTTATCGATGCGCGGGACTACCTACAACACTACGGCAATGCATCTTTTTAATAATGGAAGGATTTGGTAAACAAAGTGCGAATCACACCCGACGGGGCGGCCGCGGCGGGGCATTTTTTATTTATTTTTATTTGATAGCGCGACTGGATTTGTGCTGCTGTGAATTTATAATGATTTGAAATACGACGAGTGTCTGCCCTCAGTAATAACGCTTTATTTTTATGCCGTCTGCAATTCCTATACAGTTTTTGAAATTAGGTAGTTTTGATTGTAGGTTTACGGGATATATCTAACTGCAAATTTTAAACTCTAGAATATTGAAAATAATTGTTCTCGGCTAGCTTTTTGCTTTTTTCATACTTCCGAAGCTCGGAAACATTTGCGAGTAGGTTCAGATTATTTTGGTATAATTGTAGAACATTAATTTACTTGCCACTTAACCGTCTTCATTAACCAACATGCAAAATACTTATAAAAGTCTTATTTACACACTTATTGGAAGCTAAGCAACCATTACGTAAAACTTTATATGTGTACATTGTTCTGTTTAATTCAGAATTAGGTCCGTCTTCTCTGTTGCATCAATTGTCTATTTTAGAACAATGCTCGATAGATTCAACATTTTCAGATTGATTAGACGGTTATCGATTACATTCGAACAAATCTGAGCAAACGGTAGAAACTCACGGCCACAAAAACCAAGGGCTCGGCGTTTGTTTGTTCTCCAATACTTTATTGCTCTGCTAAAACCAGAGCACATAGTTTCTAATCGTGAACTCGGCGTTTTTTTCTGTTAACATTTTGAAAAATTTAAACATTTTGAGCACTGACGCTGATTTAATAGAGCTGGTTTACCGCAGAGGTCGTTTCTATCTCCTCAGGTTTCCATATTTTATATGATTGGATGTTGCTAATGACTAACATGAAACAATTATTGTAACTCAATATTTAATAGTTTATCACAACTTGTAGATATTCATGGCCAATGAATAGGAACAAATTGATGTCGTTAATAAATCATTGACCATTTTCTAGGAAATGGTGGCTGAAAAACACTACGTAGGTAACATTTAAATGAATATTTATACATATATGCATATTTTAAGTTAACTTGCGCCTAAGATTTAATAGCTGCTATAATATTCAGCTTATTCTCATATAGATTCTATGTCGAATATAAGAGAACATTTAGAGCGTTAATTTTGAAAGTTTAGATCTTTTACAACCAGCGCATTATACATTAATCATTTAATGGACTTCCTCGGCCATGTTAGTCACGTAACGTTTGTTACATCGAAACGTTTTTAACGTATACTATCTTTTAACGTGAGCGTGTTTTATTTGCACGCGAGGTCTGTTTGGGCGAGCGGCTATTTGCGTGTCTCAGTTCAGTTGCCACGCTGTTTGCATTCGCCGCATTATCTCAATACGCCGACGGCAAACACGCGCCTAAGCAGAATCAGAGGACCGCCATTCGCCCGACTTCTTAATTTGATATCATAATAAAGACGTTTGGAAACCGCAAGTTTATATTTCCGCAGCTTTCGTAAAATAACTCGTGTAACTAGTTTGAGGGAGGACAAGCCTATAGACCTTTGCAACACCCGTAGTGGGCCCAGGCTACCTTACTCACCAGACGAAACGCAGATGTATAACACATCCAGTTAACGCCGGTCTTCTGTGAGGTCGTGGTACTTACCCGGACGGACCTGCTTATTCTTGCAACAGCGAAGACTGTTGCTTGGCCAGTGGCCTACCACATTTAAAATACAGTCGTCCCATACTATTTTTTTACTTGTTATAAAGGGCATCGATAATTCAGTGTGGAGTCACAGAGATTGAATTGCTGACCCTTCACCTTAATACAGTCATCGTTGTCATCGACAGCCTGCTAATGACGAGTTATTGGCCTAGTAAATGAATAGACCAGCAACCTTACGGAAATCGTCTCTCAGACTGATACAGTGCACTTCTATAAATAATGGAGGAATAAAAGCAAGGTCACATAAAGAATTAGGATTATAAACAAATCATTAACTACAAATGTGAAATGGACAAAGAATCACGCAAATTAAAAAAATAAACACAATGCCCCGTCTCCACTAAATCGGTTTTAAGGCTTCCGCCCACAAATTAAAACGGGACCCTAGTCTAAGGCTCCACTGTTTCTCTGTCTGTGCGTCTGTCGCCAAGCTGCATCTCATGAACCGGGATAGTAAGACAGTTTAAATTTTCACATTATTATGTATTTCTGTTGAAGCTATAACAACAAATACTAACAGACATGACTTTCTGCCGTTTTAATAGATAATATTTTTTTAATCAGGCATGACAGCAATTATCGATTAGCAATTCTTTCAAAAATTATACAGTCCATCGCAATAATATACTTAAACCTAAATTATCATCAAAAGTTTCACTTAGGTAACAATACGTCCATAACAAGACATCCTTTTTAGACACTTATCTCATCGTAAACGTCCTTACAATTGGGTAGCAATATATTCCGCATTAAGCAATGCTGTGAAATTGAAAATATTATTCAATCTTTTCCATTCACATGCAATTTGGCTATATTTTAATTAACCTGTTATGTACACTTCATAAACTGTCGAGTAGACTTAGCTCAGCAGTCTTCGCAGTTAAAAAAAAATTAGACAGTTGAATGATGTGGATACTGCTCGTCTGGTATATTTTAGCTATTTCCACAGTATAATGTCTTATGGCATTCTACTTTGGGCAAATGCAGCGGACATAAATACTATTTTCATCCTGCAAAAGAGAGCTATTCGAGCGGTTTATAACCTGGGCCCCAAAGATTCACTAAGAAACTTGTTTAAAGAAATAAAAATATTGACTGTAGCTTCTCAGTACTTGCTAATTTTATGTATGTCCACAAAAATAAGAATGACTTTTCAAGATTTAGTAATGTGCATGATGTAAATACTAGGAACAAGTATAAATTAGTTCTACACTCAACTAGATTGCGTAGAATAAGTAAATCTTTTATAGGATAATGTATACGCTTTTACAACAAAATCCCAGAAAACGTTCCGTTACTAAATTCAAAAAACTTGTAAAGGAACGTTTGTGTGTTAATGGCTATTATAGTATTAGTGATTATTTGAATGATAACACACTCTGGAAATGAATTGATCGCTCCAGGCTCTTTCAAGTGGAATTTAATAATTGTACACATATTTGTAAATATATATGGATATATCCAAACTAATATTATAAATGCGAAAGTAACTCTGTCTGTCTGTCTGTCTGTCTAGCTTTCAAATTCACGCTACTATGTGGCATGAATACAAGGGATGAAAGTTATATTATGATTGACAGCGATCATTTTTATTTTATGTCATAACGATTCACCCGTCACATAAATATAATTATTAGTAGTGTACATAACAGGTTAATTAAAATATAGCCAAATTGCATGTGAATGGAAAAGATTGAATAATATTTTCAATTTCACAGCATTGCTTAATGCGGAATATATTTCTACCCAATTGTAAGGACGTTTACGATGAGATAAGTGTCTAAAAAGGATGTCTTGTTATGGACGTATTGTCACCTAAGTGAAACTTTTGATGATAATTTAGGTTTAAGTATATTATTGCGATGGACTGTATAATTTTTGAAAGAATTGCTAATTTTTAAGTCATGCCTGATTACAAAAATTTGTATCTATTAAAACGGCAGAAAGCCATGTCTGTTATTATTTGTTGTTATAGCGTCAACAGAAATACATAATACTGTGAAAATTTAAACCGTCTTACTATCCCGGTTCATGAGATACAGCTTGGTGACAGACGCACAGACAAACAAACAGTGGAATCTTAGTCTAGGACAATCTTTTCGTACTTTTTCTATATGTTTTGATTGCTTATTTGTTGTTATAGAGGCAACAGAAATACTTCATCTGTGAAAATTTCAACTGTCTAACTATCACGGTACAAGAGATACAGCCTGGTGACAGATAGACAGTGAGTCTTAGTAATACAGTCTCGTTCTACCCTTTGGGTGGGGAACCCTAAAAAGCGTTTAGAGATGAACTCGAAAGTGGAATAGTTAGAGCACTATTTCGTTGGACAAAACACTGGCAGCGTGTGGATCAATTAAGCGCCCACGGCACAGTAGCCGATTGTGTGGACGCGGACGAGCACACAAACCGACCCACGGTTTTGTACGTTTTGTGTTTCGCTGCGGGCACTTCGCGCCACACTGCGAGATTCTTCCGCCGTCCGTCGTATTTATTTATTGTGTGCGTCTCTTTTTTTTTCTCTACGAGAACGCTACTTTTTTAAAAAGCCACGAGGTGCAAGACGACCTGTGTTTGCTCCGGCCAGTACGGATCAGAGGTCCATGGGAGTTCGCGCGTTCTATTTCTTTTTTCAAATGGTTTATAGTTCCCTTCATGTTTTTTACTTTTTTTAGAATCATTCGAGTGGTTTAAGTTATTTAAAAACGCAATTTCAATAACATTTCAACTTTTTAAAAATACCGTGTCCGTGGTTTGAGTCATTTAAAAACGTCTAACGAATTCAATTTTAATAACATTCCAACTTTTTTTGTCTATTTGAAGATACCATGTCCACATGTGCGGTGAAAAACTAACCTAATTTAAATTTTTTGAGTCGCCTTTTTTATTAATTTTAAAGATACAGTTACATATTTAACCATTTCTGCCAACTAGTAAAATAATTCATTGAGATTAAGAACTTTTTTCTTAATAATTTTCTTTTCTATGTATTCGTCATCATATTGCTAATTAAACCTTAAATTATAATTATAAATTAAGTATTTTTATATATTTTCGCTATTGATTTGCCTAGCTATTGGCTTTGGCACCGCGGATCGTGGGTTGAGGGTTCGATTCCCACCCAGGACAATTTGTGTGGCCTACGATAATTTTTCCGGATCTCGGTGTACCAAGGAAGTTGACTTTAGGCAGGCGGCCTATCGATAAAACCAACCCATTACCAGTAGAACCGTACCATCAACATCAAAGAAGAAAAGCTCGCAGTTACACTCAGATGTCTAACAAAATCGGATCAACAATTTATTTGTACGGAACCAACCCGTCGGTGACGCGAGCGTTCTTGACACTATTCTCGCGGCAACCGCATCCGACTATTAAAAGACCATCGAGAATCATCGACTGCCTTTAGATTCCATTCTACATGACCTGTTCACAATCAACCAAGAGTCGCGAACGTGCTACAAAGGTGTCCATTATAGCGAATAACAGTCGCGAAATCGTTAAGTTATTTATTAACTATCAAGCGTCGATCACACCCTCGATAAAGGGAACGCGATCGTAAAATATTCTGTTGACGCACTACCTCACTACGCAGTTAAGTTCACAGCACGCTAATGTTTGCTGCTCGGGAAATGTTTCTTGTCTTGAAAACGTAGACCGAAGCTGAATATATGACGGCAATATCACGTCAACTAACGGGTGAAGGGGCTTATTCTCAATTCAAATGGTCAAGCTTTACAACACTCAATAATATTCAATCACTGAATAAAACACTCGTTCAGTAAGCAAACCAAGTTTTGTTTTATTCCATATTTGGTTTAATTTGTTCGTTTTTTTTTTAAGATACAACCCCGGCAGATAGAAAATGTTTATTTGTAAAAATTACAATTGCAGCCATCTATAATCTCTTTTTAAATACAATAAAAGGACTTGTAAAACAGTATACAAATCTAAAAACAGTGAAAGAAAGAGATATACACAGTTTAAATACTAACAAATATGGCAAATTACACATGTGAAACGTAATTATAGAAATATAATCATAATAGCAAACATGACAACTCATTATTATAAAAATAAATAAAAAAATTTGAGGCTTTAATTTTATGAAAAGTAATATAGAGTTATGTACTTCAAATTAAAAAATGTGTTCAAAATTGTTTTCCAACGTTCATTATTTCAGACCATACTTAAAAGAGTTCGAAACGTCGGAAATTTATAAATCAAGCTTAGACGCGATAAAATCCGTAAAATGCTTTCATTAAACCATATATGCAATTCGCGTAAAAGCAAGAAATCTATAGGCATCCTGAGAAGGTATCGGATCAAGTGTCCACTGTGTTTAGTTTTGTATCTAGCACTATCAGTAGCTGAGTTGAGAAATGTAAGTGTAACATAAGAAAGCCTAAAAGTCTAAGAGAAGACGAGTCAACTCTCATCTATAATTCATTCTTTATACAATCGACTTCCGGAAATCAACACAACGTGCGCAGTGGCGACATTTAGCAGCCTCACAATGGAGGTTCAATATATTCAAACCAATAGAGATAATAACGTTCTTAACGATACATTGATAACTACCACCGGTTACGATCGCTTTTGTATGCAATACAGTGACGCTACGTTCGCACATCAATTGTTTGTTCCAGACAGAGCAATAACTTTTTAATCATTTATATTAGGATTATTTAACGGATAATTTATGATTCATATAGATTTCTACACTGCTAGTAACAGGCGATCAATCGATCAGTTTTTAATTAGAACTATTATTATTTAGTTGATAATAATGAAATAACACGTCTGCTTATATAATTCATTTGTATCTTATGCATGAATATGTGATTTATTTAGTAACAAAAGGACCAATTCCTTCTTGTAGCACGTTTGACTGTCGCCGTGGCCGTGTGTCACTCGTGTTAACGAAATACAAATATTAGTCAGAGAGCGACACAAATTAAGACTAATGTCTAATGTAAAGCAAGGTTTAAGTTGAAACTAAGTGCTTGGACAAAGCGCCGCTTAGCAGATAGGCTTAGCTGATAGAAAAGCTGTGGATCCAATACTGTGGGCTTAAGTCGTTAATAGTACTTAAACCCCTGCATTGTGCTTAAACGGGTGTCATCACTCTAACCAAGGTAGTGATATTCGCACCTTTGTACTACTAACTAAATACTAAATGATTAGTTAATCAAGAATTATCTGAGTAGAAATAAATAAATGTGGGAGAAAACCTTGCATGATTATAGTAATACAAAGAGTGTATAAAGTATATATTTTTTGAAATATATGAAACAACCATTACGTAAATAGTTATAGTAAATCGTTTTTAAATGTCTATAACAGAAATAACTTCGAGTAAATGATTCGCCATCGTATAATTTTAGTGAAGCATTTTACAACCTCGGCCACCCATTCGCGGCGTTTTTAGTACGCATTGGTGTATTAAAGTGACTTAAAGGCTGCCCATATGTCGTACGAAGGTTGAATCAGGTAGAGAAGGTCTCGTGAAATGTGTCGACTTAGTGCAACTTTTGTACGCGACGTGCGAAGAGTCGGCCGCGCAAGGTGGACTATTAGTTCCACCGTTTTTGTGCATTTCTATTTTTTGATAAAATCCAACGACGGATGTCGATGCGGCAATGTTTGCCCTAGCCTTTATTTGATACGATTCCAAAACACACATTTCGGAAATATCAAAGAAGTATACGATTGAGTTAAGCTGGTACAATGTTACACACAACGCATGCAAACATTATGATAAAAAAATATTGACCAAAATGAACAATAAAAGCGACGCAGCTAGTGAGTCGGGGCTGGCGAATACGAAGCCGCACATATCAGAAATTATTTGAAACCGTTATATCGGATTCGGTTAGTGTTATTATAAAAAGCTTTTCCAATATCCAATTATTTTCATTACGGTTTGGGAGCTAAATGCTTTGCTTGTTACACGGATACTATTATAGTAAAATTTTATTTTTGTATGGCTAAGTTAATTTATACGCAGCCGATGCGAACGGGAAACCTAGGTAAGGACATAACTGAAATAACGGCTAGTTGGGACCTGAAAAAAGGTTAAAAAAAACTTAAAAAAGTAAAAAAAACTTACCTGAACCCGACTCTCAGTGAGGCCGATCCTCATCGCGATCTCTTCCCTCATGAAGATGTCAGGATAGTGGGTTTTGGAGAAACACCGCTCCAGTTCGTTTAGTTGTGCGGGTGTGAACCTGTATTAAAGCAGTCAAGTAAAGTAATACGTCATAGAACACACTTCATTTTCCTCCAGGGCCATTCAACAGCTTCTGCTGTTACAAGAATGGGCAGACACTTCTGGGGAAATACGGCCTCAGAGGATATCGGTGTGAAATGGAAGTATTACAACTTCGCGTTTTGTCTGGTGATGTGGTGAAGTAGCCAAGGACTCCTTTTTTAAAGATGGAAATGAATCTGCAACATTTTTTTATGTGAAAAGTTGTGCTAGCAAGCGAGCAGACGGTTCACCTAATTTTAAGTGAATACCGCCGCCCATAGAGGGTTGCAGATGCGTTGACAACCTTTTGAAAATTGCCCCCTTCAAGCAATCAACCCCTTAGGCCACCTCACTCACCAGACGAAACGCGAGAGTATTATATTAGTATATATAAAGGACCGTAACATTTCAGGTACTAACGATATCCATAATAAACACCTTACTAAATAAATCAATAAATAATGTTTATTTAAAGTTTTCACCATATATTTTTACACAGCGTTTTCTGCTCCCAATGTCAGCAAAGTATACTGTGGATACTAGGTAGCTGATAAACGTACTTAAAAATACTCGGTGTAAACACACTAGAAAAACTACAGAGCAGATAAACAGTCATCACACATTATTTTTTTTAGCAATCGAACCCACACCCTATGGTGCAAGAGAAGTGATCAACTATCCACTGCGTTAATCATGACTTCATTATTTATTGCTAATTTCTATTTCATACCTCGTGCGGTGCCTTTTTTGCTTGGCAGGCTTGTCGCTATCGGAAGCAGAGGAAGACATGCTGACTGGCACTGTAGCCATATGTCCACCACTGTGCTGTTGCTGATGGATTCCACCTGGCAACAAAGAAATGAGCCCAAGTTCAAAGCGTTGAATTGTTAAAATTATTCTCATATTATTTATTCACATCAAAATGAAAATATATTTAGAGATAATAATAAAGAAATATATAAGAGTTGGATTTTACATTTAAATGGTGACAATATAAGAATCAAAGCTTTTGAGAGGTCAATTATTTTTTATGATATTAAATTAAAGTTTCCCACCATCAATATTACGACTGGCCGCCTGCCTGACGTCAACTCCCCTTGGGAAGCAAACACCCAAACCGATTTGGGAACAATTGTACCGGAACAGTTAACTCTAGGTCACAGAAATACTTGTCTCGTGGGAGAATCGAACCCACGAGCGATGACGCCGAGGCCAATAACTTATCAAAGGCGCTACCGACTCGTCTATCAGAAGTGCAGTGTTATTATACCTTGCACACTGTGTCGTCTTCCAGAAGTGCAGTGGTATTATACCTTGCACACCGAGTCGTCTACCAGAAGTGCAGTGTCATTATACCTTGCACACCGAGTCGTCTACCCGAAGTGCAGTGTTATTATACCTTGCAGACCTAGTCGTCTACTAGAAGTGCAGTGTTATTATACCATGCAGGTGGTCGGTCCGTATGTGCGCCAGGTGTAGACGCGCCCCCAGCGCATGGTGTGGACGGTCGACGCTCGGCTTCAGCTCCAGCTGTTTGCTGTCCTCAGAGCACGACTCCTTGTGACCTGGGTAACGGATGACAGGGATCTGAGTAAGTCTTTCATGGTAGAGCCACACTGCAGCGTCTGCTATGCGAATAAGCAGGTTTGATATGCAAGCACCACGGACACAATAGAAGCACTTATAATTTGGCGTTTTTAGGGTTCCGTACCCAAAGGGTCAAACGGAACCCTATTTTTTAGTAAGACAGCGCTATCTGTCTGTCGGTCCGTCTGTCACCAGGCTGCATGTCACAGATTAACTAGTTGAAATTTTCAGAGATGATGTAATTGCTTTTGCCACTATAACAACAAATACTAAAAAACATAATAAAGAAATATATAAGTGGGGCTCCCATACAACATACATGATTTTTTTGCCGTTTTTATAGATAATGGTACGGAAACATTCGTACACAAGTCCGACTCATACTTAGCTGGTTTTCTTTTGGTGGGTGTGTTAGCTGGCCTATTTTCAACTGACTCCAAAAAAAAGCATTTTATATTGAGCTTGGAACACCTCCCATATGATTTCATATCAATTTCATTAGTACTTTTGACCTTTTACTTTTGGGGAGCATGAGGGACCCGTTAAAACCAAATAGAAAATTTATAGTGAGATGGTATAATTTTTTGTTGATAAAAACGTATTTGTCTTAATTGTTAGTTGCCCATTTGCAAATCTAGTTGAATTGTGAAGGTCAAGAACCATAATGTAAACGATTTATTTTATGTGTGAAGGTGACAAGCGAGCTGGGGGTTCATCTGATGTTAAGATAACCGCCTGCCATGGACGTTTACAACACCCGTGGGGTTGCAGATGGGTTGCCGACATTAATAAAGTGAGTTCGGTTACCACACTCGCCAGACGAAACGCAGAACGTATAACACTTCCACTTTACACCGGTCTTCTGTGAGCTCGTGGTACTTTCCCGGATGAACCTGCTCATTTATGCAACAGTGAGGTACTTGTTCATGTTTTAGTCCTTTTTTATTTGAACTACACACACGTAACATTGCATAAATAGTATGGTGCTCGTGGGCGGTGAATCGTTCCAAAGTCAACCTGTTTATTATGTACCAAACTTTTTCCATTTCAAAAACATATATAAACCTGACGAGCCATGATAGCTCAGTGAGCTTTAATAATACTCGAGCAACCTGAGTTCAGAGAAAAATTATAAACACAGGCTAAAATGTGTCTAATTAATACTTGCACAATCTTGATCATACATTAAATTCGTCCTATGATTAAAATTGTAGATATTTGTACTTTAGAAATCTCTATCTAACTCAATGGTAAAAAGGTCTTTATTTTTCGGTGAAGGAAAGTACTCATAACTTAGCCTTAAAAATCGCTTACAATAATTTACCTCTCTTGAGCAATTAAACCGTTATCATGTGGGTCCACGTTGTGAATAAAGAAAGTGTTTTGGACCATGGTTTGGAGCTGCTTCAAATCATCCCATTGAAAGGTTAAATAAAATTGTTTAGCAGAATTTTTACTGAACACAAGCGAACGCACGAATAAGAAGGAAAGTTGTGGTAAGTGTTATACTATTTGCAGATTCTAATCCAGCGTGTGGGTAAATGTTATTTTATTTTCAATTGGGTCGATAATGAAAACGCATTTCTTTTTAATCTTGCATTTAAATGTTGTAAAGTAATAGTATATATATATATTATCCAATGCTGGGCAAAGGCCTCCTCTGTACACAGATTACTAGGGCATAGTCCACACGATGAAGATTTGCAGACTTCACATATCATATTTTTTTTATGTGATCATAGAATCAATGTTTTCATTATTTCTAAAATATGCAGGTTCACTTACGATTTTTTCCTTCACCGGTCAGTATGTAATAAGACAGCACTCAAAATTGTATTTAATGTCACCGGATTGATCTCAGGTTTGTCGAGTGTATTGAAGTACAAGCGAACGCCCGGATACTGAGCTATTGGGTTTGGAAAAGTTGACTGAATAGAATCTCAGTAGTTTCATTCGTTCCGTACAATGAAGACACAACACAAGCTTTTACTATCGGGGAAGCAGATTTTGTTTACCTAATTTAGTATTGTAATCTATAATTTTTAGGCTAACGCATCATAACTGCAAACAAACATCCCAACAAATCAAAACATGATCTCTATCGATATATCATCATTTATTTAATTTGAGAAAGACGTCTAGATGTCGTCTACTTGCTCATTTAAACACTTTGTAACGCTTATGCGTAGAATACTCTTCTTCATTTAACTGCCCTTATCCCACCAAGATAGGGTCCATGCGATTCATAATGGTATTGGCTGGATTTTTCGTGACCTGCTTGTAAACGGTCCTAGGGAATAAAGAGCCAGATCTTCTGTCGTTCAAAAACTTGGCTCGGTTGGGAAACGAACCCACGAGCTTCGGCGCCGAATCCAATAGCCTAGTAGCCACCGAGTCATCACATAGATAGGCAACCGTACTACCTAAAAAGTATGGCTACCAAAAATAAAAAAAAACTCAACGGCACATTTAAGAAACAGAAGCCGCTTAAGGAGCTTAGAGAGAATTGACAAACTTTGATCCGTCTACCTCGCGACAATCTCTTTTATAGCAGTTCCTCCTCTCTATATTCATTAACTCCGATGTCGCGAAAACTTTCCCGGCACCAAGCATTCTATTAAGAATTAACAATGTGTTTGTTACTACACTATGGCGACAGATGGTATTTCGATCAAAATATAAGTTACTTCATACCTTAACGTATCAATCAAAACAAAGAACAAATAAAAGAACCGGTCAAGTGCGAGTGGCACCCGCGCCTGAATGGTTCCGTACCATTATTTCTAAACGGTAAGAAAATCGTGTCTGTTGAATGGGAGCCCCGCTTAAATATTTTTTATTCGTTTTTTTTAGTATTTAGCGGCAATGAAAATACATTATCTGTGAAAATTTCGACTGTCTTACTATCACGGTTCATGAGATACAGCCTGGCGACAGACGGACAGACAGACAGATAGATAGATAGAAAGACAGACAGAGAGGCAGACAGACAGCGGAGTCTTAGTAATAGGGCCCCGTTTCGCCCTTTGGGTATGGAACCCTAAAAATTTATGTCTGTGCAAGATAGAAAATATATTTTGTTAAACTTCGTCGGTGTGGCAATCAGCCGTTTAGCTCAGTGGCTGGACGCTCTAGCCACTGAGCTAAACGGCTGATAGCCACAGCGACGAAAATCTTAACGCCTTCTTTCTACATTGTCATTTTATGGTTGCGCCAAGCATTGCTTCAAATGTGTATATAAATTATAGCCTATGTCTTATTCTGATTTAGGTATAAGCTATATTATTGTAAAGCTTCATTAAAACACATTCAGTAGTATTTGCGTGAAAGAGTAACAAACACCCATCCATACATACAAACTTTATATACAAATATAAATAAATTGGTATGAACGAAGCGCGTCTGTGTTAACCCGGACAGGAAACCTCACCCCTAAGCTCAACAGGATTACCCTGGCTCATAAACTGACTTTAATGGAATCGAATCCCGTAAAACAGAACCGGCGTCATCAACTTCACTGCCGGTAGGGTGCTGTTAAAGTTACACCTCGCATAGTTCGATAGTTACCTTTATCGAGATCCCATTACTTTCGAAAGGATGAAGGAAATTTATTTTTATGTTTATGAAGGAAATTGAAAGATTGGAAGGAAAATGAAAATACCTTCTCATACAGGATGTAAGAGAAGACATTAATGAGATTGAATTTGTAATCTGTGTATATGTGTGGAATTTACTTAATTTTGTAACTGTGGTAGGGCGACGCAACAGCTTCGGCTGTTGCACGAATGGGCTGGTCCGTTCGGGTAAGTACCACGACCACACGGAAGACCGGCGTGAAGTGGAAGTGTGGTGAGTGAGGTAGCCGGGGCCCAATTTATTAAAAGGTGGCAACGCATCTGCGACTCTACGGGTATTGCTAATGTCGGGCGGCGATTATCACTTAAAATAGGTTAGGTTAGGTTACATATACAGCCAGCTTGCTTGCCACCTTCTCCCATAAAAAAATTAAAAACGTGATATATTTTGTAATTAGTAAATGTTTTGTAAGAGCCGTGATAACTCAGTGTCCGGGCGCTCGCCTTTAATTCAATATACTGGAGCAACCTGAGTTCGGTCCCGGTGCCGGCACCAATGAAATTTTTAACTTTAAGTGCTGACTTATCACGTGCTCCGCGGTGAAGTGAACAACAAAACACATCACAACAGTGAAAACATCGTGAGTAAACCTGCATATTTTCGAAATAATAAGAAAGAAATATATATTTCGAAGATATGTGAAGTCCGCCAATTGCTCACTCGTGGGACATTTATAGGCTGTTTACTTCTAATATTCTGTGGCAGTGAACCTAAGCTGTGTCATAAAAGTTTTATAAATGGTGTCAAACATAAAGTCATGACAATCTTAAGCTTTGTAACCGATTAGGAACTTTGAAAAGCTTTGAACTGAAAACATGTAAAAAAACACATATCTACGACAAACATAGCTACGAGTATTTACTAATATTCAATAAAGAAACAATAATACAGTAAGCAGATGAATTCTACAAATTCTAGGTAAAATCAGATAGAGAAGTTATTGAATTTGAATTGGAATAAACAAATTTAAAATACATGAAGTTTTTAGCATCTGATACTGAAATAACGAATTTCCGAAACCGATGCCTGTGTATAAGTAACTTAAGCAAAATATTTCGTGAAGATTTGTGTACTTTATTAAACACATATAAAATCTAATTTACAAAACTAAAGGTTATAAATATAATTTACAAAACTAAAGATTTTACACATTATTTTGTGGTTTATTTAATCAACTAGCGACCCGGCCCGGATTCGCACGGGTGCAATATATCATACATATAAACCTTCCTCTTGAATCACTTTATCTAGTAAAAAAAACGCATCGAGATCCGTTGCGTAGTTTTAAAGATCTAAGCATACATAGGGACAGACAGACACCGGGACGACTTTGTTTCATACTATGTAGTGATACACCATTAGCTGTATTTATTGCTGGCGTTATTATTCATTACATGACTTGGTGGCGCAGCTAAGCCATTGCCTTCGACAACAGGGGTCGCGGGAGCGATTCCCGTGTAGGTCTAATGGTCGTGGTCCAGCCATTCAAAAAATAAGATAGCCCATATAACAACATAATTCACATGTTTTGCCAAACCCGCCTAGATGGGATAAGAGAAAGAAATACAATAAAAAACTAAAAAAACCCGTTAAATGTATTTTGATATACCCATTGTCATTCTCCCAATAAATACGAATCTAACAAGACCTCTCAAGCTAAAGTCCATCAAGCCGTTCAGGCTGCAAAGCGTGCCAAATATATATACAAACATACTTACACACATACTCTTGAAAAACATAGCCCTCCTTCTGGCGCAGTCGGGTAAAAACAAGAGTTACTACTTGACAAAGAACACACCAGTGTAAGGTGAATTTTAAGGCAGATGGCAAACGATAACTGCCTACGGTGGACTTAAATTGAGTGGAAACTGGACTTTAGCAACAGAGTCTTCTGTGACCCTACCACAGTAGAAATTCCGAAAAATATTTTTTTTTTATTATTTCGAAAATATGCAGGTTTCCTCACGATGTTTTCCTTCACCGCGGATAAGTCAGCACTTAAAGTAGATTGGTGCCGGCACCGGGGATCAGTTGCTATAAAGAGCCGATAAGCTATCACGGCTCTTCAGTCAGTATAGAGTCAGTATAGAGCCGATAAATGTATGCTACATGGTGCATACACTGGATTTTATTAGCGAGTGTTGGTAAAATTAACAATTAATCACAAAATAAAATAAAAATCACTCTACATCTCAAAGGAAATAGATGCATGATTTGAACATATTCTTTCAGCCCGTGAAAATATCCATAACAGTAACTGGAATGAATGATCTAATTTAATTTTTTGCTGTTTTCTATAGATATTTATCGAATTTGGAGTGTAATTAAATTGTATTTTAATAAAACTGATCAAATTAACTCATTAACATGTTCCCGTGACCACGAGTGCTGTAAAGCAATCGGAACTACCTGCATTTAAAATTAATTTATCCGCGAAAAAGTCCTTCAATCACATTATCCGTGCAAGTAAGTTTTACGTTCAAACTTTGCTTTAAATTATCCAATTTTCGAAGAAAGTTCTCTCTTAATTTCTGTACCTAATATTAATATGTCATGATAAAGAGTACATTACGGACATGCCCTTTTATTACTTAAAAATATTTTTAAACGATAAAGAAACGCAACATAAATCGGAACTATGAAGTAAAACTAACCTGTTACAGCTACTTTTCACAGATAAAAATAATTAAAACTTGTCAGTTTCTCTTAGAAAATTATAACATTACCGTGCTATTAGCGGTAGTCGTTTTTCATATACAAATATTTTTTATCAGTAGAAACATAATCGCGACAATTATTACCAAGTCAAAATAATCAATATTAATATTTTGAGAGAAAAAAACATATTGCAAATAGTAACGACATCCTGCTTTGGATTTCCTTAATATACAAAAATATTCATTCGTTTGGAATTAATAAATGTTGGACCTAATTTATATTATAAAACAAAGTCGTCCCGCTGTCTCTCTGTCCCTATGTATGCTTAGATCTTTGAAAGTACGCAACGGATGTTGATGCGGTTTTTTTTACTAGATAAAGTCATTCAAGAGGAAGGTTTACATGTATAATATAATTGCACCCGTGCGAAGCCGGGGTGGGTCGCTAGTTAATTAATAAATAATAATGTTTCAAGTATCCTATATCATTGTGTTCTCCGACAAATTAAAACATATTTGCATAAAATAAATGTTGCACGCAACGTACTGGCGAATTTTCTTAGTCGTACTATCAAGTTTTAACTATTTTTTTCCGCCAATACCTAGTAGGCGTGGCCGGTATTTTTCTGATGGTTCACCTATCGTAATACCTGATTTTTTTATCATTGAAAAATGTTTTTCGGTGAAAAAAGTATGTGTCCCTATTCTAGACTAGATATTACTCAGAGTTTTACTAATGACTCATCTATACCAAAGAAATTTATTTGAAACATGGTGACCCACATGCTCGTTTGCCTCCAATTCCCATAAAAAAAGAAACTAGAAATTATTGAAAATGAAATGAATTACTAATTCAAATTCAATTTTCAACTTTTTAATTTTTACTGTTAACTTCTGTACTTAATATTTCAAGTATTTTTAAATGATTTCAAAAATTATGTTTTATTGAAACTTATAAACTCCATTTATCTCTACTTAAAATGAACTATGTTAGATAACTAGTTTAATTGGTAGTGAATTCGATAGGAATGAATACTACTTTTATTTTATTGTGAATGAAGTCTAAGTACCTAAATAAATATATGAAATATATTTTATAAACCCGATGACTAGAATGTTTTTTTGAATTTTTTTTTTAATTACCTAATTTTAAGATTAAAAACTAAGATTACGTTCTTTCATATTCGATGGAAATTATGCGTATCCTATTGAAAGATTACTCACCTCCTAAGGCTGTGGCGGTTAGGTTATTGAGCATGGCCTCAAAAGGCCAACCTTGGCCACCCCCTATATCGCCATCTTCATCGACACTCGGGCACAAATCATTTGTAACAGGTAACACTTGAAATCCTCGTAATTACAAAAAACACTCCTCTCACTTTAGTCTGTTCTCGCCTTATTAAATCCGATACACAGAACCAAAGGGCATCGCGGAGAAATTCAAATTTGGAACACAACGCCGCCGAAAAAAAGTAGAGTCACGCGTGACGCCAAAAAGGACAGAATCCGAGCGAAAACCCGCCTTAATACAAAATAATTAACGCTGTATTACACTCAATTAGTTTTAATTACGACTACGGTTCAAACTTATTTACACACTTAATTTTTGTTATAAAATTAATATAACCCGTTTAGTATCAATTTGTATAAATTTGCAGTTTGATTGGTTCGCCCTTAGAATGATCGTTTAATGTGGAAACCGACCGGCGGGCGACTGCTACAAAAACAGACAGCACGAGCACAATGTGGCCCGCGCCCGTTTCAATGCGAAACGAGAAAACTCTATCTATCCCACTTCAATGCACGCAAGAGCCGCGCCGACGATTCGTAGACCGCACGCTGCCATCAGTAATGGACGCTTACATTTTGTTTACTGAAGATTCGAACAAACGAATAATCTATTATTTCATTCGTTCACGTATTATTGATACGGGCCCACGGGCTCATGCAATATTCAGACGCCGACACAACTATGTACTTCTCTTTCTAACTAAGCCGTTTGCATACCGCTAGCCGTGTCGCCATCTCGCTCCTTCGCAACTTTTGAATATCGAACGCATTCGGGCGGACCAATGGGAGCGCGCCGAATTCACTTGAAGCGCTCCCGGGCCCCGCTGTGATATTGAAATATTATGGCTGTATGTAACGCAGGGCGTTCCTCTTCTTTGTATTAAAAAAAGAACAAATACACGCGCTCTATAGCTGCGTTCAAAGTAAATAAGTGTGCTTGAAGGTGGCCGTTGGAAATATTCCAGATTCGCCGTTTTGAGTGCTATTTCTTGTAGAGAATCGCTTAATTTTCGGACTCTTTTGAATAAGGAATGCGGGAACTGGGAGCTGACGTATCGGGAGCGACGTCTTTGTATTCTCCCTTCCCTTTTATTAAATTTCGCTGGGAATTCAATCGTTGATAGTTTTGTAAAAACTTTAAAACGTCATCTTCATATCGAGTTCGCTTCCCTGTGTTTATAAACCTAATTCCTTTTAAATTATTACTACGAAGAGTATCAAAAGACGTATCATAAATAATAAATCCTTAATGATCCTAATATGTTTAGCATGGTGTGAAATATCGGTTTGCCAAAGTAATGATTTTATTTATTTTAATATCGTTGATATTATTTGACGTTAATTAAATAGATTATACACGACAAAATTTATAAAACTTTGCTCAACCTTATTTATTAATTTGTAGTACCTATGGATAACTAATACGATCTTTTAATGATGATAATGATTATTAATTTATTTTAATCTTTGAAATTTATATGTTCCTCTACCTTACCTGTTAAGCGGGTACAGCAGGTAGAACTATTGCTAGTTAGAACTACCATCAGTGCGTTTTTGTATATTAATTTTTTATATAAAAAATATTCTGGAATTTATTACTATTAACAATAATAATATCACACGAATAAATTTCATTAAAAAGTGTGACTACTAAATTTAGATTTTTTTTATTTGCCTAAAATGTTACAATCAAAATAACTATGCACATCAATACTGCAAGGCCTCCAGATACTACATGCTCTTTTTTCGTAGATCGGAATAAAATAATTAACAGTTGCCTGAGTTAACTCTTGCATTAGAACGTAAAACAACTGAGTCTGCCCCGTAACGAGTAATAATAATAAATAATAAATGATTTATTTAACTGCAAGTAAAATGCTTGAAACGTCGGGAATTTAAAGTCAAAACAAATCGCGAAATTCACCCTTAAACAGTTTAATTTAATCGTTACGCATTTACGACAAATTGTTTTTTTTTTTTTTTTGCCATCATCCTTTCACAAAACAATTTTCCAGTTCCGTTACTTTAGATTTTATGTTCTGTTGTTATAGCACAGTGTCCGGGCGCGAAAAAAAAATAAATTATACTCAAAGGATCTAAGTCAAAATATTTATGTAAGTAAAAATATATTAATATAAATGCTAGTTTACTATACACTCGCCAGTGTATCAGAATATCGTGATGTTACCTGTATATCTGAGAAATAGTGAAAAAACAATTGAAGCTCGTCATACCACAGTTAGATCAGTGTCGCAGTATTCCGTAACCCCGTCTGTATACAGGGGCTCTTTTCCCAGCAGTGGGAAATAAATAGAGGCAGCTGACACCAGCCGTAGCTAATTTAGCATAAAAAAGGCTGCAAAAAGATCTCATTTCGAATGCAGGATACCATGTTATGTAACGCTCAACGTCCAGTTACTCGCTTTTAATTCAATATGTTCGAGCAAACCAATGTTCAGAAACACCAATTAAATGATTAATTGCAATTTTAAGTGTTGACTTATTACGTGCTTAGCGTTGAAGGAGAACATTATTAGGAAACCTGCATATTTTCGAAATAGTAAAAAAAATACTTCTATAATATGTAAATTCTAATCAGTTGTGAGGTCTTGTGGTGGACTTCATCATAATATTATCCGCTCACAGTACTATGTGTTAAATCGTGCCTCACACAATCAATCTGTTGAGACAGCTGTCACTGCTCTCAAACGACCTGGCCGTCGATAAATTTTTTCCCTTTTTTTAAAGCCAAAACGGTATTGTTATTATGACATCATGTTTTGACGTATTTAACGCCGTATTATATTTAACAAATGGGACAACTATCAGTGGCTTGTGTGACCCACTGATAGTTATTTCAAATCTGGGTGTTTGTCCGCGTCAAATTAATGTTTGTAAAATTTTCACGCGGTCATATCCATAGGCTTGGATTAACAAACAGGATAATGTTTTCTACTAAATTGAACCGGTTGTTTTAAAAACTCCATCGGGCAAAATGTTTAAAAAAACTATTATTATGACATCATGTTTTGACGTATTTAACGCCGTATTATATTTAACAAATGGGACAATTTCGCATCTGGGTGTTTGTCCGCGTCAAATTTATGTTTGTGTCTGTATGTATGTAAGCGTGCCGTCGGAAAAATTAGTGGATCTTCTCAGCCATGCTGTTACTTGTTACGGACACAACCGCAAGTAGGTCCTATTATGTGTTAAAAAAAAGCCTACGCCAAAGATTTACTTTGATTATGTCAAATATACTTGTATCTTAGAAGTACGCTAAAAGGGCAGGTACGGAAAATATATCATATATCATATATCAGAATGTTACGTTACCGTGTAATATGTAAACCATAAATCTGTATTATTAAATGGAGCCATTTTCCTGATTTTAATCGTTTAATTATTGTCAACTGTTTGAGATTTCCCAGCGTTCGTGTGAACGCGAGGAATTTAGTAGTGCTCTTAATGAAAGTGAAATCGGGGAACGGACCGCTAGAAGCGTAGTACATAACAACAGAGCGATGGCGAATTCAATTTTGCGACATGGCAACACGACTAGAACAGCCGCTGCACCAATTACGGGGCCCTTCAGGCCCCTGGCAACCCCCCACCGCTCCCGACGGGAGGAATTTAATTTTAACATCCGCCGAAACCCGTCGCCGTGTACTCCCGTAGAGAAGAAAGACGTATTTGAGTTTTGCGCAGACGTATTCTGTACAGATACTGACTCGTAATCATTTGTTGAGTCTGTTAGATGCAATTACTTTTAAATATAAGTTGGAATTGCCGATGTTTCGAACACTTAACAGCATAGATCGTCACGTAAGAATTTTTTTATCAGCCGACTTCCAAAAGGAGGTTCGGAATTTGACTGCAATTATTTTGTTACCTCAGAACTTTAGACTAAGTGCACGGATTTTGATGATTCTATTTTTATTCGAAAGCCGGTGCTTCCCATGTGGTTCCGTATTAATTTCACTGGTTCTTGGCCTCCGGAGACCCTTAGGGAACTCCTGAAAGTCAATTATGAAACGAATAGAGAGTAAGAAATTTGAAGTGGTTTTGTTTTTCGAAAAAAAAAATGGACTTGTTACTGAAGAATAGGGCAAATGTGGATCCTTATTCGATTTGCCTTAATCGTAATCACCACATTAGCAACACTAGAGAAGACAAAACATTGCCGCCGTTTTATGTTTAATATAAAATAGTAACAGGCATCACTATAGATTAAAAATAAAATAAAGGTGTTTGGGGTGAATATAAGAAGTATTCGAGATTTATTTGATTGTTATTGCAAACAATCTTATAAAAGTACTTACTTCAAAGGAGTTGGTGTCTTCTAGTCTTTCAGGCAATCTGAGGTGCGAAGTGTTTAGGTTGGGTGTATGTCTTTTTTCTTAATTACCAGAAACGCGTTATAACGTCATTCAAAGCAGTTTTAAAACAGTCTTATGAATTAACTCGTTTCGTCGTCATATGATTTTACCTTCCTTTTCCTTCTTGAGAGGCACTAGGACCCGCGTTAAAGTTTATTTGAAACTTTCTCTTCAAATATCAAAATTTGTGCATTTCACAAACAATCTTAGAAGCATTTTATTTAAAATCATTTCTAATAAAGATTTTTTGTTTATTACATTTAAACATTGATACAAGCATGAAGTAAAATAACCGTAATTAGTTTTATAACTAAGTAACAGATATAAAAACGAACTTTGTAACTGAACTATAAAATTATATAAAAAACTATATATATAAAAACATAAAAAAATATTAGAGCTAAAAGGTAAGAATAAAAGATTAACAATAGCTGAGGAAATATAACTCTCATTACTGAAGATAGAGCTAGTACGCGGTACGCGGTTGTAAACGTAAGTGATATTTATGAAATAAAAACATACAGTGATAAACTTAATAGATTTTCACTTTGAACAAATTTGACGATAACGGTGGTAGGGCCTCGCAGCGGCCTCGGCTGCTGCACGAATGGGCTGGCTCGTCCGGGTGAGTACCACGACCCCACAGAAGACCGGCGTAAAGTGGAAGTATTATACTTTCGCGTTTTCTCTGGTAAGTCAGGTAGCCGGCGTCCAATTTTCAAAAGGTTGTCAACGCATCTGGAACCCTCGTGTGTAGCAGATGTCCATGGGCGGTGGTGTTCACTTAACATCAGGTGAACCGTCTGATCGTTTGGAAAATTTTCACATAAAGAAAAAAAAACTAAAATCGATATTTAGGATCGACGGACTATATTAATCACTTCAGTACTTATCTATGATAATAATATCTTAATATATGTCTTTAACTATCATCATGTTCATGGTATCGTATTCATGGTTGTACATGACACGAAAACAAAGAAATTAATCATTTCTATTTACTCTAGGCTATTGCGAGTAATATCGTACTTCCACGGGCAAGGCGAAACAATTATGTAGAAGAAAGTAGAGTCAAGCAGGAGAACTACAACAAAAAGCATTCGAATATTCCAAGTATTCCCAACCAATTAATTAAGTTGTTTATTACCAACTAGCTTCTGTCACCGACTACGTCTGCGTAGAATAGGCGTAAGGCGTAACATTCAGAGAGAAAGACAGATATACATAAAAATATGTATATAAATTATAGCATATATCTTATTCTGATGTATAAGCTATAATATTGTAATGTTTCATTAAAATCCATTTTATTTTCTTTAAAAAAACGTGGCACTTACTGTAGGGTAATATTAACCAGCGTTGTAAGGACGTTTTACAAACATAAATTTCACGCGGACAAACACCCAGATGCGAAACAACTATCCGTGGGTCACACAAATAGTCGTCCCATGTGGGAATCGAACCCACAACTCCCGACGCCGAAGCCATCAGTAGTATTTGCGTGAAAGAGTAACAAACGTCCATCCATACATACAAACTTTCGCCTTTATAATATTAGTAAGCTTTTACTAGAACTGTATTGAGAGTCAGATGCTTTACTCTTTAAAAGATCTCTTGATAGATCATTGTGCCATTCAAGTCATTTATAAGATACACATATTCTGAAAGAAATTCGCCACCCAAGTTCACCTCCTGCATGGCCTGGAAGTGAACTTGGGACTACACATACTAGCTATAGGGCTCTAGTTGTTTTCCTAGCTCAAATCACATTGACAACATAACTCTCCTTGCTTCCCCCGCAGGAGAGTATGCATGATGCATTTTCCATCGTTAAAGGTATCGAAAAAGGATAGAAGGTTAGATTCCTGTTGGCTCATAGGCAAAGTCTGGTCAAGGTCAATATGTATATTGCATTTGACACCTAAAAATTTTTCTGTACACACTACTTTAGAGCCGTTATAGCTCATTGCCCGAGCGCTTGCTTTTAATTAAATACTAGAGCGACCTGAGTTTGATTCCCGGTGCCGGCACCAATGAAATTGTTGTTTTTTAGTGCTGAATTATCACGTGCTCAGCGGTAAAGGAAAACATAGCGAGGAAGCATATTTTCAAAATGTAGTAACAAAAAATATTTCGAATATATGTGATGTCCGCCAATCCGCAGTGGGGCCGCGTGGTGGACTAAGCCCTAATACAGCAAACAACCTTTTACAGCCCTGTTTAGAGGAGGCCTTTTCCCAGCAGTGGGACATATATAGGCTGTTACTTTACTTTACTTTTTTATGCAAGTTTTCTTATTTCCTTTACCTGAGAAAATTGTTTTATCCGGCCATAGCTAAATTGAATCTCATGGACGGTGAATCCAGTTAAATTAGTAGGCATTTAACGAATGTAACCGCTTTCACTTACCGCGGTTAAAGGAGCTCCTTCCAGATTAACGCTAATGCGTCATTAGTTGCTCGAAACAACGTCGGTGAAGAAAAGGACGGCCTTATAAATGTAAGAGGGTGACAGATAGATTTCAGAAAAGAAAGCCAGGGATTAGAGGTATCTATAAAAGCGATGCGAATAAAGATATCGGCAATACGAAATAAATTCTCATGCCTTTGCACTTTATTTTAGTTGAAAAATGGTTATTTTTCGTAGGGAACTTAATTTACACAATTCAAATAAACACTTTTTTTTTATTTCCTGTATTTTACAACGTTTATTCCATTTTAGATGACACACGGAATGAACTTCTACACACCAGAAAAAAGTGTAAATATTTTTTTACTCTATTCTTATGACAACCCGAAAAATATCTATATACTAGTAAACATATAATAGTTTTGTCCCATTTGTATTATGTTTACGCTTCCAAAGTCTAAATCTTTGAAGGAGTCAGAGCCAAAATAAAGCTAGTTTCCACGTACTTGATGCAAACTTGTAAAGTGAGTATTATTTAGGCTGCGAATAAAACTTTTATCTTTAGCATTATCATGGATTTTTTTTAGAATATTACAGAATTTTTATTACGTAAGATATTTGTATTTAGATTTACGTATTTTTTATTTCCCAATAAAAATACTTTTTTCCTTACCTTTTCTTTACGTTTGCAAATAAAGAAACAAAACCATTACTTTAATAAAATTTACTCTTTACTGCAAATGCGTTATATGAACACATATTAAACACAGACAAACAACCAGATTAGGAACAATTATCTATAAATCCAAATATTTATTGGTCCAAGGTAGGTATTAAACCCACTAACCTATCTCTTACCAAGTCCACATCCATTTATGTATTAATTCACCTAGTTTTATTAATTTATAAGTAAATTAAGCCTGTCTCACAGACATAGTGTACTGACTGGCCATTTAAAAAATGCGTTTGAAAAGTTAATGAATTAAATGATATTATATAATTAGATTGGCATTAAAATTACACCCATTTTTAAAATAATAAAGAAATCATATCTAAAATAATGATGGACATTTCGAACATTCGACATTGCATTACTTTTGTTCAATTCCAAAGTATTTTATTCTACCTTTCCCGATTAATTTACCCTTTTCCATTATTTCTAGCACGTAGCATCTTCTTTGCAATAATAGGCAGGCTTGTCTGAAGAAATACCACGGCCTCACAGAAGACCGGCGCGAACTTAAAGTATTATTATTTTGCGTTTTGAAGATTGTGATCGAATCTTTAAGCCCTCAGGCATTGTAAAAGTCCATGTGCTCATGCAATCACTTAATATCTGGTGAGTAAGCGAGCAGTTTTGCAATCACTTAATATCTGGTGAGTAAGCGAGCAGTTTTCGCTTAACAATTTTTTTCATAAAAAACTCGGGATGTGTCAAAACAAACTTAGATTGGATTGCATTTGGTTTTGTTTTAATTTAATCAGTTATAAATCCAGAATGCGCAACAAAAAAGAAAATTTTATACCGCAGCGGAAGTAGTATGCAATGTATAGGTTCAGATATTTTACATAGATCACATAAGCTAAACGCAGAGCAATTTGACTGTCTTAGGGTTACGAAGAAGCTTCTGATGTTGCAAGAATGGACAAACTCATCTGGAGAAGTACCGCGACCTCACAGAAGACCGACGTGGAAGTGGTACATTTTCGAGTTTTGCATTTTTGACAAAGCATGTGCATTTTGCAATGATAGGGCCACGCAGCAGCCTTGGCTGTTGCACGAATAGGCAGGCTCGTCCGGGTAAGTACTTCGACCTCACAGAAGACCGGCGTAAAGTGGAAGTATAATACTTTCGCGTTTCGTCTGGTGAGTCGCCGGAGCCCAATTTTCAAAAGGTTTTCAACGCATCTGGAACCCTCGGGTGTAGCAGATGTCCATGGGCGGCGGTATTCACTTAACATCAGGTGAACCGTCTGCTCGCTTGGCAACTTTTCACATAAAAAACCCTGATGGGTAGTAGACGTCTATGGGCGGCGTGAGTCACTTTACATCAGGTGTAAATCCAGTGAAAAGATATCATAATCGCTGCACTGAACATCCAAGCACCAGAGGGTCTATTTTTAAAAGTATCTCATACATAATACCAAAAGATTTTTGTTTTTCATAAACGCTGGTCTTTTTTTTTTTTTTTTTTAAAAAACACTGCTCTTACTGTAGGATAACATTATCCAGTGTTGCAAAAACGTTTTACATACGTTAATTTTGCTTGAGAGTCAAAGCGTCGGATGCTGTTGCAAAAGATCGGGCAGGACCTTTCTCCACCAGTTGCAGTGGCGGCTGCACTGATGGAGAAATCTGCTTGGACGGCACTGGTCTCCTTCTGCGAAGCAGTTATGCTCCAGAAGGAGATCGCTGAGTGGGAACGGGAGAGGGCCGACCCCGCTCGGGGACGAAGGCGCCCGGGTGGTAGAAACGGACGAGCCGCTCCGGCAGCCCTGTAGTCCCGGGCTCATAGAATAGGGCTAAGGTATCCCCTGCCTGTCGTAGGAGGCGACTAAAAGGGGACACGGATGGGCAGCAGCACGAAGTGATATCGTGCTGCTGCAAGAGGGTGAGGAGATCTGAGAAGGTTTATCCGAGGCGTGCGCAGGCGTCGTGCCGAGGGACACCGGTGCGTTCCATGAGTGATCCCGGAGTCCCTCCAAATGTACAGAAGGCGGCCACCGAGGGGGTTTTAGTGGGTAAGAACCCCACATAACCCTGTCATGTAAGGTGACAGGGTATCTTTCGAAGATTTCCCCTCCGATACCAAAAAAAAAGAAGCACATGTTGTTGAACTGGCAAGGGTCTAGATGGCGTTTAATATTTGAATTTAGCTCGTAATTCCAGACTCTACCATATCAAACTCTACCGTATTCTCTTAGATCGCAGAGCGATAAACTAACAAAGGCATCCCATTAACTCGGCCGCGTAGGTGCTAAGCGATGATTTTTAATAAAAAACATACCCCGCTTTAATATCGCGTATACTTTGGGGTATCTCCGCTAAATGAAGCCTAAAGTGACGTATTGTACTTACATGATTAAGCGAATTTGAACTCTAAATCGCAGCGTAAACGATCACTTCCGCTTGTTGGATGGCGTTTCGAAATATCAACAAACGGGTGTGTTCGCCAAACGAAAATCAATCGTAATGCAATCGTGCAAAGCTCGTTGTTGAGTCGATTGTTTAGAATTTTAGGCCCTCCACCGACTAGGGCTAAAGGTAACGCATCAGAGCTGTAAAACCGCGCTCGGTTTATTATAAGTTAATACGCGCCCGCACCCGCCTTAACTCAGCAGATGCTTTCTTATACACTCGCGTTCAAAACAATTGAAAAAGTTTAATCTTTGCCAAACAGAATAATTAAATCCAATTAAAGTATGGCTTTTAAAATAATGAGATAATATGTCTCATAAAATACTTTTTCACTAACAATATAATTTCTCTTGTCAAAAGGTATCTTTTATGCTTACAATTGTACACGTATCACAAAATTCAAGGTCTGTCAAATCGAGCAAAACGCATCAATACTTGTGTTTGAGTGGCGCCTGCATTGAGTTTGACTTTTGGAACCATGCAACATAAACTTCAATAAAAGACGTAATGTGTCACAGCCTAAATTTTATCATTAGAGTAAAAATATTTTGAAAATTCATTACAAAATAACAGAAATGCGTTTGTGTTATAAATGAAATCGTTTCCAGTATACGTTAAAATCTACTAATCATAATCAGAACCTACGATTCTCGCTCGCTCGCTTTAAATTCAATATACTCGAGCAACCCGAGTTCGATCCCCGGTGGCGGCACCAATGACATTTTTTTTAAACATTACCCCAACTGTGGGATAAGATTATCTTGTGTTGTAACATCTTACATACATAAATTTCACGTAGACAAACACCCAGATCTGAAACAATTACAGTTGTTACCTTGCCAACTGCGCCACGGGGTCTTCGTTAACTTTACGTGCCGACGTATCACGTGCTCGGCGGTAAAGGAAAACATTGCAACTGGTAGGGCCACGCAAAAGCGTCCACTGTTGCACGAATGGGCAGGCCCGTCCCGGTGAGTACCACGACCTCACAGAAGACCGGCGTAAAGTAGAAGCGTTACACTTCTGCGTTCCGTCTGGTGACTGAGGTAGCCGGGGCCCAATTTATTAAGACGTGGCAACGCATGTCCATGGGCTGCGGTTCTCAATTAACATCAGGTGAACCGCCAACTCGTTTGCCACTTCCTCACATAAAACTCACGACTGTCTCACTTTACTGTACCCTACCATTGTACAGAGAAGGCCCAGAAGTGGGACATTATAGGATGTTACTTTTCTACATACGAGCCACTTTCGTTGCACGCCACTTCACCAACTGCACCCCAGTTTAGGCACGCCATTGTAATAACGTTACACGCTTTTTAATTCAGCTTACTGCGAGCGCCCGCCCGGCTTTTTAATAATTCATCCTACCTCGCAAAGGGCCTCGTTTGGAAACATCCCCAGCCGGTTATGACTAAAACAATCGCTAACACTATCTTATCCATATTACAATTTTTCAAAACGTGCTAATATTAGATTTATAGACGACAGAAAGGAAAATTTTTAAATAACATAAGACGAAACTTTAAAATTTGTGGAAACGGAACGAACGTTCGAATTATCGTTGTAAAGCTATATTCGACATTTTTTTATATATTTGTTTCTCCGTGGCGCAGTGGCCAAGGTATTGGCTTCGGCGTCGGGGCTCGTGAGTTCGATTCCCACACGGGACAACTATTTGTGTGACGCACAAATAGTTGTTTGTCCGCGTGAAATTTATGTTATAACACAGGATAAAGTTATCCTAAAGTAAGGGCAATGTTTTTTTATAAAAAAAAAAAAAATTCTTTAATGGATATCTTTATTAATACGTGACGCAAAAACTTAGCACCCCTTTTTACGAAAATTTTCAGGACGTAGAAGTATGAAATTTCCCACATTTTTAGTTTATATAGAGGAGGAGTGCAGTTTGAAGCCACGATATAACCCATAGATAAGATAAAGTATAGATTTTTTATTTTTGCCCAACCACCTTAATGAAAAAAGCCGCGAAATAAATATACAAATATAATAGAATACAGAATTTTAACAGAACATCCGCCGTCAGTTATCAGTTTTTTTGTCTATCCACATTATTTTCCTTTTTCTGTTGAAAGTATAAAGTAAAGGCAACCACATCGCATATATTAAGCCGTCGGTCGTTCCGATTGGCTCTAACCGCATACACTGACACATACTGTCGACGGCCGTTGCCTTTGAGTTTCGAACACGCTCGATGGAAGATAGCTTAAATCCAAATTCGAAACGTGTTTGAGCGAGTTTTGAGCAATTACTAGATATTCGAATTCGAACTCGATGACTCCGTAACGCCGTCGCCAAGGTATTGGCTTCGGTGTCGGGGGTCGTGGGTTCGATTCCCACACGGGACAACTATTTGTGCGACCCACAGATAGTTGTTTCGCATCTGGGTGTTTGTTTGTGAAATTTATGTATGTAAAACGTCCTTACAACACAGGATAATGTTGTCCTAAAGTAAGGGCAATGTAAAAAAGAAATTAAACAAAAAAACAAAAACACGCATTTGACCACTGTGTTGTGAGCAATTCCAAGATATTTTATACGTTTTAGCGAGCCTCTCTGGCGTAATTATTAACCGACTTCAAAATGGTGGAGGTTCTCAATTCTATATTAAATTTCATTGGTATTGGATCTTGGGCTCCGGAGATGCGTAGGGAACTCCTGAAAATCAACTATTAAATGAATACAGGGCGAGATATTTGAAGTTCGATTTGTTTTTTGTTAATAAAAAAAATTACTTATAAAAAACATATCCCCAAACATTCACTTATATTCTGCGTAAGCATTATGCATTTTATTGGCATCGTTTCATATATCTTTTAGCTGTACAAATAATGTAGTTTTAGCTCTATCTTCTTACGGAGAAAAGAGTATCGTTACAGTGAGCATTTTCTTTGGTAGGTTTAATTCCTGTTAGCCGTGTTATTTCTGCATAGTAATGGGGAATCGGCGAGTTGTTTTACTTTTTTATTACGTATCGATATTTTTCATTTTTTCGATAAGTTTCGACGTAGGCAATAAAGGCATTTGCATACTTTTATAGTAAGATAAAAGATAACAAGACCGCAGAGTTTCTTGCCAGTTCTTTTCTGGACAGGTCTAGTTTAGTGAATCTATGATAGTTTTTGACGTTCAATAAGAGCTTAAAATAAGCCTCTATTGAATAAAGATACTTTTATTTTTGACATTGTTTTTTGCTGTATCATGTGATTTTATTATCATCTGAATTTTAATATTCCACCGTAAGGTGAGTATGTCAAGTAATGTTAGAAACATATAAGTTGTAAAAGTTTGTATGTATGGATGGATGTTTGTTGCTCTTTCACCCAAATATTACTGAATGGATTTTAACGAAACTTTACAATAATATAGCTTATATATCAGAATCGTGTGGGAGTTGAATCTAAGCGCTCTCTAATCAGCCAACTGGCAAGGAACAGCCCAAAATAGAGAACATTAGTACCTTTTGGAGACGGAGGCGAAGATCCTCTTTGGGTCGCTGAGCCAGCGAAGTAAGTGTATAATACCTGACGATTGATCTATGGGATTAAAATATGACTCAAAATTTATTGTCCATAGGAAAAAATAAATATTACTATCGATAACGCATGCACATCCTTACTTGTAGGCAAGCGTAAAAGCTAAGCGTTGTAGCTGATCCCGGGGGAACTAATATATTGTTATTTGTTAGCAAAATACCTACCGGGAGTCGCTCCCGGCCTGCGAGGTATCCGTTGCAGCCAGCGAATTTGTAAGCGCTTTGTTTATACTGAAAATAAAACAAAGCCGCATATCGCCACATATATCTCTCTATTATTACTCATTTATATTTCTCCAAGAAGTTTTTTTGTCAGAAAGCAATAACTTCCATAGTAAAATTATTAAAACTTTCGTGAGACATTATTAATGTAATATTAAGACCTGTATGATGAAGGACCGATGTGTCCGAAACTACTCGGTACATACACCGGGTTTACGTGAGTTCAGCCGTCTTAATATTGAACTTCCATAATTCTTCATGAAAATTAATTATTCAAACTCTATTTCAAAGCTCAAGTTCACCGCTGTGTTGATGACAAAAAGACAAGTAGAATAAAGTTAATGATTTCATTGAAAAAAACTTATAATTCCATCTAGTGACAATATGTTTGAATGAAACATAGCGAAGTATTTTAAAGTTTATAATTATCCTTCAAAATAATTATTCACACATTATTATATAATTATTCACTGACTAATCATAGTACTGTGCGAAAATTTCCCTCAGCGCTATTCTATATACATAGCCTTGAGCAGAGCAGAATATACATGGTAGCTTTTCTAAAGGTGCCCAAATTCACATAGAAGGTTAAGACTCGGTAGTATAATCGTTTATTGAATTAAAAACAAACTATTTTAACTAATTCCATTCCTAAAAAACAGAACTTGTTGACAATGCGGTAGCCTTTCATAAATGCGTTGTATACTTTTGAAACGAACTTGTGTGCATGTTAGTTATGAATGACCGCGCGTAAAATGAATGAGTTGCCCATAAATCGCGCACTTTTTGAGATAAGTTCAAATGAATGTATTAAATTAATTATGAGTGATTTAAAATATTTATCATATTTTATATTAGATTATTTATGTCTAGAGTTTAATAAAAAAAATGGATACACTTAGAAAAGCTTCCCTGTACATAAATATTTCAAAGTATCTACTCTGCGCTTGCTACGTGGCCCTTTCTCTGTAAGATCATTTTTGATGATGACGATCATGAACTGATCTGATACTGAACTTAGTATTTTACTCTGAATAAAGTTTAATTTATTTTATTATTATACTATTTTGGAAAATGTTGTTCCAGGAAACATTCGTAATTTTTAAAATTGCATTTTAGACACCTATTTTGTTCAGTTGTAGCAGAATATAATGCCAAATTTAAACAATCTTAATTAACGGTATGATTATATAGATTAAGACCATATCAATGAATAGGAGTTGATTCGCATATCTGGAAAATACCCCCATTTAAATATAGCTTCATAAACATTCAAAACCGCCAAGTAACGCGCCCAACTTAGCTATGCTATGCTTTAATTTTCGAACGCACTGGCAATTTACGCCGGGCCGGGGGAAAGAAAAAAAAACCACAAATATGGCGCGCGGCGCAGTTTTTCCCGCCATTTTCATAGCGCTAAAGCCGCCGTATAAATCAGTGTGGTAATGCCGTATGAATTATGTGAAGCGGGCTCGGAAAACGGGCAGTTTGTATGCAGGGCGCCGGGTGGATAGCTTACGCGCGGACGCGGCTTTAACCGGCCCGGATACCGCCGTAGCTGGGTATTGTATCGCCCAGCGGAGGAAGTACCGGGTCTCTTGACGTTCCTTGTATGTTGATATCTCAAGCTAGAAAATCATTCATAAGATGTTAAACCATAAACCACAAGGCACTGGCTCGAGCAGCAGAAATACTGGCAAAATAAAAAGAAAAAAAACCTTGTGTTCAATTGGTTGTGGTTGAATCAAACAGGAAAGTGTCACGTTCATATACGATTCTATTTCAATCCGTGCTGGTATCAAAAGATTCCTTTGCATTTTTATATTTATCATTATTATTGTTTTTAGTAAAACATTACGATATTTTCAGATCCATAAAATTGTACTTTAGGTATTTCTTTAATGTTCTTAATAGCTGTATTTACGCTATTGCTGCAAATCGTCTCAATCTTATCCTATAAACGAACAATTCTTGTATGTATATATATAATCGGAATCTTGGAAACGGCTTCAACGATTTTCATTAAATTCAGTATGTGTGTAGATTTGGGGACGAAAAATCGATCTAGCTAGGTTTCATTTAGAAAATGTCCTTTTAACCCTGTTTTCAGGGAATGAAAAATATCATTCGAATATGACAGTAAATTTCGCCGCAAAAAAAAATTATAATAGCTCGGTCGGTAATCGGGCGGCCCCGAAACAGACGGCCGCGGTTCGTATCACGATCATTTACGCACTTATTTATTTTCCTTTTTTTTCTATACCAGATCATTTTCTTTATTTTTTATTGTTTTTATTTCCAAAATACAGCAAAGCTCGGTCTCCAGGTACTTTCTAATTATACGAGTATAGTGTTGAAAGATAGATTTAGAGTGATTAATTTGTAATTCACTTAAAAAAAACAGCTCTTAATTTCTTTCTTTGAAAACTGAAAATCACTTTCTATTGTATGTTTATGATCCGAGGCCACAAACATTTGACTCCTTTGACGTAATTTGTCCTGACACTCGCGATATTAAATTATTCGCAAAAAAGAAAGTTTAATTTAAATAAAGCGAATTTAACGGACATAAACGTCACTTCAGACGTCATACGTTGGATTTAATCAGTTGTTACAGTTCCCCCCTGGCGTATGACCCCAACGTGACGTCACAAAGGCCTAGTATAATATTATCTCCGGGACAGAGCAAATCAAAGTGACAGACGATTGATTGCAGACGCGTGCCACATACAGGTGAGGATTGCAGGAGTAAGGATAAAGGTGTGTTCCACTTGGTACTTGTGTATCGTGACCCAAAATATTTTTTTCTATTAGGGAGTTGTCAGGTAGAGCAAAATGATGTTCTTGTTTTAAATAAGCCATGTTAAAAAAAGAGCTCTTTATCAGTTGTTAATTAAAAAAAACCCTTTCATCTGATACCCATTGTTGTAAATGTAGAAATTATAAATCGCCATCGTCCAATACCAATATGAAATTAATATGCAATTATAAGAATTTTTAATGGAATTCATAAATAATGGAATTCTGAGGTTCACCTTCTCCTTTTTTGAATTAGGTTGGAAATACATAAATTTCATAATACGAATTAAATCGATTACATAATCTAAATACCTAGATTAATAGTGTATATACATAGATTAGTTTTCGTATCGTAGCATTGGAACTAAGTGGAACAATCCAGCAATGCATGGCAAAGGTGCATTTAATAGTGGCTTGATTGATGTTTATTGCATGGGGTATGCTTTTGACCTCTCATCGCCAATTTAGTATTACAAATCACAAATTCCTCGTTGGTCCCTATCTTGTAATACTTAAAGATCCAATTTGCAACGACTCTACATTACCATGCGATAACATTGCTAAATATTGATATTAACATTTCTTTTTTCTTAAACATTGAATTCGTTGAATACTGACTTCTATATCTATGTTGATAAGTATTATTTTTATTAGTAAGACTATAGCCCTGTTTTCCTACTTGTAACGTTAGAAGGGTTTTACCTACATTTAAATTCGGTCTATAGCTTTAACGGTCCTATTTATATTGTACTAATGGCGAATATAGCGATTAATTAATTTGTTTAACTGCACAATAACTTGGTGCATTTTTATTTTACACTGTTCGATAAAGGCGTAAGTAACAGTTGACAGAACACAGTCTATTGGCGTGAGAGTGCCCTATAATTACTTTTGACATAATTGTATTCGACAGCGGAATTTTCATTTGGCATCGATACAGACAGGATTGCAATTGTCTTTGTCTGTACCAAGATTTTTTTTAATGTGAAATTAAAACGCGAGCAGACGGTTCACCTGATGTTAAGTGATTAGCCATTAACATCTACAATACTCGTGGGCTAGCAGATGCGTTGACAATAATCATTCATTCATAAATGATCTGAGGCCCTCAGGCTACCTCAAGTGCAAAACTTCCAATCCCACTTCTTAAGACTGTGCTATGCTTCTCTGGATGAGACTGCCCATTAGTGCTGCAGTTGTTACGTCCTTACCGCAGCCATCAGTACTCAGAAGAATTTTTTTTTTATGTGAAAAGTTGCCAAACGAGCAGTCGGTTCACCTGATGGTAAGTGAATACCGCCGCCCATGGACATCTGCTACACCCGAGGGTTACAGATGCGTTGACAACCTTTTAAAAATTGGGCTTCGGCTACCTCACTCACCAGACGAAACGCGAAAGTATTTGTCATACTTCCACTTTACGCTGGTCTTCTATGAGGTCGTGGTACTTACCCGGACTTATACATGTGATACTTGCCCATTCGTGCAACAGTCGAGGCTGCTGCGTGGCCCTACCACCGTTAATAATGGATATTGTTTTATATCGTAATGCTATACTCCAGTGTCAACGGCATTCAGATGTAACAGATATTGCATTAAGTTGTAATTCTATTAGATGCTGTTGACTCTAATCGTGCTACGATAGTCATTTACAAAAATCGAAATGCAATATCGTCGAAACGCTTACACGATTCGGACAAGTCATGGGAACTCTTTAAGATCAATATGCGTTAAACAGTTGATTGTTATTTCTGTCTGCCGTTGACGTGATGGTGTCGGGTCAATTTAGCATCGCGCCAATGCTAACAGTGGGTGAGCAGAGTTCTGAACGATTTACACGCTGACTCGGGAGTTTGGCGATGTACGTACGGCGTAAACATGTGCGCGCGTTTGTTGTTACGGCCTCTGCGAGAATGTAAGTATTAAATATGTTGGCAACACCAAAAGAAGTGTCATTCTATGTGGTATAAATGACGCTGCATGAAGCATTTCACGGTCCTTTTGTGTCAGTCATCAAGCATGTCACGCGTTCTCATTTATCAGTATCAAGTAGTTTATTAATTTTCGGAAAATACAGTTATTTTAAACTGTATCAAGTGTTTTATATGAAGTTCTTGGAAACCGAAATTCCTTCAGCTGTCAACAAGAATTATACGTGCTGCCCTTTCGGTATCACAAATATTTAATTTGTGATTACAGTGGTGATTCTTTAGTGACTAGAGCTAAGTCTAAAACTGAAAATAAGTAATTAAACCAGTGTTATTGTTATACAAAGTAAAACTACGGTGAATTCACAAAATTATTTATATTTCTACCTTATTAGCTCGATAAAACAAAGTAAAGCTTATTAAGTACATGACACGACGAATACGTGTTTAGCAGAGGGCTTATCATTGTTGAATTATGTTTTCAATTTCAGTTAAGACTATTCTAACATTAGGGAGGACATTCTATGGAATTACTACTTATGTAATGCATGTTTGCTAACACATTCTGTAATGAATAATAATGTCTGTAACTAGCCATGCGATAACTTTGTATTTTAAATAGAGCAGATATATCAAGGTAACCGATACGATACATAATCCAATGAAAGAGGTATTTTGTGTGTAATTTGCTTGACTTCGTCTTTTCTTCGTTTCATTGTCCAGCAGCGCTAAAAATATTCAAAAGCACGCAACCTAATCGTCCGCGCAAACTTCAATCTAAAGGCGGGTGCACACGCGCGGCGGCACGCTGCGCTAACGAGCTTGCAAACAGGGGGCTACAATAATAAATAGATATTAGGCGATTAGGGCCCGTGGAGTCACGTGGCGCCGTGTGCGCCCGCCTTTATAAATTTACGAATACACGTGTTGGGGCATTATTAAACGGGCAAATATCGCGATGGCGATTGATTTAAGACAGGTAGATTGCAGCTTTAACATTGAGAATAACAGAGGGCCAATGGGAATTATCTATCGACCTCTCTCGATCAACACTTGAATATCTTTATATGAAAAATTGTCAAGCAAGCGGGCGGTTTAGCTGTTGATAAAAACCTGCCACTCACGGACATCTAAAACACCTGAGGGCTTGCAGATGCAGTGGAAACCTTTACATAAAGGAGGGCCCTTACCTTACTCGCCAGACAATGCGGAAATGCTATATGGAAGTATTATATACTTCACTCCCGTCTTCTGTGAGGTGGTGGTACTTCCTTTAACGTGCCTGCTTGACGTTGCGTGGCCCTACTTCAGTAAAATGATAATTCAATAAAAACTTCTGTTCCAGAACATTTGATGTTAGAATTTTATTAAGCGTATTAAACATTTAACACAATTTACGAAAGGATAAATCCGGACATCATTTATGTTTGACAATTAAAGCGGAAATTACAGACCAAGGTTTAGAACACCAGTTGCCCGCAAAAACGCTGCTTAGACGTAAGCACATATTAGCATTATAAAATAAGGGAATGACGCACGAGTGATTTGGGTTTAATACAGATATTGGCTGTTTTAAATAGCTTTATTAAAACTTTTTAATCAAGAATGACATAAATGAATCACGGCCTTTCAAAACTCCTTTCATGAAAGGCTTTGAGAAACTTTGAGAAACACACATACTACATACACAATCAAACATGAGAAACAGATGATGTTCGTGTTGGAATAAGTAATTTATAAGTCACGCGTTTATAAAGCATTTTTTTATCATTATCTGTTGCAATTTAATTTTTATTTTTAGTACAAGTCTCTAGGAACGAGTGTCTGGGAGTGAGTTTAAGGTGAATGTTAAAATGTATACATAAATTGTCGAAAATATTTTGGCCCCAAATACGAAACTACGATTTTTTTAAACCACAGTGATTGCGCGGTTGATATTGTCACCACGCATAAATCACAACGTCTTAATTTTAAGAAAGTTAAGGTCTGAATCCCGCTAAGGACGAAAGGTTTTTCGACAATTTGTGTACACATTTTAAATTATCTCTTGCATTAAATTGCATTGTCGTCATAGTATTTTTAACCACATCACCAGGAGAAGCGCAGTCGCTAAGCTGCTGGCTTCAGCGCCAGCTGTCGTGGGTTCAATTCCCACTAGGGACAAGTATTTTTGTGACCCACTGATAATTTTTCCGGATCTGGGTGTTTCTTCCCAAGGTGGATTGACATCAGTCAGGCGGCCGGTCTTAAAAAACATGGCCGAAATAACTTACAGCATAATTCACATGATGTGCCGTCCCCACCTAGCTGGCAGGGGCAGGAGGATGATGAACAGGTGAAGCGCCTACTTGATAAAGTCCTGCCCAATGAACAAGCAAAGAGGACTCTAGTCAAAATACGCACTAGTTAGAACCATTTTTCTCTCTGATATATGATATTACTAGATGCTGCCCGCGACTACGTCTGCGTTGAATGAAATCGTAACATTCAGACAGAAAGACAGATATACATAAAAATATATATATATATAAATTATAGCCTATGTCATATTCTGATGTATAAACTATATTATTGTAAAGTTTAATTAAAATCGATTCAGTAGTATTTGCGTGAAAGAGTAACAAACATCTATCCATACATACAAACTTTCACCTTTACAATATTAGTCAGGGTTTTTTTGATACCCGATGTTAAGACATTACCGCCACCTACCGACATTACAATTGCCTTGAGGTGGCTGATACGTTACCAGCTTACAGTTAGGGTTCCTCATTTACCAGACGAAACGCATAAGTTAAACACGTCCACTTCACGCTACCACCACTACGCCAATTGGTGTAGTAGGTAGTGACCTTGCAGCTTGCACCAGAGGTTGTCGGTTCGATCCCCTTTTTTTTTTTGTATCGGGGGGAAACCTTCCAAAGATACCCTGTCACGTTACATGACAGGGTTATGTGAGGTTCTTACCCACTAAAACCCCCTCGGTGGCCATCCTCTGTACGTTTGGAGGGACTCCGGGATCTCCCACAGAACGCACCGGTGTCCCTCAGTACTGCGCGTGAGCACTCCCCGGAGAAGGATAGCTTCCCCGGTTCTCTCACCATCTTGCAGCAGCTCGAGACCACTTCGAGCTGCTGCCCATCCGTGTCCCTTTTTAGTCGCCTTTTACGACAGGCAGGGAATACCTTAGCACTATTCTTTAAGCCCGCGACTACAGGGCTGGGGTTCGATCCCCTACTACTGGAAAATATTGTGTGATGAACACAGTGTTTTCCAGTGTCTGGCTGTTTATATATCTATAATATGTATTTATTTCCAAAAGATAAGTGCGTATATGTATGATTATTATTTACCTAGCTAATTAATATGGATACATATTACAACTATGTCCCGAATATATTACATATGTGTCCCGAAACAAAAATATTTCTGTGGGGCCGTGGCGCTCGAACGAGCGTATTGCCACTACTACTGCCTATTCGTTTGTGTACCGTCGATTGCGAAATTCGAGCTATGGCTTAATAGAGCTTCTAAACAACTGAAGGAATAGTTTTCACTAAACTGAATAACAACGATGTTCGCAACTGTACACGAACACGTAGTGGGAGCGAGACAGAAAGCGGTTTAGACAGCAGCACGAACGAGAAGGCAATAGTGCCCCGCAGGCTCACAATTGGCACATGATGGTTTAGACAAACCTTATATTCGCATTATGAGTCCGCGCTTTGTAAGATATTCATTTCTAATTAAATAATAACAGTTATTACAAAGGAAACATACAAACTTGTAGGGTCTGAACGATATTCGTGCATTGTGCCTCGAAGAGATCATAAAATCGATCTGAAAAGGCATAAAGAAAATCATAAACATCTTATTCACATGAGAGATTCGACTCACAAAAGGACAGCCGTAAGGCTATCCTTTTGTGAGTCGAATTCTAAAAATAACACTGAAGAGTTTTATATTGTCTTAAAAGTTCAATATGAACCCTGCAGCATCAAAGGAGGTATACTAAAACTTTTAGGGCGGTTTTAAAAAAAAACGTTCGACCTCCCACACGTTCGATTGTCGTTCGAAATTCAAAATTCGAATGTTTGAAATTGGAATGGGCGACGGCTACCGGAAGCGGCGCCGGCGCACGGTAGCCGCGCGCTGATACGTCAATTAGCGGGTAAATGTCAAAATTCTATGTGAACTACGCTCTAACATACAGGCGGATCAAATTGCAATCGAAACATAAATGAATCCTTGTGTAATGCATCTAAGATTTATTTTATTTTTATTTTATTTTATTAAGGCATAGAAACAAATGTACAAAAATAAAGATATAAATAAGATAATAATACAGTTACCCCTTCTACTTAATTTTTAAAAGTAACATAGATATGAGTTATTTATTTATTAAATATTAGATAGATTCATCAATTTATTGAATGTATTCAATGTTAAATTATTTTTTATCACTTTTATTGAGATTAAACAATTTTCATCAAATTGAAATAAACTAAAAAAACAACTTTTAGTGTTTGTAACTATAATTCATAAAAAAAAACGTTTAATTCAAATTTGAATTAAAGGTTTTTTTTCATTAAATGTTAATATTAATATTGATTTCTTCTAATGCAAGGCATCGTATCAAGTTACCTACGGCATTAAACCCACGTAAAACACTTGTTTGTGCTGAAATTATATATACCTACATCCCGAAAAATAAAACTAAATAAAACCATAATTACTATTTAACTCCAAAATATTTCGGATCTTTTCAGAACATGAAATGAAATAGCAATGCTGAACTAATCACCGCAAATGATTGTAGAGTCGGTCCCTAATTAGAGGGCCAAATTATATCCGCCACAAAACGCTCCGAATTTCGCAACATCCTGTATATACGCAAATGGGCGAATCACGCACGACCGACGTTCACACGTCGCGGGGCGGGAACTTTCCGAGCGTTACAACATGCATCTTCACGGATGCTTCCTCATAGGGGGCTGCTGTCTTCTCAATAGCTAAATGCTGCAGCCTCGTCTGTTGCACGAATGGGCAGGCTTCTCCGGGTAAGTACCACGACCTCACAGAAGACCGGCGTAAAGTGGAAGTATGATACTTTCGCGTTTCGTCTGGTGAGTGAAGTAGCCGGAGCCCAATTTTCAAAAGGTTATCAACGCATCAAGAAGCCTCGGGTGGGTGTAGTAGATTTCCATGGGTGGCGGTATTCACTTAACATCAGGTGAACCTGCCTGCTCGGCAACTATTCACATGAAGAAAAGTTGTAAAAGAAATTTTATTTATTTTATTTATTTATTCTTTATTGCAATTATCTTAAGCAAGGATTACAAAGGGCGAACTTAATGCCTTTTTGCATTCTCTCCCAGTCAACCCGGGGCGTGGTGCGAAATCGTGGTAGGTGCAATAATTGTATTAACTTTTGTGTGTTAAAGGCTATGAATGAATGAATGATTGAAATAACAAAAGGCTATTATAATGTTAATGATTTTTTTTAAATGATAACCACACGCTCCAGGCTATTTCAATCGGACTTTTTATATTGTATTTATATATATTCATGTCATGTATGTCAAAAAATGGAAAAAAATATGTAGTCAGTTCAGTGGCTTTCTTTTCCCAACCGGTGGTAGTATTTTTTCTATCAATAAGTTAGTGTAATGCTCGTACGTTGAATATATATAATAAAGTAATTTGAATTTGTGACTTAAGAAGCTCCTCGGGGAACCACAGCTAGGCAAAAGACCAGCCTGAAGTGGAATTAACGGTTGCACTTTGTTCTAGTGAGTAAATGTGGTAGGACCACGCAACAGTGTTCACTATTGCACGAATGGGCAGGTCCGTCCGGGTAAGTACCACGACCTCACAGAACACCGGCGTAAAGTAGAAGTGTTACACTTCTGCGTTTCCGCTGGTGAGTGAGGTAGCCGGAACCACTTTATTAAAAGTGAATTTATTCCATTTTACCGTTATTTCAGATGGGTGGGATAGCTCTAGCTAAGACTCCTTGCAGCTTTTATCCTAAACCCCAGGTTAGCCATTAATTTGTATACCATTGTCTTCTATATAAATTATGTCAATCATATAGTCCATACATACATTTTTAAAACGTTTCTTGAACCCAAAGACATTTATATGGAGCGGTTTCTTATACCCATAGTAGAATTTTCGCCACCAGTCGACAGCGGCGTGGGGAAGAACCCCACACAATAAATCACAGACCGTGATTCAATATTAATGATGTTTTAACCTTACTGATTTATTTGAAATGGTCCAAGGGCATAAGTGACGCGTGGTGTGGTCATTGGATTTTTTTAAGAAAAAGTGATTATTCAAAAAGGCGTGTGAACTCTTGCATTTTATACACATATATGTTACATACAGCATGTCGTTACCATCGCGACAATAAATGAACACACGTCTAATCCTACTTGCATCATCCTACCTACTTGCATCAATCATAAAAATAATACCTACTATTAGTACCTACTTGCATCAATCATAAAAAAATATTAACGTTAATAAAATCCATAATTAAAAAAATATATTTTTCAAACAAACTAATTAAGTAAAAAAGAAACAAAATTTGTAACATACTATACAACTACAACTGACTAATTCATACATTCAGAGACTTTTTCATTCGTTGCCACAGCGTCGCATTACAAGCCTCTCCTTCTAACAGTATGTTTTGTCTCTTTTAAATTCATTCATGCTTTGTGACCTTTACAAATGAACTTTACGTTACAGTTTTATCCGTAAGGATGTTCTAAAATTGTTTGTTTTGGAAAATTTAATAACTCTGTAAATATTGATGTTTAATACAATTTTAAAAAGTTATCCTCCATATGTGTGTTCATTTACTGTCGCGATTGTAAAGATACGCTGTATAATTACACTTATCCACTTTCACATGCATTCGCACGTTATATACCATAGATATATGTGGTTCTCTTTTTAATGTCGCCTTTTCGTTTAAAATTTTTGTTGTGTCAAATCACAATATTTTGCTATTATATTAGCAGGTAGTTTTGCACAGACGTTGCAATACTTTATGCGTATTTAGGAAATTTAGTAGTATACCTATTTGTATTATATTTAAAAAAACATATTTCAAGAAACAGAAATTTCACTCTTCTGAATATCAAAGACTGTGAAATTGATGCCACATTTACATAAAAATCAAATAGTTTCTAAAAAAAACCGCTCCGCTGCCGCCTCCGCTTCCGCCTCCGATTTCGTGTGTGAATTGGGCCAACTTCGTCCGGCTCGGCGTCGAAACCCCAGTTTTGTTTATTGCTAATAAGCTTCTAAGCCTCGCGCCACCGAATTGCCTGCGTCTTGTCTATGGGGTCCGTCGACACTGGAGCCCCATGAATGTATAGCTTGCTTTGGTAGCATTTTTGAGCTTATTTTATTTACCTTATCTCAATAGTTATGGCGATACTATACACAATTTTAGCATCCATAATCATATCTAGTTAAACAACTGTTTCATTTAAAAAATTATGTTAAATTATACAACTCCCTTCGATAGGTTGATATATTAAAACAGTTAGCCCCGAGATGAGAAAGTTTTAGTCATATTACACACTACAAGTATATCTTATCTTCTTTAATATCAAGCAAGCAAACCAAAAGAGGAACCTAGCAAGAGGCGTACGATATTAAAATGTGGTAGGAGCACGCAACAGTCTTCGCTGTTGCACGAATGGGCAGGTCCATCCGGGGAAGTACCACGAACTCACAGAAGACCGGCGTCAAGTGGAAGTGTTATATCCGGTGAGTAGAGGCCCACTTTAATAACGGTTTTTTTTTTATTTGAAACCTTACGGTTGTTGCAAATGTCCATGGGCGGCGGATATCACTTAACATCGGGTGAAACGCCACCTTCTCATATAAAAAACAAGTGTTCTTTAGACAACACGACTGAAGTAAAACTTCTTTAGCTCCATCTATGTGTAATCTGTGTGTCAATCTGTTTGAATTTACAATTTCATTCACTTTAAACGTAGAATATTTAACGTATTGAACAAAATATAAATTTATAAAATTTCAGAACGAAATGAAATTACGAAATAATCAAGAAATCACCGTTCGCGTAACATCACACTTTTCGCAACGCCGATCACAGTTTTTAGCTTACTCCCCAAGTCATGCGTGCGTAGAGAAGTTTTACTTCAAAAATGTAATAAAAGAGTTCGAGCGTCTCACCCGACCTAAAACTGACGTATCCAGCGACAGCTACAATGGCCCTATTATGTGCACACACACAAAGCCAACACACAAACACGACAGTGCGCTGCGTTTGTGCGTGACGTCACACCGCTCTACTTACTACGGACGCGCTAAGGCGGTGAAAGAGTTCGCACCACCGAAACGCGAGCGCGCAAACAGCTTTTTATTTGCCCAACGCGTTCGCGCCGGCCGCGCGTGACCGCCCCGCGGCGCTAAAAGCCCCGCACGATCTGTTTGCCATCGCCCCGTCCGCGGCTAGTGTTGTGCGTGGAATAACGCGACCCGTTAACGGCAGCGTTGCAGCGTAACGCGTTCGTCGTTATCGGGCGTTTGTCGGTGCTTTATTGCCTTTACCACGGACACTAAAGCGTCAGTCGACCTGTTGTGTCATTAACGTTGCTTTCATATCTTATTAGGTTGACTCGTTATAACGTTTGACAGCAGTTTTTAATAGCGACCGTTGGAGAACCACTGCGAGCTATTAACCGGGTGTTACGTTGTAAGAAGTGAAATAAATATCCCTAAACAGTCCGTAGACTATTAAAGCTGTTGAACTGAAATTAGACGCAAAGTATTCACAAGTATTTGATTTAAATTATTTAAAAATAAAATCTTCACAAATATTTCATTTATCAATATTCAAGTTTATGTTCCTTCATGATCTACAATCGACGAAAAACACCCTTTTAGCTATGAAAGCTGTAGCAATATACTTACCTGTAACCTTTGTGTGAAATGATCTCGGCAAACTTTCTCAGACCATTTTATAGGCCAATTCCTGACTGCGAGGATAGACAGCTATCGTTAAGAAGTTCCAAGTTTTAAACGCTGCAGTTTACTATAAAAAGATTTTCAGTTTACTATCAAATACATTTGTTCAAAAATTCAAACGCAAATGTTTACTTACAAGGATGAAGGATGTGATAAACTTAGTGTAACGATATCCCAATGCTACAGCAACGTCTTATCATTTCAGCCTATTTGAGTCCACTGTTGAACATAGGCCGTCCCCGCTGACTGCCACAAAGAACGATCCTGATCCGGGCACAGGCACAGATGGTCACTCCATCTAGCAGGGGGTCATCCTACACTGCGATGGCCAGAGCGAGGCTACCACTATAAAACCTTTCATCTCCATCGGCTATCGGCGGCCCTTCTATTCCAACAATTTATTTATTTATTCATTTATTGCACATCCATTAAGTAACAAAAAGGTGTTAGGGTAATTAGTAAAATAGTTCTTTATGGACCCTGTTTATAGGGCATAGTACAAAACAAATCATAAATTCGGAGAGAGCAAGATGTATCACTTAGGTAATTTAATGGGGTACTTGTATATGTAGTTGGTATTTTGAGAGGCTATTTATTTTTATAGGTAACATTTATTAGTTTTAATTTATATATTAATTATGAGTAATTTGTTTAATATATTTATGATGTGAGATCATTATGTGTATTTTTTTAAACGTATATATTATTAAAACCTAAGATATCTTCTTTTGTAATAAACCACATCATACAGATTTTATTGATAGAAAATGAGGCAAACGAGCGATCAATAGCTTCTTTGTTGAAGCAATCACCGCCACATATGGAACTGAGAAGTTACAAAATATGCTTTACTAGTCTTTGATGGTCTGATAAGGGTCTCTCTATTTGAAGGTGCTAAATTAGTATACTTTTGAAAGAACCGTCAGCGAAGCAGGCTCCTTTATCCTTCGGCTTTTCCTATGGCTTTTATCGATAAAAGTGCTGTGAGAAATCGCTCGGAGTAAATCTGCAATTGAGTTCCATCATACCTTAGCTACCGTACAATAGACATAGCGCCAAATACTAAGAGTAAAAAATATAAACTTTACTGTTGCATTTTTTATAATTAACTCAATGTTATTGTACTCATATTCTTTTATTCCTTGTATTTATTTTATTTTCTATAGTATTAATTAAAACCACTAAATGCGAAAACTTGTAAGTCGCTTCATAATTGATTCAATCATTGTTCTAATTCTTTCACAGATTAAATATGAAAACGAATAGATATCGCTCGCATCGCCTGAAGTGGAAAAAAGAAAAAAAGCACAAAGAAAGAGAAAGGAGAACTGTTCTGAACATATGTACAAAGAGACGGTGCTTTCTTGAAGTTATTTTTACAAGATTTTATTAAACTCTTTTTTGGTTTGTGAAAATGTACGATTACGTCAACGCTACTATTCAAAATCCAAAATGGCAGCGGCCGCAAAATGGCGATTTATAATTTCCTCATTAACCCTATGATATTAATTAGTGATTTCACCCGAATGGCGTAGTGGGTATGGTACCTGTCTGATGCGTCAGAGGGTGTGGGTTCGATCCCCACTGCTGGAAAAATATTGTGTGATTATTAGAGTGTACGGGTTTGGGACCTACTATTGATGCAAATGTCGGTGGGCGGCGGTTATCACTTAACATCAGGTGAACCGGCAGCTCGTTTGCCACCTTCTCGCATAAAAAAAGCTTGTTTACCCTTAAAGCGAACAAACAAACGCTTGCACCATCGTTCTCGGAGCCGGTGGCTGACATTCTTAACCGTCTAGCATCTCGCGCCCCGAATAGAAAAAAAAACGGTGACATTTTAAAACGCGCCATATAAGTATGTACTATGTTTATTCCTAACCAATTTGTACGTTAAACAGTGCACGTGTTAAAACCATTGTCGCACGCCCTGCCTAATTGGCCAACTGTTTTTGGGGTGGCGTAGTGGTCCCCCCCCCCCCTTGTCCCCCACCCCCCTTGGCTTAATTTGGCGATGGTAGCACCACGACAACCTTTGCTTAAGCAATTGGCACGTAGTATTTCCCAAAGAATAGACTCGCCGTCGACGTAACGTCACTTGCGTGCAGCGCGAAGGCCCGATTGGTGTGGGGAATAGTGCACCTGCCTCTACCGTTAGCAGGTGTGGGTTCGATTCCCGCTGCTGAAAAAAATATTTTGCGATGAGCATGGTGTTTTTCCAGTGTCTGGGTGCTTATGAATGCGTAACATATATTCATTTACAGAAGCAAAATATTTTTAAGTATGTTAACAGTTTTCTAACCCCTAGTAGAAGCGTTGCTTATGTAAGACCAGAGAACGTTGTATAAAAATATGTCCGCAAATATTTATTTATTTTATTTATCGGCACCAATGAAATTGTTAATTTTATGTGCTGACTTTTTCACATGCTCAGCGGTGAGGGAAAACATCGTGAGGCATATTTTCGAAATATTGACAAAAAAAAATATTTCTAATATATGTGGTTGGTTAAGTCCACCAATCCGCCAGCAATGGAACATATACGTGACTGTTACTTTACTTTTTTATTTATTTATGTACTTGTCGTAACCAAAACCATAGACCGAACCCAATGTCTTACTTCCATATTGAAATTAAATTAGTTGGTGATGAAAACAAGCCGTCGCCAAACAAGGCTGCTACTTTACTTTGCATTAAACACAGCGGACGATTAACAAATCAATTTTATTATGAGTAGCAAGATATGCAAATAGAATATTTGTTGTTTTACTAATCGAATTAAATAATTTCAAAAACAGAGAACATATTTCCACACTAAGAATCAATCACGTTTGTAATAACAGGCAGAGAAACCATGTTAGATGACTCCGTGGTGCAGTTGCTAATGTACTGGCTTCGGTGCCTGATGTCTTGGTTTCTATTCCGACACGGGACAACTGTTTGTGTGACCCACAGATGATTGCTTCGGCTCTGAGTGTTTGTCCACATGAAATTTATGCATGTCAAAAGTCCTTGCAATACAAGACTATGTTAACATAGAGTAAGGGAAATATATTTCACAATAAAAAAATGTTGTGTGCATAAAAGCATAGCTATGCAACTTGATTTGCGAGGCATAAGGCATATGTCGCAATTCTTGTGGTTGTTGATACCTTAACATATTTGGCGACATTTTCGACAATATATTTCGCAACTGCTAAAACTGGTGCCTTTCAAAATGTGCTTATCTAGGACATATGTATGTGACTCCACCATCAGATGGTATATGATCTGTAACATTTTATTTTAATGTTGTATCGTGTAAATTGTCTTTTTGTCACCTACGTTGAGTAGATTATTATACAAAAATGTCTCGCTGAGCTTCTTTCGTCGGTTCTTCTCAGGTTAGTGGCTTTTTCCAAACCGGTAGTAGTGTTTTTTGACATTCAATAAGTAAGTGTAATGCTTCTGTATTGAATAAAGATATTTTAATTGAAATTTAAAGTTGGCCCAATATTATACCTTAAATTAAACCTAGTACATTAAATCTTGTCTTCAGTGTGAATATATTCCATTCATTTGTCATTTTTTTTGTGAATTGGCTGCTATTCCATAAATGTTGTTACACCTCAAAATGAATTTAAGGCGAGAGAATTTTCGGTCCATTATTTATTACGACATTCATTGTGGTCTTACTCAACAATAAAGCTATGATGGACTTTGATTAGCCTTTAATAATGAAGCCACATCAACTGCCACTATTTCTCAATTGGTTTAATTAATTGAAGCGTGGGCGTAGTAACCTCAGTGATACAAAGCATTGACTTACAGTTATATGTGTATAATATGCTCTTTTTATTTCGTTCATTTTACTTCATATTTTTATGTATTATTTTTTTGTTATTTTTTATTTTCTTGTGAGTTGTAAATTATATAATCAGCTATGGAAGAGCGAAGTCACCTGTTACAGGCATTTTATGCTTACTAGGTGACTTCGATCGCTGAATTTGTTAATGTTAACAAATACTTAACGTAATAAATATTATTATTATATGGTTCATTTATTTCTCTCAGGTATGACCTGGTGATATTAAGTTAACACGGGTTTTAACCAAGTGTTAACTTAAATTTGGGGGGTTGGTAACCTAAATTGTGGGGATGAATATTCGTTATCAGAGCTAAGTTGAAGAAATTTTCGAACGATGCGGCACGTGTTAAGTATGGCAGCATTTTGTAAAGTTATGTATGTGTGTTTAGGTAGGTCTAGTAATTTAAGAGAGTTATGCAAGGCTTTAGGTATAACGCCCGTAGTGGATAAGATTATAGGTACTATAGAAACTCTGTCCAATTTCCAGACTCTTCTTATCTCTTCCTGTAATTCGGTGTATCTTCCTGTAATTCGGTGTATCTTCCTGTAATTCGGTGTATCTTCCTGTAATTCGGTGTATTATTATTGGGGGGATATTCATTTGTTTTCTCGTCTGGTTGGGTTTATAAATAATAAATAAAAATAAAGATATAGATATATATTGCATATATAAAATAAATATTATGGATAAAAATAAACATATATATATATATATAAATAAATATTTTATATAATACATATATAAATAGGACCCAACCAGATGGAAGCCCTCGGCAGGGGAGACCAAACGGCCGAGGGTTAGGGCGAAAGGGAGAGAAACCGGCGGACGATGCGGGCGGTATCGAGGAGCACCGCCTTCTGCATTTGAGCCTGGAGCGATCCGTCCCGGAGTCCCAGTCGCCTCAGATGTTTAGAGAGGCTGACTGGGATCAAACCCATTCGCAGACACGACTATCGGGATAATTTCGGTCGGCACACCACCCCACATGTCGGTCACCTCGTGAGCCAGGTCCAGATACTTCGTCTTCTTATCTGTTTCGGCTTTCACGAGGTTCTCGTCATATGGAATGATAATGTCGACCAAAACTACCCGCGACTGTCCCCGGTCCATCAACACGATATCAGGTTTGTTCGCGACAATTGTCCTGTCTGTGATGATGGACCGGTCCCAATAGAGCCTGGCGCGGTCATTTTCGAGCACGGCCTCCGGAGAGTACTTATAATACGGCAGTTTCCGTTCCACGAGGCCGTATTTCAGAGCGAGCTCCTGGTGTAGGATTCTGGCTACTAGGTTGTGTCTATGCAGATACTCAGAGTTAGAAAGCATGGAACAACCGGAGATAACATGCCGAAGCGACTCCCCGGGATGGCGACAAGCTCGACAGATGTCGACGGTGCCATCCTTTAGGATGTATCTCCTATAGTTGTTCGTCTTAATAACCTGATCCTGTATCGCACAGACAAAACCTTCGGTTTCCCCAAAGAGGTCACCGAAACGTAGCCAGTTCAGGGAGGCAACAGTATCTACGAAAGGCTCGTGTAGAGCCTTGTAGAACCTCCCGTGGAGCTCTTTCTCCTTCCATACAGCCTCTCGGTCGGAAACGCTCAGTACTCCCGGGTCCTGCCATTGCTCGTTGGCTAAGGATAGAGGGGTAAGTCCTTTATCACAACTAATGACGTCCGTGTAGATTGACTCATCCGATCTCGCCAGTAAGTAGTTACGGAGGCTGCACACCTCGCGATTGTGCATGGTGAGGGCGCTTAAAAAGCCCCTCCCGCCATGCTTCCGCGGAAGGTACAGCCTCATCACTGACGATCTCGGATGATGCATTCTGTGGGACGTCATAGTTGTGCGGAATTTTCGGTCCAGGGCGTTGAGCTCAGTTTGAGTCCACCTGAGTATGCCAAAGGTATACATGAGGACTGGCATGACCCAGCCGTTAAAAGCACGTGCCTTGTTCCCGCCTGACAAATGGCTATTAAACACCTTTGTCAGGCGTGCAAAAAACACGTCACGAACTGACTGTTTCATGCCAGCCTCATCGATACACATATTTTGTGACATACCCAGGTATCGGTATGTTTCAGCCTCAGAGAGGGTCCTTATGTTAACGGGCATAGATAAGTCTATGCCCGCCGTATTAGTGACCTTACCCCTTTCGACATGAAGGACCGCACACTTATCCGTCCCGAGCTCCATTTTGATAGAATTGCTGAAATCACAAGTGACTTTAAGCAATTCCATCAAATGGGAGCGATTGGAGGCGAATAACTTGAGGTCATCCATGTAGAAAAGGTGGGTCACTTTTGTCCCTCCTCTCCGAAGCTGAAATCCTCCCCCCGAGCCCTCCAGTAATACGCTGAGAGGATTCAGGGAGAGGCAAAACCATATTGGACTCAAACAGTCGCCCTGGAAAATACCCCGTCGTATCCTTATCCGGTATTCCGCAGCCGTCATCCGCTCGCCTAGATGACAAAGGATCGTACTCCATTGCCCCATACAGTGCTCGAGGAAGTCTCTTACTGTACAGTCTACTTTGTACAGTTCGAGGACCCTCTTTAGCCATGTATGGGGCACCGAGTCGAATGCCTTTTTGTAGTCTATCCAGGAAGCGGAGAGGTTCCGACGGTTGCGTTTAACCATTTTACCAATGACCGCGTCGATGAGAAGCGGTTCCTTGGTTCCACGACCGCCGCCCCGACATCCATTCTGAGTACGAGACATAATCCGATTCACATTAATATGCCGGGTGATTCTCATACTCAGAATAGATGTCAGTGTCTTATAGATGGTAGGTAGACACGTAATGGGGCGGTACTTACTCGGGTCTGTGGTAACCTGATCTTTAGGAACCAAATGAGTGACCCCAGTAGTAAAGAGGCTCGGGAGCGACCTCTGATCGAGAGCCTCTTGGAACTGCCGGGCGAGCACAGCGTGACACACCCACGAACCCCTTCAGCCAGTAGTGATGCAGCCCGTCGAGTCCCGGACTTTTCCAGTTCGGGGCTCTACGGACTGCCTCGGATACGTCGTCGGGTGTTATGACGACGGGGTCCATGGGTGTAATGTCTGCACATTGGCTCGCCACGACTTGTGTCCAAGGGCCCTCACTGTGGTCTACGGGCTCTGACCACAGGCTGCGCCAGAAGGCCACAGTGTCTGCCTGGTCCGGTCCTTGGCCCGTTCCACAACTCATTGGTCGCTCTAAAGATTTGTAGAGCCTCTTTTGGTCACTCTGGAAGAGGCGATTCTGGCTAAACCGCGCCGTCCTCTCGGAATATCTCCGAATCCGCTTCCCCCAAGCAGCGATCCTCTGCTTCAGGTCATCTATGCGCTCCGTTAGTTTTTGCGTAATGTCCGGCTGGGACAAGTTTATGTTGGTCCCAGCGAACGCCATCCTAACGGTGCGCACAATTCTGGGCCTATTATTGCCCGACCTGAAGCTTATCAGCCTGCCGATGATGGCCCTTACCTTTGCGATACGGTCCTCAATTCTTCTTCTCCATGCTGGGATAGTGCTACCTGGTCTGGTAGCACGTCCAGCCTTGGGAAGTTTGGCGCCAACGATTCGGCATACTGCCAGTGCAGCGCCAAAGAGAATTGAGTCCGTATCGCAAAGATCCCGGCTAGCTTCCAAATAGGTTGCCAGCATCGGGTTAAGAGACCTCACGACAGACCGACTCCGCTTACTTAGGGGTATGCGGGGGAGACGTGGTCGATTCTCGAGAGGCGTTTCGCGCACCTCCAGAATTGCCTCCTCCAATATGCTTCCCATCTGCTCTATTTCTTGGGCGACTATTCCATCATCGCACGAATCTACAGGAGCCGGGGGGTTAACCGCGGCCTCCGCATCTGCTTGTAACCCTGCAGGGTCCGCAGCTTGCGGGGCCGTATCCCCAGCCACTACATTCTCATCCGATGAGGGAACAGCCTCACGACGTAGTCGTTCGAGCTCGGTATCATCAAATATTTTTGAGCGCATGATGTACCGAACTCGGTCTGCCAGGTTTTGCTCGGTGACGGTTATAGATGGCTCCAGCTCAGCAAAAAAGCGATGCATCCTTGCCCGATACGCAAACCCTCCAGTCTCACTCCCTTTCGCCCTAAGATACGCCCGCATTGCGTTCCTATTCATATCTTCAGTCCAGCGCAAGCGGCGTATTCCACCAGCGGCGGGTGCCGATTGCTGGATCCGAGAGGATCCTGCCGACACCAAGCCAACTGGTGGGGATGATGGATGCGAGGTACTGCTTGGTGGTCGTGCAGTACCCCGCGCTTGGCTGGCGTCCCGCATGCTGCCACGTCCAGCGCCAGCTCCAGACGCGCCCTGGCGGCCCCCAGGCAGCGGCCCTATGCGCTTTCCTTTTTTTTTTTTTCCATCATCCATTTTTAGGGCGTCGTTTAACGGAAGACGCCCCCAGACCGGCACCGTTTTCTGTAGTGTGGCCGAACGCACAGACGGGCCTATGCACCCTCACTTATGCCGAGGCACGGTGCAAACACCTTTTGGCAAGGCACTGACTGATTGCGCCGGCGCAACAGTTCTGTCACTTGAACTGTTACGCCGGTGGGCGATGGGGTCGTCACTTCCCTACGCCATTTTATTATATTATTATTATTTATTATTATTTATTATTATATTATTATTATATTATTATTATGGGGGGATATTCATTTGTTTCCTCGTCTGGTTGGGTTTATATAAATATAGATACATATTGCATATATAAAATAAATATTATGGATAAAAATAAACATACATATAAAAATATTTTATATAACACATATATAAATATATATTATTATTATTATAGTGATGATTTGTGTGAGGTCGAGTCCTTCAACAACGACATCTCAAGATATATCGATCGCGATCCAAGCCAAGGTATTTTTTTATATGTTGACAAACTTCTACAGACTCGTGGTCCGTACTCTTTTTTGATTAGCATTTTTTATTTTATTATTTTTTATTTATTTTTTATTTTATCTTTGAGCTGTCACCGCCGCGTACACCAACTGGACTGGTAACGGTGCAGCACTGAGTTCGTATTTATTGTAAAGTAAAAAAGTAACTTATATATGTCCCACTGCTGGGCAAAAGCCTCCTCTATACAGAGGGTATCAGGGCATAGTCCACCAAGCGGCCCCACTGCGGATTGGCGGATTCACATATCTTCGAAATATATTTTTTTTTGTTATTATTTTGAAAATATGCAGGTTTCGTCATGATGTTTTCCTTCATCGCTTAAAAAGTTCATTGGTGCCGGCACCGGGGATCGATCTCAGGTTGCTCGAGTATATTGAATTAAAGGCGAGCGCCCGGACACTGAGCTATCACGGCTCTTATTGATATCTTTTCGTATTTATTGATATCTTTTTTTTGTCCACGCCGAGCTTCGAACCTACATTTGAGGGGATCCCTAAAAGGAAACAGACTCCCTTGGATCGTGTCGTGTTAGTCGATTGTCCATCTTTCGTTAGCAGGGTGTTGCGGAGCGCAGCGGAGCTGACGACGTCTTCGTGTCGTCGTGTACCAGCTACGTTGTTCTCGCACGTCTGCGGGTCGCCTGCCCGGTAACCTCTTCCGCAGCTGTCAAAGCCTAGGCTAATAGCAAACTACGCGTCGCAAAAATGACACTGATGACTCCGTGGCACAGTTGCCAAGGTATCGGCTTCGGCGTCGGGGGTCGTGGGTTCGATTCCCACACGGGACAACTATTTGTGTTTGACCCACAGGTAGTTGTTTCGATCCGCGTGAAATTTATGTTTGTAAAACGCCCCTACAACACAGGATAATATTGTTCTAAAGTAAGAGCAAAAAAAAACAAATTAAAAAAAAAAATCTCACGATAACATCAGCGCTGATAACGCATGATAGAGGAAGACAATAGAGTGGCCTACCAGCTGATTCGGGCAAGGTCAAGTGGTTGGTGTGAGTCTTGACTTGTACTTGTACAAAAAATATAACGTGACCATTTAGGTCACCGAGCTTTATACCAAATGCATTCCCCATGGTTTAGACGAAAACCAGAAACGCATACGCGTGGAACATGCGGTGAGAGGGTTCGAAAATGCCGTAGAATAGACCCCGAAGGAAGAATGGGTCCACTGCACTTCTCAGTGGTTCTATCTAATGTAAAGACGTACAGAGGGGAACGGAGAATACTTCGAACAACAATAAAAGTATTGGCAACTTTCTATATTGAGCCACTTTATGATTTTTATAGTTTCGTACCCAAAGTAATGGGACCTTAGTAATGGAACCTCATTACTAAGACTCCGCTGTCTATCTGACTGTCCGTCTGTCACCTTACATTGTTTTGTACTATGTAGTGACTATGCATATATATTTACACATATATAAGGGTATACAACAGCAATCAATGTCTTGCATCGCGCCAGCCGTCCCGGGTAATTCACTAATGAAATTTCCGTGTTGCCCGCCGCGCTCGCCCAGAGATAAATGAAGTGTCGGCCTCCAGGGAACACCTGATCTACGATCCCTGTTAGGGGCTAGACAACACGGGTGTCTTATAGCAATCGCACTATTAGCTATTATCGGAATATTCTTCCCCATTTCATTGTATGTTTACATATCTTTTTTTCGTTTAATACACGCACGCAAAGTTGCGTTTTCATTTGTGTTATTAAAATTATAAACTGTCTTATCATTTATTCTCTTGTCACACGTGTGTTGAAACAGAGTACGAGACACCCGGCAATCCCTTAATACTTAAACATGGAAATAGGTCGGAAATTTCTACGAAATATTATGTCAATTAAATATAAATAACAGAAGCTGACATTGTAAATAGAAAATTAATATTATTTATACATCTCTATTTAAAACAGATAGCAAGTAAAAATATTATTTACAATATTAATAATGTTATTCACAATAGATTTAATTTGGTAATTACTTTATATTATTAAAAAAGTGCCTTCAGCATCTAACACACCTAATAATTGTTTACTAATAGATACGAATCGCCTTTAAAATATAACTAGCAATAAATTTCTCGTAAAGCATTGATATTATACGTTTTTTTTTAATTTTTAATTACTTATAAGAATATGATATTATACAGATTACATTTCTATTACTAATTTTGAATTTAATAATCTATTTCTGTGTAGTAAAGCGTCACCTAAACATTCATCTTAATGTACGTTTTCTGTTTAAAAGAGCTAATGAACTATGATTGTCTTACTCCCCAAATTCGATTCTAATTTGTTTTTCTTTTCGACTCGAACTCACTTTTGATTCGAACTCGATCTGAAAAGCTTACTCCCGAACCGAACCGAAACTAGAGAAAAAATCGTGCGTTATCGAATCCGTTAACTGAATCCGGCCCATTACGTCACAGACAAATGTTCCATGTTTACGGTTATAACATCTTTTTTTAGATAAAATGTTAATTAATTGCTTAATTTTTCCCGAAAAATTATTCGATCTTTGTTAGTTCCAATTATCGCGGCCACTCGATTGTGCATTAGCGTCAGATTCAGTGGTATGGACTCTCATGAATTCGAGTCAAACTCGATCAGTCGATAATATAATAATAACAAAATCATGTTCCGTTAATGTCTACAAGACGCTCAATCTATTAAATTCCCATTAGGCTGGCATCCTTGCATAACGTATTAGGTCGTAAATTGGATTTGCTTAAAATGTTGCATATTAAAGAAAATATTACTATAGTACTGTTATATCGGATGATACAGTGAAATAAAAAGATGAAGTCCTTCGGTGTCTTATTGGGTTTTGCTTTCAGAAAAATTAATGAATGCCACAGGCATTATTTAAATGAACATATTAGGCCGTTTGTTTTCTATCAATACTTATAAAGCAGCTTCTAATATAAAAACGAAACAGAAGTTTGCGGTATTTTGAAGGTAGTAAAAATTCTTAATTTGTCATTTTAAATGCATAAGTTTAAAACACATTAATTTTTTTTAAGTAAGTATTAATGTGTTTTATATGTAATTAATTGTTTGTGTAATGTTTAGATCTATTTTTTAATGTGTCAATTCAATTCCAAATTGTTGTTATTTATTTCATAATTGTGTTTTAATTGTTAATTTGAATTTTTGTCTATTATTACTATGGGCTTTTGCCTGAAATAAAGAATTATTATTATTATTATTATAAACCCAAAATAAAACGTAATGAAACCTGTAAAATAGTTTTAAGCAACTATGAAAACTACCAGTCAACTTTTATCATGAAAACAGGTTTAAAACTACTGTAAATTGGTCAAATTAACATTGAACCTCTTTTAACGGAATCTGTAACGCCATCTAGCGGTGATGTCATAACTAGCGATAATGATCTTTCTATGAGACAGTTACAGTTAGCTCTTGTAGATGTCGCGGCGTTAAACGCCAAACTTATTTAATGGTTAAGTAATTTTTCCTTTCTAGTGGCGAATAATGCATCAACCATTTAAACATATAATATGAAAGTATATATAAAATATATAGGTGATTTTTTTGTAATGATATTACAAAAAAAACATCTCAGCATTATCTGCTCAAACGTTGTCTGGAATAGGTAAACAACTTGGGTTTTAGTTCCAGTTGTTTTTAAAAGATGTCTCTAAAACATAGTAATTCCTGAAACTGATGATTTCAAAATTGTTCGTCTAATTCTCTATCTATTACGTATTAAAGGTCTTGATATTTTAATCCAACCCCAAAAAAAAAGACTTAGTGAAAATTATCGCACAGACTCTTTTAATGCTCACTGTAAATCATTACTCATATAATTTCTCTACGAAATATTTCAAATTTATGGTTATATGATAGTTTTATTTATTATGGTTATATGATAGTTATAAGTTATATGATAATAGTCATCATCAGCCATTGTTTGGTTCTTACTGGATATTATGTCCAATGGCCTCTCCTAATAAATGACCTTGGCTCGCACCCTTAGTATCCAATTGCAACCATTACTCTTGCGAAAATCAGCACTCCTCCTGGCGTTTCCTAATCTCCACTCAAAAACTACTCTTCTCCATTAGCTGTCGGTTCAGCGAACAACATGACCAGTATCTGCAAATTCAGCTAAATTAGCATGAAAGCTATCTCGTTGACTGTAGTTCTCTGTCCGATTACTTATTATTACCTTCATAGAAACCCCGAGATTAGCTCTCTCCCTACTAAACCCACCGAGGGTGACCACGTTTTAGAACCGTAGGTCATGACTGAGAGAAGGCACTGATTTTAGATCTTTACTTAATGGACTGTACAATTGATATACACATTGACACCCTAACCCGCCTATATTTTTCACCGATTTACCCCTCAAAGTACTTTTACTAATTCGTAAGTTATATGTCTCTATAGTTCTCTATCGTTTAAATTTTTCTTTTGTTTGCTATATAAAAGTAGTGGGCTGCTGAAATTTTACCCTTTGAATAAAAATTTAGATATATAGTTACTTGTTATAATAGTGTTAAAATAACAAATGACGGACTGTAGGTATATTAGATTTTTTCCACTTTCTTTTCAATTCATACCAACAGATGGCGTTATTTAGCAGTTACACTAAAAAAAATTAGCAATCGAGTAGGCGATTTAATACCAAAAATGTTTAGAAACTCATTCAGTCAATCTGATATTATAAGTCTGAAGTTATCTTCAATCTGTGCGATTGTTTGACATTGCCTGTATAAATAATGTGAACAATAATAATTAACATTCTTAATGTAATTTTTAGCTTAGAGCATTACTGCGCCACATAAACTAGAACTATGCTAAATTTTACACTCCTCCATGCGTATAATGTAACATGGGAGACAAAGAACACATATTAATAAACACATTATTTCTTTTATTTTTTAGAATAATATCCTATAACACTTGGTTTGAACATAATATCTGAACACAAGCAAAACCTGATTCGTATGCATACAGATAGTGAAATACAGTCGAATCGAATGCAAGCGATGAGAAAGTGAATGGGTTCACTCCAAACCTATCTTAAATAGGTTAAACTATCGCTTCGTTTAGTATTTGATAGTGTTTTGTGTGAATATTAGTTTTTATCCCTTATTTTTCTAATGTTCGCTCTTATTTATCAATAGCGAGAGTAAAGACAGGTTGCAATCACTCAGAACAATTGACTACATGTTAACTAATGGCAAGGAGCTATTATAACGTCCAAGAATACATCGAGGACAAGGATGTAAGGAAATGACTCTTGCTCTGCATTTGCAAACCCCCTGGTTGCTGCTGAATTTATACCTATATAAGTTTGTATAATTGTATCACAAAAGAAAAAAAAACAAAAAAAGAGATAACGAGACCGCAGAATATCTTGCCGGTTCTTCACTGTATAGGTCTAGTTTAGTGAAACGGTGGATATTTTTTGAAAGTGTTCAATAAAAGCTTAAATTGAAATAATTGAGCTTAGCCTATATTGAATAAACGAAATTTTGACTTTGACTTTTGATCCCCTCCCTCGACCGTGTCTATGAGTAAGGTACTCGGACGATGTTTCGTTTTGTTTTTTCTCTTTTTTTATGTGATAAAGTGGCAAATGAGTTGGCAGTCCTGATGTCAAGTGATAACCGCCGCCCATGGACTTTTGCAACACCCGTAGGGTTGCAAATTCGTTGCCACCTTTAAATAAAGTGGGCCTCGACTACCTCACTCACCAGACGGAACGCAGAAGTGTAACACTTCTACTTTACGCCGGTCTTCTGTGAGGTCGTGGTACTTACCCGGACGGACCAGCCCATTCGTACAACAGTGAACACTGTTGCGTGTTCCTACCACAGTCAACAGTTATCGCGTAACGTGAGGAGTCGGCAATCGTATCCTATCGTATATATACATATATATATATATATATATATATATATATATATATATATATATATATTTTATCGTTTCCCAATCTTCTAACGGGGGCATTGCGTCTGAAAGGAACTGTTCGTAACATCCTTGGCAGGTTGTTATTAAGAGTATTCTAAGCGTTTCGCAAAACACTTTCGAGAACCAGATAACCGTGGGAACGGGGAGGAATTAGAGCCTCCATCCGCCGCTAGATGGCGCAATAAAATTTTTTTAAACTTCATATTTCATGTGATTAATGTCTCTAACGTAGTTTATTTACACGGGAAGACTATGTTATAACTTATTCATGTAAATGTAAGTGATGATTTTTGTTGGAGGTGCGATCTTAAGAATGTGGGTATTCTTATTTCTTGTACGTAAAATCGGTTTTAAATTTTAATCTTATTTAGAGGGCATACAGAAACTAGTCGTGTTTATGTACATTTATTTAAAAGCTTTTTGCACAATAGCGGACTTAACACCATAACACCATGTTCTCTACTATTCAACCGACAAATAATTATACAAAATAAAAAGTACTAAAGTCTAAGTAAAGTCTATCGATTCCAGCGTAGGGGACCGTCCCCTACGCTGGAATCGATAGACTGACATGGCTTGCAATATTATGTTTTAAAAATTCCAGTCAGTTTAGTAAAAATTAGTAATGACTTATTTCATTTTGGTTTCATTTCTTCATTCAAAATTGAAGTTCTTTTTATGAATTAATACGAACGTACTATACAAAAAATGGAAACCATTTCATATCTGACATTACCGAATGATATGAAAACAAAAGTTAAGTTGCAATAAAATTTGCAGTAAATGAGGAATAACGCAATACATAATTATATTGCTTATGTAACTCTTTCTACATCCAACCAACCAATTTAATGTTTATTTATCTGCCATCGTTTTGCCTATTTGTACATTAGTTTTAAAAATGTCACTAATTAAATTTCCATTAGCACAATGGGTTGGCGTAGGTTGCAGCTGCTATATAATCTTCGTACTCACTGTCGTCTGTTACGACATATTTGTGGAGAAAGAGGACGATTGAGCGTCTTGCGACAGAAACAAAACTTTTGTATTAGGAACATCGCTTCGTTAAACGCAAGTAACGTAACCGAAGCCCTTATTTAGAAACCCCAAGAGAAGGAGGCGATCGCGCATTCAAATGGTACAACCATTTTGCTTAACAACGACTTTCAGATCTTACCAATTAGCTACAGTTCGTAAACACTAAACGCGTGCACTGTCTTCGAACGTTATTACTAAACGTCAGTATTAACTATGCAAATATTACTTCACCGATTGTTTCCATTGTACTAGTCTAGAAGTAAGAGGTTCTTCTGTATCGAATGGGCTCGTCCAAAGAAAGTACTGTCTCGCAGAAGACCGACGTAAAGTGGAAGAATCACACTTTGTGAGTGAGGCAAACGGGACCCACTATTAAATCGTTTGGCGACGCATCTGACAACCACCATAACGTAACGTAACATAACCTAGCGCGATACTCGGAAGATGATGCGCCGTATTTTTTTTTGTTCACATTTGTAACCAGCCGTCTTACTCCCCAAATTCGATTCGAATTTGTTTTTGTTTTCGATCCGAACTCACTCTTGATTCGAAGTCGATTTGAAAAGCTTACTCCCGAACCTAATCGAAACTAGAAATAAGATCGTGCTTTATCAGATCCGTTAACTGTATCCGGCCTATTACGTCACAGACAAATGTTCCATGTTCACCGTTATAACGTCTTTTTTTTAGATAAAATGTTAATAGGTTATTTTTTTCCGAAAAATTATTCGAATTTAGTTAATTCCAATTAGAACCACCACTCGATTGTGCGCTGGCGTCAGATTCAGTGGTACGAACTCTCATGAATTCGAGTCAAAGTCGATTGATTCAGAACTCGAATCTGTCGGGAGTAGGCCAGAGTAGATTGTATTAAAATTGCAGAATTTTCAAATTGCCCATCATCAATTCACTTGCAATACAATGTACTCCATAGATTATGTAACCCATTGATTAAAAAATATAAAATAATATCTAAAACGATGACATTTTGTTTAGGTGAACTTTTCATTTGTGTGAATATTTTGATTTTGATCATTCGGTTTATGTCTGTTTTATCAAAATTTGTACAATAAAACGATTGTATATTCCATTTTACACTGTAAATTGTAAAGACTGATAGCTGGTTAAAGGGATTAAAATTTAAAGTATGTCTTTCAAGCGGTCATAATGTTAAATAATACTATTTCACACATAATATGATCTCTAAATAAGTCCAAGTTAACGCGAAATCTTTAACTCATGTTTATTATTCGGTTTAATGATTTTTAGTAATGTGGTTACTAACCAATATTTTATTTTTATGAATCTATTACGAAACATTTTAATAATCCGCTGTTAATCCATTAGTACCTGGTGGACCGAGCTATGCTCAGTTTTTTTTTGGATAAATCATGTATTTTGAAAATAAAAAAAAATAAAAATGAAGAAAATGATATGGTGTAGAAAAAAAAGTAAAAAAAAATAAGTGCGTAAATGATTGTGATACGAACCGCGGCCGTCTGTTTTGGGGCCGCCCGATTACCGACCGAGCTATTTACCGTCATATTCGAATGATATTTTTCATTCCCTGAAAATAGGGATAAAAGGACATTTCATAAAAATGAAACCTAGCTAGATCGATTTTTCGCCCCCGAATCTACGCACATACCAAATTTCATGAAAATCGCTGGAGCCGTTTCCGAGATATATATATATATATATATATATATATATATATATATATATATATATATATATACATATATATATATATATATATAAGAATTGCTCGTTTAAAGGATAAGATTAATTAGAATGTAACATGTGCTACATTTCAGACAGAGACAAACAACAAAAATAGCTTGTTAGCTAAATATATACTTAACTGTGGTAGGGTCACGCAACAGTCTTCGCTGTTGCACGAATGGGCAGTTCCGTCCGGGTGAGTACCACGACATCACAGAAGACCGGCTTAAAGTGGAAGTCACCCTTCTGCGTTTCGTCCGTGAGTGAGGTAACCGGGCCCATTTAATTATAAGGTGGCAACGCATCTGCTACCCAACGGGTGTTGCAAATATCCATGGACGCCGGTTATCACTTAACATCAGGTGAACCGCCAGCTTGCTCGCTACCTTCTCACATAATAAAAAAACTTTACCTAGAGCTTATGATCTCTCGTGACACGTACAATTTTTGCCGAATTTTGAGTGTAAATCATTTAAACGTACATAAACCTACATCAATTAATTAGTAGTGATTTTTTTATTTGAATATTACAATAATGTTCATAATAAAATATTGATATCGGTATCAGGATTTGAAGTCAAGTTTCACCTAGAAATCAAAAAGATGGATCCGGACAATGAAAATCCATGGCACTACGGTCCGCAATATATCAGTCTCTGCTAAGCTTAAAATTATTATACTACCATACTACTTTTTATTTTATCTAAGAATCGTACCAAAAAATTATTTTTTCTTCTAACTATGTACAAGTCTATCTGGACCGGACGGGTAATAGTTACGCTGTAATTATGGCACTATTAATATCAATAGCGCCATAATTACAGCCTAGTATACTCTCTCGGACCCTGCATCTAGCTCGTGATAATAAAGAATGGTTCTTCTAACAGATATACACGTATTAAGATTGATGTCAAACAATTGGTCCTCGAAAGACTAAACATATAACATATTAGGGTGTTTGCACAGTTTCTAAACTTAATTTAATTGGTTTGGTCTCATTATAAATGCTAAAAGTGTATTATTTTTTTACTTTTACGCCAATACAGATACTATCGCGTTCACTTTAAATTTAGATTCCCGAGTTTCAACTGAATAGATAATAAGTTACTAAACTTAATTCAAAGCACAAAACTGAAGCCCGAACTCTTTTGTTGACGAAGAAAAGTATGAATTGCAAAATAACAAGCCAAATGTAAAGCATTATTCAGACGAAACATAAGCATGCACACGATTCCAGCGAACAATGAAATATTCCGAAATCAAAGCAACAGAAATAGCCCTGGAATTTAATTTGATGACACAACAACTATGAATGTGAACACCGCTTTAGTGTCTATATGGAGTCAAATACACTTGACGACATGCACACACATGTAGAATGTGGACTCTACATTCACGACTTCTGCTATGAATGTTACGTAAGACGCCGAGAGAGGGCGTGCCGAAGAAAGTGGCCACCATTCAATATTTGCTTATTATCGCTGCTCGGTACAGTCGCTATGAAAATACATATTTTTAATTTAATTATACATTTGAGACTTTTGACGGAAATTAAATAATGTAGCTGATGACGGCCTTGGTTTATTGACGAAATCTAGTTTGAAGATCGGAGGTATGTTTTAAAGTCGCAGGTTCATATTTCAGTGGTGCCAATTATTTTTATGTCTAACAGATTTCTAAAACCACTGCGCCCAGTATATACTAAATGTATGCTCGGTTGGTTGTAAAAAAGATAAGCGTTGGGTCTAAGTAATTTTACGAAACGTGAACAGCAACTTTCTCCTACTGCTGTTTGTTATAAAATAAAAAATACTCTCACAATGTGTATTACCACTACACTACTAATAAGGTGTACTAAAATAGGGACAAAATATTGAATTTATCTTACACTAATAACCCTCCCCGGCTTTGCACGGGTGCAATGTATTATACATATTAACCCTCTTGAATCACTCTATCTAGTAAAAAAAACCGCATCAAGATCCGTTGTGTAGTTTTAAAGATCTAAGCATACATAGGAACTAACAGACAGCGGGACGACTTTGTTTTAAACTATGTACTGATGCACAGCAAAGAGACATTTCCTCACAGTCACTTACTTCTTTTGCCTTCCCGGAACCTCTCCACTAACACTTAAACTTTATGGTATGGTATTAAAGTTCAAATTGACTTTTCAGTATTATTACGAATCTTTTGCACGGAAATATAGAAAAGTGTTGTTTTTAGACAATTCAGGCAAATTTTTATAATTTTTTATTTCCTAAGAACCAACACAACAAAAAAAAAGTGAAATCGGTCCAGCCGTTCACGCATGGTGGCGTGACCAAGGGAAATAGGGATTCATTTTTACATATATAGATATAACTCTCGCAAATAACATTTACTACGTTGTAGGCACTCATAAGAAACGCTGAAAATTAGCAAGGCATTAACATCTAGTGGTTTTTTTCGTGACTGTACGCTTATTGGCGAAGCGGGCGTCGACCACTGAGAGCAAGATACGCAATAATTTCTCCTCTCACCCAAAATAGAATCCGTACATTCCGACATTGACACAAGTTGGCGGATCTTCCATTTCGAAATACTGCATAACTGATACCGTCATGTATACGTTTATAATCATATATTTTTGCATTCACAGTTTTATCAGCCTACGCTGAGTAATTTTAGCTGTTTATTGAAATTCATGTAATATAAACATAGAAACCTTAAACATATAATATTACATTATAACAAAACCCATGGCTCAGACACATAAAAACATTATCACAAAAACAAGTGGCTAAATTGATTTTCTTTATTCAAATTTTTTATATTAATACCAACTTACATTATTTAAGTAAATACCAACAAGAGTTTTATGGCCGTTAGTTACATAGCTTCGTAACTTTCATAACGACTTGTAAATTAAAGGAACGCTAGTAACTCACTTTCCGTAGGTAATGCATCGGCTCGTAAGGAAAACGCCTCGAAGCTATATTCAACTAACGGCCGTTCGTTGAATATAGAAACCTTGCATTAGTCGATGTTAGTGATTTGTAAGTAACTTGATATGAAATGGTATCTCGGTGGTGCGGTTTGGTGGCTATTGGCTTCTCACGTGACAAGTTTTGTGTGACTCACAGATAATTCAGATCTGGGTGTTTGTTCCCAAGGATATACGTCATATTCAGAAGGGTTCCAGTATCATGAACAACATTATAGACATGATATGCCGACCCCGCCTAGATGGGATAAAGACAGCGGAATTGGGATAAAGGCAGGGGAATGTCAATCATATCTTTTATAGTGTGGAAGATTATTTACACACCGTTACCAACTTGCATCTTTCCCAATACATTATTTGAACTTCATCTTGTTTTAAAGCGGATATAATAATAATTAATAAGTTTATGGATTTAATCATGTTTAATATTACCTTTAATACCGTTTCGAAACTTTTGATGGAATCTATTATACCTATAGATGACTCAGTAGTTTCATATAAATATGCAATGCAAAATAAAAATCCGTAAATTGTTGTTAACAACTTTGCAATACATTCAAATGGAAACTTTTTATTGTTGCAATGAGGCGTACGCAATTGGCTGTATGCAAAATGTTTAATACGGTACATATGTTCGCTTACGCGAGACTGAATTATTTATAAACCTCAAAACTGTTCGGTCATTACCCAACAATAACATTGTAAATGACGTGACATGAAGAAGAGCTGGCCTTTGACTGTGTTAGTATTTTGTTTGCACGAGTTATATTTTACCGACAGATGATTTTTGAATTAGTCTAAATAAATTCCACTTGAACACAGAAAAAAATTCATCAAAATCAATCCAGCCGTTTAGTATGAGTTCAATCACATACACACGCACAGAAGAATTTTATATTTAAAGACTGCATGAGAAAAGTTTTCATACTTTTAAAAATTGTGTTCACAATCAAGGAACTTTGGTGAGAATTATTTTAAAAATGACCCTTAAATGTGCAAAAAAATTAGATGCCCCCTTTCTTTCAGCTTATTATAACAAATAATAACATCTAGTTGTATGAAATATGGTAACGAATGTATGAATGAATTGAAAGTTTTTTCGTTGTTATTAACATAAAATGACAGGTTAAGATTCCGAGCGAGAGCTTATTAATTTAACACCAAGAGAAATATAATAAAACAGGGGAAAGTGTGAATTATTAGAAGTTATAGAGATTAGAGAAATAACGACGAACGGACGGTCGCATCGATCTGTGCTGTTACCACCTCTATGGTCGAACGCACATGTAGAGATCCCGAGATGGTAGAGTCAGTCCCAAAGCATCGCTCGCCAGGGTAAGACGCGAGCACCAGCGGTTTTAAGGCGTCAAGTCAACAGTAGGTTAACCGGCATCAGGTTAATAGTGCAACGATGAACCATTTTTGTTCCACGGAAAATGTGATTCAATCTGCGGAGATATTCTGTTCGTGAACTTGTCGATTGAGACAATCTCGGATTTTCTGTGTGCGGAAAAGTTTTTTATAGGATTCTTAAGTGAGTTCGGTGGTTGCAAAGAAGGTAAGATTTTCAGTAATCAAGTGCTATGCAAATTATTAAAATAGAGTAATTAATCGGTGTTGTTTATTCAGTTCAGTTCAGAAGAACCGTATATTAAACGGATTTAGAAAGTGCGCATTTGTTGCTGATATCTATGTATTACTTTTTGTTTTTGGCTCACTTATAAAAACTTATCTTTGATTGTTAAATTAACACTGGTTCTTTTATATTTCATTTAGGTATTTATGACAGATACTCTTCTGCCAAAAGTCAAAAAATCTTTCATTTTCACTCATCCAATCAACTTGTATGCTTAATATGGAGGAGAGAAATAAGATTTGATTTTTTTATCTGTATAAATAGTAACAAAAAATTAAATTTTGCTTCTTCTATACTCAAGTTCGAACTCGTATACGAATATTTTCTCATCGGTGAATTATCCTTTTAAGATTTAAATAAATTATGTTTTAATGTTATATCATCATTATTGTTTCAATGATCATGTTCTTCAAAAATAGCAATTGAAGCGCCAAAAAATTTTTTTTTAGTCTACTTCAACTGATTGAAGTTCCGATTTAAGACCAAAATTTTTTGAATGAATTCCTAGTTTCATTATTTTGCTATATTAGTATAATGCAAAACAGGATAAAATAAAACACAAAAATAATATTTAGCATTCCATACAAAACTAGCAAGTAGCTCCTTTGTTTCGTTTCCCATTCTAAAATGCAAAACTAATGCTCAAACATTTAAGCTCGGGTTATGCTGCAGAGTTCCCTCGTATCGCGTTAGTAGAACAATTGAAAATTGAAGAGAATTATTTGTCTGTCTATCCTGTCGAAATTTATAATGATAATATTAGATTAAAACATAATAGACAAAGTCGTACGCCTATATAGAGTTCACGCTTACACGCTTTGTGTAATTCCGACTTACTGTGGGTTCTGTTTCGTGATAGAATTTTACAATGATTGAGAGTTCCTCTTCGGGATAATTAACGAAATATAGTTGAACATTTGTTTCTAACTGTTGTTATAAAAACATTAAGTTTCGAATTCCAGTGTTTTATTCGATTTTACTTTGTAAATAAAGTAATAAATACAATTCGCAATAAACCTATTTTAATAATAATTAAAAGTTAAGTTGATTAACAACTTAACTTTTAATTATTATTAACATATTCGCTATGTAAAGATTAAATTACAAATAAACAATTTTCACATACAGGTTTTCACACTCGTCAGATGACTATCTCAGTGGGTCAGTAAAACCCGTCTCCAGGTAGCTCTCGAGAAACTTCTGTTGTTTGTCGTTTAAAGTTATCCAAATGTTTCGTGTTTATCCAGTTAATGCACGGGTTATATAAATATTTTATCTCTACTCGAATAGCGCGGGTAGATTTGACTTTCACTGCGTTTCAAGGACACAGTTAGGCTGCTTACAAACTAAGATCTATCTGTCTACGTATTTGTGCACTGTTTTTATCTCTAACCCACGTATTAGTATTAAAAACTTTTTTTTCTTTTTTCTTTTAAAAACATTGCCCTTACTATATGACAACATTATAATGTAAGAACGTTTTACAAACATCAATTTCACGTGGACAAACACCCAGATGTCAAAGAACTATCTGTGGTTCACGCAAATAGTAGTTCCGTGTGGGAATCCAACCCACGACCCCCGACGACGAAGTCAATGCTTTGGCAACTGCGCCACGGCGTCATCAAAGTTTTAGCTTCGAAATTCGGTAATACACTGCGGCGTACTCAGGTTCGATTCCAACCGCAGCAATATTTTAGAATATGACACAATACAGGATAACTATATCTGTGTACATCTATGAAGGTACAGTTTCAAATCCTGGTACCGGAAAATAATCGATAATTTATCAACACACTATAACGGCATACAACTATTATGGAACTTTTATATACTACGATATCCAGATATGTGTATGGATCGTTTACAGAATCGTACAGCATTAAACTTTTAAAATAAATATTATTCCTCATCCTCTACGTTAAAATCCTTTTGCATCTAATTTCATTTATTCATTTTTTTTTTCGAATGCACTGTTTAAATTTATATTTTTCAACCTTTTTTAAACAATGTTAACTAACGTTAATAAAAGTTAGTTTATGCTGAATTTCATTTATACTATATTAATCGAGAGATATTTTTAATTTAATAAATTTAGAGATCAATAAAAAAATTAAAAACTCCACCATTTTATAACTTTGATTATCACAAACATAATATGCAAATGATACTTGCAATATCGTTGGCTGCTGTTAAAAATAGAAAGTTAATGATTTAATATGGTTCTTTATTTTGAAATGGCTGCTACGAATGAAATCCGATATGATACAATTATTTACGTTGCATTAAAAAACACAAATGACAGTGGTAGCAACATGGTTGGGATTTGGTTTTATTGCAGTTTAGGATTCGAATTCCAGGGGCGTGCAATAGTGAGTTTCAAGTTTGTAAGAGTGTAAACAGTTTCACCAATATTATTTTCTACGCACTTAAAACTTTACTCACTTTACTTTTCTTAATCTTTTGGGGCACAATTAACCAATGCTATAATGGAAATATACCTTTAATTATAAAGTAAAATAATAACTAAAACAGTAATAGTGGCCATGCGTCAATTAACCATAAAGCCACTCAATAATCGCAAACAATTTATTTATGGAATTTTATTCTGTCATTTACATCTTTTAAATAAATCCATTAAACGCAATAGATTCACGACCGTGTAAAATAAAACATCTGTACCGGTAGCTTTTTGTACTGTATAGAACTGTCAGAAAATTTGTGTGGTATCGGAGAAGTTTATCGGTGATTTAACTTTAATAACTTATGACTCCAATAAAGCTCGTCAAAATTGAGTATGCTGGACTGTCGTTAAAGACATGATGTCGATGTAATCGAATGAACTTCGCACAGACGACTCTACCTTGGAAACTCGTAAGGTAGAGCGGACTCTAGGTCGGGTCCAACCGGTCAGCCGCTGACATGTCGTCGACCGCGGCGTGGCGCAACACTTTCGCTGAGATGAAGAAAGTTGTCACCAGCCCGCAACTGATTAGAGCCGAGTGAAACCCGGAACTCGGCTCTGATAATAAACAAATAATAAAAGAAATGTTAAGCTCGTTAGAGTGTGTCGTAACAGAAATAAAGGCTTAAGGAAACACTTGTTCTTAAGAAACATAAAAAATAATCGTTCGTTATAATCCCGTGAGGAGCTTTGAGCGATTTTAATACGCACTATGCATCTCGCGCCTGACGAAAACACGATATTACTATTGCAGAATAAAATAGAATAAAAAATAAAATAGAATGTAAGAGAGATGAAAGCAAATAAAGCTTATCAATGATATGTTATAAACACTTCTGTAAACCATTTTTTCGCATTACAATTTTTATATGAAGCTTAAGCATCCGAGCAGGTAGTTCACCTGTTACAAATGGGCCTATATTACCACAACCACCACACACCACCACCAAACGTGAAAGTATATACTTCTACTTCACATCGGGCTTCTGAGACCTTGGTCAAATTAAGCTATATGAACTTGTCAAATTAAGTAACAATTATGTTTACAACTTACGAAGTCGAAGTATGGTTAATACCGTCTTCCCCCTTCGAATATTATTAATTATATAGCCCAATAATTTCTACATATTTATTACATGTCCTATAACACATCACAAAATGGCCAAGAGATAATACATATTTTGACTTAGCAGACTCGTAATGCACATTATTTTGATTACAATTAAATGGTGAAAGTCAGCGTTTGTGTACCCGATTTTGTTTATTATTTCACTTTCATTGTCGCTGTGTTGCCAGGGAATATTAAACATGTATCTAATATTTATTGATTACGTCAAACATTTAATTAAATATGGCAACACATTATTTAGAAGAACGGTAAACAGTTAAAAGATATTTTCTCAAAACCCTGTTATCAAAATATTCAGTTAAATTATTGAAACAAAACTATGCATAGCGTAAGAGTCATCGCTCGCCGATAGTTGTAAAACGCAAATATCGCAGATCGCGTGCGATTCGCAAGAGCTATTATTTAGCTTAGTGGGCCGGGCGTTTCCATTCGCACGGGACACCCGAGTTTCTACTCGCGCGTCCCGTGCTATCTCGACATTACTTACTGTATGTACTGATTCCAAATTTACAGATATGTTTTGAACCCCTTTGGAGTCAGTAAAGAAGTTTTATTTAAATGGCGTCGGCATGCTAAGTATAGTTAAAGCCCTACAATGAAAACAAAAAAATATGTATAAGCGAAATCACCAATACCATCTACCTTGATGGTTGCCCTAAAATTAAAGTTACTCAGGACATTTTACATGTGATATCACTAGGGTCTTTTATTTATTTCACATTACATAAACCATGGCAAAACGTTGCCGTGACGTATCACAATGGATACGCGGCGCGTGCCCACTGTTCCGCGTTCCTCGCGCTCTTGTCCATATCTGGAGCTCGGGTTTCACTCCGAACAGGTTCCGTTCAGAAGCTGATATTGTTTACTTTGGCGCTTTTCATTCACCATCTCTTTTTTCTCTTCGTCTCTATTGATTTTCCTCAGCCGAGTACAAGCGCACGGCTTTAATACATCATGCGGCAGTTAAGTCATATAAGAAACAATGTATTTCTTTGATGTGTAAAGTCCGCAAATGTACATCGTCTGTGAAAAACTATCTAACTATCACGGTTCATGAGATACAGCCTGGTGACAGACGGACCGACAGACAGACAGCGGAGTCTTAGTAATAGGGTCCCGTTTGGATACGGAACCTTAAAAACGAGTGCCATGACGGACTGTGTGTCAATACCGTGTACAGAATAGGCTTTAACTGGCATTCAAGTTGACGAGATGTATTTAACATAACAACAAAGTACTTGCTTCCAAACTTACATTACAATAATCAATCTTCATAATCTTTTTCATCTGTATCCAAAGTAACATCAATAAGGAAATAGTTTTTATATAATGGATAAATCTATGCACATTGTTTGAAGAAGATTATGCACAGGACGAATATCGGCTTCTCAGGACAATTAGCTCAGGGCTGATGATGGTCCGAAATATCCCAAACGTAGCAGAGAAGGAACAAGTTCGTTTACTTTTTCACAGTGACTAGGTACCGGGATATGATCATAAATTAAAGTAATTAAATACAAGGTCGATGGACACCAGACCATTTCCTCTTATTTAGGACGCGAAACGATTGAAATTACTTCCGGTCGCTTGTATCTATACTAAAAGTTATAACGAATAATTACACTAAATACGATTATATGAAATTGAACACTATGTAAAATTTAAAAAATACTTTATGGTTAGCTTTCAAGAATTTTATTAAGCTGTGAAAACATATATATGAAAAATCAAGAATAATAGAATCAAAAGTACTAGAATTAGAGAAAAAAAAATCTGCAACATTTTCTCTCATAAGTATTTTCCGTTTCTCAAAAAAGTGTTTTTCTTTGCCTTGAATACAAGACGATAGTCCCTTTTTAAATTTTAAACCAATACTATTATAAATATTAAGATTCTTTTTTACATACAATATGCATTTTAGATACCTTATGATGTTTCCGCAATCAACTTACTGAAAATTAAACAAATTATCTTTTACACTCCTAATTACTTGTAATAAAGGTTTTAATTATAGATAGATATCGCTGTAATTTCTTAAATTTTTCATACGTACGTTTAAGTTTCACGAAATTATAGTAGTTTCACTAAATACCACAATAAACGATAACTTTAATTTAATTACTTGAAAAAGGATCAAGATTAAAACGTTTTATGATTGTTTCTTGTTATGTCTTATTTTCTTCTTTTTCTGCATTGTCGTGATATTTACATTGTCGTTTTAACATTAGAGCAACAGACTCATCCGGGGAAATACCACGGCCTCACAGAAGATCAGCCTAAAGTGGAAGTATTATAACTTCTATCAGTATATATAGACATCTGGTGAATCACCTGTTCATTTGCCAAGTTTTCAGATAAAAATGCTCAATGACTATTCAGATACTCGGATAAACAATAAAGAGAGAGAGAGAGAGAGAGAAAATCGTACATAATTGTATCGTTCTTTGTCCTGTTAGGTGGAGTCATCACGATATGTGAATCCTATTGTTTATTACCGACCGCTTGCTAGGCGTTCAGCGAGGCTTCAACCTTATTCTGTTGACGTTCCACGCACAAGAACGAAGCGATTCGCTTCATCATTCATCATCCGTACAGCTAAGGAATGTAAGAAACCAGCTGATGTCCGTCTTTCTGCCCGATTACAACGTAGGTGTCTTCAAGGTATGAGTGAATAGGTTTTTAATAAGCTTGAGCTAGCTTACCATCACGGCTCTATCACCAGGTGGGATGGCAGTCAGGTGCTGGCCAGTTTAGAATTTAAAAAAAAAACTTTCTTTGGGAACAAACACTCAGATCCTATATATATATATATAGCTATCATGTAGGTTTATAAACGTTACAAGTATTTTTACAAAACAAGTATAAATCAAAGATAGAGTCAGCCAAATAAACCGCAGTGAAAACACAGTCGGATTCTTTACTGACGCATATCTTTTCTCTCCACCAACCGCTAAGAACCTAACAGTTAACGCTATGTCCGCGGCCCGTTCTCATTTTATCACCAATTCCGAGACGGAGAGTAGCGTAAGTTACGTCAGCTAACGCTCCGAATAGCCATGACACAATAAATTAGCGACGGCACAACACAAGGAGGTTTTCACGCGCCAATAGACGATGAAAGCTGAGCCGGTTTTCGGCGAAAGTGGTCAGTGAGGTGGTGAAAAAATTGCGTTGCGACATTCCGCAAGAACGGTGCGGACGCCGCCCGAAAGGATCGCCTGATATAGACTGGTTATTGAAGATCTTTACAGTAATTGGCAATTTATTACGTAGCTGTCTTGATGTTTGGCAAGTGCGGCGATGGTTTCTGTGAGTTCATATCTCGCTTCATTGCCGGTAAGCCCTTCATCAGTTTGTATTAGCTCTACCTAGAGCACTGAGGTTTGTTTTGGATTAGAGATGTTAACGCATTCTAGAGTCAATGAAGGTAGCACTTTTCAAGAAACCTTTACATGCCCTAATATAATTGGGGTACGTTAGCATCAAAACATATTCGTCTCATTGTAAAATAAATAATTTTAATAATTATAGAACTTGAAAAAAAGTAATCTGTTGTTCTAAGTTCTCTAATCGAATTCTGCAACAATCCGTCTGTTAGAAAAGACATCAACGCGTTCGTAAACTTGCGTTCACTTATCATTAATTTATAGATATTTATTTAATTTTATTTTTATTTCTATTACATTGCCCCATCTTAATAAGATATAATAAAATATACATGTCCCAAAATAATCAAAATATAAGGAGAAAAAATTCTTTTAAGGCGTGCATGCGTGTGAAATTTGGCACTGTAAACGTTTATAGTTATTAACGTATATATTATACCGTACTTATTACACTCACTAAACAAACTGTCCACATTAATATAATCAATATAAAACACCCTCATAGAGTAGGGGTTGTTTCCAAGGAATTTAAATTGTCAAATTGAGTAAATGGGATGGGAGAAAATGATTAATTTTACGGCCATTGGGTGACTACTACGTTTTAATTAAAACATCCTCATAATAGTATGATTAGAAGCAATACAGCCAAAGGAAGGAAGCACAAATAAATTAAGCAATAATACAACTTGGAAAAGATAAGGAAACTGGAAAGGATATAACAATGGATGCGCCAACCATTGCTTCAAATGATAATAATGTAGATAAAAGACGTTAAGCTCAGTGGCTAGAGCGTCAGGCCGTGAATGTCGAAGACGTGGGTTCGATTCCCACAGCGGCGACAATCTTTTCGTACTTTTTCTACAAATTTTAATAATACAACTTATCATATCAAATCTAAATATGTGCAAGCAACTTGAATAATTTGCGCAATTCCAACAGAGGTGTCCCAATTCCTTGCGGTCTTGTTGAAAACCCATGTGGAGTATTCAAACGTTATTAAAAAACTGGTGGTTAGGTAACTGATCACGCATATCGGTGAAATCAACGCGAAAAAATGTATCGAGTGGCTTCAATTGGGTATTGGCCATATTTGGTGTCCAAGCCCTAGTGCCGACGATAGATCCGGTTACACCGGACTCTACGTAGAGTTTCGTAATGGTCTCGTTTCAAATTGCTTTCCCGGCTTGATTAAATTCAATGAAGATAGGGTTAACACGAAACTTTGCAATATTGAACAGTAAATTTCGTGACTTGTTCCAGTTTTACAATTAACCCGATCTTAGAGTATAGCAGCCCCGCTGAAAATATTTAATTAAATCTTGAAATATATCATATTTAATTAATCAATCGCAGCGTAGGATGACCGGTCCCTAGATGGAGTTACGACCTGTGCAAATTTGCGGGAAGTCGATGGTTGCAGGTCCATGGACTTTTCAGGCCGCAGGATCGTTTTTAGTGGCATCCTGTGGAAGAGGCCTACGTATGTTCAGGAGGACCTTGAACGAGCTGAAATGATGATGATGATATCTCAATTCGGTTTAAGTCTCTCAAATCCTTTATCAAACTAATTTCAGAGCTAACGTCAGAGCCCATAATGACAGACTCTACAATTGACTGAAAAAACAAGTTTTGACAACAGGTGCAAAATCACGTTGCCCAAGTATAAGATACGAGTTATAAATTGCATCTCAGAATTGATATCTTTTTAACTTCTCTCGCTGGAAATCATTCACGGAAGGTTTCACAAAATCAATGACACCAAGTACGGCCAGACCAAAGTCAACTGTTTATGGATCCCAAATGCTCTATAATAAGTTTTGTACCATAGTTATTTTGTCCCGTTCGTGGGGCGAAACCACAACATGATGAGACGACAAACCACAACACGAGATCCATGCAGTCAAAACGTTATATGATCCAAATATTAAAACATCATAATCTGATATGGCTTTCACTTCTCGTTACAACTCAAAAACAACAAGTAAAAAACGTTCGAAATGCTGAATATATATATATATAGCATCATTGGTCAGTTTACATTTACAAATGGAAACTGACCAAAAAGATTTAAAACTAATTAAATAACATTGCATAATACTCGGCACAAGTAAAACGACTCGATTACATAAAGTTTAACATAGGCGCAAGGTGAACTACCTACAACAGTTTGTAATTGCAAGTACCTGATAAATGTCGGTGGGCACATAAGCTTTCGTATCTCTACTAACTGATGCTATATTTTAAACTTACATCGAGGCTCAATTTTTTATACTTTGTTATTTAACAAAAAGTATTTACAATGCAACACCCCACGGATCTTAAATTATATTATTTATTTATTATTATATTAAATTGCAGTTATCGTTGTTCATTAAAATAATTGAAGATAGATATTATAAACGTAAAATATTATGATAAACTTGTAAACGTGTATATAAAGATAATACATATATGTAATTATCATGAATTTAAAATAAATAAAGATACTATATACCTTTTGCCACATAAATACTCGCGAATTTATAGTACACGTTAAAATGTTTTTAATATAAAGCAATGTAATTATTTTTGTTAAAATAATTTTGTAACCAGAAAAGGACGCAAGTTATTACTTTTATAAACGTACGTCGAAACAAGAAGTATACGTGGAGTTGTCAAAACAATGTACACTTACACCCACCCAGTGATGCCAAGATATGGTGTACTCTGGACAATTGTGTGTGGGGAAACAAGGTTAGGTTACAAGACCATAACTAACTAAAATTGTTGGGTAGAACGTCTTATTGCGCATGATTTTTTTTAGATTTATTGTTATTAGTATTTTTAATCACTTTATAAGAATGAACTAACCAATTCTGGATCACTGTTCTAACTAACGTTAAGTATCGTTATAGCTTCAGTTAACAATCGTGTATATACTTGAAATTAGGCACTTTGGACTCAGCAAAATTTTTAACTTCCGACGTGCAAGAAAAGCTGCTTCTCACTTCTCTTTATGTCATATTATTCACATGCACGTGTGAGCTTATGACAATATGTGTCATTGTCATGACAAAAGAAATACAGTCACATATAATGTTCATCGTAAATTTTAATGTAAATGCACGCAGAGAAACTGCAGAGAGTGCAGAAAATGTTTAGCCCATATTTCTTAGTGCAACGTAACACATTAGCGGTCAGATGCGAGAATGTAATATGAGGAAAATGAAATTTTATAGGTCATAATTTGTAACTGCTACGTTCACGTAATAAATTATTATTTTAACGCTAACGAATTTATCCAGCATTTGATGGTTGTACTCTTGTTATTTGGCAAAGTTCCAGTTTCATTTTCGTTAACGTAATAACATCTAAAACTTTATTGATTTATTTGACACGTCAATGCGGTTGACGGGATTTTTGGCATTGAACTAAATCATAGACATGAAAGCTAAATAGATTAGTTTTCATCCCGGAAAAATCTAAGGTTCAAGGAATGGAAAGAAATTTCAGACCTTTACGAAGTCGAGATCCAAGCGAGCGTAGCCGCTTGCAACTACTATAGATATATTGATAACTTGTGATATATTGTTATGATTACTCAAGTCATTACTCACTATTCACTAGCAGCATTAATTATTTAGAAGGAGGAACAGATTTCGAAAGTTTCGCTATTCGTGTCGTTTGCATTTACTTACTTTTAGATTTAGTTATAATAATTACTATTGTATTAACGACATATTGTAACATAAATCTTTAATTAGAAATATGTTAAATTTATCAACGTTGATGTAATATTGGGAAAAGTGAATGTAATGATTTCATCATCACCCTTTGAGGCAGTTTAGTATTATATTTCTGCCCACTTTTTGATCTACCTTAATTAATGTTCTTGGTTTGTTTCCGCGTATAGAGTTCTAATTCAGTGATAATAATTTATAACCTGAATAAAAAACTCATTTTCTTTCTTCGTCATAGTTCATAATCAACTCTTTATTTTGCTTATATTTTGGACAAAAAATTCGTCTTGTCGGAAATAAAATTAATTAGTTTGTCAAGTAGCTAAATGGGTATAAAGTAAAAAGTAAAGAAAAGTAACAGCCTCATCTCCCATAGCTGGGCCAAGGTCTCCTCTGTACCAAGGGTACAGAGTCCACCATGCGGCCCACTGCGTATTGGCGGACTTCACATATATCCGAAACATTGGTTTTTTGTTGTTATTTCGAAAATACGCAGGTTTCCTCACGATGTTTTCCTTTTCCAGCACTTAAAATTAACAATTTCACTGGTGCCGGGACCGGGAATCGAACTCGGGTTGCTCGAGTGTATTGAATTAAAGGCGAGCGCCCGGACAATGAGCTATCACGGCGCTAAATGGGCATATGTAATCAATTTGCTTACTACAAACTGGAAGACAATGAAACATTAAACATGACAATCTTGATAATATAGCAATGTCAACGGTTAACTAACTGGTTCATGCAATGCATACAAACAATGCACGCTTAATGGTCTCTCTTCACAGTAGCTTTAAGAACAGGTGTCGTTCTCACATACGTCGTCATTTCCGTCGTTTTATTAGCATTTGCATTTACTATTAAGTTTGCTCAATGAGAGTTGTTTAGATTTTTTTACATTTTTAACTCTAATCTTCACTCAACGTTTATTTTTATTCATGTGTATTTATTAAACTTACACGCACTCGCGCAAATATAAAAATATAAAAACCTTTTTGAAATAACTTGTCATGTTAAAAAGTAACTTTAGAAACGTTAACAATAAGAAAGTTCAAATATGACCACAATTAGACAATACTCGTAGTAAGAATGTATTCCCCTAAGCGCTCTGGATTTATCAAAAACTAAAAAAGGCGTCATATGTTGTTGATTACATTTTTTATGTAAGAAGATGGCAAGCGAGATGGTGGTTCATCTGATGAACGGCTGCCCGTGGATTACAACAGTAGGGTTACAAATGCGGTGCCACCTTTCAATAAAGTGGGCCCCGGCTACCTCACTCGCCAAGCGAAACGCACATACGTCTACTTCGATCGAATCGATTACCATGTTCGTGTCATGCAAGAGCATATGTGAAATTACCTGTCTAAATAAATACATAAAGATGAGACGACGTTTTTCGGGTTGCAAGCGTGTTTTCTTCAAATTCGGATTACATTTAATAATAATAATAATAATAATCGTTTGTTTGTCTAAATATACATACACTGCACAAAATATTTAAAAAGTAACATAAATAGAAAAAAAATTACAATTATTTAGACCAAATGGTCAAGGACTCAAAGTTGTAGCACGGAAGGTACACCAACTTTGATATTCTGTCCCAGCCAGACATAATTTGCACAAAGAAACGGTTTATAATAGGTACTTACTAAAATATTGTAAATTAACTATTTATATTAATATAACTATCCAATTAATAACTATTAACTATTATATTTAAAAGACTGGGTACTCGAAGCCAATAATTGCTGCATCAAAAGCCATTTTCGACATTATTTTGAAGGCAATTTGCTTTATCGTGATTTGTAACAGGGGGTTCGATGACGGCATATGATGTTGTCGACCGATCAAGCCCTGAATCGGAATGGCTCCTAATTGCTCCGTGCCGCGAAAATGTGAAACGGAATCGAGCATTCCGAACGGACGGTCGATTATGTCATTAATGGGGTCGCATTGGAACTGAACGGGGCGCCGAATCCATTTTTCATTTGTTCGAAGTGCGCAAAACAGTGACGTGTCGCGGCGGCAGCTTTTGCATACCAGTGTGTTGGGCCGAGGAGTTTAAAATTATCACGTTTTAATTGTAACCAGCGACCGGCCTCGGCTTCGCACGGGTGCAATATTATACATATAAACCTTCCTCGTGAATCACTCTATCTAGTAAAAAAAAACCGCATATTTTACAAATAATAACAAAAAAAGAATTTTGAAGATATGTGAAGTCCGCCAATCCACTGTGGGGTCGAGTTGTGATGTTTGCTCTAATACCCTCCGTGTAGAGCAGTCCTTTGCTCAGCAGTGAGACTTGTAAAGTAACACCTACTTAAAAAATATCTTTCCACACTACGTAATAGTATGAATCGTGGTCACAAACAAACTTAAGTGTACCTATTTGAATACGTAACTCGACGTAAGAACTGCAATAAAAAAGAACAAACCGTTTCATACTTGTATAAACATTTTCTCGCCAGATTATACACGGAGATACGTTTTTTTTTTTTTTTTTTTTTTTTCACAAATAAACACGTCCGTCGCTTACCATTAAAATGATTTCACACGGATAATATTGTAAAACTTACAACGCAACCAGCATTACGCGTTCATGTGAAAAGATTATCTTGGCCAAAAGCTTCGACCTGCGCATATCTCGGACTTGAGTGTATATCGTAGTATACAGCGTGTCTTTACAATCGCGATAATAAATGAACACACATATAGGGGATAACTTTTTAAAATTGTATTAAACATTTACATTCTTTAAACATCAATATTTACAGAGTTATTAAATTTTCCAAAACAAAGAATTTTAGAACACCCTTACCTATAAAACTGTAACGTAAAGTGTCATTTGTGAAGGTCAAAAAGCATATGAATGGGTTGAATGAATTGAAAAGAGACGGAAAGGAGAGGCTTGTAATACGACGCTGTGGCGCGAGTTGTATAGGATGCTACAAATTTTGTTTCTTTTTTACTTAATTAGTTTGTTTGAAAAATATTTTTATTAAGTATAGATTTTGTTTAACGTTAATATTTTTTTATGATTGTTGGCAAGTAGCGTTAGACGTGTGTTCATTTATTGTCGCGATGGTAACGACACGCTGTCTATTGGACTAGGTTTCAGTAGTTGAAAATTGCTCTTAGTCACAGAGACTTTATTTCAGACTTTAAAAGCTTTCATCTCCGTCACCGCTACATACTGTATGCATCTATGTAACGTTTTTTATTGAGGTCAATTTCTTCTATTCTAAAATTTCTGATATTCATAATGTATGGGAATGTTACACATATATTGACTGGGGTAGGATCACACAGCAACTTCTGCTGTTGTAAGAGAGACAGGCTGTATCGGGAAAGTACCACGAGCTCATAGAAGACCGTCATGAAGTACATACTTTCGCGTTTTTAGTGAGTAATGCAACACAATGTGTGAGATAATATACATAGTTTTTATGTAAATTCTGTAAGAATGAAATTCTTACATAAAAAAGATGTATATAAAATTGACAACAATAATTAAAAAGTATCTCTAAAAGTGAAATATATATTTCAGGATTTAATACTCAAAGGAGCTTTAAAGAAAAAGAGATCTAATAAATCCCAACAATGTTGTACGAGTACATGTGTATATTTATGAAAAATCCCACGAAGGCAACAATTTTAAGCTAAATCGGTTATATTTAACCAAAGGATATTGGTAAATGCGTTGTTGACTCTTAAGGTAGGAAATGGCTCTCTGCTTCATATCGGTCGAGAAATATTTCTGCGTTATCTGAATCTACTCTTCTTATCCCACAATAGTAGGGTGGGCACAATATGTCTTTTTCTATCAGCCGTCATCATAACACTCACCTCTATCACAAACATATGATTTTTGACATCTAAATCTTTCTTGGTCTCTCTCTAAATCTACGCCCTCCAAACACATTCATACTCAAGAATCATCATCCTCCTGCCCTTATACCACCTAGGTGGGGTCGGAACAATATGTGAATCAGGTTGTAAGCGGTTTTGTCTATATATTTTACCACCGGCCGCCTGCCTCACATCAACCCTCCTTGGGAAATAAACACCCAGATCCAGAACAATTATCTGTGGGTAACATTTATAACACAAACACTTTTCCCGTAACGGATTCGAACCCACGACCCCCGACGCCGAAGCCAACAGCTCAGCGACGACGTCACCGAGTCATACTCACGAATAATTATAGTCCTTACTTACTAATATCATAAACGCGAAAGTTTGGATGTATGGATGGACGTTTGTTACTCTTTCGCAACTAATACTGAATGGATTTTAACGAAACTTTACAATAATATAGCTTATACATCAGAATAAGACTTAGGCTATAATTTATATAAATATTTTTATGTATATCTGTCTTTCTGTCTGAATGTTACGCCTTCAGCCTATTCTACGCAGACGTAGTCGCGGGCAGCAGCTAGTTATTCATATGAAAGAAAAGTTCAGCGATATTTAAAACCGAAAAATAATAAATCGTGGGAAGTTTATGATATTTAAGACGAGTGATTCATTTAAAATGAGGACATCTATTGCGCGAAGGCTCTTTTAAGGTCAGATCACACTAGCGGCTACCAATTAATTCCACGGCGTAACAACCGTTTTGCGGTCATGGTGTTATTGCGTACCGCTTTCTGTATTTTAGGCCTATTACAACGTTGACCATGCACGCTGCTTTACGCGGACTCATCCCATTTCTATATAATAATAAAATAACAACATAGAAAAATAATAAATTATTCTGTTACATACACATAATGTTTGTGTATATTATAGTGTATGTAGTTATCTACTATATTTCATTCCTTAATTCATTTGATATAGGTGTAGCAAAAAAGCGTACTTTTTGAGTCTTAATACACCTTGCAAGGTAAATATGCATTTTTATGAGAGGTACCGGCTCTGTTCTGTTCACTTCATGTTAATTGATAACTGTTGCCTGTAGACGTCTACAAAAACCATGGAATTTTAGCTGCGTTGCTATCTATCGAAAAGTTAACCTAATTTTTTTAAATTTAAAATACCATTTCGAACAGTCCCGAATTCGTAAAGAAAATCGCGGAGACCTTACTCTAACGCTATAATTTTACGCACGCGCGGAATCCCAAGCGGATCCTTTGGTGATTTTAAATAGTCACGATCAAAATACTACGCAAGGCACGCGGGGTTACGTAACTAGTTCTTTAACAAGTGTGAAAGTGATCGATGTCTGCCAACAAAATTCTGCTTTGTTTACAGTTGTTTAACGAGTACTGAATTGATACAAACTATATTCAGTATTAGTTACAATTCAAACTACTGAATATAATTTGCATTAATTTCAATATTCATTAAACAAGAATACTTAAACTATATCCAAAAGTATAGAAAGCAAAATTGTATAATTTTGATATTGTTGCTTCTAAGTCAGAACCAACCCACTCGATGCAATGGAAAGAATGAGTTAAATTTGATCCTATAACAGACGGAGAAAATTGGTCCTTAATTGGAATCTCATAAAAGCAAATTTTGTTTAAGTCGACCTTCAGTTGAAAAAGACATACCAATTTACCACAAAAATAACTAAGACAGTAGTATATAAGTTGCGCAAATTTCGCCTGGCGTTTTACAATTATTTATAACTTTAGAATATCTGAAGGTAATCCCACACTGAGCAAAGCTTGTGCTGACAACGTCCTATGAAATACCAACGCCACAGCCTTCTAAGTGGTCTAAGATAGTCGCATTTTTAAGGAAGTAATACACTGTGTTGAGCTCCCATTGCAATCTTGATGGCTCTAATAAATAGGTCTGCACACGAACACACTGAGCAACTGACCTTCCTCCATACACACAAGAGTGCAGTTGATGGATGAAGCCTTAAAATGGTCCTTAACAATATGTTATAAATTTTAATTTTAATCAGTTGCATGTTTAGTGAAAATTGTCAAGGCTTCCTTCAGAACTTATCATAAAATATCCATTTCAGTTTCTTAATGAAAATTATGTGTGTACCTATGCACGCATCTAAGAAGTTAGGTACACTTCTTTAACGTAACTAAAAATGTTATCCCCTGTTGTTACTCATAAATTTTACTCTCATTACTTTTCCCAATTGTATTCTTAAAATAAATTGTAAAATTTCAGAAATATTTAAATAAATATAGAAAACAGACTCGTTTAATGATGAAATCGAATAGAAGGTAGCAGATATAGATTACCATATATTTTGCATACTTTACGAATCGCTCATTAGAAAGCTGTTACGGTGACCATGAAATATGGAGCTAATTGGCTGTGATATATCCGAAAAACGAAAGTGGTTGGGTAGGAATATGGATTTTGACATAATAAGCAAATTAAACTAAAATGGAAAGTGTTGCTTCGGAACATTGCTCAATAGTTTCGGACTGTAAACAGACCATGCGAGTTTCGCATTGACCGAAATGACGCTTGAAGTCAAAACATGAATGCAATACATATTATTTCTCTAAAATAATTTTATTCTACGACATATTATGTTAATTATATGATACATTCTCAATTCCATATAGATCTCTAACTAAAAAAGCCTCCATTCAATCTAAATTACACTGATTTAACTCATTTTCCCTTTAATAGTCAAGAAAATGCCTAACAGGACTCTTCAGTTCCATAATTTCGTTGTAATTAAATATATCATTCGTCAAACATTAGACAGTCATTGAAGTCACTATTTCTAGTACCTTTGTAAATATTATATTATTTAAAATGTGAAAGTATTAGGTCTTTTAATTAATTCAGATTACACATTATAAGATTTTCTGTATAATCCCATTTGAGGATAGCCTTAAGAAGTTTTTAAGGTTGTCGAAAGCCTGATCCCCAGTTAAACTAAACACCTAGATCTTTAATTCACAAGGACTATATTTTAAAACAAAGTTTGTTTTTCGATTGTGCACGAAACAAATATGCAAATTACAAATGTCATTGGAGCTATAAACAAACAAAATGAAATATCGCGGTTTTTATTCAATGTAATGTTTTGTAGAAACCATTAAAATTATGCTATTGTTTAAAGAGGTAATATTTAAATACAATAAAGTCGGTGCGAATTTTTCAACGGTTTGACAATGGATGTTATTGATTGTTTTCGAATGCTCTCCCACAGCGTTAGGTAATGTTCGTGGAAGTGTTTTCCCATGATATAGCCCTAATTACGATTGGAAATTTTTAGAATGGAACATGTAATATTTTTTTAAACAATATTTTTTTATTCATCTAAAATATGAAGGTTACCTCACGATGTATATACTAAATTTTTTTGGATGAAATGAAATTTTAATCTCATGACCGCAAAGAAGATTCACTTCGATAAAGTAAAGAAATATAAATAATACATTGACCTATATTAGAAATTGACATCGTATTGATATGATATCGGTAATCATTAGCTATGGAGGCCTTCGTAACACTTTCGCGAAGCTAACTCTCGCGGCGGTGAGAAGGTCAATGTAATCAGCTCATCGCTTTCATTGCCAATGACTCTGCGGAAGCGGTTCTTTGTCAAGTTAATAGCTTTAGCGTCGCTTGGAAAGCGTCTGATGGAAATTTTATCGTTTCGTATCTATCCAGGCTACACTGAAGATTTATAGGCTGATTATGTTCCTAGAGTCGCTTAGGGCTTGTTTATTTGAAACTGAAAAATATTTGGGGATAATTTTGGACTCAGATTCTCTATATCTATCTCTCTTTTTATGTAAGACTAGCTAAGCCCGCGACTTCGTCCGCGTGGAATTATGTCATGTATATTAATAACAATAAATAAAATTTCTAAACTAAAAGAAGCCTAAGTTACTCCTTATTACATCAGTTATCTGCCAGTGAAAGTCCCCTCAAAATCGGTTCAGCCATTTCAGAGATCAGCCGGAACAAACAGATAGACAGACAAACAAAAATTGTAAAAAATGTTATTTCGGTCTATCTATCGTGTATAAATCCATATCCATTTAGTAAACAGCGGCTATTTGAATCTTACAAAACCCAATTTTACTTATCTGTATAGAAGATGGAAAGCGAGCAGGCTGTTCACCTGATTGTTAAGTGATAAAATCCGCCCTTGGACATGTACAACACCCAGTAGGATTACAATGCCACCTTTAATTAAGTGGGCCCCGGCTACCTCACTCACCAGACGAAACGCAGAAGTGTAAAACTTCCACTTCAGGCCGACCATTTGTGAGGTGGCGGTACTTCCCCTGGCGGACCTGTTTATTCTTGCAACAGCGAAGACTGCTGCTTGGCCCTACCATAGTCAAGTATCTGTAACTCTCGAACAAACTCGTGTCGAACTTAAAACTAAGTTCGTGAACTGTCAAGAGATTGAGGTAAAAATTGAAGTAGTAGAACTGACAAAAAGCAAATTTACTAAATTTTACGGCATTTACCTGTAGTTACTAGAGCACCAGTGATTAGAGACCATATTCTTCAAATTTTAAGCCGTTTCGAATCATTCAAACGAAGAAATATTTACACCACATTATAAGGAAAGTGTCCTTCATTATGGCATTCTAAGCCTATGAGTACCAGCTTCCGCCTAATAATGACGTTAATGTCAATCAATATAAATTAAGGCATTAAATTGCCAAACTTTTTTTACCCTATTTATCTGTAAAATAGAGCGGGCACTTTATTCCTTAAATAACGTTAGTAAGCTACATACGACTACTAATGAACGATTTCCGATAACATCAAAACCATAAACAAATAAATCCAAACACCTTCAGGTTTATCGTGACAAATACTATGATACAAAGTCGGAAGCCGGTTTGAATAGATTGTTTCTCCTGGTGCACGCTCTATAAACCGCGGGACGGACGAGCGGAGAGGCATCCACGAAATCGTAGACTAATTTATTAAATTACTACATTAAAACGTTCCAGCTACGCACCGCGCTCTTGAAACTGTGCCGAAACGGGCATTATTCATGATAAAAACTCGCTCGGAATGATCTTTCCTATGATCGTGCCCCGCTAGCTAGCGACGTGGATAACATTGTTATTTTATCTGTACTTAAGCACTCAGTACTCATCGTATTAACTCTACTCAGATATATACTCTATGGATTTTATCACGTTTAAAACTTTCTAAATTTCCGGACCTTATTAAAGTTCCGTACCCAAAGGGTAAAACCTATTAATACCTCGAATCGTCAAATGTATTAGACCTCGAATTTTCTAAGAAACTTCTGAGTAAATAACAAAGAAAAATATTCACTTTTCAATATGGTGTTGAATTCTCAAAATGCAGCAATCGGCCGACGGCAATTTTCAACTCGAGCCGCGTCACACTTTCTGCGCAATCGAAACGAAATCCATTTCCGTTTCCCATGAAATATTGGTCGCGGAGTCAAATTAAATAATATTTGAACGTAGTAAATAAATGGTGAGTCCGAGTTATGTTTTATCAACCGAATTCATAAAAGGAGTTTCTCAATTTGGTTGTATTTTATTTTGTGTTTATTACATCTGAACTCTGTCATTTATGAAACGATTTCGATAATTTTTTATATGGAGTTTATTTTGTTTTTTATTTTTATAATTTCATTGGTTTTGGAGTTTGGGTTCCAGACATCAACGAATTCTTCAAAATGTAATAGAAAATGTAAAGTGAATGAGATATTTTGCTTTTTGTTAAAAATAATGTACTGGTTTTGTGCAATATCCTGATGCAGGTATAAAAAAACGATCACAATTTTAGCTACAAATAATGGTAGATAAAGATTGCAGTTCTTTATGTCTTGCGCTTCTAATAAATAAAAAGAACATGAATTAAAAACAAAATAATTAAAAACGACTCTGTAACATGTTTAAAGCTTCGGAGTTTCAAACAAAAATGTAATATAAAAAACAACCTCTAAAATGTTACTTAATCTTTTAACAACTATATAACGGATTCAGTTTGTGGTTAAGTGGACAGGATGCCTTCAACAATATAATTATGTAGGGTAAAATGAAATTTATTCTCATAACACCATTATATTCGCTAAAAATGAGATGGCGTAACTAAAAATAATATCTCATACCTTTCTAACCAGCAATTTTCTTTAATTTTTCCTTTAGTAAACACTAATCTAAAACACTAGTTTTGTAAATATTTAAAAAAAGATATTTGACGAAGCTTACAAGCAAGGCGGTGAATCCCATGAAACTTTCTATTGAAATTTAAAAAATATCCCAATTTTTGTCAAATCCATATATTATCTGTTGTATATGTTGCGTTGCAATTAATTAAATATTACGAAAAGTATTACATGAATAATCTTAGTTTTATTCTTTCAGGTATGTCTACTACCATAATCATCTACTACCATCAAACATAAGGTAACATTTAATGGTTTGGCGCTAAAGGTCCTGGAATGGATTTCTGCACGGTACAAGTATTTGCTTGACCTACAAGTCACTTTTCCGTTTGTTTTTACACAATCTTGAAATACCTTAAGGTCTTAAAACAACATTATATTTATGCAGGCGCCCAAATAAGATCGTTTCGAGAGAAACGTGCTCGAGATAATCGAAAACTAAACATTAATGTTGGAAAAATATTTGTTACAAATGTTTAACAACTGGCATCGTAACTTGAACTATGTTTCCTAACAAGGAATGTTCCTGCGCATATCCCGCCTAGGTGGGATCGGCAAATGTGAATCATGTATTTACTTGTATTGGCTAAGTTTTTTTACGACCGCCCGCCTGCATGACGTCAACCCTTCTTGTCTTCTAACACAATATGAAAGACAAATTTCTTTTATAGAATGATACCGCAACTTCAATTGCGATGCTTATTTTATGTAACTAGAACAAAACATCATTTTACTACTACTGTTTATTAATATCGTTTCTTAAAAATTTTGTAATCTTACACTAAATGTCGTCTACATTTAGTGTAAAGTTTATTTTTATAGATAAGGGCCAAGTGCTTCGAAAATAAAACTTAGAAGTGTTCATTGAAATCTATCTAGTAGTTGTTACGGCAGATATCATTTTATTTATATAGACAAAGGAAATTTTTAAAATCCCCACAATTTCCTATTCCATAAAGTACCAAATTGTTAGGAGCATAATCAGTCAAACCAAGTGGACGAAATTAAATAAAATTATTATTATATAAGAATGATGTTAAACGTGAATAAGAAAAGTAAGAAAGGGAGTGTGAAAAGGTCTAAACGCAGCTCAGGTTTACCAAATGACCTCACCGGTTACCAACAGAAGGTCAAACAGCGTGAACAATCATGGATAATGAAAATACACGACGCCCTAATAGACCATAGTCATTTGTAATTAAAACTTTTCGTCAGCTTTAATCGACCGTGGTAATCGATGTGGGGCGTATGCGTCGTAAGCTTTAATAAGTTGCTCGAGCAAGTTTCAAATTAGTCACAGCTCTGATGGCGTACAAATGCCAATGTTACAAGGGTAACGCGTTGGTAGACAACAAAAATAAACTATCCTTACTGATATTATAAAGGCGAAAGTTTGTATGTATGGATGGATGTTTGGACTGTGTCACACAAAAACTACTGAATGGATTTTAATGAAACTTTACAATAATATAGCTTATACATCAGAATAAGACATAGATTATAATTTGTATACATATTTTATGGATATCTGTCTTTCTGTCTTAATGTTACACCTTCAGCCTATTATACGCAGACGTAGTCGCGGGCAGCACCTACTACTTTAATATACGTAACATAAATGAGTCAGCATACAGCAATATAGTATGTACACAACTTGAATTGGACTGTACAATTTTAATAAAACAACCTCGCAATACCGCAGCATCTATAGAATCCATCCGATCGGCTTGTGCAGAGAAATGTACAATTTGAAAATGACATAATACATACACATTTGAATCGATATAACATTGGCATTTGTTAATCTTCTTTCCGATTTATCAATGTGTCAAAACGTTCGAAAGTGACAACTGTAAAAGTAATTTAAGATTCATGTTGATGAATCTTAACTTAATTTGAATACAAACACAGTTAATTTCTTGTATTTACGCGTGTCAGACAATTCAATTCAAGAAAGACAACAGAATGATGATTTATATACGACACCGGGATTGCTCATTACCACAAGGTCATCACTAATTCAAATGTATTATATATTATATATAAAATTAAAGTAAAGTATCAGCCTATATATGTCCCACTGCTGGGCAAAGGCCTCCTCTGTACAGAGGGTATCGGGGCATAGTCCACCACGCGGCCCCACTGCGGATTGGCGGACTTCACATATCTTCAAAACATTTTTTTATATTATTTCGAAAATATGCACGTTTCCTCACGATATTTTCCTTCACCGATGAGCACTTGATAATCCTGCACTTAAAATTAACAATTTCATTGGTTTCCAGCACCCTGAATCGAACTCGGGTTGCTCAAGTATATTGATTTAAAGGCGAGCGCCCGGAATCTGAGCTATCACAGCTCTTTGAGCTATCACGGCTCTTCTGAGCTATCACATATGTATATTCACGACAGACAGCAGCCGACCGCCTACTACACATTTATTCACCATATAGCGGCCGAACATCATGTTACCGCGGATGCGTAACAGCGTTACGTCACAGCCCCGACAAGCCCACTTTCTCCGACATGATCGATGCCGAGAGAGCCGGGCGGTGTTCAATTATTAACGAAAAAAAACAAAACCGACTTCAAATATCTCTCCCTGTATTCATTTTAAAATTGACTAGCGACCCGCCCGGCTTTGCGTGGGTGCAATGAACATAAATACATATAAACATTCCTCTTAAATCACTCTATCTAGTAAATAAAACCGTTAAAAAACTTTTAAGTTAAACGGTTTTATTTTATGTGCACTGTAAACTACAACATTGTATTGTCATCTAAATTAAATGTGTATACCAAATTTCAGATCAATCTGACAACGGGAAGGTGCTTAAATTTCATTTTCTAATTTTGACCCAAATAAACAAATAAATTCCGTACGGGTCGAGCTAAATAAAACCGTTTAAAAACACCGCATCAAGATCCGTTGCGTAGTTTTAAAGATCACAGGGACAGACGGACAGCGGGACGATTTTGTTTTATACTATGCATTGATTTTCAGGAGTTCCCCACGTATCTGCGGAACCCAAGATACAATACCGATGAAATTAATATGACCACATGGGAAGCATCAGCTCTCAAATAAAAAAGAATCATCAGAATCGGTTCATTCGGCCGAAAGTTTTGAGGTAACAAACATAAAAAAAACAGTCGAATTGAGAACCTCTGAGTTTTTTTTTTTTTTTTTTTATGCGAAAAGTTGTCAAACGAGCAGACGGTTTACCTGATGTTAAGTAAATACCGCCGCCCATGGACATCTGCCACACCCGAGGGTTACGGATGCGTTGACAACCTTTTGAAAATTGGGCTCCGGCTAACTCACTCACCAGACGAAACGCGAAAGTATTTGTCATACTGTCACTTTACGCTGGTCTTCTGTGAGGTCGTGGTACTTACCCGGACGGGCCTGCCCATTCGTGCAACAGCCGAGGCTGCTGCGTGGCCCTACCACCGTAAACTTGATGAAAACGAAACGGGCTGCGAAGGGCAGTCGACGAGAAATCGCAAACTGGACACTGTTTACTTCCAGGTTTCCCAAAGGAGTTCATTAGATCCCTCATGCCAAACGGTGGTAGGGCCACGCGGCAGCCTCGGCTGTTGCACGAATAATTTGGAACAGCGAAGCTAATTCGTATAGGCCATCACTGAATAAACAAAAATTTTAAAATCTAACAGAAGCTACGAAATTCACTTCAAATTTCCTACGCATACCCTCGCGAGGGCAACGACGTATGATGTCGGACTCGTACCGACTAAAACCCCCACGATGTCCTAGGCGCATATCGTCAGGGCCACGGGAACAAATAATCTGTCTCCACATTCTGTAAGATCTGAAGGTGTTAATTCATCTTCTACATACTTTAATTGTAGTCTGAACTCTTATTATTATAATTTAGAAACGCTTGGTGTAGTAACGAGGCGTGGTACAAACACTGGCCTTTCCAGTGATCGGAGACCTTGTAGATTAAATAACGACTTGTTTAACCGGCGAACGCCTAACTGTTGTATCGTAACAATATTTACGGTGCAATGCCTCGCGATGGTCAAGCGATTAACTCGCAAAAAGCGTCAAAAGAAACCGGCCACCTTGTGAAGTTCTGAACATTATGTAAATAATTGACAATGTCATAGTACGACGCGATTCGTTGTTTACACGACGCGCACCAAATCTGACCTAGAACGATTGCGCATTTTCCATAACGAAAGGTCCAAAAACAAGAAAGAAAGTTAGAGAGAAGTAATGATTTAAAATATCTTATCGTTTATCTGAAGTGGCATTTCTTCTATCTGAGCTTTTCGACACGTGTCGCTATGTCTTGACGCTTCTATGAACCATTGTGCCTACGAAACAATTATAGCCTCTCGGCAAAATCGTTCAAAAATTACACATCCGCTAACAAAGGAAGAAATGTTAATAGATAATAAAAACTGGCCAAGTGTGAGTCGAAAAGTCGCGCACGAAAAGTTCCGTACCATTATCAAAAAAACGGGAAAAAATCATGTCTGTGGTAGACTGGGGCAGACGGACCGAGAGACAGTGGAGTATTAGTACGAGTAATCTCGTAATAGTTACGGTAATAAGTACGGAACCCTAATATCATGTGAGAATTAGTCATAACGTCGTATCAAGTTTTCTTTGTTATTTGGTCATTTACGTTGTATTTGCTCTGTACTTGTACTGCAATTCGTGTCATCGAATTCATCTATACCTGTTGTGACGTTTTTCGGATGCCTTACAACAATCTCAATTACACATTTGTGGCGATGCCTGCCTGTTGTGAAAAAGTTGGAGAGCCCATCGCTCACCAACTCACGTCACGTCTGTTGTAAAAGTTAAGAAATATTGATTACTAAGATTTTTAAATGAGTATACAACCCATTAGGGTTGTTCTCGCTCACTAGTCCATATGAAAGTGACATATTTGCCCGACATACAAGTCATGTGTCATTCTTGCAATCGCCTCTTTCTAAAACAGAGATAGAGTATTATAAATAAATAAATATTTCAGGATATATATTCTTTACACGTTTTCTAGTCCCAAACTGAGCAACGCTTGTACTGTGGGTAATAGATAACTGATAAACATACTTAAAAATGCTTTTCTTTTGTAAATAAATCATCATTATCATCGTCATCAGCCGCAAGACGTCCACTGTTGAACATACCCCCCCCCCCCCCCCTACAACGCCACAACGAACGCCACACCTAGAGGGAGGCCTTCCAACACTACATCTTCCGGTACGTGGTCGCCACTCGAGAACATTTACTCCCCATCGGTCATCAATTCTTCGAGTTTATCTCTTATCCTTTAAACGAGCAATTCTTGTATATATATATATATATAATCGGAATCTCGGAAACGGCTCCAGCGATTTTCATGAAATTTAGTATGTGCGTAGATTCGGGGGCGAAAAATCGATCTGGCTAGGTTTCATTTTTAGAAAATGTAATTTTATCCCTGTTTTCAGGGAATGAAAAATATAATTCGAAAATGACGGTAAATTTCGCCGCAAGAGAAAATGTCATAATGGCTCGGTCGGTAATGGGGCGGCCCCAAAACAGACGGCCGTGGTTCGCGTCACGATCATTTACACATTTATTTTTTTACTTTTTTTCCGATTCCAGATCATTGCTTTCTTTATTTTTAATATTTTGTCGATTTGTTATTTTGTTATTTTTTTCCCCTTTTTTTAAAGTTCTTTCCATTATGCATATTTCATTACTCAGTAATTTTTATCTAAATGTAATTTCCAAAATACACCATTTACCAAAAAAAAACAAACCGAGCAAAGCTCGGTTCTCCGAGTACTGTTATATAATGTATGTAACGGTATAAAACGTGTATGACACGTCATCACATAGTCAAAAGTTATGCTTTTTTATCGACATAACGGCGAGCGGCGGCGATAGGAAAAGTTGTTCCATGGGCCGCGGGCGCCGAATTAAATTCACTTTTCACCGCGTACGCCGAGTAACACTTTCGCCCGGACTGGTCTCGTCGATAACAACCGGCCAAGTGCGAGTCGGACTCGCACATAAAGGGTTCCGTACCATTATCTATAAAAAAAAAAGGCAAAAAAAATATCATGTAAATATGTTTTTATTTAGTTTTTTAGTATTTGTCGTTATAGCGGCAACAGAAATACATCACCTTTGAAAATTTCAACTGTCTAACTACCACGGTTCATGAGGTACAGCCTGGTGACAGATGGACAGACATACGGACAGACAGCGGAGTCTTAGTAATTGGGTCCCGTTTTACCCTTCGGGTACGGAACCCTGAAAACCATTCTTCAAGTGTTCGGTCCCCCAAGCGATTGCTAGCGGTTTGCCTCGAAAACTCGCTTTTATCTGCAATGGAATGCTTCTGTATCAGTCACTATTATTTCAGTTCTCTTTAAGAAGAACGGCCGTACTGTACAAAAGCATAACGTTTCGACGTTTTACATACACAAATTTCATAGGAACAATTATATGTGGGCATACTAAAACCTTTTCAACGTGAGAATCGAACCCACTACCCCCGGGGTCAAAACTTCATAACATGATGTTTTCGATTCCTTAGCTAAACCATTCCCGAGTTCGCCTTCGTCGCGGGATTTCTAAATACCAATCAGTGTCCGTAAACTCGCTCCGAAACTCCAAAACGTACAAATCCTTATCCTTACTTATATTATAAACGCGAAAGTTTGTATGTATGGATGGATGTTTGTTACTCTTTCACGCAAATACTACTGAATGGATTCTAATGAAACTTTATATAGCTTTTACATCAGAATAGGACATAGGCTATAATTTATAGACATATTTTTATGTCTTTCTGTCTGATTTTGACGCATTCAGCCTATTCTAAGCAGGCGTAGTCGCGGGTAGCATCTAGTGAAGTAATATTTTGATGTTTTCACTTCAGTAAAATATATTATAGCATCTATTTATGTACAATTTCGTTGACAGCAGAAAGTTTCTAACGACAACGTACCCTTAGTAGCATTGTATTTGAATTTCAACCGCGAAGGTTGTCGACTATAGAAACTGCAGCTGGGATTGAAAGCCACCCTGGAATGTGGGCCATGTTGAAGTAAGGTTAAAATACGTGAAGAAGCTTCATAGCATCCCAAAACGTGGACCAATGAACTGTCGATTCTCTGTAACCGCGCAGAGTGCATTGCCCCACGTTTCGTAATAAAATAAATGCGACCTCGAAGAACCTGACTTTCAAACTTGACCGCTCTTGTGTTTGACAAGAAATTTACCATCAGAGAAAACTGATATTTACAATTAAGTTATATAAATCTATATATAACTTAATTGTAAGCTTAACTGTACCGACGCTGTGGTGTACTGGTACAATTAATTTAGATTTACTATGTATAAGGTACAATGGGACACGCAGAATACCTAATTTGGCAAAAGTAAGCTTGCGCTTAGCACAGCGTTAAAAATCAGACAGTTTTTAATGCTGTGCTAAGTGAACCACTTAGAAACGAATCGTTAAAAATATAGGCAACACTTAGGTAATCAGAACTTATTATTCCTTTTATTACTTTATTCGAACGTACTTCGGTTATACACAGATTAAAAATAAAGTTTTTAATAAAAAAAAGATAATTTAAAATAATATCAAGAATATTTTACGGAGTTTATCGTTTCTTATCGCAATCGTTACGATAACTCGTTATTTGGTTTGTATTTAATTTTTACATGAGCTGTGGAGGCATTTGAAGAATTTACTAAGCGAATTAATTACCAATGGTAATTAGAGGGAGCGTTAGCGTTGAGCGTTTACCACTTTTACCGGAAACGAAATCTCTCCTCACTAAAGTCTGCACGTCAAACCGGTCCATCGCGGAGTATCCTGCAATTTCTATAGGATGCTGCGTCCTCTACGAGATTAGGTCATTTTACCAATAAATAAGTGGGGACATAAATGCAGTTTGTAGACGTTCCAGGTCATATTTTTAAAGAACGTTGTCTAGCACCAAACTATGGTTATAAGTTAACTCGTAAAATACTTAAAATTATTTTAATTTTGTTAATGAATAGATATTTTAGATTTAAAAATTCCAGCACTGTAAGAACACTTAGTTAATTATACAATATTGTTTCAATGGTAAAGATCAAAGGTACACCCTCTGACGCATAAGACGTGTATACTATCCACTACGCTAATGGTGTAATATCTTACCACCTGCGAACACAAAAATGTGTTTAATGTCAGTTGGAATTGTAGTAAGCACTCCTTTTGAGTTTTCCTATTCGCTTTGACTGTCGGAATTGGATGAATTTAATAGTTGAAAGTTTTAATAACGACGCAAATTACGTAAATGTAATTTTCGTTTTAATTAAAATTAGCAGTACGTTGTTCTATTTCAAAAAAGAATTATTTAAATTAAATTACACAGATGCTTGTTATTAAACAATCAGCATGAGTATCAGATTAATATTATACGATAAGAAAAAGTACGATGAAAGAACAGAACTGACATTCAATGAACCTAATATGAGATCAATTAACTAAATTGATACATAACGTTTTAATTTTTCGAAGAACATCGCGAGATAACACGTACTTTTTTTTTTCAAAAAACATTGGCTAATTGTTTGTATTCAGCTCTCCCTACTGGAAAAAAGAACATAGCGATCAGACACTTATGAGGATCGTTAACATAAACGATCCCATTCTCGAACGCCTCTTAAAATGATCGCACGAATATATTCGCTAAATTTTACGGTGGTAGGGCCACGCAGCAGTCTCGGCTGTTGCACGAATGGGCAGGCCCGTCCGGGTAAGTACCACGACCTCACAGAAGACCGGCGTAAAGTGGAAGTATGACAAATACTTTCGCGTTTCGTCTGGTGAGTGAGGTAGCCGGAGCCCAATTTTCAAAAGGTTGTCAACGCATCTGTAACCCTCGAGTGTAGCAGATGTCTGGGCGGCGGTATTCACTTAACATCAGGTGAACCGTCTGCTCGTTTGACAACTTTTCGCATAAAAAAAAAAAAAAAAAAAAAAAAATGCCCTCATGCGGAAGTCCGAACGCTGCTCCACAATAACGACTCGCGTTAAGTAACAAAAGCGAAGTTTCGTTAAGATGCGTCTCGATTTCCACATCTTTTATCTGTCCAGTTTGACGGTTGCCAACAGTTCAGACGTGAAAATTCATTAGGTACCAAGCCTGAAGCGGTAAGAAAGCTGAAGGTACACTTCCCCGGACGGACCTGCCCATTCGTGCAACAGCGAGGACTGTTGCACGGCCCTACTATCCAATTCGAAAGGATGCAATAGACTGCATTGCAGTGCGTGTTACAAATCGTAAGAATTCAACGAGATTGCCTCCATCCGCTTCGGCCCGAACCAAACCGGTTCTATCTGATTATGACTGTTTTTTTTCGAAACGGATCTTCCCGTCATTCCATTTTTTTCTCGACGTTTTTTATGGGCGAAAGCGATGGATCTTTATTTGGTTTTCTATATTTATTTTGATTTGTTACATTTATTTTCGTGGGACTATTACTAAAAAAATACTGCGCAGTTGGCTTGGCTTAAATCAGAGTTTATCAATTATGCTGATTAACTTAAGATACATCAACCGGCACTAAACTTTTAACGTCATTCCTGCTCTGGAAAATTAAATAAATAATATTTTAAAATTACAATCTCATACAACTACTACGAATTCTAAATGATCTCTGAAATTATAAGATAGCATGAAAGCAATTTCAATGTTTCCCTCTTAAATAACTGCTAATCATACGAGAACTTATTGTAATTATATATATCGGAACTAAAGTAACAAGTTTTATTTATACGGTAGCATGAAAGCCAGGTAATTTCAATGTTTCTGCCTTGTATAACTGCTAATCATACGAGAAGTTATTGTCATTATATTTATCGAAACCAAAATTAACAAGTTTTATTCCGACAAATATTAAAGTAGAGCTTCATTTCCATTATTGTTTATGATTTTAATGTAATAATTTCATGCATTATAAATTACCATAATCGAATATTTAGGTGAATTTGAATTGATACATCAATATTGCAAATAACTTAATAATCTAACGTACATAAAAGTAAGGCAGATTTATAACGCACCTATTATAATTTTATAATTGCTTCTAAAGTTTATTAATTTCAATCATCTTTTATTACTTCGACACAGAGTACAAAGTTACATAACACAAAGTAATTCTGTACACTCATTGTAACTTATGCATTACAATATCTTCTAATGTAAGAACAGTAGTTTGAACACAATTAGTTGCGAAACCACGAGTAATTCCTTCCTCACGGAGAATGGTGGCAATCTTCAATTTACTTTCGCTTTAATTCAATTTAATTTAATTACTGCAACAAGTATAAAAATAAAACTTTAAAAAAAATTTCACAATTTTCTTATTACAAAAAATTTCTTCTAATCGTTAATAAGATCATTCTGATCAATTCAGAGAGTTTAACCATCCTAAAACAAAATAAGGCAACTAAAATTCAATTTTAAAAGTCATTTGACAGCCGATTAGTTGAAATCTACGATAATCACGCCCGGTTTCTGAAACACTGATCATCGTAGATATCAACTAATCAGCCGTCAAATGGATTTCAAATTACAATTTAGGTACCAAAAGGATGGTTAAATTCTCTGAATTGACCAGAATGATCTTCTTTATGATCAGAATGATAAATTCAAAGAGTTTAAACATCCTTTTGGCAACTAAAATGAAATTTGAAATTCATTTGACATCTACGATGATCAGTGTTTCAGAAACCGGGCGTCAGTCACTTTCTAATCCAGGACATTCGTAGGAAAATATCTTAGTGTCAAGTCAGTTATTACATAAACTTATAAAATATGAAAGAAAGTGTTAACACATTGTTATTTTTAAAAGTGACCCACGCAATAAGATTTGCAAATAAAAAATGGACGAAATGTTCTTCGCCATTTTGTACAAATTTAGTTTTTTTTTATGTGAAAAGTTGCCAAGTGAGCAGGCGGTTCACCTTTGATCGTTTTTCGTTTGATGTTAAGTGAATATCGCCGCCCATGGACATACTGAGGGTTGTAGATGCGTTGACAACCTTTTGAAAATTGGGCTCCGGCCACCTCGCTCACCAGACGAAACGCGAAAGTGTTATACTTCCACTTTACGGCAGCCTTCTGTGAGGTCGTGGTACTTACCCGGACGAGCCCGCCCATTCGTGTCACAGCCGAGGCTGCTGCGTGGCCGTACCACACTAAGTTTTAAATATCGACGTTGAGACGTTAGAAGTGCAAACACTATTGTTATATAACTCCTGTTATATAACTCCTGTTCAAAATAATCGAAAATTACATGCGTAGATCACTTTTAAAGGTTTATATTGAGTTTTTATAATGCTAATCTCTGCACTTAAGATGAAACATTTAAAATTTGTAGAAAAATTGACAAAAAGTGAAAAAGACAGCGTCTAACGAAAAAAAACCGAAAAAGCGGTTGGTTTCATTTTACAATGTGAAGTGTTAACGTATATAAGACATTTTTACTTGACTATTAAAAAATAAAATTCAATAAAATTCATTCAAATGTGTTTTGTTCATAACATTTTCAAAAGATTTTCATTCTTTCGTTATTCGCATTAGTTTATATCTTTGTGAATAATAATGTAACGATTACTGATTCGATATCAGAGTAACTTGAAGGGTAAATGTAAACCTTTTTTGTGCTGTTCGTTTACTACCTGAGACCGCTTTAATCGTCTCTCGTTACCACAAAACTTAACAGAACCTAAACGACCGAGGTTTAAATGAATATTGGATCTGAATAAATAAGCCTGATATCTGTAATATAATTTTAACGATACAATCCCCGAGGAACACGTCCTATTATTTATTTTAATTAAAATGTCAGTAAAAGGCAGTAAGAGGCTATTAAAATTTACATTTCCCGTGCGATCTTGTCGAACCGTCTTCACTTATGTAAGCTGGCAAGCGAGCTAGCGGTTCACCTGATGTTAAGCGATAATGGCTGCCCATGGACATTTGCAACACCCCTAGGGTTGTAGATGCGTTACAACCCCATATTAAAGTGGGCCCCGCCTACCTCACGCCCCAATTAGAAATCACCCCTACCATAGTGAAATTTAAAATCAAATATTTATGATTTGCCCAATTCAAACACATTATACAAGAAAAACCTAAATTGGATGGCCATCGGTTTATGCAATAAGGATATAAAGATACAGGGAATAAGGAATTTTGATGTCAATTCCGGCCAGTGTTATCAGGGTACAGTAAAGAGGTCCATTGAGAAATAAATGAAAACCCTGTTACAGTAGTCGATGTGCAAAGTGATATAGGACGAGTTCACTTCGGGCCCTAAGCAATTTGTGTTGGTTGCGTTAATGTAATGCCCCGAATCATAGACGAGCCGCCGCATTCTTTCCCAGCAGACCGAAACAATGCGTAATACATTACACAATCATCGTAACGCTTTATTTAAAGACCAGGTGTTAGGTCAAATACGCCTTGCACCCTGAAACCTGCCATTTAGTGTCACCTCCATTTATCAAGGAAACAACTACTACGTTACATAAATTAATGACTGTTATTTTAAAACAACATTTAAAAAGTTCCCCTGTAAAATGTGTTCACATATACATGCTCTATAAATCTTTTTCACCGTCTACGCTCGTCTTTAAAATCTACATCAAATATATATAGTACATATACTAAACATTTAATAAGTTATGTTTCCAACTCAATGATGATTCGGTAGTGCAAATGCTAAACTTTTGGCTTCGGCACTCCGGTCGTGCGTTCGATTCCCATACGGGACACAGGCTAGTGATTATTTGAATACTAACACACTCTGGAAATGAATGGATCGCTCCAGACTCTTTAAAGTGGAATTTAATAAATTATACACATGTTTGTTATATTTTTTTGAGAGTTCGCTGAGTTTCTTTCGCCGGTTCTTCTCAGGTCAGTGGGTTCTGTTTCCGGATGTTGTGCCGATCCCGCATAAGTCATAAGTCAAGTTAGAGAAAACGCGAGTAGTATGCAAGAAATTCGTTTAAATAGCTAAGAGCTGATAGTTCCGTCTTTATTTGCAGTATAACTGTAATGGTATTTCAAATCAAGGACTTGCAATTGTTGCAACGAGCAGCTGTACAATGACAAATGGCATAGATTACAAATTCCACAGATTATTAATGCTGTATGCTTGTAATGACTTAGTCACCACGCCTGTGGGGTAATAAGTATTAAATTAAAAGGGAAAATAGCATTTTTAATCATTTTTAGCCAGACTCTTATGATAACTCGACTGTACTCGAATGATGTTTTCGCTGTCAGCCCGTAATCTATCAAAAATATATCGCTACTAGCTTCGACTATTTATGCGAAAAATTAAGAATAAAAAAATTAAAAAGCATTTATTTGACATAGACCGACTTAAATCATATTCAATCTGAATCGTATGATTTCGTGATCATTTTACTTTCTAATTATTTATTCGCTGGATTCAAATAACGGAATACTCATATTACAACTTTATTACATAAATATAAAACATGATATTTCTCACCCTTACGTAATTTTAAGATCCAAAATCGACATAAGCAATTAAGAACAATGTAATAAATAGTGTAATTATTCTTAATAGCTGTTGCATTGAACAACAGTACACTCTTAAATTATACAATGTTTTCGGAATTCATTGCAATTATTTTGTAAACTTACATTATCGACGTAACAAACACTACGACCTCTGCGATCATGCAAAAAGTCACACGCACAAACACATCACACTATCATAATATAAAGATGTTTCCATGTGTATAGTGGACTTGAAGTAAAATCCTAATAGATTAAATTTCAGATTAACGTATTTCACTAATCTGTCAAAATTAAGCTAAGAATGGGCTCTCTTCTAAAAGTTTCTTAATTCCTCGTCGTTTTCTGTTTATAAGGTGATTGACTGGGTTGACTAGTAGGGAATGCCAACAGGCATAAAGCCCGCCCTTTGAAACCCCGTTGTAAGTTGTTTTCAATAAATAAATAATAAATAAATCCAGAGCTTGAACCGTTCGAGCTACTCGAAATGAAGTGAACCTAAGTAATATCGGACTGAAAATACCGTCGGCAACTGGTTCTACTAAGCGCGCCATAAAGCTATATGCAGCAATGCATGCACAATCAAAATAAGGTCCAGATATTAATGTTGAAAAAACAAGTGCTCTTTATATAGGCAATCCATCGTACAATTGTTATCACTAGTTAGACGTCCCTTGGTGCTCGTTGTCCCAGAAACATTTCATTGGGCCATTGCGCAAGCCAAACGGCCTACAGTATCGGTACTAGTAGCTTATCGAATTGGTATAAACTATAGTGCCTAGAACATCGTCTGAGTCTTTGTTTGAATTTGAAGTAGAGAGCTATCTCTTATTAAAATTCAAAATATCTTTGTTCAAATTGACGCTTGTGTGTTCTTATGAAACGTCGACCTAAGGTAAGTAAGTTGCCATCGGTTTGGAAGGCAGTTTCTGTTGAGATGACTGAATGAGTTTCGAGAGATCTAAAGGCATGTAGTCTTATGAAGAATATCATTGTCTTGGACAGTATTATACAGCGTGTCGTTACCATCGCGACAATAAATCACACGTCTAACGCTACCTGCATCATAAAAAAATATTAAAGTTAAAAAAAAACCTTTTTAGTTAAAAAAAAAACAGTTTTGTCTCTTTTAAATTCATTCAACGCATTCAAATTCTTTGTGACGTTTACAAATGAACTTTACGTTACAGTTTTATACGTAAGGATGTTATAAAATTCTTTGTTTTGGAAAATTTAATAACTCTGTAAATATTGACGTTTAAAGAATGTAAATTTTTGAGACAATTATAAAAAGTTATCCTCTATATGTGTGTTCATTTATTGTCGCGTTGGTAACGACACGCTGTATATTCCTGTGGTAGCTCCACGCGGCAGCTTCTGCTGATGATGTAATGGGCAGGGCCGACCGGAAAAGTACTTCACTAGAGTAAAGTGGAATTGTTATTCTTTTTACGCAAATGCTAAATACAACTATTTCACGAATTATGAGTTTGATTTTTGGTTGAAATTTCCGACGTTTCGAAAAACTTACAGTAAGAATTAAAGCAAACACTTCAACACAAATAAATCCGTAAAATAATTCATCACATTCAGAAGCGAAAACGTTTTGGATTCAACCTTGAGTTAAATGAAAATATATGGTGTGTATCTATACGCGTGTAGGTGCTGGCCATAAGCTGTCATTGCTTATATTCACTAGTTCGATAATCAACATCACCAATATCGTATTCGATACAACCCATAAGCATTGTACGTTATCCATTGAGGCGTCAATACGAGACGGCAACACGAAACTGTCGCCATACCCCATATTCCCGAGCTCACAATGGAACACAAGACACCGAAGACCAACAAATAGACACAACAAAGTTTAAGAATTGATATATCGCGAAAGTCAGAGGTAGTCAACCTTTGCGTGCAAACGATATCTATTCCATGTCTCTTTCTTTAAACGTATTGATAAGCAAATTCATCATACAGTATACTAGACTAGTATAATAGATAAACACTGGATAGTGTGAGAGACCAGACGCGTAGTGTAAATAACTAACGTATATTGTTATTGTTTATGTGAGAAAGTGGTAAGCGAGCTGGCGCCTCATCTGATGTTAAGTGATAACCGCTGCCTATTGACATTTGCAACACCCCTAGGGTTGCAGATGTATTGCCACCTTATAATAAGGTGCGCTCCAGCTACCACAGGTACACCGCCAGTTTGTTTGCCACCTTGACACATAAAAAAACACTCACATATTTTTTATCCGCCAATCGTTGAAACTTCAACTCTCAATTGCCGATTATAAACGGTCGAAAAATAAATCGGAAAGATAATTCTTACAACTTAAGTTTTTCTCGTGTTGATTTCTATTTACGTATTCTTATATCGCTTCATCAGTACTAAAAACCCAGAATCCAATGGTAGGTTTGATCCTTCGCGCAATTGAGATGACATAAGTAATAAACAATTCTCGAACTTAATGTAAGCGCAAATGAGTTGTGATTCCTTTACAGAAAATCTACTCAACTGTATCTCTATCTCAGGCGAGCTATCTATACAATTAACAATGCTAACAAAGAGTTCTGAGTATGGTTCATTGTTAGTGCGTTGGTGTATTGAATGCTAAGTTTTAGATCATTGTATAAATTGCTCAAGCACTGTTTTGTCACGCCCTGAGTGTTTTAATTGGACCCCGGGGGAACAAATCCTTTTGTGTTATTGTTTTTTTAATCGGTATTAACGTTTCCGTCGAAGAGTAGTACTTTGCCAGCAGCATGGTTTCGTTTCGTCATATCCGAAATGGTTTCTCGAATTAGGTTACACAAGTTACACGCCCAAGTAACACACAAGTTATACGAACTTTTCATTAATTTATAAAAGTTATATAGTACTTATCCTTAACTGAGAACACTGAGATTTTCTAGTGTCTAAAACAATCATTTCTATCATACCGATTTCTATCACTATCATACGTAGTTTTTTTTATTATGTAAAAATTTGTTTAAGGAGCAGGCGATTCACATGATGTTAAGTGATTACCGCAGCCCATGACATTTAAAACACCTGACTATTTACAGATACTTTGGCAACATTAACTCGTATCTAAGTCACCATTATCGTGTCGCGTTAAGTAAGATACCCTCATTAAACAAACAAAAAGGTTGTTTCGAAGACTTCAAACCGTGCCGAGGAAAACAAAATATGAACTCGTACCTCCCAACATACGTTGAATCCGCGCGTTACGTAAAAGGGGACGCGGTGCGGACGGATCGCGTTCCGTTTCACGCAAGCGATCGCCCGAAATACGCAATGGCGCGTATCTGCGGCCGACAGGGACGTTACCCGCCCGGCGTGATGCAAAAGTACAGTCGCGGAGAAACGCGTTGAATGCTGCCCGTCCACTTGCGTGAACGCATTTTGCAATTAACTGTACAGTCGCGAAGAGGTGCGTTCAATCTCACCCGCTCGCTTGCATAAACGCATGTTGCAAGTAATTGTACAGTCGCGAATAGATGCGTTTAATCTTACGTAATCGCTTGCATAAACGAACGTTGCATGCAACTGTACAGTCGCGAAGGGGTGCATTTTATCGTACCCACTTGCTAGCAGTAGGTGCATATTGCAAGTGGCTGTAGAGTCACGAAGAGATGCGTATAATCTTACACATTCGCTTGCATAAACGCACGTTGCATGCAACGGTACAGTCGCAAAGGGGTACATTTTATCGTACCCACTCGCTAGCAATAGGTGCATATTGCAAGTGATTGTACAGTTATGAAGAGCGTTGGACGTTCTCCACTCGTTTATGTGCACAGTCGTGATGCGACGTCTTGGATGTTACCTACGCATATGAATGTTATTAATCACTGAACAATCTAAAAAATGCATTTGATGGTATCCACCCATTTGTCTGAAGGTTGGTCACTTATAACAAACAATATGGTTCGAGGTCGTTTATTCAATCATTTTTTGTGGGAGGGTGGCAAGCGTGGGGGTATGGCGGTTCACCTCACGTTTAGTGATAACCGCCGCTCATAGACTTTAGCAACACCATTAGGGTTGCCGATGACTTTCCATCTTTTAATAAAGTGAGCTCCGGCTGCCTCTCACCAGACCAAACGCAGAAGTATACCACCTCCACTTCACTCTGGTCTTCTGTGAGGTCGCGGTACTTCACCAGGCGGACCTTCCGTTCATGAAATAGCGAAGGCAAACACTCCTCTGACTGACTCAACGGACCGTCAAAACAAACCTCTTTCGCTTTCGCCACACAACGACTTTCCAACCGCAGCTAGTTCAGACTCACTACATTAATCTAATTAACCTCAAAATTCCGCGCTATACTTGAGTACCCTGAGTTCAAAGCCTATTAGGGCAATTACAAATCGGTGTAAAGAAAAAATCAAGAAGTAATAATGATTAGGACATTAAAAATATATATTAGTATTTGTGAGAAATCCGAAAATTCGTGGTGAGCTTTGATCAATTCTCTTGTACCCTGTTCAAAGTAGATGTTCTTTTGCCGAGTAGTGGACAAAATATAGTTATAAAATTGTCACTGAACGACTCAACGTATAACCTAGTATATGGTAACGAGCCATCGGGCTTGGCGATTTAAAAGAGTAACGATAAGCATGTTCATAAGTTATTTATGTAAAGCATCTGCGATATATTACAGAGCGGTGTAATCCGACCAATTTCAGTTGGTATTCCACGTTCGCTTGAAACGCAAACGGAGATCCGCGCGTTAGAAAACTTCGACGCGACTCGTGCAGCCATCCGGCGAATGCGCGGCGCTTTCGTGACTAATATCGTTTCGCGTTTGCGTAAACGCAGTCACTGTAGGTTATTGACTGCCGTTTGACGCGTAACGTTTAGAACGCAACCGAGAGAAGTGAGCGTCGTGAGCATCCAGTTCGTCAAACAAACTAGTGTTCACAAAATATAATAAAATTGGCTATTTTTAGGGTTCCGTACCGTAAAAGGGGAACGGGGTGTGGAGAAAACGAAATCACGATTTCTGCCGCCGAACACAATGGTTTAGCAACTGCCTCACCTAGTCACTTTGGTGCCTTGATTCCTGCACTCGTAAATTAAGTTATTATTATAGCCGTGTATTCATTGAAATAATATCGTTTTAAAAAATCGCAAACGTACTCAGTCCTGGTATGTCAACGCCCTATCATTTCTCTGCGGGTTCTTGAGGAAAAACTTTAGTAGCCCAGCTACCAGAGTCATAAGCGGCAAGCGGAATTGATGATACAAAATGATTGATACAAAATGCCCAAAGAACGGTTAGTGAAAAAACGGCAAGGTTATGTAACTAATGAATATTGAATTTGATATCTGATGTAAAGTTAATATACTGCATATGGCAATTATACCACACTATGTACATTCGTTTTTAAAACTGTAATAAATAGGAAAACTTTCCAAAAAATCAAAAATTCTTTTACCCATATCTAATAGTTTAAAAGTAAATAGCTGCTAATTGGCACTTATAATGACTAGATTATGAATGCGTGTTTCGCGCGATATACATATACGGAACCATTTGTGGATACACGCCGCAACAGAGTAATGGAATTTAACATTTGAATTATTAATAACTTCTACCCCGTATTGCAGATAAGGTAATGTTAGGTCCACGCAAGTCTTCTCTGTTGCACGAATGGACAGGAAGTACCACGACCTCTAAGAAGACCACTTCCACTATAGATCCCCGCTTCCGCTTAAGACTTGTTCACTGAACCGCTCTCCAAAGTCGTCGCGCGTGAAAAGCATTTAGCACGCCCCTTAGTAATTACATCCGAGTTTCTGTCGGAACCAACAGCACTGGTCAGGTAACTGTCAGGTTAATTATAAAGTACCAACATTTTTTTTAATCGGTACATGAAATCTACGCTCTTAATGTCGCGAAACATGCTCTATCATAAAGGCAAAAGTCTGGCAGCGTTGGTTTAATCTTTAGTTTAGTTCTACAGTAAAATTTTTAAATATACGCAGGACGACATAATGTTACTACGTATTATTTTTACTAGAAATATTTACTAGGTACTCGTATAATAAGTTCAGTTTACGTTCAGTTAGTTTGTTGAGTTTCTGTTTTCCATGTTGTAATTTGGCTTTGTATAAAATGCTTATACACACAATATGTTGGTCGTTATTATCAAGTTATATTTTGTATACACTGTCCATAAATTAAGATATTTATTAAGTCCCAAAAGTGACATTAGTAAGACTTGTTGCCTTCGAATAAAAATTACATTTCCGTCTTCTCCGCTGTGATAGCTCAGTGTCCGGGCGCTCGCCTTTAATTTAATATACTCGAGCAACCTGAGTTCGATCCCCGCTGCGGGCACCAATGAAATTGTTAATTTTAAGTGCTGACTTATCACGTGCCCAGCGGTGAAGGTAAACATCATGAGGAAACCTGAATAATTTCGAAATAATAACAAAGAAATATTAGGGTCGCTTGGTGGACTGTGCCCAATATCCTCTGTACTACCCACCAGTGGAACAATATGACGTATAGGCTGTTACTTTTCTTTTTTCCGACTTCTCAGTCACTATGCAATCATCGATACGTCCTCTTTAACTTTAGACCTTATTAAAACAAACATCATCATCTAGAATTCAAACGCTAGAACTAAACATCAATCAAACTATTTTAATGATTTCATCCCGTTTAATTTTTTTACCGATTTCTAACACTTTACATTATCTGTGAATCGAAGCCTCACACACTGACACTGCGAGACATTTGACACGTGTGTATATTGACCAGCATATTGTCAGCACACTGCAGTTCTAATGACAGCTATTCACCTACGCATTGATTTATCCGGTGACACCGCAGTGAAAGCGTCTCCGAGTTTGGGAGAGCGTTTTCACTTCGAGAGGAAAAGCTGCGGTTATCATGGCGGGTACAATGTTATTAGTTTTGCAACGATGCTGGAAATATAATGGACATTTGTATCTAACATCGTCATTTTCAATCACGGTCACTTGAATACATTAAAACTTTCAGTTGTCGCATTTTTATATTTAGTCATATAATCTTGTCAGCGGACTTTAAAGATTGTTCTCGAATGTGTGAAATAGAAAAAATTAGTAATAAAAGAGACAAAACTTGAATATTCATTTTTTTTTAATTATTTGCGGGAATATGCACATTTGCAGTGCAGGATCGACAAACTGGATCTCTAGATAAAGCCATCTATTAAAAGAGTATTTTAAAAAGTAATGTTGATGCCAGAAACGTTTATACTTGCCAAACACAGCCATTTCGATCGTGAATCCAGTTAGTACATGAATAATCCCAACTGAATTTATTTATGTGCTGTTTGTCGCGGATCTTGTGCCTCGTGTTAATGGTCACGCTGACTAAACAATAAGGGTAGGCTTACATATGTCAGACACGGCATAATCATGTAAGACGTTAAGCAAACGGTTCCACGGAGTTGTTTCGTACTAAGTTTACGTAGTAAATCCATGATTATTTACAACCGTATTTTGAAATGCAACGAATGATATTAGGTTATTTTTGTTAGGGATATGACACAAGAGTGTGTAGGCCGGATGAATTATCTCTTAAGCAGAAAAACAAACCAAAACTTTAAATTATGTTTTCAATAAAAGCAATGAAAAGGTTTAAAATAACATTTATTATAACTTTTTACTATTCAATGTTCCTAGCTCTTACTATTGTGTTTTTCGATTTCAGATGACGCGGCACACCGTGCACGGTTTTGCGTGCCTTCTGCTTCTCGTCGCCGTGACATGGGGAGAAAGGGAGCAGACTAGATGGTCACGCCAAATTAGTACTTACACCGCAGACATTAGCGACTGGGTTCCCTTACCAGGACCCGTAGAAAGAGACCAACCCCAGGGTAAAAGGCAACCGGTGGCCGAACCTAGAATACTCAGTGAGCCTTTCCCCAGTTTCACTAGACCAACCGCATTCACCCAAGGTGGAGGATTCAACCAAGAACCGTTTCCATCGAGAACGTTCTACAATACACCGGCGAATCGGCAACTATATCTACAATCCTTACCTTCAGTGCCCTCGGCTCCGCAAAATTTCCTAACGGAACAAGGGTTCGGACAAAGCATTCGTTTCGGATTGTCACAACCAAACTTTCCATTAAACCAAGGATTTGTTGCTCCCCAGCTGAGTTTCGATACAGTTCCGCAGACGAAGCCAATCAAATTTGAAAATGTTCAGAAAACAAGCCAATCGCAAAAGCCCCAAGTGCAGACTTTTATCACTCAAGCCCCTAAATTTAAGCCAGACTTGCCTAAATTCTACGACGGATATCGTATACAGAATGTTAGCAACGATTTTAATACTAAGAGACCTCAGTCGCTACAAAAGCTCAAATATGATGGCGTGAAAACGGAAACACTGGCGCAAAATAAGCCTCAAGTCGAAAGAGAAGAAGTACAACTTTTGTATGTGCCTCTGGAATCTTTAAATTCAGGCCAATTTAACTTTAGAAATCCTGTAGCTTCTCCTCATATTATTAACTCTGATCTGTATAATCAAATCCAAAGACAAGTTCCACTTAAAACGCCCATTATCAATAATCCCTCTACAGATTTCCAAAAAGCAACAACAAAGGCTGTGGAAAACTTTAACCCAAGACAGGAATTTTCCTCCAACTTGAATACACAAATTCGCAACTTCGACCAAGTACCTAAATTCACGACATTAGCATCACCATTCCCGACGATCCCACCATCGACGTCTAAACCAAAGAAACTCAAGCCTCACCAACCTCCTTTAGCGATATTTTTAACCCAGGACGAGAAAAAGGATAAACAAGTAAGAGTTGGAGACGTTCTGTACTCTTTGAAAAATGCAAACACCATTGCCGTGCTAGACGCTGTCAACCCTCAAAGTGCACCCAAAGTATTCATCGGTCCCTCATCACTCTCGCCACCAGAGAAATATGTTAAATTTGAATTGCCCTACTTATCAAACATTGAAAATAGTGAAAAGAAACTTCGGCAATTGCCATTTTTCGTAGCCCCATTGAGCTACAATACACCACAAGGATTTGCTAAAATTCCCTTCCCGTCACCGCATGTAGGATCTGTAGTTATTAATTCTCAAATTAGTAAAGATTCCCAACCAACTACGACGGTACCAAATATACCGCCTAGCTTTTACACGTATAATCAGTCCCCACCGAAGCAAGAACAGAGTTTAGAATTTCAGAATCCAAGAATAAATTACTATACCACTGCTTCGCCTAAAACTAAGACACCAACAGGATATGAACCTAATTATTACTCTTTCGAACAACAGGCAGTCAATCCACTGACGTCACCAGAAAAACCAAATACTGGAAGTAAACCAACGTCTTACTTCTTGAGCAATATCGGAAATCAATATAATCCATCTGACTACGTAAATTTCCCATCCGAACCAAACTACCAGACAACCGAGGGCGTTCAAACATATTCTATTGCTCCCACAGCACGTACGGTTTCTACGCAAAAACCAACAACAACCACGACCACACCATCCACACCGACTACAACGACGACGACCACTATAAAACCATCAACATACCCAAGTCAATTATTAGAAACACATAACCCATATTCCATAAATCAAGCATTCCATTTTAGTACTCCGATAGATTATCAAAACTTTTTCGACGAATACAAGGAAAATTATGCTGCTCCTGGACAGAATTCCTCACCACAACAGGCAACTGAAACGAACATCTCAACAACGAGCCAAGTATCTGTTCCTCAAGAAAGAGAGAAAACGCAAATGAAATATTCACAAGGGTCACCAAATTATTTACAGGGCTATACGCCTGAAATACATTACGAATCGGAAGTGCAAAATTCAAGATTTGGTATTTATAGTACCAATCAAGAGCCAAATGAAAGTACAGAGAGATACATGCAAACTAATAACCCTGTCGTTTATAACAAAAGCTATGAACCAACTAGCAACCTAACTCCAGTAGTTCAGAATGAGAACTTCGAATCTAATAACACCTATTCACCAATTATACAAAACGAGAACATCGAACCCAGTAGCCAACTTACTCCACCCAGAAATGAGCCAGAGCGTGCTGAAACTAAACCTGTTTTGCCACAAAGTAACGATGAAATACTAAATAACACACCATTTACATCATACGATAATCATATTCCTGTCACAGGACCTACGTATGACTATAACAAGTATGAAACTACCTTCAACAATTATGAACATGAACAAACGCCTCAAAGTACTTCCTCTACCACGACCACTACGAGAAGAACACTACTAAGAACAAGGGGACGCCCGCGATACCCAACATCCAAACCTGATACTGGAGAGTATACATCAAAAGCTACTATTACTAGAAGACCGCTCAGAGAGAGAAGGCCCCTAGCAAATAGACCCCGATATGAACCGAATAAAATAACAACAGAAAAACAAGTTTTAACAGAAAAACCATCACGGTCAACTACCGATTCAGTGGAAACTACAACAAAATATAAAAGGACAAGAACACGAGGACGTGTTCACTATAAACCATCTGAATCCGACGATATATACGAAAAACGATTAAAAGCACATAGCAGCAAGGAAAACGACCTAGCTTATCAAAGAGATGTTCTTCATCAAAACTATCCCGTAACGCTAATGGAGCGACTGAGTACAGTTGACATAGAACCAATAACTGAACCGACTGTGAAAGTTTCAGCTACCAGTGTCCAACGTTCAGAAGATACTGAAAACGCTTACAGCTACGAAAAAGTATCTGTGACCGAACACACTGCAATTACTGAAAATAAGGATGATCAACACGAGTACACAGATGCGTTAACTAAAGATGTACCCAATCCAACGTCAACTCATAATGATGAATATAGTTATCAATCTAAAACCAGTAGTGCTCTTGTAGGCACTTATCCAACATACGATGAGGCAAAGGGGGAAGATATTTATAACCAGCAAACAACGCCTTTGCATGCAACTGAAATATTAGAAGCAACTACTCAGAGTGTGGATGAAAGTGAACAAAGTATTTCGGTAACTAATAGACCCAACAACCAATATGACGAAGAGATAACAACAAAAGACACTGAACATGGTAATAATGAAGCAAATAATGAAGAATCTACAGAGCAGCAAGAAAATGTCGTACAAACTACTCCATCTTACAATAGAGTACGTGTACGACCTGGAGTCATTAGACAATATCATCCAGCGTCAACAGATTCAAGTAGAGTTAGAGCTGATAGACGAAGACCAGCTCAAGGAATCACATATAGACCAGCTTACGATAGACGTAGAACTACAATGCGAATTGACGAAATAGAAGCTGATTTAAAAACGAAACAAGTACACTCACGCCCCGAGTTCCAAGATTATAAGCATCCTGTTTATAAACCAGAACCAACGACGGAATCTACAGAAACATCTTCACCGATACAAGAAACGAGTACAAGACGCGGAAGTTACCGCCGAAGACGTCCCACATACACAGTATCGTCTACTGAAACACCGACGAATAAAAGGACTTATGAAATAAAAAATCGATTCCGAGGACGTCGTCCTACAGAAAAACCAGAAGTTCAAACAGAACAGACATCAACAACGACTGTTAGAGATACACCTGTTGTCAAATACAACGATAGGCCACGATTATCTGAAAGATTTAATCAAAGTCCTGAACCGGAAGAGACAGAAACGGGAGACCAAGACCCTAATTATTCAATTCAAAGACCGAGCTACGCTACGCTTGACGCCAATCGATGGTCTCCTAAAATTTCGCCAGAGTATTTTAAACCATACAATCCAAATGATATTGCAGATGAATCTAAAGCACTCAATGAAGACCATCAAACAGATAATGGATCAGAGCTCGATATAATTACAGCTAAAAATGAATACGATAATATTCTCATCTCTGTCACGCCAGCGACCAACAATAGAGCAAATAAAAAAATTCCGGACATCCCACCAACGCTAGAAGCGTTAGTAGAGCAAAGCAGAATTACAAAAAGTGAAAGTGGTGATACAATGTCAACATTTGAAAGCATGCTTGAAGAAGTAATGAAAAGTTTAGAAGAGCAAGATGAAGATGAATACACGAAAAATGTCATGAAACACAAAGGTGGAGAAATTGGTGAAATTCCACCAGAAAAAATAATAACATCTGAAGAAAACTTTTATTCGAAGTCCACCACACCGCTCCAAGAAATTACTACAACGGCACCTTATGAGAAATTTGAAGACATAACAGAGGTATAATCATTATATTTTAATGTCATTTTTTGATTTTTTAATTTTGCCTTTTAATTCTTAATTTCATTTTCGTTTTTTTATGTGAGAAGGCAAACGAACTGTTAACCTGATTTTAAGTGATAGCCGTCGCCCATTGACATTAGAAACAGCCATATAGTTGCAGATGCGTTCCCATCTAATAAAGGGTTCTCTATAAGTGGGGTCCGGCAACCGCACTCCCTAGACGAAATGCAGAAGTATAACACTTCCCCCGACGTTCCTACCCATTCATGCAACAGCGGAGACTGTAGTGTGGCCCTACCACAGCGAACCTACATTCAATGGTCTCAGGTTTATCTAATATAATATTATAAATTTTGCAGAAAGAAATAAACCGAAAAACACGTCGTCGAGGATTTTGGAAAAAGGTCAAAGTGCGCCCTGCAACAGAGTCTATTGAAGTAGCCGAATCTCAATACTATCCCAATACAGTTAACAGACTAGGGCAATCTGTACAGGTATCAAAGACTAGTAATGACAAGTCAAACATAGTAGTCACGACATACAAACCTACTTATCAATTTATTAAAGAAGTCTTTGAAAAAGACAATGACGAAATGGAAATAGCACCACATATAGACATTCCGAAAATTACAACAGTGAAATTCAATGATCATAAAACAATAAAGCACACAGAAAGTCGTCCAAAAACTACTATCCCTTATGCTTCAAAGGAAACTTCTACAGAAAATTTTAACCCTGGAGAGATGGATCTAGGTACTGGGTCACCTGACCCTACATTTATTAGTGATACATACATCAGCACAGTAACTGAACCAATTACAAGTCAAACACAGCTTTTAGCAGCAGACAGATCAGATGGTTTTAGCCTTATGGATTACTTCTTTGGAGTAACATCGCCTGATAACTACACTGATCATGGGACAAAAAATGAAACTAAAGTAGATCACACCTTGGCACTCAAAGCCACTGAAAATGGTGACGAGATTCAAATTACAACAGAACAGGCTAAATTAAAAGCCACAACAGAATCAACATACATTCCTGAAGAAATAACAACAAGCAAAGATGAAAGTATCAGGGATGAGGCTATCAAAAAAGAACATACAGTTGAAGAAATCAGTGATCCTCTACCAACACGCATAGAAACATCATCAGTGTCTTCCTTTATGGATTCATTAAAAGTAGTGAGCACATCAATGTCAACAGAAATTTCACATGAAACAGAAATATGTTTTAGAGGTAAATGTATAAAAACCAATAAGTCTCTTGCATAAAGTGATAAACACATGTAATGGTGCTAAGACTGTGTTCAAAACTTATAGTGGAATAATATAAATAGGAAATAAAAAATTATGTCCCCATAAAGATTCATTTGTTAGGTTCTAATACCACATCTGCAATGATTTTTATTTTTATTTTATTTATTAAGTACGTACAAAATATCTGTATGTACTTTATTAGTTACTTTGGTGAAATTTTGTAAATTGCACACACACTCTTTACTTGATTTCACCTTTGGTACCTATTGTTAAAATAGGAAACCCCTAATTTTAGGTAATAAGGTTAGTGGCCACATAATGTGAATATAAATAATGTAATATATCTTATATGCCTTTTAATCATAATTTCTAAAAATATGAAGTAGAAAGTAAGTTTTTTACCTTTTGTAACATAATGACTGATGATACTAGATATATATCTATATTTTTATGAGTGTTTAATATGAAAAAATTCATAATTATTTTTATGTTTAAACCTAATTGAATTTATATCTTCTGCACTATTGAGATGTAACTATGAGATATTTAAGACACTACATTATTACTATTAATTGTATAAATTCTACTGCCTTCTTCATTGGATTTGTGTATGTCCCATTATTGAAGAATTATTTATAATAAAACATAAATATAATGTAATGTGTTTTAATTAACCTTTCCAGAAAAACTTTAAATTGAGATATTTTGTTTTTTCTTTACATATCTTCATTGAGGATAAGATTATCCTCCATTAATAGAATAAGTGTAGTCTGTTGGAGGCTTATGTTGCTAATGTATCTTGTATCTTGTATTCTGACACAGAACCGGTGGGCTAGCCAGAACCCACGGGTTTGGGAAAAATTGCTAATGTATGCTATGCTTATGTTGTATGAGCAGTCTCAAACAGGCTGAAATGATGATGATGAATAGAATAATTAATTTACATTATGTACACTTAGACTAACATAAAATCCTGATGAAAATATGTAAGGTAGTTGCAGGATCTAGTTGTCCCATGTGGAAATTGATCCTTCAATCAACTTAGGCAAACACAACAAGGTGTTAGATATAGGTGGTGAATGATCATACACAAGGAATCATCATATTAAATTAGTACTAAAGTTCACTTTTTTTATGGCTCCATATGCAAAGGGTAAAATGGGACCCTATTACTAAGACTCCGCTGTCTGTCTGACTGTTTATACATCTGTCCTCAGGCTGTATCTCATGAACCGTGATAGTTAGACACTTGAAATTTTCACATTCTTAAATGGGGCTCACATCCAACAAACATTTTATATTTTTTGCTTGTATGAGAAAAATTTTATGGTCAAATTGTTGTATTTTTGTTTAAATCGGAAAGACTATATTAAAACATAGCATACTTAATGTTTCTCATAATTTGAGGGGATAAGGTTATAAAAAATAAAATAACTTACACTCTATGTGATAAAAATCTCAAATCTTCTATGTAATAAATATTTTAGATTAATACTAATATGTCCTTAAATTAATATACTTTTAAACATAAATTGAATACATAATAAGTTTCAATTAGTCAACAATTTCACAGTCATCATCATCAACAAAACCACCATTTAAAGCATCACTTAAAATGTCATTTTTATTCTTCTTAAGTTCACTGTTAATAAATCTTCGCTTTTCTTCTTTACATTTTTGCTGTGTGGATTTTTCTACTGATGGACGTTCCACTAGCCCTTTTGTAAAAGTATAAATTACTGTAGTGAAATCTTCTTCAATGAATGCAAGGTTTATTGTAGGTCCAGTTTCAACTGTACAAAGATTTTCTTGCATTTTATTGATATAGTCAATACTTATGTCAAAACTTGTGGGGATTGGAACATAAATATTTATTTTGTCATTTTTACTTGGTCTAGCAACAACATACAGAGTGTCAACATCTCTATTGTAACAATATTCAGTATCATACATGAGTTTTTCATCTATCAAGTGAATATATAATTGAAATGCTAACGTTACCTTTTTGTCAGACATACAGCCAAGTGCTTTCATATCTTCTTTAATCTTTGATTCAATTTCCATCATATAATATTAGCGGTAATTTTGTGTGTACAATAACTCTTTGTTTAACTTAGCTTTAAAAAATTCAGTGTACTTTACTTAACATTACTTAATTTAGTTTCTAACATTAATGTACAAAGTACCTTTTTCTTAATACGTTTTGAAGGAAAAAATATCTTTTTTGTTATCAAACAGTAGTCACTAACAGATTCAGATACCACAAAATTACTCTTTGGTCACTAATCAGTAGTACTTTATTACAGTAACAGTTTTTATTACAACATGTCAAAATTCACATTCATTGAATTCATTGTCAATGTCAATTGTCAATATAATTATATGCTCCTATTCATTTCTACGGTGTTCCGATACCAATGTCCGATGCAAGTAAATACGAGTAATTACTCCATACTTTTGTTTGATACCAAGTAATTTTAAGCCAATCCCAGACAGATTATGGGAAAATGTTTATAGAAATATTTTCGAAAATATTTGTTAAACGTTCGAACAAAATAAATCTATGAGCTCCTACACTTGCATAGATAAGACATACAGCGTGTCGTTACCATCGCGGCAATAAATGAACACACGTCTAACGCTACTTATCAATAATCATAAAAAAATATTAACATTAAGCAAAATCCATAATTAAAAAAAAATATTTTTCAAACAAACTAATTAAGTAAAAAAGAAACAAAATTTGTAACATCCTATACAACTCGCGCCACAGCGTCGTATTACAAGCCTCTCCTTCTAACAGTATGTTTTGTCTCTTTTAAATTCATTCAACCCATTCATATGCTTTGTGACCTTTACAAATGAACTTTACGTTACGCTTTTATAGGTAAGGATATTCTAAAATTCTTTATTTTGAAAAATTTAATAACCCTGTAAATATTGATTTTTAAAGAATTTAAATGTTTAATACAACTTTAAAAAGTTATCCCCTATATGTGTGTTCATTTATTGTCGCGATGGTAACGACACGCTGTATATGCATATTGAAACTGTACACTTGTTTGTTTCGCTTCACATGGATAATTATGTCCAAAGACGGTGGAAACAATGAACGACTGGGTCGAAGTAGTAGCATTATATTATTTATGTTCTTTTAATTATTTAATATAACTTATTATTTAGCTTTGGACGTCCTAAGCCCCTGGGTCCCATCAGCATTTTAGATATATATGGATATATAATGGTCTAAAGAATGTCTTTTTAGAGGAAATTTAATTTTGAACAGCCGTTTCAAGTTAGTATTAGCACTACGGTCATTATGATCGTGTAATCGTGACATAGTGGTGATAGTAATAGTAAATTTTTCCGTTTTAGTTATAATTACTCTGTAGCAAAACTAGAACTTTATGGTCATCTAACGTCTTCGGTATTCGGTTGCTCCATGAACTGAAAGTCGCGCCAATTTATTAGTCATTCTAACTAATACTTTAAATAGAGAAAAACTAAATATTAAAAAATATTACAAATTTCTATGGCGATTTACTTGGTTTTATTATCACCGTAACTGCTCTGATATTAACTATGAAATTATTCTGTAAACCCTACTGTAAAAGAAATAAATGGTGGGTAAGTTAAAACTGTATATCGTTAGTTTAAAAGAAATAAAATCACAATATAAATTTGCTTATCAAATAAAATTAGTATTTAACTAGCTTTATGTATTTTGTCAAATAAACATGATTCAAATAGAAATCAAGCTGTAATTTCATTTAAAGTATATTATATTAAAATTATTTGAAATATGAACTTTATTATCTTTTTAAATGAGCTAAAAGCGACATCTGGATATACATGTTAATGACGGGACAAGAGTACAACGTAATGGCCAAAGCGTCTTTGTAACAGATGGCGCTGTATTTAAATTGTTTTTATCTCTAATAAAGTAACAACATATTACACTTCAGTTTTCGAAATAATATCAGTAAACATTTATTATTTAGGTTAAATAACTACAGCAGCCATTTAATTTAAAATTTTCAGCAAGTTAAGGTTTCGGTACTCGATTTATTTCTAGTATAAGAACACTGTAAACCTAAGTAAGAGTTGCTTAAATTATTAAATTTTATAAATAAACTATAACATTTCATTTTTTTATTAATTATTAAGCGTAATTATCTTAATATTAACACATATTTTGTTTATTTGACAAACACATAGAGTATAAGGCATTTTCGACACTTACACTATATGTCAGGATGGCCGAGCGGTCTAAGGCGCCAGACTCAAGGTTACCTTGTCCATGAAACTGGATTCGGGCGTTCTGGTCCTCTCTGAGGGCGTGGGTTCGAATCCCACTTCTGACAAATCTTTTTGCTTTTTAGTTTTTTTAACAATTTCTAAAAATTCATAATATAATGCGAAAGTAAAGTCTTATTATAAAAAGCATCTATTTATAATAAATTAATGTAATTAAATAAATTATTTAGCAAAATTTCCATTCGGTGTCGAGAACCTTGGTCCATGGGCTACTATAAAGCGTTTTAAGGAAATAGCAAAAAGGTTAGTCGATATCACAGGAGACCGAAGAGCTGGCAGCTACCTCGGAAAAAGAATTAGTCTAGCAATTTAAAGGGGGAACGCTGCCAGTATCTTCAGAACCTTGCCTAAAAGATTCCATTTAATAATATATTTTAGTTATTACATTATTTTTTTTTCTTTTTAAGGTTTTTAGTTATAGTATAATTGTTCTAGTATATATTTTGTATTAGTTTATCATACTATCAGTACTAACTACATCATCCACTTTCAAGAATCTACTTTTGTCTTTGTACCTTCAACAATGTCCTTAAAATTATTTAGCAAAGGTAACATTTTTTAATGTGTGTAAATAGTATTATTAGTGCGATTGTTAAAGAAATATTAATGTACCTAATATAAAATAAAAAAAACGGCAAGTTGATGAAAAATTACAAAAAAAGTTTCCCGTACCGGGAATCGAACCCGAGCCTCCTGGGTGAAAGCCAGGTATCCTAGCCACTAGACCATACGGGAGTTACGGAATAGGTCTAATTATTAAGTTATAACGTTATATAATAATTTAAAAACGCGTTTTGTATGAAATCATCTTTATTTTGGTAAATTGAAACTGTCTCAAGTTCAGTAAAAGAAATGTAAATCTTAGTCTAGTATATTAAATAAAATTATGGATACTATTTTTATTACTGAAAATTTAAATAAAGTAACAATAATGTTGAGTAATTAATTTTTTTATAAAATTAGGTAGACAGAATTTTACTATTGAAATGCAGAACAAAAATACTATCGAACAAATAGATGTTTTTTTTACCGGGAGCAAACATTATAAAAGCCAAATGATATCAAAACATAGCATAGGTGACGTGCCTATATAAGTTTTCACTTCACGTAGAACTGAATTCTTTTTTTTCAATACTGGCCAGCACTTGACTGCCATCCCACCTGATGGTAAGGTGATGCAGCCTTTGATGGTAAGCGCGCTAGCTCAGCAAAACTCTATTCGCACTTGTCTTGAAGAAAATTATTCAGTTTGGACGATTGAAAAATACTTAATATCTGCGTTTTCCTTTCATCAATCTAGTGTTGATTTGTTGGGAAATATTTCAATTTAAAAAAAAAACACGTAAATTTATCTAACACTCACATTAAAATTACACTTTCAATAAAACGAGAGTTGTAATCGAAGCATATCAGTAAATGACAGTATCATCGTCATAACCATTTCAGCCTGTCTGTATTTCAGACTTTTCATATTAAAAAAACTCGTCGTCACTCCATCTAGTGGGGATCGTCCTACACTACGAGGGCCAATACGAGATTGTCACTCGTGAACTTTTTTCCCCCACGTTTTCTCAGGTCTTTGTTAACAGTCGTGTAATTTGAAGACGTTTCGCAAGGCCTCCGTGGCGCAATCGGCTAGCGCGTTCGGCTGTTAACCGAAAGGTTGGTGGTTCGAGCCCACCCGGGGGCGATAACTTTTTTGCTCAGAATTTAGTTCTTTTTTTTCCAAATAAAGGCTTTATTATATTTTTTTAATTGATTTAAAACAACAGGAAATAAATTTCCCAAATTTAATTTTTTTTATCGTTCACAATTTATTTATAACAATTTATATTTAATATGTAAACTTAAGTCGTACTCGTAAATAATTTTATTTATCGAATGCAAAAATTTAATCAATTGAATTAGTTGATCCGGCAAACGTTGTTTTGTCATATAAATTATTTGTAGGATAGAAAAAATATAAATAAAAAAAAATATAAATCTATTCCCATACCTACTGAAAATAGACATAAAACTTCATCAAAATCGGTCATGTCGTTTCAGAGGAGTATGAACACAAAAACTGAATTTTACACGAGAAACACGAGATTTTATATATTAGATGGAATGCGCCGTTTTTATGTTTTAAAATTGATGTAATCGTACTTCGTTTCATTTCAGTAAGACAAGACAGTATTAGTAGATCTTATTTGGTAATTACATCAGCGGGGATATAGCTCAGTGGTAGAGCATTCGACTGCAGATCGAGAGGTCCCCGGTTCAAACCCGGGTGTCCCCTGACCCAAAATCTTTTTATGAATTTTTTATTTTTGATAACTTCTTAATAACCATTGTATATTATATTTTTCTAGTATTTTTATCATTTAAGGGGGTAATTATTTGTTCGAAGGGCACAAAAGTAGATTACTTGCATTGATTTAATAAAATCATGATTGAAAGCAGTGTAAAATCACAAATAGAGACTATATAAAATACATTTAATTCTTTTTGTAAAAAGATCATAATATTTTACGTGTACTAAGTGCATATCCAACAATCGTCTAAACATATTGAATATTTAATACATATAAATACAAAAGGGTCACAAATAATTTTGATTTTGCAGTAAAAAAAATTATTTCACTGTAATGTGTTGTCGACATTAAGAGTCCTAATTTTAATAACATATTAACATGTAAAGTTTATTGGCATTCCTTCCTGTACTTAACTAATAACCAAATGACCGAAAGTACAGCTCCGGTAATATATAGAATGGTTTACCGACATGGTTTATAAATGAATAAACGTGTACATCATTGATGTTGTTTCACATTTAAAGAGAAAGAATTATGAAAGAGTAATAAATAAGTCAATAAAGGGCCCATTACTAAAGTACAGGGCTAAGGTATAAATAAATGTTAAATATTATTAATACGAGAAGCTAAAACTTTGTACCCCTTTTTTACGAAATTTGCGCGAACGGAGGCGTATTAAATTTCCCACACTTATAGTTTTATGAGGGAGTGCAGACTGCTAATATTTTTTACTTATACATAAAAAATTAATTAAATAAAAAAAAGTAATGGTCGAATTTCCACCGCTGGGCGAGCACTAGCATTGATAAATATTACATCTAATTTTCTTTTGTGATTTTTCAAATTGTATGTAATCAGTTATATGGTAATGATAACGAAATTCGACTCTAAGTGATGTAGCAGTCGTGGCCGAGTGGTTAAGGCGTCTGACTCGAAATCAGATTCCCTCTGGGAGCGTAGGTTCGAATCCTACCGGCTGCGAATTCTTTTTGTTTTTTTATTTGTAGGAGAATAATTTGATTTCAAGCTTGCTTGTTAAACGCATTTTTTTCCTTTCTTCTCTTTTTTAAATATATGTCAAATACAAATACCAATATACGAGCTATATTATTCTCTTATTATGTATCAAAATGGTTTCTAATAATTTAAAGCATGATATGCATCACAAGCTGTTATTGATCTCTACTGCCTGCGCCTCGGTACGCCTTTAGTAATTCGGTTGTAAGACGAACGCTAGATGTCGCTACTTGTGTTATTTATTTATAATACCTCAGAAAATGTTAACATAAAATTTCAAGAAAATATACATAAAATTTTTGCTGTATGAAACTAAAATTACTTTATTAGGTATTTATAGTAGGCGTGTGAATACCGTTTATTAGGCCAGCTTTTGGTTCGTTTAATAGGAAATTACCGAGCATTTAATTCTCAATTAAAATAATTTTGAATAATATATAATATAACAATACATAATGTTTCTTTATATTTAGAAAGGACTAAAACAATTGAATAAAATTGAAAATTTTTGCAATATAAAGTTATTTATTAATGTCATATACTATCCGTATTTCGCTACACTTTTTCGATTGCACGTGTTATGAGATCTGTTACAAAAGAAAAGTGTTATGGTCTAACCACGACGGTCACCATGAAGCCAATCGTCTATTACCCAAGACGCGCCCCTTTCGCCTATCATGATAGCCGGGGCGTTTGTATTGCCCCTAACTACGACGGGCATAATCGAAGCGTCTATCACTCGTAATCCAGATATTCCGTACACCCTTAGTCTGGGGTCCACCACTGCGGTCCTATCCCATTTGGGGCCCATCTTACACGTCCCCACGGGGTGATACGTGGTGGACGTGTAATGTCTCGCCAAGCAGACAATGTAGTCGTCTGTTCCCCATTCCTGGCGCTCGCAGCCCGGCAAATTTATCCTAACGAAGCGCGCGCCCATATTTCTGAAGGCGTTCGTATCCTCCAGCGACAACAAATAGCGGATCCCCTTTATCAGCGGCACGAAGTCCTCCTCGTTGCCGAAATAGTTCGCGTATAGGAGCGGCGGCCCGTTCGGATCGGTCGCGTTGAGACATAGCCGTCCCCTGCTCTTCGGCACCAGGTTCATCGTCCTCGGCATCAGGCCGTCGTAGAAGCCGGTGGGGAATATCCTGGTACTGTCGTAGTCCGCGGGCTCTTTTATGTACTCCTCCCAGTTGACGCTGTCCACCTGGTACTGGATATCCGGCGCCGGCAAGTCCGGGCGGGTCTTGAAGAACGATATCGAGCTTACAGCCCCGTTTGCTGACAACGGGCCGTCTTTAATATCCTCGTGGTGGTATCTCTTCACTTCTTTCACAACTTCCTCGTTGTTCAATAACGTTGCGGTGTCGTTCGCGAGCGATATAACCATGCCGTTGAAAGTCACGTGGTCGTGCAGATTCTCGCCGACGGCCAAGTCCTGTACAACTTCTATGCCCAGTCTCTCCAACTGCTCTTTCGGACCGATGCCAGACAGCATGAGCAGTTTCGGCGAGTTTATCGTACCGCCGCTAACGATCACCTCCTTCTTCGCTAAGGCCGTGTATGTTAGTTTATCCCTCGTATACTTCACACCGTACGCCCTCTTGTGGCCGTTCACGAGTACTTTGAACGCTTCGGCGTTGGTCTTGATCGTTAAGTTCCTCCGCCTGTACCTTATGGGGCGGATGAAGGCGACGTTGGCAGAGACCCGTTCGCCGTCTAAGGAAAAGGCTTGCGACTGCATCGCCCCTTCTTGGCGCTGGGCGTTATAATCGTTCAGGGGAAGTCCCCTTTCGTTGAAGGCGTCCGTCATCATGATCGACGGTTTATCGACGTAGGGATATCGAGACACGTACTGCTCGCCCCTAACGCCGTGGTATTTTCTATCGAGACCCTCGGCGTTCATGTTTCTCTCGGACTTCTTGAAGTAAGGCAGTACCTGGCGAAGGTGGAACTTGAAATGATAGTAATTGGTTGCTCAAACCTTGATGGAGTGAGGCAACAGTGTTCGCCGATGCACAAATGGGCGGGTCCAGGGGTACCACGATCTCATAGAAGACCGGTGTGGAGTGGAGTATTACACTTCTGCGTTTCGTCCGGTGATTGAGGCAGTCGGGGCCCATTATTTAAAGGTGGCAACGCATCTGCAACCCTACTGTTGCTGCAAATGTCCATGGGCGGCGGTGATCGCTTAACATCGGGAATAGGAAAGAAAGGCAGGAGACGCAACTGATACTAGTTAAGTTTTGTATAAATAACCCTAAAAAGTTATTAACGCTATAGTTAATAGTATTTATTTGCGTTTCTTGATCATCGCCTTCACTAACCTCTTTTATAAGCGGCTAATGAGTAGCGGTATTCTCCACATAATTTTTTAACATTGAACGCGCCAAAATCCAAAAGAAATGAAGTTAGAAACGATTATCTATTTATTCCAATATCTTAACACAACGACGTAAAAAACCGAAAGTCTGGTGTACACAAAGAACGGAAGTATTAGCGTTTTATCTGCATTATCTCCAATATGTTTATGAAGTTATACTTCTTTTGGTGCTTTAGGGAAACATTTTGAGAGTAAATTTTCCCGAACGCCCGCACACCGTCACGAGATACCGACACCCTGAAGTTAGCTGGACATCTAGTTATGTTTGTGTGCGAACTGAAAACTGTATTCACGATATTTTGTGATATTTAAATAAACTTTATTTAACTTGATAATGCGTTATAATAAAACTTTCATTGTATTAAATAGGTACCTTTTTTCTAATTAGTAGTAGAATAAGGCGGAAGATGAAAATTTTGAAAAGAATTTCATCCTGTTACGCCAAAGAAGTATAACTTCTAACGCGTGTACAGTACGAAGACACTTTTTTTTTAAAACATGGCATTTACTAGAGACTGTACTTACGTCTTTGTAACTCCAACCGTCGTTGCCCATCGCTGCCCAGCCGTCGTAATCGGCTCTGTTCCCTCTTATATAAGCCAAAGAATTGATCGAACTGGAACCGCCCATTACCTTACCCCTAAAATAAGTTTGTTAGCCTTACTAATATTAAACCTTAAAATCTTAACCTTACTAATATTATAAAAGCGAAAGTTTGTATGTATCGATGGGTGTTTGTTACTCTTTCAAATACTACAGAATGGATTTTAAAGAAACTTTACAATAATATGGCTTATACATCAGAATAAAACATAGGCTATAATTTATATACATATTTTATGTATATCTGTCTTTCTGCCTGAATGTTACGCCTTCAGCCTATTCTACGCAGACGTGGTCGGGGGCAGCAGCTAGTTTAATAATACTTCTTGTATTCAATGTAATTTTAAGCACTAATCGAAACTATATTCACTGATTTTGCTACGTTTAATTAACGGTACCGCAGTCCGTTCTGTGACCATGCTTCAAAGTGTACTAAACGCTGTCTGTCCCTATGTATGCTTAGATCTTTAAAACTACGCAACGGATCTTGATGCGGTTTTTTTTACTAGATAGAGCGATTCAAGAGGAAGGTTTATATGTATAATACAATGTGCCCGTGCGAAACCGGGGCGGGTCACACTCAAAATTACGTTATATTGTAATGTGGTAGGGCCACACAGCAGCCTCGGCTGTTGCACGAACGGGCAGGCCCGTCCGGGTAAGTACCACGACCTCACAGAAGACCAGCGTAAAGTGGAAGTGTGACAAATACCTTCGCGTTTCGTCTAGTGAGTGAGTTAGCCGGAGCCCAATTTTCAAATGGTTGTCAACACATCTGTAACCCTCGGGTGTAGCAGATGGCCATGGGCGGTGGTATTCACTTAACATCGGGTGACCCGTCTGCTCGTTTGGCAACTTTTTGCATAAATATATATATATATATATATATATATATATATTACATTCTACTCACCTCGCCCAAGAGCACCTTCCACCGAAAGCTAAACAACTCTTTCCGTCGGGCTCCGTACTATAGCCCCAGTCGATATTCGAACCTAGGAGTGCTGTCGACAGACCTGGCACCAGAGTCACGTCCGGCGCCTCTGGGCCAGCCTCCAATAATAGGACCTGGTTGAATTTTATCATGTACAGCGTTGCGTCGTGGATTGTAAATAATAAATAATAATATTTATATACATTATATAAAACAAAGTCGCGATGTCTGTACGCTTAGATCTTTTAATTTACCCGGCGGATTTTAATGCGGTTTTCAGAAATAGATAGAGTGATTCAAGCGGAAGGTAGAGCGGAAGTACTATAGATGCATATAACATATATCAAAGCCGAGAAATTCAATATCTGCATTGCACCCGTGCGTATTTCAAGTTAGTAAATTAATATTTCAAGGCATATTTTTACACAACGTTGTCAAGTCCCAAACTAAGCAACGTTTGAACTATGGATATTAGGGAACTGGTAAACATAGTTAAATAAACTTGTCTTATAAATAAATACATATTATAGATACACCAAGTAAAAACAAGTGTAAACACCAAGACACTGGAAATGGACTATGTACATCACACAATATTTTTCAGTAGTGGGGATCGAACCCACACCCTCTGGCGCAGGGCAGTTCACTACCCATTACGCCAATCGGGTCGCCAAAATCTATGATCGGTTTACGATCTAAAAGCTCAGAAGTTCTAGAGAACAACTAGCAAAACAATCTACGTTAAAACACATGTTGAAATTGTTTCTAATATATTAAATACTATTAAAATTGACAGTAACCCGGGAAACTGCTTTAGCAGTTTATAGATTTTTTAAGTAATGAACATTGTTTACCTTCCATTTTTTGTTTTGCGACAACCTGTTAGCTACTACGCAGCCGGCCGAACCGGCCCCCACGACTATAAAGTCGTACTCCTCTTCCCTCTGCTTCCCATATTTGAAACTCTCTATTTGCCCCACGATCCTCTCCTGTTCATCATCCTCCGAGTCTTGGCGCAGCTTCTGCTGTATTCTCCTGTCCTCAGAGTCCCCGAACAGTTGGACCAGCAAATTCAAGTACACATAGCCGAAGTAGGAGCAGGCTGATAAGTGAGTGTGTGCCGGACACACCTCTGCTAAATTGAGCGGCCTCCAGACCATGTTGGACCTGAAAAAGAATAGCATAGAATAGAATAGAATACAATTCATTACACACAATGAAATAGAAAGAAAGTAAATACAAGAAACATAGTGTACATATAGGCAGCCTTATTGCTAAGGTTGTTCGAGTTGAATGAAAATTTGCCCTTACAGCATTGGATAGAATATAGTCCTTCAATTTCATATTAAGTAACATTCAGGTTAATTTATCATAGTCGAAATCGAAATTTTGATATAAATAACCTGTGTCAATATGAAATTTTCATATGATAATCACATTTGGTGAACCATCTTTATTGTACTGTAATTAATAATTTCGTTACATAAACCGCAATAGAAAAAGTGCGAGTTTCTTTTTCCAGACACTGATTTTAGTTAAATAAGATTACCGTTTTCTTAGCAGTTATTTCAACGTAACGCAATAGATCAACGAGGGAACAAAAATGTAAAAAGGATTTGACAAACTTCAATGATAAAACTACGTGACATAATAATGCACCACATAACTTAAAAAAAAACTTCTAATTCCTGTAACAAAATTAATTTCCAACACTACTGACACAAATCAAGACAACATAGGTAACATTTGGAATGGTAAAAAATTAACAACTTGAAACAATGACGAACATAACACGTCTAAAAAACATACGTACCGATTTTATGTTTGTTCGTTTTAATTGCTAACAAAGTATTATATACGTGAGCCACGTTGGATTAGGTCGATGTGGCTATTAGTGGGTGATGTTAAATAATCTTCGGCGTCCGTTCAACTCATCAGGCCGTTCGGAATTTTAATAGGGGAATCATTGCTGTTCGGACCGTTTTTGTACGTGAAACAAACGTACAAAATTACTGATATACAACCTGGTGACTGACGGACAGACAGACAGCGGAGTCTTAGTAATAGGGTCCCGTTATAAGCACGCCATCTAGCGTCAAACATATTCAACTTTATTATATTTTTTATTACTTTTTTCATCCACTCACTGGCAGCAAACCACAATCAGTCCAAGTATATAACGTTTTACCCTTTGGTTACGGAACTCTAAAAATGTCCAAAACATCGATGTTTTAAGTAGTAAGTAGTAATGTTAAATATGTAAATAAATAATGTGTTCAAAAATTTTAATACTGTCTGGAGAAAGATTATAATTGATAGATACACATATTTATTTATGCCTGTGATTTATGCTCTGAAGTTTTTACACACCTTTTTTTCAATCCAATACATTTTTTAAACAAAATTAATTAAGTAGACGTCACTGTTGGTTAGACGATAAATTAAAAAATGGCTTCAAGTTCATACTTTAGATTTCCAACAACAAAAATGATTGTTCATTGCCAAATCAATCAATTGTGTTGCTAGAGAATAGTTGTTAAAACGCTGTTCAGCACGCGAACCCACACATATTTACCAAATAAATCAAATTACAGTATCATTGCGTACATTAAGTATAGCAGAAAAACTAAATAACTCTATTATATCCGATGGATACGGTAAACGTGTACGAGAACTGTATACATTTTCTTATTAATATTTTTATGCTATGTTATCAGTGTCTTTTACAATCCAGAGTTTTAAGACTTCTTTAAACAATACATTTGAACAAATTAATTTGATTTACTGCTCGGCGTGTGACTTTAAAAATTCATAATTTCTCTAGTGAAAAACGTCCTTTCTTAACCTAGTATTTTTGGAGTGGAAGAAAAACAATTTATTACATAGAAATAACAAGAATGACTATTTAATATAATTAGATTATCGCAATCGCTTTTTCGTTACTTCGGGAATTTATATTTATAACTTATATTCATACCTTAATTATTACAATGCATATAATTAGAATAATGTAATAAATTGTTGCTTCACGTAAATCATGAGAATAAAATTAATGGCTGAACAATCGATGTTAAAAATCATTGTATTTTATGTGCACAAAATATAAATCAAAAAAGTTTTTTTATGTGTATAAATATTTGATGACCACTTTTTTCAATCAACAATATAAAAAATTAAGGTATGCGTGAATTTTTAGACTAAATGGCAATTAATTACGCACGCAGCTTTCAAAATACCAGGGCCACATAAAACCCGTGCAACGAATCGGCCTAAAGTGGAATTATTATACTTTAGGGTTTCGTCTGGTAAGTGTTAGCTGGGGCCAAGTGTTTAAAAGGTTTACAACCTATTTGTGTTCCCTCCGAGGCTGTAAGTGTCCATGGGTGTCGGTTATAACTACGTGAACCCCGTATTTCCTTACCAGCTTTTCTCATAAAAAAACCTTTAAACCTATAGTTGCCAGACCTTGAGACCTTGGTATGTTTGACGATATCATTCTCTTTTTCTTTACATAAATGCCACACTGATACATCTGATTTCTGCTGTTAGTAATGATATTACTTACGATTAGTATTTTATTAACATCTAATGTTGATTTGAGTAACTTCTTTACCCAATAGCTGTAAATAGTGCTGTAGTCCTTAGGATTGAATGTTAAGGTTTATTCGATAGTAATAATGATTTTGGTGCCATCTTTCGAAGAATGCGTGCAACTAATAGTAGCAAGTAACACGTCAAGAAACTCATATATGTAATACTAGCTTTTCGCCATATATTTTAAAGTTTTTTCCAATGAAATAATAGCCTGTCCTTTCTCAGGCTTTAGACTATCTCTGTACCAAAATTCATTTTAATCGGTTAAGTAGTTTTGGCGTGAAAGCGAGACAGACAGAGAAAGTTACTTTCGCATTTATAATATTAAAATAGTATGAATTTACTTTTTGTCCTTTCCAATAGATGGCATTGGCGTCTGTAATGTTTTTTATGTAGAAGTTGGCGTGTGAACAGGCAGTTCACTTCATGTAGAAGTGAATGTAGTATACTTTTTAAATTCGTATGATGAATTAAATAACCGGACCAACTTTTTATAGGACAGCAACTATGATGTACATGTTCTCAATAAATAAGTGCATAATCTATGGTACGTTTCCATAAAAAAAATGAAAGAACGAAATAAATACGTTAGTAGTGCGTACTGCGTAGCAGACAGTAGTTACAACTTGAAAATTAAAGAACTCTCGTTTTACTGAGAATAAGGTGTTATTTTTTAAATAGAATCAAAACTTTACATCAATGGTAAGTTATGTAAACATTTTACTCATATTTGCTAAAAGACTAGCGCGGTTGAAAAAATCTTAGGGGCCACTAGTTCCTGTCGCCCAAAATAAAAATAAAATAATGTTTGATTTTTTTTAGCTTTGATTATTATCTAACTTGAAATTAATAACGGTTCTGATATTTTAAATCGACGTTTTGTTTTTAAGGGTAGCTTTAGAATTTCAAAGTAGAGTACCTTTGGTGTCTTAGAGCGTGCCTTAGATATAATTAGTATTGAACTTTGAATTCATTTTATTAAAGGTTACATGACAGAAATATGAAATACTTAAAAATTCCACGAAACAATTATATTGTATATTATACAATAATTATATAAATGATAAAAAGTCATAATATCAAAATAAACAATATAACAAAAAATACTTGGCTTTTGGGTATCTTCTAGATCCCTCAATCAATTGAAAAGTAATGGTCCGACATGTAAATCATTTATGAATTAATAAAATTGAAAAGAAAAGTCATGGGGTTTCAATTATCATGTTTATTAACTACTTATTACAATATCCATGCTCATTAGAATACAACATTAATAAACCGCTACACTGTTTCTCACCGTACAATATACGTATAGTACAATAAAATCGCAATTGACGAAATGCGACGGTACAATTACGCAAATCATTCCATTCTGAATACAGATTTTACCATACAATACTAAAAACGCTATCCCCCGTCAACATTAAAAATAACTGCTGCAATAATTATTTTTACAAGTTTCTCGGGACGCAACAAAATGTGATTTAGTAGGCGTTGAACGCCGAAGGCGAAAGTGGCTTATGGCCTACTACACACAAGACCGCGTGGTCAAATTTTCTCAATATCCGCATAATTCTCTTTCGAAGAATTCACTTCTCGGGCAGCTTGACTACCGGCACTTGGGAGTGGCCCCAGATGTTGTTACAGTACTGGATGAGGTCTCTCTCGGCCTCCGAAAGGACGGAGAGGTCAATGTCCTGGCTGTCGCTAAACGGGTCCGTGTAAGGGTAGTGGACGAGGATGCAGCTGAAGTCCGCCGACCTGTGCGAGCAGCCGAGCAGCTTCTTCAACTTCAATTCTGAGTCCACCTGAATGATAAAAATGCATACCATTATAAATTGCGCTAGTCTAGAATACTTTCGTTCTTTCGTTAATTTCAAGATCAGTTATTTTTAAAACTATTGATGGAAACTATATGCAACAGATAACTTGAAACAAGATATACTTAAATCATTAAAAAGGCCAAAAAGTACTAATGTCAATCCTCACCTTGATGTTATAAATCTCATTCTCAACGCAGAAAGCTTGCAGCAAGACTTCCTGCATATGAGTAGCGCTGTCGCCAGGTGGCGCTTCGGTTGTCACGCAGAATAGCGCCCCGTTACAGTTGTTAGACAAGTATTGGATGGCTGGCAGGAGTCCGACTGTGAGCCGCTTCTCCACGCAAGCTCTCCGCAATACCGTCTTGATGCAATGGCTGATTGGGCTGTGGACAAACGGAAAAGGAAACGTTAACAATTTGTATCAAAAAGGTCTCCCCGGCGGGTATGCTTACAACTATACTACCGAGGATGATGTAGTAACGTCAAAAATTTAAACCCACTATCGTAAATTCCAACAAGTTGAGTGATGATACGTTCACATCAGTTGATATTGCAATTGATGTAATAATTTTCCTTATTACTATTCGAATTAAAAGATCTGACAATTAAGTTATGTAAAATTTCATAACCTTCGAGAAGACAATATTGTGAAATGTTACCCAATAAATTTACATAATTATAAATAAACAGAAATAGAAAAATATAAACTGACTTCTTTTGGGGGAGGCTTATGTTCAGCAGTGTACTCAAACAGGCTGAAATGGTGATGATGAAACTGATTTCACTAGCTTACCTTTTAGCAGCCATTCCACTGAAGGACTCCACTTTTACGGGAACCACTGATTCGTCGTACATTTTCCTATTTAAATGTATACTCTTCAAGTTATAATCCTCACTAATTTTTGGCACACTCCAACTGTTGTGTGGAATTGTCACGAGCACTTCACTAATTGAACAATCACTTATGGTCACTTATCAGCTGTTGAAGTATCGAAAACTATGTCATAATATTTTCACAGCTCGGCGGGCAAGAGCGACGTACTACCACTTGCAGAGTTCAGTGAAAAGTGAGGACATGTGACGCAGTCGACGCTTTTATACCGCGTGATACGTACGCGCCAATTTATCAATGTGTGCGTGGCGCTCGCCAGTATCAACGGAGATTCCTCGAAACATTCACGCGTGTTGTGCTTGTGAATTACGTGCGATCGATATACTCCTATGTGTGCGTGAAGCATTTCTCCGCAGTTGGATTCAATTTCGTTCGCTGCAGCCTAGTAAGTCGTCTGATTATCGAAGACCTTCCGTTCCCTGGTAATCGTTATCAATGAGTGTGTCAGAGTGTGTTGGTATATTTGTCTGAAACTCGTTTGTGAAGGTTATCTCGGCGGCGCGGTGGTAGTGTGTGTCTGTGTGCGTTCTTTTCCGTTTACGCTTGGAATTCCCGCGCGCTTGGGTTTATTTGATAGGGAAACAGTTGCACGTTGTTTCCAAATTGGGTCGTCCGCTCGGATAATCGTAATAGCTTTGATTCCGTTGTGTTTGTCGTTGATACAAAAAACGTTAACAAGTTACATCTCACGGCCGGTCCAAAGACTTAGTTAATTAATTTGCCAAGTTAAATCTAAAAGATGTATTGTTAAAACTTGAATCTAATTTGCGCTAATCGACGTCTTTGAATGTGGTGTCGATTAAAACGAGTTCAAAATTCGTGTTATAACGAAAGTAACGGGATGTCAGACTCGTCGATACATGTCAAGATCTGCCGCCGCTCTGTCGGCATCTTTCAACATTTTCAATAAATATTGGTTAAGTTTATGCGTAAACGTGTTAAGTGTTGTAAGTGGGTTGTGATTAGTCCCGGAAAGATCTAACAGACTGGCACATAATCCTAGTAAATATGGTGATGGGTTAAAAGCTCTCGTACTGAAAGCTTTAAACAGTAGAAAGTTTCTATAAAATTCATTAACACGAGTACTTTTTTGGGAATTTCACAATAGGCAGTTCACACGTTGTGTAATAAATCAGTGAACTGGTGGGACAATGATCTTTAATCGCGCACTTATCTGCTTGGGGAAATCTGTTGCAATTTCCCCCTTTAGTTCGAGTTTATCAACAAACATTGCCAGTAGTTAAACCTTTTCTGTGATTCTCAAATTATTATTGTTTTAAGCAGTAAAGCACCTTTTTTTTTGTTTTCGGGGGGAAATCGTCAGGGGATGCCCCACATAGCCCAGTCACAAGACAGGGTTTTGTTGGGTTCGTACCCACTAAAACCCCCTCGGTCGCCACCTTCTGTACCTAAACGATTTGCAGGGACTCCGGGACCTCCTACAGAACGCACCGGTGTCCCTCGGTACTGCGCTTGTGCATGCCTCGGAGAAGAATGAACCTTCAACGATTCCCTCACCATCTTCCATAGACAAGCAAGATTACTTCGCACTGCTGCTAGTCTAAGAACCCAACGTCCAACCTAAGTCGCCTTCTACTACAGGCAGGGGATACCTTAGTCCTATTCTATGAGCTCGGGTTTACAGGGCTGAAGCAGTTAAGCTCCTACTACTCCTCTTTGCTCTGCTTTTCTTTGACATATGTTTTGTTCTCAGCCCGTAGACTATTAAAGTTATATCAAACGCAAGGTGAGGTAGCCAGATTCCGTAAGGCCCTCAGCGTCTGTTAGGACCGAGCATGTGCTCATGTGTGTAGTATCCAATGGGAAGGAACCCGAGCTCGATAGTAGTTGACTGTATTTATTATTGCCTACGAGCGGTGAGAACCGTTGTGAAAGAAGGCGAGTGAGCTGGTGGTTCGTCTGATATTTAGTGATATTCGCTGACAATGGACATATTAAACACCCGTACGGTTGCAGATGCGTTGCCTTTTAATAAAGTGGGCCTTTTTAATTCACTCACTAGTTTAAAAGCAGTATAAAATTTCCACTTCATGCCGGTCCTTTGTGAGGTCGTGGTAATTCCCCGCAAAAGCCTTCCACGTTCGTGCAACACCACATACTGCTGCGTGAACCTGCCAACTTTCAAAGTTTACCGCAGACTAAAAAACCCACAACGTTGTGTTTATACCCTAGTTAACGTTCACGCTTCTACATCAAATGACCCCATTTCCATGGTCAAACAGAAAAATTGGTCTCTTTATCTGGACTGCCCCGTTCTTCATTTACAAGTAAAACTATCAGAGCGCCGTCAATTGGATGGTTCTAATTTGCTTTAACAACGTACTAGTTTTGGTTCGGTAATTGTCTCTAAATGGATTCTATAAAACAACGCAATAGTTATCAGAAATAAATAATATTTGCTAATGAGTCGTCTTAGTTAATATATTAAAATAATGATCTATAAGGTGACAGCTACTGAGGAATTGAAATTACACCTTTAAATAAAAGTACATGGAGGACCGAGCTTTGCTCGGTTTTTTTTAAATCATTTTGGTAAATCATGTATTTGGAAATAAAAAAAAAAGGAAAGATCTGGTATAAAATAAAAAGTAAAAAAAATAAGTGTGTAAATGATCGTGCTACGAACCGCGGCCGTCTGTTTTGGGGCCGCCCGATTACCGACCGAGCTATTATAACATTTTTTTGCGGCGAAATTTACAGTCATATTAGAATTATATTTTTCATTTCCTGAAAACAGGGATAAAAGGACATTTTCTAAAAAATGAAAACCTAGCTAGATCGAGTTTTCGCCCCCGAATCTACGCACGGACTAAATTTCATGAAAATCGCTGGAGCCGTTTCCGAGATTTCGATTATATTTATTTATTTATCTGTAAAATATATAAGAACCAATCAAAGCTTTTTCTAGATTTTTTGCATCAACATTGGGAGACGAGTTGCGTTTGAGAATGCCAACGTTAATACGAAATAATTAAAGTATTATCTTAAATTCGTAATGAAACTATGTAAAAGTATTCTATGCAATTTACCTCAAACAACACACGAAAACAAGGCATTCCTCGAACACGATCAAGTTTATCAGGTCAAGGCTCGACACACATGTGACCTTCAAGCGGGACATTAAAACAAAATCAATAAACTACAGCGAATACTAGAGTTCTATAGTTTCATTACAATAAGTATCAAGTCATTTCGTAAAGAGCCGTGATAGCTCAGTGTCCGGGCGCTCGCCTTTAATTCAATATACTCGAGCAACCCGAGTTCGATGACCGGTGCCGGCACCAATGAAGTTTTTAACTTTAAGTGCTGAGTTATCACGTGCTACGCGGTGAAGGAAAACATCGTGAGGAAACCTGCATATTTTCGAAATAATAACAAAAAAATATATATATTTCGAAGATATGTGAAGTCCGCCAATCCGCAGTGGGGCTGCGTAGTGGACTATGCCCTGATATCCTCTATATAGAGGAGGCCTAGTGGCCCAGCAGTGGGACTTGTATAGGCTGTTACTTTACTTTACTTTACATTTCGTAAAAGAAAGTTAGTAAGCTTACCCAGGGTTGACGCTGCGCATGAATAAAACCTTGCTTGCTTTACTGATCATATTTTTATATGTACTATTTGGTCCCAAATATGATCCTCTTATACAGGAGACACACTGACATGTACAAGAATATGACTTCACGTTTATTTATTTAAAAGAATACGTTACACAAAGACTAACTTTTAAACAAAAAGGCTTTCGCTAAGCCATGTGAATTTTCAATATTTGTACCAAGCGGCCGACACTACAAAATGACTAATTAAATTTCGTTTTTCTAGATGGTTTTATCTTCCTCTAATATTTTCTTGTCAAGCCACTCCTGCGGAAAATTTGTTACTAATAATGGATGTAAGTATTTTTTTAATTAAGCACCTTTAAAGGAAAAAAGGAACCCTTATAAGATCACTCTCTTGTCCGTCTGTCTGTCCGTTAAGTTAAAAAAAATGATATTAGCTCATTTTTTTTAACTTAACATTAGACCCAACGAGGCTGAATGCTGTAAATGCAGCGACCACTGATGAATGAAAAAACGTAAACCATAATCATAATTTTTATTGAAAGGAATTTGATTTTTTTTAATGGTGACACCACATTTCGTCAATAGCTAACTTCTTAACAAAAAAATGTAATGACAATTACTTAATAACCATAGGGAAAATTTACTAAACAGTTTTGTCTCTTACTTATAGTTCAATACAATTTTGAAGCGATTGTAACGAAATTATTAATTTAACGTAAGCGAAATGGCTTATTTTTAGAAGTTTTTAAAAAGTTAGGTCTATTTTTAGAAGTTTGTAATTAGTTACATTACAAATACTTTCGTGAGGAGAAAAGGTTATGAAATACAGAAAAACTCTGAATAGTACGTTATCACTGTTTCGATACGCAATAACCCCGATATTTATGTTGCATAATGCTGAGTCAGCTAAATTTGGTTTCTTATTATTGCGTTTGACAACCAGATTAATCGCCCGAATGGATTAATAGTAACGAAAAATAAGCTAACGATTTGAAGATTATCTCAAACCAATGTTGCTTTTTACAGATAAAAAGTGAATACATTCTATAAATTTCATAGTTTTTAAGATACTTCATCGTTGTACATTTTCGCTGTCATTCTTGATAAAACATGTGATAAATATACTGGTTCTCAGTACGTCAATGATAGATATCGTCTCGGGCGTTGCATGTGTTCTGTATTTCCCAATTTGTTACTTACATCATACTAGTGACCCGCCCCGGCTTTCCACGGGTGCAATATATTATACATATAAACCTTCCTCTTGAATCACTCTATCTAGTAAAAAAAACCATCAAGATCCGTTGCGTACTTTTAAAGATCTAAGCCTACATAGGGAGAGACAGACAGCAGGACTACTATATTTTATACTATGTAGTGATTTCCCCAATTTGTTACTTTACTTTTAGATTGGGCATATCGCAGTACAGCCGAAGGTATTGTTCAAGTTACCTTCGTACACTGATACCTTTCGACTAATCCAATAACTAGTTCAAGGGTTATGGGATTGAATTTCTACGACTGGTGATAGCGGAAATAGCTTCGGTGTCGGCCTTTTTTCTTATGTGAAAAGTTGTCAAATGAGCAGACTGTTCACCTGATGTTAAGTGAATACCGCCGCCCATGGACACCTGCAACACCCGAGGGTTACAGATGCGTTGATAACCTTTTGAGAATTGGGCTCCGGCTACCTCACTCACCAGACGAAACGCGATGTATTTGTCATATTTCAACTTTACACCGGTTTTCTGTGAGGTCGTGGTGCTTACCCAGACGGGCCTGCCCATTCGTGCAACAGCCGAGGCTGCTGCGTGGCCCTACCACCGAAATACATCCTTACTGGGGTTCTGGTGGAAAACCACGTTGGACCAAATATTTTAATGATCCATCCATCCGAACCTTGATTTTTGCCCTTGCGTATTTAATCCTTCACAACAACAGCTTTGCATGACGAAACAATACGAATATACAATGACATAAACTACAATACGGATAATCATTTCGATAAAAAATAAGGTCCTGTGAACTTTCAACTTTGTATGTTTCTTGGTTTACGAAAAAAACCTTTTTTCGTCATCTTCATCAATTATATTATATTTCTCGATAAACCTTGTGGAAAAATGCAAAGTCATCGTCATTACTATAGTTATTAGTATTTGCCAACTTGGCAAATACTTCAAATAAATCAATAATCAAAACAATCAATAATTAATTGTCACTTCAAAAAGAAAATTTAGATACACAAAAGCAAATAATTGGCGTAGCCGTATTGGCTATCTAGCTAGCCGTATTGGGACGTTAAACAACGCTATAAAGAACAACGCTATAAGAAACATTGAAGACAAAATAAAGAAAAAAGAACTATCGTTTCGTATGTGTATTGACCCTTCTGTAAAAGCGACTGCGGGGTTTCTTGGATATTGCGTAACTTTATTTGCATCTTGGGCAACGAATACCAATAAGTGCTGTACAGTTGTTTGAAAAAACGACTCAGCGCGGATAAGATTGTTAAGTTTATAAAATTTAAGAACTGCAAAATTTGGGAGAACGGGTCAATGAAAACGGCGTTGATTTAACATTTATTTTACGTGTTAACTTCATATTTTAATGGTAGTCTCTGGTAGATCATAATCTAATTAATCGTAATGAAGATAAAAATTAGACATGAATTTTTTGTTCATAAATTGTTAAAAATATTTGCCTAGGTAACGGTATATATTAAACCTATTATTTCTTATATAGCGCCTAGATATTAATTACTTACTTTATATTACCAATTAATTACTTTGAATTAATTTTATACTTAATAAGACTTCACGAGATAAGTAAATACAGCTAACCACCAATTGGAATCTAAGTTTGGCGCTAATAATGTAGAAATCTGTTTTTTTTTAACAAAGATTATAGAAGCAAGATTATAGAAATTAAAGCAAAATCCTCTTCAAATATCTCACTGTGGTGGGGCCACGCAACTGCTTCGGCTGTTGCACGGATGGGCAGGTCCGTCCGTCTAGTACCACGACCTCACAGAAGACCAGCGCGAAGTGGCAGTATCGCACTGCGCGTTTCATCTGAGTGAGGTAGCCGGGGCCCACTTTATTAAAAGGTAGCAACGCATAATTCTGATCATTAAGAAGATCATTCTGATCAATTCAGAGGGTTTAACAATTATTTTGGCTACTCAAATGACATTTTAAAAGCAGCCGTTTAGTTAAATTCTACGATGATCAGTCTTTCAGAAACCGGGCGTAAGTCTTCTATAAGTATTGTAAAGGTTCGCCTAACCCCTCCGAGTCGCGCGCTCCTTTGCGTCACGTCAGTGTCGCTAACCTTAAAGCCGATTCATTGTTTATATAGCAACACATGTCTAATGTTTGCAGTTGGTTGCGCAGCACGTGCGCTATCTTATCAGACAAACGCCAGTCTCCATTGCGGATAATGAACGCGGATAGTTTTAATAGAGTAATTGTTGCGTAATAAAAAATCACGTGGAGTGTGGAATTCTACGGCGGTAGGGCCACGCAGCAGCCTCGGCTGTTTCACGAATGGGCAGGTAAGTACCACGACCTCATAGAAGACCGGCGTAAAGTGGAAGAATAATACTTTCGCGTTTCGTCTGACGAGTGAGGTGGCCGGAGCCCAATTTTCAAAAGGTTGTCAACGCATCTGCACCTCGGGAGTAACAGATGTCCATGGGCGACGGTATTCACTTAACATCAGGTGAACCGTCTGCTCGTTTGGAAATTTTCACATAAAAAAGAGTACTTATACAGCTGACGCTTTTGTGCAGTCCGTAGACTGTTTTTAAAAAGCTAATGGGTAGCTTGATCCCACTAGTTTGATGAGTTGTAAAGTTAGCAATCGAGTCACCGCCCATAGAAGTTTGCAGCAACTGCGTAACTATGGATTACCAATCTTTAAAAATCAAAATCATAAACGACATACATTTCATCTATCGATATTCATTTTTGTTTTATCTACCACCGTTCCTTAGGAATCTCATTCCTCTAAAGGAGAAGAAACGCGCTAAAGAAACTCCGCAGGTATCTCTTTTGTTAATTTTTTTTCTTAAAAAAATAGTTATATTATACAACTTTAAAAAAAAAAAAGGTTGGCTCCGGTTAGCTCATACCGGATGGAACAAGAAAGTACAACATTTCCACTACACACCGGTGTTTTGTGAGGTTGTGGCACTTCCCCAAATGTGACTGTTCAATCGTGCAACATCCGAGGCTGATGCGTGGCCTTATCACAATGATCTGGCCTTCTGCATTGGGTAGGGCTGCGCCTGTGCTGCTGCGTGCGTTAACTAATCGGGCGTAAAGTTGGCCATGACTGTTAATCGTTGATTGGATATTTATTTAATCTTTATGCACAAACGTATATGTACAAAAGCGGACTTAATGCCATCAGCATTATCTCCCAGTCAAGCTTGACGAACTCTATTCTAAAACAATAGTACCTGAAATCGCAAGATCTTCCCCAACTGTAGTATATTTTACGAATTCTTTATAAAACAATTTGTATCCGAACTCGTAAAATTGCCGCCAGCGATAGTATTATCGCATAAAATTCTTTTACCGAGCCACTATAAAGTATGTAAGACTTCGCTGAATCATGCCTGAGTTAAATAACCAGATATATTGAAATATACTATATTATACGATATACTACGAATTTCTTACAATTTATATTTTTTTTAGGATTAATTTTTATTTTTAGTGCTAGCCTCTGCACTCAAGATGAAACTTTAAATTGTAAATTATTGTGGATAAATGAACAAACTTTCGGATATCCAATAGAAAATAGAAAGAAACGTATACATTTATTGTAATAATACAAAATCGATTTGAACCTGATCATAGTACAAAACAGTTTATAATAATTACAACAAGGAATGTCCAAGTGCGCTGAACACGCAATAGATAACGAGGAAAAGATAAAATAAAACGTAAAGCGACAAAATTTACATACATACACACGTAAGGAAACTTCAGTTTGACGCAATGGGTTAAGCTTATTTAATACAAACTTTATTGGTGCGACTAATCGAGACTTTGCTTATTTTATCTATGGCATAGCAGTCTCGAACAATACAGATACCTTGAGATTTTTTATAACTTCTTTTGACTGTCTCCTTTATACTGTACGCAGTATTTGTTTTGCGAAGTCGGGATATTTCTGGCGGACCAGACGGCCCCATGGCAAACATTTCGCCGTATATAATAAACATATTTGATATACATGATTAGGCAAATCAAGAATACTATAAATGAATTTGCGTGTCATGCTAAGTATAATTAATAAACATATTTTAATAGCCTAGATATCTCAGCAAACTGATATATGTATATAATTATATTCAAATTCCGGTTTCGGCATGAATGAAATTGTTAATACCAATTTCAAGTACTGACATGCTCAGCGGTGGATAAAAGCATGGTGAGAAAATAAATAACAAGAATCAAAAAAATATTTCAAAGATATGTGAAATCTACCAATCCGCAATGGGGATGCGGTGGACTAAGTCCGGATACTCTCTGTACAGAGGAGGGCTTACCCAGCAGTGGGACATATACAGGCTATTACTTTACTTTTCTTTTAAACATATTTACAGTAAACACACCGAAATGACTGCACGTAACGTGCATGTATTGGCACGTTTATCACATGCACGTTTGTTGTAAAAGTAATGTTCAATGTTGACTTCTAGCCTGGTGGACTGATGGGCGCCTTTATAAGGAGTAATACTTCGATGTTTAAATTAAACAATCCAATTTTGAAATCATATAGTAGATTAATCAAATGATATTTAGTGATTGCCGCCATTGTATAAAACGTATTATAATCTGTTCCATTGCGAATTACCGACCTATACACAAAAATTTCTTTACATATTTATTTATTTCTCATATGTTTTGTTCGTTGTCGAATCTGGCGTGACAAGATATAAAATGTCAAACCTACACAGTCAAACAATTTCAATAGATTCCATGAAACAAAAAACAGTTCAAATTCTAAAATTAGACCGCAATACATAATAAAGACCATAATAGCTAGGAATCATTCAAGGCGACTGGTTTACAACTTCGCACTACTCTAAGCGCTAACAGATAAAACTGAAATTTCGCTCGTCATCGCGAACGTAACAGATTATTGAATGGAAACTGGTTTTGGTGGCGTTCTGCACCTCGATGCGGTATGTTTACTGTCATCAACGGTCTCGTCGCGTGTACTCTTTAGGCGTGCGATCTTGAGCTAATTTTAGTCTGTCTCGTGTGGTGTCGCGACACGTGTTATGTTAGTTACTATAAATAACAAAGATTATGTCATTTTGGCCGATTAAATGCGGCGATATCTGATTGGTAAGGTAAAGTATACATTTTATCTGATTGGGAAGCAATTATTACACGCCTTCCCCCCGGCTACCTCACTCACCAAACGAAAATCAGAAGACCAGTCTTCACGCCAGTCTTCTGTGAGGTCGTGGTACTTTCCAGACGGACCTGCCCATTCGTGGTTTGGCAACAGTGGATGCTGCTGTTATAATATAATATGATTCTCTATGTAACCTTTAATTACGGTCAGCTCATAGCCCAATTAGTCGACGAAAAAAAAAATAAATTGGACGTAATAAATATCATTCTAAAGTCAATTGGCGACCGGAAAACTTTATTCTTCGTCTTTTAATTCATAAACGCCACAACTTTCCTTCCGTTTTCGTCAAAATATCATTGATACTACGATGAGTTTTTTGTTATTTTAAGAAATATTACCTTTCTGATGTTTTTATTTGTTTGTTTGTCGTTATCTGTGAGGCTTGTATACTCTGTGGGCGTTCGGCGTGCCACATTCTGACATTACAGCGGGAAGTCCCGACAGTATCTCTGGTCATTTGGGGCTTTACAGGGACGCGTTATCGCTCCATATTTCCGTCGATATACGGATTATTTTACCGTTCATTGGATTACATGTCTGATTGTATGTATTAGCATGTCTGGGTTGACATACTGGCCGCTAAATCGCCTGTCCTAAATAGGGGACAATTGTCCACTTGTAAACGCACTCGCTGAAAATGGGATTTTGGATAATTTTAATGGTAGTTGATAAACAAGAATCGCCGAGTACTTTACCGCCCATCGAAGAGGAGGACGTTTAATGCCTGCATTTTAGATAAGAAAAGGATCTCTAAATCTTTCTACAAACAAATCCTCAAACACGAGTTGTATGGTGTCTATAGATTACAAGGCAGGCTAAAATAGACCGTAATAAGCTCGCCTTTATTCTCTATTGTAAAAAATTTCATTTTAATATAAAATACTTGTTATTGAATTGCGGCTAATTTTTTGCGAACATTTAGTATTATCTTCAAGATATTAATTCGAGTTATCGCAGTTTCTATATACCTACGTCTAATGTCATTTATCCAGGATTTGATAATAGATTTAGAAAGAAATAAACAAAGAAAGAAAACATATATTGCACAATTGTAGACAATAATAAACCAATATTTCTACTTGTTGATTTAAATCAAGCTTCCAGTTAAATGTTTAACGGGTCGAAAATTTAACATACTGTGAGGGCGCTCGGAATACAAGCCTATGGAAATACCGGTTACTGGGTGCGGGGATGTCCCGGCTCCCAAAGACTAAGGGTGGGATAGATGTAGGCATTACGAAATGATACGTGTTTATGTATGTACAATACATACATGTTATACATCTATTAGCATACAGACACTAGAAAAACACTATGTTCATCACACAATATTTTTCCAATAGTGGTGATCGAACCACACCCTCTGACGTAGTACTCAGATACACTAACCATTAAGCCAATCGGGTCGTCAAGATAGGTAGATAATATATAGAGAACTAGCGGACCCGACAGAAGTTGTCCTGTACAACTTAAATCGGACAACAAGTACCGAATTGTGAATCTAAACAATTCTCGAATCGACCTGAAGACCCACAAAAAATTCCATTAAAGTCGGTCCAGCCGTTTAGGAGTAGTTCAGTGACATACACACATATAGGAAAATTATATATATAACTAGCGACCCCCCCAGGCTTCGCACGAGTTTAATGTATTATAACCTTCCTCGCGAATCACTCTATCTAGTAAAAAAACTTATCAAGATCCGTTGTGAGTTTTAAAGATCTAAGCATACATAGGGACAGACAGACAGAGGGGCGACTTTGACGACTTCGACTTTTATACTATGTAGTGAAGATAAAGATATATATATAATTCAAAAAACTTTTTCGCCACCTTGCACCTTTCACCTCGTATACCACATTTCCAGGCCGAGAGTGAATCCTAACTAATATTATAAAGGCGAAAGTTTGTATGTATGGATGGATGTTTGATTGATTTTAATGAAACTTTACAATAATATAGCTTATACATCAGAATAAGACGTAGGCTATAATTTAAATACATATTTTTATGTATATCTGTGTTTCTGTCTGAATGTTACGCCTTTAGCCTATTCTACGCAGACGTAGTCGCGGGCAGCAGCTAGTATATCATAATAGGAGCTAATGTACTTCAAACAATATAAAAGTAATAACAATTTATATCAAATATATGTTGGCATATAAAATAACACCAATTGTTACAATAACATCCTTATTTTATTACGCACATAATTATAGTTAACTTCGAATAACACATTCATCCGTCTGTTTAACGCTATCCTTCCTGTTAGGGACCAGTGTCCCAGTAATTGAAAATCGCGGACTGACCTTGCGGGATCAATTCCCAGCCAGTTAATTGAGTCTGATTCCCTACTCATTGCCAAGGCCGTCTTTTTGCGACGAGATTTTACTACACTCGACAGACACCACGTTCGTTGACATATACATTGTACACTAACGCCCGGTTTCTAAAACACTGATCATCGTAGATGTTAATAAATCAATTGTCAAGTGGCTTTTCAAATTTCATATTAGTTGCCAAAAGGATGGTTAAACTCTTTGAATTGATCAATCTGATTCTGATGATCGTTAAGAAGATCATTCTGGTAAATTCAGAGAGTACAACCATCCTTATGGCAACTAAAATGAAATTTGAAAAGCCATTTGACAGCTGATCAGTTGACATCTACGTTGATTAGTGTTTCAGAAACCGGGCGTGAATCGTCTCTTATCTCACCAATTGACGATTTTCTCATTCGCGATGCGGCAATTCTGGCATATTTCATTTGTTTACTTTTTGCGTTAGGTGTTAAGATAATTACGACGATGAAGGCGGTCTATCAATTGATTTATTCGGCAAAACAGCAGCATATTTACAACAGCTTTTCCACATTTTCACATCTTAATTAAATCCACAGTTTTCTATTATATTATGTCACTATGAACTTGTTTAAATAACGCATAATCTAAAAGGTCGGTTTAAAAGGACACACAGAAATATATGGCAGAGTTTAATTAGATGCTTAATTAAAACTGAAATTTAAGGGGTGTATAAAGAAAAATCTTCGCGATCTACAGTTAGCAAATAACGTAAAAGCATCCGTCTTTTCTATCTATTCACTTAAAATCCAACGCTTAAGGGCTAACTATAGATAACTAAATACACCTTTGCAAACGATAAATTTGAACGGTGGTAGGGCCACGCAGCAGCCTCGGCTGTTGCACGAATGGGCAGGCTCGTCCAGGTAAGTATCACGACCTCACAGAAGACCGGCGTAAAGTGGAAGTATAATACTTGCGAGTTTCGTCTGGTGAGTGAGATAGCCGGAGCCCAATTTCCAAAAAAGTTGTCAATGCGTCTGAAAACACTTGAGTGTAGCAGATGTCCCTGGGCGGCGGTATTCACTTAACATCAGGTGAACCGTCTGTTCGTTTGGCAACTTTTCACATTAAAAAAAACTAGGATTCCCGGATTCGGTCTCCCGAGCTGGCCGTGGTATATACGCAACTCGACAAAAACTGTGCTGCCGTGACGCAACCAGACGGTGTGAACGTCCTTTGCCATGCGTCACTATGTCAGTGTACTAACTACGTAGGATTTGCAATGGCGGCGTAACGGAATCCGGGTCGATTATTGAAACTGGCGGGAATTGAGGCGATTGCAATTGTGAGGTGTTCCCGGACTTAGCACGGTCGTGGACTAAGCCAACGCTTTTAGAAATTCCTTATTATTTACCTAGGAGTTTGCTTTAGTACAGTCGTGGAACTTAGTACGGCCGTGGACTAAGTCAAAGCTTTTAGAAACTCTTTCGTATTTTGTAGGAGTTGAAAGACTAGTACCACTAGCTCGCAGAAGACCGGCATAAGGTGGAAGTGTCATACTTCTGCGATTCGACTGGTGAGTAAGGTTGCCGAGGCCCGCTTTGTTAAAATGTGGCAACGCATCTGCAACCCTACGGGTGTTGCGAAAGCCCATAGGCGGTTATCACTTAACATCAGGTGAACCGCCAGGCCGCTTGTCACCTTACATACAAGAAAAAACTAAGTAATGGCAAAACACAGACGTCCACCCTCTCGTTTGCAGATGCGTCGCCAATCTTTAGAGGTATGCCTTGATTAGGTAGCTATCTCACTAGATGACAGCGCAGTTGCTAAGCCATTGGCTTCAGCGGTGGGGGTTTTCGGTTTGATTCCCACACAGGGCAAGTACTTGTGTGACCCGCAGACATTTGTTCCAGATCTGAGTGTTTGAAAAGGAGAGTTGACGTCGACTTAGATCAAACACGCCTAGGCAGGCGACAGGTTGTATAAAACGTAGCCAATACCTAGCATTACAACAAGATACACATGTTCCGCCAACCCCAACTATCTAGATAGGTGCCGGTAGCCGTGGTAGCCGTGTCTCCTACTGTCTGCATAGATCGGAATAAAAATGTATAATTTTTAAGCCGATGCGACGGTAAATTCGAGGCAAGAAATCCCGCGAATTAACTGAGACCTTTAGAATTTAAAACAAACAACAACAAAACAAAGATGTCATTTGTGCAACAGAGACTGTTGCCCGAATGGGCATTCATTAAATTTTATTCACGTACAAAAATCCAAAGGTTGAATTGATGATTGTTTAAAATGATCATTCTATGATCTTACCATTTTAAATACTATAAATTTGACACTGGTAATGACGCAGTTTTGGCACATTTTTAGGCAACTGTTTCATGGAATTCATGGAGGTCTCATCCGCCGTCGTAAATCTTTATTCCCTAACCGTCGTCTAACATGTGGCAATATTACGTTAATTCAAATTTCACGGCTACATTTCGTCGAAATTATTCCCACCAAAGTCCATATGAGATCGAAGTCCAGTGGTTGAAGCAACTTACAATTTATTTTAATTCGATTTCTATATTTTAAATAAATTTATAAGTATTTCGGACACATTTTTAGTCAACGTTCTCCAGTCCAGACTATGGGTACTAGATAACTGATAAACATACTTATATTTTCATAAACATACATACTTTTCTTTTGTAAATAAATACATATTATAGAAATATTATTGATAATTCGATTTACTATTACATTGTAAATATTCCACTTTTCTCCATAACGCTTACAAGCATTCAATTGCAGTTTCCGTGACTAGGTGCAATTGAATTAGTCTTCCGCATTCTCCGTCCTTGTCTTTATAACACAATTTCCTTAAGAGCGACACGAACAAAGCTAATCGTAGTGTTAGTAAGGTCATTCGATGCATGAACTTTATTTAAATCAAACGCGTTAAGACAAAGAACTAACGGCTTCTGGTCTGTAATATGTTAAATTGATTCGATTAAAACTTCATTACATATAATTCATCCATTTATTGGATTGGTGTAAGGTGAAAATTAATCGCCTACACTTTACTGATATTTTTCACGTGATTGACAATCAAATCTGTAGCTCCGAGTTTATAGATAATGAGCAACATATTCCTTATCTGTTGTATGAGCCACTCAAAGACGATGATGAATTCAAGGGATCCCTGGTCGTCCACTAGACTGAACTCTTGGAGCGGGGCTTGGATTGGATTTCCGGGAATGAAATCGATTTCTAAAGACAAAAGAATAGATTGTAAATAGACATTGTTAGTTTTTAAAATAAGCCCTAATGTTGAATAAAGAAATTTTGACTTTTACTTTGACTAGTTTAACACATCTTTACACGCTACGAGCTATTGAATTCATTGCATATTACACGATGTCAAAAAAAATGTTACTTGGACAGAGGCACATTTAGCAATGCAGATCTTATTAGTTCCTCCGTGTTTCTTAATCTATTGCGCGATATTATTATTTCGGAACACAATTAGTTTTATCTGATATTATTAGTGTAGTATTTTGTTGGTAGATTTAATATGTAATGTACATATTTAAAAATCTTTTGATTGCTTTATTTTTTTTTCTGTTGTTGTAAATTTGTAATAAATGCACCTACCCTAACTTTTCTGGACCACCCCAAGGTTGACTGGGAGATAATGCTGATGGCATTAAGTCCGCCTTTGTACACAAATGTTTGTGCAGAAAGTTTAGATAAATAAATAAATAAATGTTTTAGGATTCCGTACTCAAAGGGTAAAACGGCACCCTAGTTAGACTCTGCTGTCTGTCTGTCTGGCTGTCCGCGTCTATGAACAGGCTCTATGTCATGAACCGTGATAGTTAGACGGTTGAAATTTTCAGTTTGACAGATGATGTATCTGTTGCCGCTATCACAACAAATACTAAAAAACAGAATAATATTTTTTTTACGTGGGGCTCTCGTACAACAGACATCATTTTAAAGATAATGTGATAATGCGTGTTTTGCCGTTGTTATAGATAAAACGGTACGGAACCCTTCGTGCGCGAATCCGACTCGCACTTGACCGGTTTTTTATCATCGAGTCATGTGGCAAAGTCCGCAAGTCGAAACCGTGCTCGTGAATGATAAGAATTTGCGACACGCTTTACGCAAACAGAAAGACTCGTGAGCTAAAAGCAAAAATAGCTTAATGAATCACGAAGCAGCGATGTCCTTAATTATCTACACTTATTTTATAATTTTACCTTAATCTATTCTTAGCCATATTATTCCTTATTTGTTATGTTATATTGTTGATACGCCATATCTCCGTTAATACTTGACCAAAATAAATGATTCAGATGCCATTTTGAAGTCGATTTCCCGCGCTAATGTCTAAAAATGGACATATAACTTGGTATTCATCACTTCGTTAAAAAAATTCAACGCCTGAAGGCTGCATTTAAAGTCATTATAAAAGAATACGAACAATAAGTAACTGGCATTAAAAACATTCCAACGGCATTTTACAAATTATGCACTAACTACGTCGAATTCCACGCGCGTGCCGCCGCTAAGATATAGTAAAGATGCAACCGGAGAGTGGCGAATAGACAACGATTATGGGAAAAACATCCTTATGAATAAAAATTTTTATATTTCTATTCTCTGCACTTAATATTGAACATAAAAATTTGTAGAAAAAAGTACGAAAAGTTGCACTTCTATGGGATTCAAATGATAAATAACAATGTAGATCGTTGTGATTTTCGTTGGTGTGGCAATCGGCCATTTAGCTTAGTGGCCAAAGCGCCAGACCGCGAATCCAGAATAAATATGTCAATAGATGACATCTGATCTATTTTTCGTCAATAGCGACTAAACCAAGCTTTTAACTTGGTGAAAGATTATGGAAGTTATTAATCACAAACACCTTCAAGAAATAGTACGTAGAGATTTGATTAATAATATCTCGTTCATTTGTTTCACTTTGATTTTCGGGTATTTGCCATAGAAAATGCTTCTTTAATATTAACTCCGATGGTGTCTGTCTAATCATGAGCTTGGAGCAACGGGAACTGCTTTGGAAACAAGAAATATATGTTATATATCAATTATACATAGTATAAAACAAAGTCGTCAAGCTGTTTGTCTGTCCGTATGTATGCTTAGATCTTTAAAACTACCCAACAGATCTTGATTCGGTTTTTTTACTAGATAGAGTGATTCAAGAGGAAGGTTTATATGTATAATACATTGCGCCCGTGCGAAGCCGGGGTGGGTCGCTAGTTAATTATATTATAGCTCAGTTTTGGGCGCTCGCTTTTAATTCAATATACTCGAGCAATCGAGTTCAAATCCAGTGCCGGCACCAAAGAAATTGTTAATTACATTGCAAGTGCTGACTCATCACTCGCTCTACGGTAAAGGAAACGCGCATATTTTCAAAATAACAATAAAAGAAGTTCGAAGATATGCGAAGTTCGCCAATCCGCAGCGGGTGGACTATGCCCTAATACCCTCTGCACAGAGTAGATCTTAGCTCAGCAATGGGGCATGCATAGGCCCTTACTTTACTATAGAAAAATTAACCAGGGATAATTGAAAATAACCTTTGTTTGTACTCGCAAATGGGTTCATTATCTGTTACCGTGTTTCCCTGCCAACTACGTGAGTGAGATCGCCTATGTTTTGTTTTAAATTCTCGCCACGCGAGAGCTCACTTCTGCTGAATGCTCAAAATGTTTTCGATTTTAAAAATAAAATGATGCAATACCACGCTCTATGATGCATAGTTTCGTGCATACTCAGACTTGCTACGATGAGAAACGATTATTGCCCGAATAATTACCTGCTATATATCTCATACATAGTCACATTCCTCTTACAGAGTTTTGGCGGATGAGAGTATGTACCTTTCGAAATATCTACTATCACTTGGGAAAAGGGCGTGGTTGATAAAGAGTGGTTTTGATTCCCACACGGGGTGAGTATTATTTTATGCGAGAAGGTGGCAGTTGAGCTAGCGTTTCACCTGTTGTTAAGTGATAACCGCCGCCCATGGACATTTGCAACAACCGTAGGGTTGCAGATGCGTTGCCACATATTAAAAAAGTGGGCCCAAGGTGCCTCACTCACCGGACGAGACGCAGAAGTATAACACTCCCACTTCACGCCGGACTTCTGTGAGGTCGTGGTACTTCCCCGGATGGACCTGCTCATTTTGAGGTGGACCGGCTCAAGGCTCGTTCTCCTAACGTTCAAATTTCAAGCACGATTCGGCGAGAAAATGCAATAGGAAGCCTAACGCTAAGAACAGCACCCAGTTCAGTCTGTCCCCTGACCTTGAACGCTGCAAATGGCTCGAAGCGTCGGGAAATTGAAAAGAGAAATCAAAACGCGACAAAATCCGTAAAATAGTTTCATTCAACACCCAAACATCGAGCGTAAATTCTTTCGCTTTCACAACAGCCTTTCTATCGAGGCGAAGCTTGTCACGTAGACCTTATTAGTGCTTACCCCGAATGTGAAGGCGTTTGTGACTGCACACACGTCGGCGACCACGCGTTAGCCTAATTGGCTTCTGTAACGCGTCCTAGAAACATGAGAATGTCCACGTGTTGTTTGTTTTTTTTTTTTTTATGTAAGAAGATGGCAAGTGGCCAGTTCACCTTATGTTAAGTGATAAACGCCGCCCATGGATATTGTAGAGACTGACGGTTACAGAATATAAAAATTTCACACTTGTTTTTTACAGACTACAAAAAAGGAAGATGATTTTAATTTTTTTTTTCGTTGGGTTTCTGTTCAATAATCTCCGTAATTCAATTCTTTACTGACGTACTGTAACTTGTAACGCCCAATCGGTACCAGTTCGCGTACCACCCTATCAGATGTCAGTATTACGTCGTACCATATTTCCAAAACAAATAGAGCAGATGAAATCATTATGTTATCACAACACTTTAAAGTGCAAATATGTACTTTTAAAGTTAGTAGAGACAGGCACAGACAACATTATGAAACTGGTGTAAAAAAAATAAACACTGTTAACCTATATAGTTAACAGTAAAGCAAGTCAGTAAAGCAGTTAATTTAACACTAAGGGTAGTTTATCCGTTATCATAAAACCGGTTTCATTGTTCACGACAAAACCGTTTAATATTAACAGTTCCTTAAATTAACACCAATCCTTTAGCAGCCTTCTATAATACTAAAGCTGTTAGATATTATCGAGGCAAAATATTGATGTAACTAAATAAATTCGGTTAGAGCAAGTCGCGAGATCACTTTCGTCATTGACTCATTATTCATCTTCGAAACAAATCACGCTCAAGGGCGAATAACATTTATTTAAAGAAAATGAAAACTCAGACCGGTTTTGTATACTATTACGACGTCAAACGCGTTGATTGTAAATTATGTCGTGTCGTGTCTTGTTGCAGCTGTAGATACCTCAGTCGATCTCGATTCGAAATTCGGAATGTTTAACAAGTTGCCTAGCAACCGATGACGAAAAGGGACAATGTAAACATTTCATAATTTTTGTATATTTATAGTGTTTAAGGTTTTTTTGTAGAAACAGATACACAATCTATATTTTATTATTTTTTTCTATTTTCATCATTCCTCTTTTAAAATTTGTTTGTTTGGGCGAAATAAAACAATTTCGAGCAGCTCTTATGAACTGTTTTCGTTGCACAATATGCATTAAAATACTACCTCCCACTGCTCAGACAAATCTAATGTCACGTTATATCAATGATATTATATAAAAATATTATTAATAAAATATTATTAAACATCATTGCCTCATATGCGGACTTCTGTCAAATGTTTAGGCTTTTTCGGAGATATAGAAAGATACTGTGTCCTACAAAAATAATTTTATAGACATATTGATGACTCCGTTGCGCAGTTGCCAAGGTATTGGCTTAGGCGTCGAAGTCGACCCACTGATAATTGTTTCGCATCTGGGTGTTTGTCGAGGTGAAATTTATGTTTGTAAAAACGTCCTTACAACACAGGATAATGTAATCCTAAAGTGAGGGCAATTTAAAAAAAAACATGCGTCATCTACATTAATAAACATCATTGACTAAACAAACGTTTATTTTTAACAGACAATAGTACTCACGAACACAAGCTATGGATACGGGATGCGCGTGACAGGATGACATAATATGAATACGACATGAGACGGAAAAAAATGTAGAGGGTGTTTGTAACAAAAACTTTGTTTGTTTAAATTCGAAAGGAGTTTTGAAGTTAGGTGAATAATTTCGAAAGGAGTTTTGAAGTTAGGTCTTTTGGCGCGTTTGGAAAAAGTTATGAGAGTAAATCTTTTACGATGCGCGCGTACACACAGAAAGCGTCATAGTGAAGTTAGCTGCAAAGCGACCAATTAATTTCACGGTATCACCATGGCAACCAGTTACAATTATTTGACATTTATCCATAATTCCAAGTTATTGAATTAAACCGTTATCAATTGCATTTAATGTTGACAACACTAAACGACACTTTTACGGTGGTAGGGCCACGCAGCAGCCTCGGCTGTTGCACGAATGGGCCGGCCCGTCCGTGTAAGTACCAATGGAAGTATGACAAATACTTTCGCGTTTCGTCTGGTGAGTGAGGTAGCCGGAGCCCAATTTTCAAAAGGTTGTCAACGCATCTGTAACCCTCGAGTGTAGCAGATGTCCATGGGCGGCGGTGTTCACTTAACATCAGGTGAACCGTCTGCTCGTTTGACAACTTTTCGCATAAAAAAAAAACTAAAGGATAATTCTATGCGGTATTAATGAAGCTTCGTGAGTTTCATGGTCTTTTTTGGCTGTCAGCAAGAAGTAGGTATACTGTATGCTGCCCAAACAGTATTACAAATCTTTTGAGTGGTGATTGTTTAGTCTAAAAGTATTATTGTTATAGAAAGTAAAACTACGGTGACTTGATAGAGGTATTTATATTTCTACCTTCTTAGCTCATAAAACAGCAAAAGCTGATATTAATGTACTGGCACAGAGGATACAATTTTTAGTTATTCTTCTTTTGTGACGATAAAGAATTTTAATTTCTCACGTGCGTAAGAACATAAGTAGATATACATACTTTTTTTTCTTCTTACTTTTTTTGTTTATTCTTATGGGAACTGAGTGAATAAAAATTCGCTAATTGTTCGATAATTTAATCACTGCTGTACAGTATTACAATTTTATGTTCGGAAATGTCGATGAAAGAATGACAGTTAATTTCCATCATATTGAAAATGAACCAGGTTTTATTTGGCTTGCATGTAGTAAACAATATTTTAAATTTAGTCGCATTATCGTGGAATATTTTGCACTAACAGTTGAGGAGCGTCGGAACAAAAACCGATAAATTACATTTTACCAGTTTTTACGTGAGTGTGTATGGCAATTGGCAATTCACGTAGGTACGTAATTATCTATAGCCATCTTTTATCAAATCTATTTATAAACTACTAAGACGTCTTTAAAAACTTTCTCGAAACACACTAGTCTGAACATAAACCTATAAATCAATCGAATTGTTCCATGACTGGAACATACACACTTAGAAATCATGGCATTTGATTAATATAGAACACGTGGGGAAGTTTTATTACTGAGTCAAGATTGGAATTTAAAGAATGTCAAAAATCTAAAAACATTTAAAAAAGAACTAGAAGGAACGCTAGATTTAAAACATATAAATATAAAAAAACATGATGTTATACAAGGACGAGGATTTTTTGACACCCATTGACGTTTGCAGCACCAACGAGGAAGGGTGCAGATCCCAGATGCCACCTATCAAACACCGACATATCCAGTCGGTCTGATTAAAAACCGATAAAATTATTTTATTTTTTTAAATTTCTCACCACATATTGCACACATAAATCTTTGATTTGGATATTAAAACAGTTTTACTGATACCTATAAACAAGTAAACTTTTCTCGAAATTATAAATCCATGTAAAAATGTAAAATTTTTTAACTTCCCGAAAAATAATTGACACAAGTATCAGTTTTTGTTCCGACGCTCCGCAGTTGGAAAAGTTCCACCATGGACACATTTGTGTACTTCAAAAGATCACGTTTTGTTTTGATCGTTGTGAAGTATATGCAATGAAACATATGTTTAAACAGCGTTGTTATTTTATAAACAGATTATCTGATGACTAAGAAATCGGTGCAACTGAGCTCTAACGTGAGTTTATCAAAAAAAAAAAAAAAAAAGTAACAATGCTTCGTATCAAAGTTCAATCGCGACCTGAGTATTTATTAATTTCATACAAAATTTAGCCCTATATCGTTGGAATAAGGTTTATATTCTAAAATTAAGCTATCACGTAGTCTCGAAACTCCCACACGAATACTACGTGGCATCCGCGGCATCGACCTTAGCCAAGGTCGCGTGAAAAGTCGACACACGCCAGAAGCGTGCATCGCTACTTTGAAAATGAAAACTTTTAACTGCTTAACAATTTCCGACCTTATACAGTTCTGTTAAGGTCGATTGTAATTTTTACACATCATAAAAGATTGAAATATTTGGAATTAATATTTTTCACTACCAAAATTTTGCTCATTTCAGGAATCACATCAGGAATTTATATTTCAAATGTAAAAAGATTTAAAATGTTTTATACCTACACCATAGATGTAAAGGATCATAAACCTTATAGAATACCATAAACCGATCTTTCAGTTCAATCCTGCTACCCTTGTTCATAAAAATCATGACCAGCCTATAATTAATAAAATTAAATCCAGGTCTAAGCACCTTACCTTGAAGACTTAGAAGTCTCAATCACTTCTTCATAGACCGGAGACAGAATTTGTTTTTAGAAAATTTCGGTAGCAGTGTCCTTTAGTTGTGAGACTTCTTTTGAAAAATTAACGAATTTGAGATTAGTAATTAACGCAGATTAGTTAATGAGACGTTTTTAGTGAATACAATCGTTATAGTTATTAATTAACGTGTCTATTGTGCCAGAGGGAGTGGCTTCGATCCCCATTACTGGAAAAATATCGTGTTATGAACAAAATGTTTTCCAAGTATCTGGCCGTTTATAAATATAGGTTGTCCCATTACATGGTTAGACTACATCAAGATTGCGTAGAATAAGTAAATCTTTTATGGGACAATGTATACGGTTTGACAACAAAATCCCAGATAACCTTCAAAATAAATCGGATATATATTAAAAAAACTTGTAAAGGAACATTTGTGTGTTAGACGCTAGTATAGCATTAGTGATTGTTTAAATAATTACCTACTCTGGAAATGAATTGATCGCTTTCAAATGGAATTGAATATATTGTATACCTACTTCATATGTTTGTCAAATTATGTTTAAAAAAATTATCCCGCGGAGTTTCGAGTTTCTTTCGCCGGTTCTTCTCAGGTCAGTGGCCCTTTTCCGAACCGGCTGTTTTTTGACTATCAATAAGTTTTGACTAACAATAAACTAAGAGTAATACTTCTATATCGAATAAAGATATTTGAATTTGATTTGTATTTACATGCTTTGCTTAGTTCGGAACTAGATTATTTTGTATTAAAATTATGTGATCAAAAATTTGTTTGCTGATTAAAGTAATAACTTAAGCCAAACGTTAATGTGTAGATTAATGTTATATGTATAGAAGCTGGAGGCATTTTGTGTATTATTGATGTAGTATTTTGCAGGAAATGCTGAAGTCCGTCGCGGCGCAAATAGCGAGACATACGACACTATCGAGACGGCACCTGACGCCAGAAATCGCGCTGCGTTTGGTGACGCCCTCGTGCCCACTTTGGTCGGCACCAGCCGAGGAGAGCCCGTTCCGGGATCCGTTCTGGGCAAGCGACTGCGAGGTAAGAGCAAAGTTCAGCCTATATAAGTCCCACTGCTGGGCAAAGCTCTCCTTTGTACAGGGTATTACGGCATAGTCCACCACGTGACCCCAGCACATTGGCGGACTTCACATATCTCCGAAACATAATCCAAATGAAGAATCTTTGTGCGGAAGAACATTCCTTATTGACAGCGGAATTTTCGAAAGTCCCGACACCCATGCCTGTAGTGGGTGCTCGTTTATTTATAACCTGTATTGCAATTCCCAAGGCCATTTACCATTCGAATATCCCAAGTTCTTCTTTTTTCTTTTTTCTTTAATAAATGGCTTCTCTTAAAAGGATTCTGCCAATATCATGTCAGTCAAGGGAGTGACGTTGATTCTTAAAGATCAGATAAATTTTGTGATTAAATTGAGGCATTTGCACATAACATTTATATCCCATCACGTTATTAACACATGTCACAGATGCACACATCAAAAAATCTAAATACATTAAAATTTAGAATATCACAACCTAACATGAATACAAACACCCCTTAGTGATTAACAAATGTTCTTCAAAAGTATAGTTTACCAATATGCTTTTGAATTAATAATATAAATAATGATAATACTCAAATTTAATTGCACTAATATTTTTCCCCCTTTTGAATTTCCTGTTTCATTCTTTTATATTTCAAACGTTGTGTATTGATAGATCGATCCGTCAGTTTCTCTTTTTATTTTTATATAGTTTGGCAATCGAATAATTTTGCATTACTATTTAATTTTAATGACTGAAAACGTCTAACAAACAGACGGTTCATTTGACGGGACGCCTATGGATTATTGATGCTTTCCTTACCATACACTGTTCAAAACGCGACATAAATACTCCTTCGCCGAACTCAAACCTAAGAATCCAAATAGATAGAAAATACTGCCCGCTTACAATAAAAAACAAAAGAGACCGAACTCGAAACCACCATTGTAATAAAGTCTCCCGTAACATCACCAATATCTTTTCCTTCCTTGTTCAATGCTCGCGTTGAATATCAATATTTTAACACAAAACATGTTAAGGATAACGATGTTAAAATATTGCTATCTTACTACATTTATGAATCTATACGAGACCAACTTGTTGAATAAAAGTACAATATAACAATAAAAATATTTATTAATATGCATTTTAATTTTACCGTATTCAAAGTTAAATTGAACCTTATTATTGCACCTACCATATAATTTATCTCCACGCCCCGGGGTTGACTGGGAGAGAATGCCAAAAGGCATTAAGTTGACCCTTTATAGTCATTGTATTGCAAAAAGTATAAATAAATAAAAAAGTGTAATAAGCATTTTGATTTTATTATCGAAATCAACTTGATTTTAATAAAGTTCTGTGCTAATTTAAAATAAGAAAACAATTTTCAAACGCAATGCAATAAACTATACAGATCAACGAAATTATGTGTTTACATAAGCCGTGATAGCTCAGTGTCCGGGCGCTCGCCTTTAATTCCATATACTCGAGCAACCTAAGTTCGATCCCCGGTGCCGACACCAAAGAAGTTTTTAACTTTAAGTGCTGACTTATCACGTGCTCCGCGGTGAAGAAAACATCGTGAGGAAACCTGCATATTTTCGAAATAATAACAAAAAAAAAATTCCGAAGATATGTGAAGTCCGCCAATCCGCAGTGGGGCCGCATGGTGGACTATGCCCTGATACCCTCTGTATAGAGGAGGCCTTTGCCCAACAGTGGGACATGTATAGGCTGTTACTTACTTTTACATGGGGATTTAATAAATTACCACAATGGCGTCAATAATAGCATCAGACTTTTCTGTCAATTCTTGACTCTTTCTTTGAAATGTAGAGCTTTTGGTAATGTAGAGCTTAGGCTCATTTTGGTGTATACTATTTTCGAAACTTTCTATTATCTTAGATAATTTGCATGTCATATACATATTTATATTGTAAGATATTGAGATACTCGACACTGAATTTATGTAAGGAAGCCACAAAAAAAAAGATAAAGGCGCAGATAATTAAAATAATAAATATATCTGTATTAAATCCAAACATAGATTATCTAAGGACTATCATAAAGACTAAATTACTGTCTTTGATAAAAAAATTGCATTTCATGCATGCATTACCTACTAAAATTTACTGTTTGCTTTCTAAGATTACATATTTAGAAAAATTGATTTCGTCAAGGAGCGGCTTCGTGTTATCGAAAATCAACGAAAAGAACACCGACACAACCAATGCAACGAAGTTGGCGACGTGGAATTATTTAAAAGAAATCATTACAAACGTCAGTAATCAGCTGACCAAAGTCGGCCATGTTTTTCGCTAATATACATTTATCGAAAGTTTATAGTAGGGTCCTAGCTTGTTTATGTCAAAGACACTTACAATACAAGGTATAAGACACTTTATCGGAGGGTTTTAGCGTAATATAACGATTATGAAAAAGACTTTTTACAATCTATTTTTAGCGAGCTTTTAAACCTCTGATAACTTATTACGAATAAGACCGTAACAACTTAATTGTTATAACCAAAGAAGCTATACAAAGGCAAACAACCGAAAGTAAGAATTTTAATAGAAAAAGTTTATGCTACCGCGTCACATTTGGGTAATTCCAATTTCGAACTCCGAATACACTTCGCGATACAATCATTTAAATATAGCGCTTAGCACATTGCAATTCGTACGATTATCCCCTGTAGTTCAAAACGCTTACGACGTTTTGTTTTGAAACGTATTAAATTGCAAAAAAATTGTAAACATAAAATATGGCAGTTTATCAATTTGGCAGTAACGACACCGGCAGCAGGCTTAAGATATGACTCACTGACGCACTTGCGGGGTTTTCTGCTCTATTCATAGACAGATCCTCCAAGGTAATTAAAAAAAATACTGCTATTCATTACATTTCAGCGAGCTGACATAAAATTACCCTATTAAGTAATATTGTCACTTCTATATTATTGTTACTTCTATTGAACAGCAACAAAATTTGACATGTACCAATTTGGAATCCGTTCCAAGTATATTATGTATTACTGAACATTGGCTATTAAACTACCAGTACATATTTAACTTCAGATGTCACCAGGTTGCTAGACTGTTCAGCAGAGAAAAAGCGATACGTGGTGGCTCTCTTATACTTATTAATAATGCTTTAAAATTTAAGAACCGCAAAGATGTTGTGAGCCTCTCTGTTGAGCAGACTATTGAAATAGCCTGTGTGGAGCTTGAGCAATTCATTGTTGTATGCGTATACAGACCTCCTAGTGCGTTATATGAATCTTTTGAAAATGTTTTGGAAGAATTGATGTTGAAGTTATCTGAGTCTAATAAATATATTATTGTCTGTGGTGACTTTAACATAAATTTATTAGAAAATTCTACCACCTCTATTAGATTCAGATCATTGTTAAATTCATATAACCTTGCCAATTTATTCCTTGAACCAACTAGAATCACTACTTCTTCCGCAACTTGTTTAGATAACATATTTACAAATTGTAACCCAATTAACAAGTCTATTATTAATATATTTATTTCAGACCATTGCGGACAACTTGCCACTTTTAAATCATATATAAAAAAATAGTAGTGCTAAGGTACAAAAAATAATGGTTGCTCCTGTAAATAGAACTCGGGTTGAGAAGTTTAGAAGTAATATAACAAAAAAGCTGACCTATCTACCTTATAATGATAGCCCCAATGCACTTTACAACATATTACTTTAATTTAATTAAAGTGGAATTTAATACTATATTTACTCCTAAGACAGTCAAATCTAAAAGCTCTGTAGTTTTCAATGAATGGGCAACAGTCGGAATTCATAATAGTAGACGTAGATTGTATGAACTTTATAGTGAAAGGACATACAATCATAGTCAATGTTTTGTTTCTTATGTTAGTGCCTACTCTAAAATATTTAAAAAAGCTTGTTATACTGCTAAATCTCTATATATTAGGAATAAAATAAAAAATGCACCTGATAGAATCAAAATGACTTGGAAAATAATTAATAGCGAAACGGGAAGAGTCACGAAGCGCAAATCTGACCTAATGTTAACTAATGATAATAATTCTATTAACTCAAATCAACAGGCTGCTACTTTCTTCGAGAAATTTTTCGTTGACATTCCAGTTTCAACAACCAAGTCACTTCTTTCCTCACCGACGGTTGCTGAGTCATTACTAAAAAAGAATGTTATGGAATGTAAAGTCAACTTCAAATTTACTACTGTAAACAAGACAGAAATTGTTAAAACTTTTAAAACTTTAGATGTTAAAAGAACTGCAGATCTATGGGGGATCTCGGTTAAGGTGATCAGTTCTATTATTGATGTAATATCACCTTACCTAGCAACTATTTTTAATATTTGTATCAATCGTGGCGAATTTCCTGACCTTATGAAACATAGTAAAATCATTCCGGTGTTTAAATCTGGTAGTACTTCCGACCCCAATAATTTTAGACCTATCTCTGTACTGCCAACTCTTTTTGTCATTTATTACATAACAAGCAATATGGGTTTACTAGGGGTCGCTCAACAACTGATGCGGGTGTTCAGCTCGTTATGAATATTTTTGAAGCCTGGGAAAAGTCGCAGGATGCCTTAGGAATATTCTGTGACTTAACCAAAGCTTTCGATTGTGTACAGCATGAGACCTTGGTCAGGAAACTACGCCACTATGGTATAAGAGATGCCGCACTCAATCTTCTGAAATCGTACTTGAGCCATCGAATTCAGAGAGTTGACGTGAATGGCAAGAGATCTCCCGGGGCCTTGGTAAATATGGGGGTCCCGCAGGGATCTATTCTTGGGCCTTTTCTCTTCCTCATTTACATAAATGATCTACCTTATCTTGTTAATAATTATCATGAGATAGTATTGTTTGCGGATGATACCTCTTTAATCTTTAAAGTAAACCGACGTTCTTTAAGTTATGACGATGTAAACAATACTCTATCTACTGTAGTACATTGGTTTAGTGCTAACAATTTACTGTTGAATAATAAAAAAACTAAATGTATTAAATTTACAACTTCCTCCAATGTTAAACATGTAAAAACTGATGTACTTTTATATGGGGAAGCGTTGGACCCTATTGACTCAACTGTATTCCTTGGCATAACTATTGATGCCTAACTGCAATGGGGCCCCCATATTAATAGACTGGCGAGTAGACTTAGCTCAGCAGCTTTCGCGGTCAAAAAAATAAGACAGTTAAGCTGATGTTGATACGGCTCGCTTGGTATATTTTAGTTATTTTCACAGTATAATGTCTTATGGCATTCTGCTTTGGGGTAACGCGGCCGACATTAATACAATCTTTATCTTACAAAAGAGAGCTATTCGTGCAGTTTACAATCTGGGCCCCAAAGAATCGTTAAGAAACTTGTTTAAAGAGATAAAGGTATTGACTGTTGCTGCTCAATACATTTTTGAAAATGTTTTGTATGTCCATAAAAATAAGGATAAATTTTTAAGACAATAATGTTCATGATATAAATACTAGGAACAAAAATAAATTGATCCTACCCACAAGTAGACTCCGTAAAATAAGTAAATCTTATATGGGACAATGTATACGTTATTACAACAAAATTCCAGAAAACGTTCAAAATGCATCAATAGCTAAATTTAAAAAAATAGTAAAAGAACGTTTGTGTGTTAAAGGCTACTATAATATTAATGATTATTTAAATGATAACACACTCTGGTAATGAACTGATCGCTCCAGGCTCTTTCAATCGGAGTTCTTATATTGTATTTTAACGAATTTATGTCAAACTGCTTATTTAAAAAAAATAAAAGCCCGCTGAGTTTCTTTCGCCGGTTCTTCTCAGTACAGTGGCTTTCTTTTCCGAACCGGTGGTAGTGTTTTGACTATCAATAAGTGAGTGTAATGCTCCTATGTTGAATAAATACATTTGATTTTATGATTTTGATTTTGTCAAAATATTGTTGATATTCAAATAGTTAAATTCAATACATCGTTCATAATTTAGTTACTGATTTTACAAAAAGTGCATAGTGTTTTCATTTTGCCAAAAACATGTTTTGTAACGCAAAAAATATTGACTAATAAAAAAGTTATAAAAGTTTATTGAAATGTTATTATTTACAATTTTTATATTTAAAACTCACTGATATTATCGTTAAGAATCGTTTTATTTAAAATATTAAACTAAATAAATTAATAAACCTTGTTTTTAATTATTTATTTTGTATTATGGTAACGCACTATAGATAAAAACCGTAGAAAGAAATTATTCACATTGTTAGAATGAAATAATGTCACCCAATATGTACTTGAATAAGAGCGAAAAAGATAAGGTTCTAATAGTATGCTAGATAGAGACGGATAGATTCAGGTACACAGTGGAAAGAAAGGGACAGAGGTGTCTGAGTCACCGAAGAATGCTTAAGGTATTTATCGGAATGACTAATATGAATTCCACGAAGTGTTTACTTTCTTCTATACAGAAAAGAACTGAATATTTTTATGTCAGCTAGCAGGCGAATGGGCTGATGTAGTTATTATTAAAAATATATTTTATACAAAGATTTCTAATCCCAAACGCAACGTACTGTGGATACTAGATAACTTACAAACATACTTAAACATACTTTAGTTTGTATTATACATATACAGCATGGCGTTATAACCGCGACAGTAAATGAATACACTGCTAACGCTACATCCCAATAATCATAGTTCAACAATTATAAAGCCAAATTGAGAGTTTAACACTGGTGGCAATTGCTTCAACTACCAGTGACTATTGGCAGAAGATATTAAACACGTCAAGAGAATCGGAAATGGATAACGACAAAGAGAAAAATTTCAAGACGATAACGCTAATTTTAGTTTTATTATTAACACAGGTAATGAAATGTCTGAGCCTAAGCCTCTTTATAAAATTCGTTGGTATTTTGAAGTATCTACATAAATAAATATTCTATTTTTATAAGTATTTATAGTATATATATTAGTATTATAGATTCAGCCATATTCGCGTTATCGTCTTATCAGCTGAACATGATATCTTCGGAACTTCCGGGAACTGATTTCGCCTCGTTTGTCCAAGCGCGTGTTTCAGATTATCGAAATATTTTCCAATAATGCGATATAAGTCGCTTACGGATACTAGACCGACGAACAAAAATTACGAAAATACGAAATTTAAAAGCCTTTTTAGGTGCCTTTATGAGAAATGGTGCATGCATGTCCATACAGTGTTACGCTCGTTGTCGTCGAGAATTAATTACAAGTTTAGATTTAAATTAAATGCGGAAAATACAGTTACTCTTATTTTGTGTCTTATTTTTAATTTGTAAGTTGGCAAATGAGCAGTCCTTTTGCCTTATTTTAATTGACATCTAAAATAATAGACAAAACGCGAAAATATAATAATTTCACTTCACGCTGGTTCTCTGAGGCCGACGTACTTTCCCAGACGACCCTGCGTGTAGCGGAAGCTGAAATTGCGTCGTCCTACCACAGATAAAATATAATAAAATAAATAATTATTCGCCTATATATGTACATGAAAATATTAAATTTTAATTACTCTCGCAAAGGGGACGTATCATTTTCGGCTATGAAGTGCTGGCTATGAAGTTCGGCATGATTCATGACCCATAAATAAAAAGTATCAGGAGTCATGGACAACTACTTTTCTACTTTTTCGATTATTGCCACTTTACAATTGCTCTGACATGTCCGAGGCTGACATCTTGATTTCTTCTTCTTCTAATGCAGTTGACATCTTGATTTCCCGCGTGTTTTCGTTTACGTTCGGAAAACAAAATATGCAAGCAACAATCATATCAGAACCACACGTGTTAATGTTAAATAAGCTTGTTGAGATATTAAATAAATTCATGTTAATAAATATACATAATTTTATCATCAATCATGGAAATAATATTCTACTACTAAACTAATTGCAAGGCTGCTGCGTAGTCGTCATTAAAATATATTTAATCAAGCTGCTGCCCGCGACTACGTCTGCGTAGAATAGGCTGAAGGCGTAACATTCAGACAGAAAGATAGATATACATAATATATCTATATAAATTATAGCCTGTCTTATTCTGATGTATAAGCTATATTATTGTAAAGTTTCATTAAAATCCATTCTGTAGTATTTGCGTGAAAGAGTATCAAATATCCATCCATACATACAAACTTTCGCCTTTATAATATTAGTAAGGATTAACATTTACTGATGTCTTGTTTTGACGTTTGACTTTTCTATGTTATGCTGACAGGGCTTGCCTATTCGTGCAACTATAGAAGCTAGTGCTCACTGTTAAATAATTTAAGCTTTTATAATATTTTTGGACGACGGAATTAATGTTTCAACGAAACAAGCAATTTCTCCCATCGTGGATTATGTAAACGTCATCCAATCGATCGGCCTTTCATAACTCTTAAGACAAATGTAAAACATTTCAATTTTAACTCTACTCTTTTAAACTTATTTGTTTATTTTAAACTTATTGCAACTGAAATCTATTTATGGGTTAATTTCTAAGGTTTCTTAAAGAATACAAATTATGACCAGAGTCCCATACAAAAATAAAGCACCTTTGATTGTGTTCTTAGAACAGTAGCTTTCCTCCGTCATTCCTTAGAATGTCCTAAAATAGAATTTAGTTTTCAATCTTTAGTTCGCGGAACGAGTTGCTTGCGCTGAAAGAATTAGGGTTGCCACCATTTAGAAACATTCATTAGCAATATGTGTATTCATTTTACATCAAGGTGCAAGGTGAATCAAAATTTGATAAACCACTATCTACCCCATACAAGTATTTATATGCATATCTTTAGTTTTTTGCTTTACCAAAGTCTTCAAATAGAATCAAAATAGGTTTTTTTACACAAAGAATAAGAAAAGCTTGAAATGTTTCTCGCTTCTGCGGGAATCGAACCCCTGTTTTCCGAATTCACGCCCAAACCCCTTAACCACCAAGCTAAACGGCTGATGTTCTATCTACATTATTTTTTGGCATTTCAAGCAATGCCCGGCGCATTTATTATTGTAGTGGACAACTTATAATAACAATATATAACACGTAACGTAAGCTTCTTATATATCATCTTAAATTCTTAGTTTATAAAAATGATGAAATTATAATTACGTAAGAAAAAAACATTTTGTTTTGCGTCAGCCCTATTCTAAATTTCGGGCAATTGTCGAAGTTTCGTAAGATACGTTAATGACGCACGCGGTACCGAGAATGTACATAATATTATTAATGAAGATTGTCAACAAACGTATTAGTTGATGTAAAGATGTTTTTAAAAAAAGGATCATGTCAAATTAATAGTCTTGGGAAATTCGCGTCAACCGAAGTTTTTTTTTAAATAAATGAAATATCAATTATGTGAACATCGAACAAAGAGTATTTGCAATTGTACTACGACCGAGTAAATAACAGTACTGATCTAGATGTGTTATCTAATAAACCTAGATCACGATACTTGCAGCTTAGACAAGAACGCTACATGTTCTCGCTAGCTATATATTAGCTAATGCCTAGGAGGCAGAAATAAACACGCCACAAATACGTAGTCTTCACATTACACAACTTTTCACATTAAAAAAAAACTTTGGTGGCTCGCGATGCCGGTCTAGACCGAAGGGCCCCTGAGATGAGAGGCGGCCATTGTGTCTACGCGAGTAGACTAGACTCAACTTTGCTGCCCTTCCTAGGGACGCAAGTCAAGCAGTCGAGTCTCTTGCCACCTTCTTCCTTCTTCCTACTGCCTTAACCTTATACACATGTTTGTGGTATTGGCTAGTTTTTTTAGACTGGCCTGACGTCAAGCCGTCCTTGGGAACTCCTACATCCAGAACTCGCTCGCATAAATGTTGTATAATACTTGTCCCGTGTGGGCTTCGAGTCTACGACTCGGAAGCTTATACGAAATGGTTTTAGCAACAGAGTCGACGAGTCTATCGTGTGGAAGGTAAGAGTCTCGTCGTGCTGGAAAATGCCACAAGACCCTTAAATTGGAGGAATCGCGTCGGGATAAACGGTCAGCACTTTTGAACTTAAACTTCTTTTGGGGCGTTAGGAAAAATTTATGAGAGTTAAACTTTTTCGACGCGACACCGACCCCCAAAAAGAGACATGGTGTTCCGTGGCTGGAGACAATGTACATAACATTGACACCACAGACATTGGTATGGTTAAAAAATCGTGCTCATAGGCGGACCCCTACAGCAATGCGTAAGCTTTTACCGTCACAGTAGCAACGTGTGTACAAACTACTTTAATGGTAAAGCAAATTACGTCCAAACTACGTAATGGCTAGATTAAACGATCGTAACTGAATTAAGACGAGTTGAGTAATTAAGTTTAATATGACATACAATAGATAACTGTAAGATATATGTAATGTATATGTTATGTAAACCAATGAACCGCACACACTGGTAATTTTCACAAGAATTTTAATTTAGGATCATTAAGGCCATCTAGTGAATACTTCGATAACTAATTTGTTATTTTGTAATTTTACCACAAGAGGTCGCTGTTGCAAAAATTCTAGCAGTCAACTAGAAACAGTGGATTTTAAAACGCATTCATTGATTTTCTCAAATCAAAATTATATAAATTGAGTAAAAATATTGTAACTATATAATATTTTTAACAGATTTTTAATATCGGCCGAGTGTCCTTGAGTAACGAAAATTATCAAAAAAAAAAGCAAAAATTGGAGATGCCGGGGATCGAACCCGGGGCCTTTCACATGCAAAGCGAACGCTCTACCACTGAGCTACATCCCCTGTACCACTATATAACGAAATTGACAAACATATTTAAACGAGTTCTAATATTTTTTGCAATAATACATGTAAACTCTTAATTGTGTAATTTTTTCATCACATTAATGAAATTTTAAATGTGATGTTTTCATTTATACATAGAACTAACTTAGTTATATTTTAAAAGCCTCAATTATCCTATGTGATGTCTTAATATTTTTTAAATTATTCTCGTATAATGTGTTGTTTCACAGTTGCAATACAAGCCTCGAAGATAAACGCGGAGATGAATGGAGTTGCTATTGAAACTAGCACGGATAACATGATAGGAAGTGATGTAACAGAGTTCGACGTTGCATTAATCGGCGATATGTTCTACGACGAGGAATTCTCAAACGTTCTCTTCGAGTGGCTGAAAATTTTGAGTGGAGTCGGTAAGATGGTGGGTTAAAGCTTTCTTTTCGAAGTCAGAATTTCTTAGTAATTTAATGTATTTACGCAATTATACATTACTAAATGAAAATATATTTAACCTAACCTACCCTGACGTTTTGAAACCTTTACAGTGTTCATGGTCACAGGGCGGAACAGAACTCTATATGATTAAAACCAAAATAAACGCGATGAATCCTTGAACATAATTTCAATCCGAATTTCTTTATTCAATATAGGCTTTTTAAGCTTTTATTTACGTGAGAGTATAACCGGGCGCTCGCCTTTAATTCAATATACTCGAGCAACCTGAAAGTGATCAGCAAAATCAAAGGGTTTATTTTAATCGAATTTGGATGATGAAAGAATTTTGTCAAAAAGTATACGTTTTGCTCCTTTTATTTAATAATGGTACTATAGATTGCGATTGCATACTATTATAATTTGTTTTAAATATTTACTATTTAACAAAACACATGCTATTAATTTTAGTTTATGCAAAAACCATAAAATCAAAGATTTTTATATAAAATACTAATTTATTTAAAATATTTAACAAAAATACAATTCCATTTTTTTTGCAGGCACAAGTTACATCGTTGTACGGTTGTTCTTACGAGATACAATTACCCTAATATATTAAAAATTGCTTAAGATATCTAGTATCTATTAGACCTATTTACATAATTCGTTAAGATTATATTAGTTACCTATTTATATTTTACAGTAGACTATTTAATATATGTAGGTACAAATATCTTTAAATTCGACGAAGAAAAATAAAAGTAAATTACAAGTATAATAAAGTTACATAAACATCTTCATTAATTGTATTCAATTTATTGTAATTTCAATCGAAACGAGACGCAAATTAAATTGTACAATCACCATCTATCAAATGACGATGACCATTTTCATCTTAAACAGTACATAAGATTCATATTTTTAAAACTTTGCTAAAATTGGGTCCATTTTTGATTTTACTTTAGAGTTAAGCTGCAGTTGATTGATTGAAAACAAAAGAAATCGTGGAAAATATTTCGGGTCAACTTTTACCCATTCTTTTTATATGCTTATAAAATTTACAAGGGTCATTTTGACAATATATAAATTTATGGAAGGAAGTTAATTTGTATGAAAAAATGAATACGCAAAAATTGATTGGTTCAAACGTAATAAAAATAAATAAAATGTACAACTACATTTTAAGCTTTTTTTAAAATTTTAATATCTAGTATTTGATAGATATTAGATAGCATTCCCCAATACAAAAGTGGTCATCGGTTTTCAAATGACAACTCGTTCTTTTCACAAATTTAATTTAATCGCTATCTATATTGCAATATTCGAACTACGCCACGTTGCGGAACAGCGCCATCTATGAACACAAGTGGTGAATCACTATAGCTGGTAATTGTGCATAGCGTTCGCGTATAGGCCGTGTTTCGGCCGCGGAGTCCTTCCGGAGTGGTGCGATGGGTGCGAGTAGTGAGAGTAGCTGTCGATATCCGGCGGCGGCCGCACAAGCAGAACCGGCTGCAGCGCTAGAGACTTGCGAGAGCCGGCCACCGACTGGGCGTCGGTCACGTACGCGTTGTTAACTTCGCCTGCGGACGAGAGATGGCGTTATTTTATGTTATTCCAAAGAAGCAGTCTAGGTCTCATCTATCTCCAAAAACTGTAAAGTATAAATTTTTATTAAAAAATGAAATTTGATCTAGTTTTGATTTTATATACACCAGTACACCTGAAAAATTATTTATTCATAACGAACAATCATGAACAAATGACGAACTATGGATATGTGAATAAAAAAATCAAAGAATAGTTTTTGAGATCTAGATTAGATGAGCATAATCAAGGTAATCTGAATTGAAAAGTTCTATTATTATGAAGGTTCAAGATGTGTGAAAATGAGTCTTGCATTGTTCTTTCAGGTCATCTGCTGCACTGCTGTTTTAATGCTGTTGATGATGTGTTTGTTATACAATACTTTTATTGTAGTATAGATATTTAATTTCTTCTCTGATTCTATTTAGACTTTAGAACTAGTTTGTGAACCGGTGGTAGATTTAATGTTCATAAATGCTTAATTTAATAAACATATTGGATATTGATCATCATACACACTCAATACCGTATTGTTTTCAAGGAAAATGAAGGGAACTTAGTTATGAATGTATATACATAGTTTATTTAATGTAGGTACACCAGTATAATGCTATATAGGACGATTTTATTTTATTGATTATTTTAATGTGAAGTTTAAAAAAAATTATACAACATTGCAAATGCGATGAAAATAAAAATTGCCATTTTTGCTAACGGTTACACCTTGCTCGTGTATGGCGCATTCATCGCGACATGGACGGTAAGCGTGTCAACTAAATATTCATGAGAGCATATAAGGAGGTCAGTCTGTCTATACGTATACCCATAATAGCCTTGCTTGGCAACTTTGTTGAAGTACAATTAGTTAACTGGAACGCTAAGATAATATTCTCCCTATCTATTTTTATAATAATAAAGTTTATTTCCTTTTAGTTGTACAATTTTAGAGTTAATGCATATGCATATAAATACATATTTATGTTACAAATAAATACAATAGATAAATAGCATCCGTCGCAGAACTGCGTTGTGTTTTAAAATACAGTTGTTGTTTTTGTGAAATTTGCATGCATTAATTAAATTGTTACAATAAAGTGTCTTAAACCGGACACTATATTGTAACCGTCTAGCTATTTGCCGTAGGATATTGTCCAATTATTGGTTGTCACATCCAATCAAAATATCTACTACGGACTTCTGTCATTTGCATACACACCACACAAGGTGGAATGAACTCTAATCGATTACTACTATACTACTATTTAGTTTCGATTCCGTTTTATACAGATTGTTTGGAGTGTTTAATATCAATTCAGCAGTTTCTTGACACGAAATGTATTATACTGAGCTGTTATAATCTTATTTGCGTCCAAATACTTAAAACGATGACATTTTTAGTTCGATATTCAATCGGTAAACGTACCTATGTATGTATTAATGTATGGTCTGTTATTCTTTTGCCATGAAGCATATCATATATTGTTAATTTTAAACACAACACACTATTTTTAATTTTTAATGTTTAAAATAGCAAACGTCGTGTGTTAGTCGTTGAAGAATGCTATTTCGTGTTGCATTACCCGCCCGTTTGTGTTTAGGCGGATTCCCGATTTCGCTTTCGTTATAACGAGCGTGCAATGTAATGAGACCGTTGCGCGCGGATCGTTTCCAGCCTGTTTGTCGCGACACGCCAACTGACGTCGACAGCGAATAGAGCGAGAACATATTACTTTTATTATTATTACAAATATTTTTTTCTGCAATGATGAACGTGATTCTCGTGTGAATTTCATACTTAAAACCGCGCAAACTGTTAATACATTTATTACTTATTACCAAGACAATCCGTCCATTGAAGAATTAAATTTTTCATCGGCACTAATGCATTTTATTAGCAGATGGAATAACTCCCACGCCCTACTTGTATTTATATAGATAATTTCCACGGGGAATTAATCAAATATGTGAATATAATTTTAGTCCTAAAAGCTTCCATTAAATAAATAAATATATCTGGACATTTATTATAGTAAACAACGTTATCTAGTCCCAAACTAATAGTATTAGGAAACTGATAAACATACTTAAACATGTGTTTATCACACAAAATTTCAGTAGTGGGGATCGAAACCACACTAGCGCAAGAAACAGGGTCACTATTAACTACATCAAATGGGTCGTTCCATAATGAATTTTTTCTTCCTAAATTTAGGAACAAAATTCCTTAGCATCTGTCTTGTCTGTAGAAATCAACTACGCCAATTCGGTCATTTATGAACTTTTTCTTTCATTAGAGACACTTTATTTTAAATCTAGGAAGAAAATTCCTAGTGTAGTGTAGAAGGAAATTCCCAAAAGTGCAGGTGGCTCAGGATCTTGCTTCGTGGCAGTCTGTGGGGGAGGCCTTTGTTCAGCGGTGGACTCAAATAAGCTGAAATGGTGATGATGATGGTGATGATTATGATGATGATGGTGGTGGTGATGATAATGGCATCTGACTCACCTTTGTACAGCGAAGGTGGCGGGTAGGCGGTGTCTGGTTGCAGCTTAACGTGTCTCGTTGCCAATATGAAGGCCAGCGCGGAGAGAACGATCCCGTCCAGACAGCCGATCACCGCGAGGAGATACGCCCAGCGCACGTGGCACCGCCCTGAGGTCGCAAAGGTCCCGGCTTAAGTGGCTGAATTGCAGCTCTGAGTTGCAGAGTGCACGTAACAGCTTCGGCCGTTGCACGAACGGGCTGGTCCGTTTTATGATCCCAAGACCGGCGTGAGTGGAATGGTTACACTTCTGCGGTTTGTTCTGGCGAGTGAGGTGGCCGCGGCCCACTTTATTAAGAGGCAACGCATCTGCAACCCTACGGGTGTTGCAGATTTCCATCAAAAGGGCGGCGGTTACCACTCAGCATCAGGTGAACCGCCAAATTATTTGCCACTTTTTCACATAAAAGAAAACGATTGATTAAACAGTTTAACTGGCTTAAACCACCTTATTGTTAACAACTGTGGTAGGGACAAGCTGCAGCCTCGGCTGTTGCACGAATGGGCAGGCTCGTCCGGGTAAGTACCACGACCTCACAGAAGACCGGCGTCAAGTGGAAGTATAATATGTACTTTCGCGTTTCGTCTGGTGAGTGAGGTGGCCGGAGCCCAATTTTCAAAAGGTCAACGCATCTGTAACCCTCGGTTGTAGCAGATGTCCATGGGCGGCGGTATTCAGTTAACATCAGGTGAACCGTCTGCTCGCTTGACAACTTTAACAAAAAAAAAAATGAAATGAAGTAACATATACTCGAAATTTACCGCATCCGCGACGTATCAGTAACTACATAGACTTGGGCCACGTTACAGCGACATATTTTTAATGCGATATTTACAACGGCACAGATCTGCGGTCATAACGTTGCTATATCAGCCGCTTTGATAAACGGACAGATGGAATACACATAGTGGTACATCACTGCTTTCATAACGGTTCTAGCTTAAGTATATTAAAAAGTAATCGTTGGCGAATGGACTACTGAGATACATTTTATCATTCTCATAAAAGGCTGCGTAGTCAGGTAAAGTCAGGTTAGTATTAGAAAAACATACTGATCCTTAAGCATTTTCACGTTTATGGGTTCATTTTAGTGTATTTATTTATTACTACCTGACTCGGCAAACGTTGTTGTGCCATATTAATTATTTGTATGGAATTTGTGAAACTGAACACATAGAAAGAGAATTCGGAACGCATACAGTTCACAGTTTGTATGGGAAAATAAACTTTTTGCTATTTCGATTTTCCATGCAATTTTTCCATAATTTCTCATCGTTTAAACCTTTAAACGGACTGCCACAAATATTTCAAGACCAAAATTAGCCAAATCGGTGCAGCCGTTCTCGAGTTTTAGCGAGACTAACGAACAGCAATCCATTTTTATATATAAGAAGATTCGTTAGTCTCGATGTTCTCTCATCCCTGATTTAACTGTACCAATGCTATGATAACTAATAAGAAACAGTTTCATTCTCTTTTAAAATAAATTACAGCGTCAGTGAAGTATGTCACAGTAATGCACATAACATAATGCGTGCCTGGAAAATGTCACAATATTTCTTACTGCACCGTTAAGTGACCTGGCTCACATGAATATATGAATTGTAAATCTTTATTTATTATTTTATTTAATCTTCATCACATTGAATTTTTTTTTAAAACTGTTACAAAATATAAACAAAAACACCGCGGTATCCAGTTGTTTTCTGGTAATAGTGAAACGATGATCGACTTTGATGGTTTGATGAATAGACTTTGATGGTGATATATTAAAACAAGCCTAAATTGCTAAGGAATTTTGACTTTGACATTATTAAGATAAGTAAATAAATAATATAACACAAATAGTTCTCGTGTGGGAATCGAACCCACGACCCTCGACGTCGGAGCCAATACCTTGGGAACGGCGACACGGAGTCATCGAAGCCAAGATCAATAATTCACTTGTCGCGCCGCCACTTGGGTGGATTAAGGACAGCATGACGACTGAATGAAGCTGTAATGGGTACTTTACCGATGTTGTACTGGTCCGCGGTCGGTCCGCACGTCTCCTGCACGGCCGCCTCGTTCCAGCCGGCAGGGTATACCGCCGAGCCGGCCACCATGAAAGCCGCTAAACAAACAGAAACAAATTCTTAAATAAGTACAGCCGAGTCCTGGCGCTGGAGCCGACTGAATCTGCGATATTTACCAAAAGAATATAATCGATTATACAAACGAAGGGATAAATTTAAAACTCTACAAAATGTCCTTTTTTTTCTTTTTATGTGACAAGTTGCCAAGCGAGCACCTGATGTTAAGTGAATGTCGCCGCCCATGGAAATCTGCTACACCCGAGGGTTGCAGATGCGTTGATAATCTTTTGAAAACGCGAAAGTATTGTACTTTCACTTTGCGCCGGTCGAAGTCGAGGTCTTGCTAATTACCCGGACGAGCCTGCCCATTCGTGCAACAGCTGCTGCGTGGCCACAGTTATCCTCGTTGGGAACATAAGAATACAGAAGACGCCATTTAATAGCAATCTGTAAGTGCAGTCAAAAATTAAATAGAAGCAACGTAAAGAAGTTTGAAGATATTAACATCAAAACAAATCATCAGGTATTAAAATAAGTAGAAGAAGTACGAAAAGATTGTCGCCGCTGTGGGAATCGAACCCACGTCTTCGGCATTCGCGGCCTGACGCTTTAAGTCTTGAATGGTAGATGTGGCTAATGGGATCACTTTCAAGCCAAAAGACACTGATAAGAAAACTATTTATTTTAACTTAAACATTTTTGAATTTATTTTGGACGAAACCAAATCATTATGAAATTTATATAAAATACAAGAGTTATGACATAACTATACATGTTTCTTCTTCAAACATGACAAAATTCAGTCTGAACAAATAAAACTAACATTCCAAATTTAAAGTAATTCAAACATAATACATAAATAAAACAGGTCAGATTTAACATCAAAAGAGTATGTATAATCTGAGATTACCAATCAACATTAACCACCAAGCTAAACGGCTGATTGCCACAGCGACGAAAATCTTTACGACGACGTCTTTTATCTACATTGTTTTTTTAGCATTTGAGATCATCAGGTGTTTAAAATTATTTTTTGATTCATACCTTGGGCAATGACTAACAGTAATTCTTGACTTAACTTCGTCTTAAAAGGTTTAGCGATTTCTTTACTACGAGCGAAAGAAAGTTGAAGTTATTGGCTTGCGTTCACGCTGTCTCTAACGGAAGGCTATAATTTCAATTTCACTTGATCGCTTTGAACGAAGGGAAATCTAGTCGGAGCTAAACCACAATTAACTACGTGCATAGTTAACTGAGATATACGTAGTTACGAAGCTAGAGTTGGTCGAAGATAGAGAACATACCTCTGAATATTTTTTTAGAAAGCTATTATTTAACGTGACATGTTATAAATTTATCGCACGTTTTAATTTTATAAATGTCTAAAATCGCTGGTTTTATATTCCGAGGAAGATTGTAGCAGTTTTATTGTATGTATTTGGTGTGAAAGAGATTGGGTTACTAAGTCCCAACAACCAATGCAACCTATGTAATCTATAGTAGTCTGTCTGTCCTTCGATAATATTGCACCATACTGTAGGATAAAATAATTCTGTGTTGTAAAGACGTTTTACATACACAAATTTCACGTGGACAAACACCCAGATTCGAAACAACTGTCTGTGCACCAGTTAAACAGTTGTTCCTTGTGAGAATCGAACCCACGAGCCACGACACCGGAGCCAATAAATACCTTAGCAATTACGCCACGAAGCCATCACTTCATCTTTGGAACAGTTGGACACATTATGGATTTAGGACGTAAAAATAAATGACCTTAGCGTCTACTGGTACCGTTCACAATTACAACATAACATCGCCTTACCATCAACTGGGTTACCAGTCAAGCAGTAGTAAGTTCGTGAAAAGAAAATACTTACCGTTCGTAAATGTAATATCAACTGGGTTGCCAATCAAGCAGTAGTAAGTTCGTGACAAGAAAACTTTAACCGTTCGTATAGGTAATGTATACCTTGAAAATGATCAGTTAGATAACGGTAGACGAGTTCCGCTTAAGAACAATGCCGAAGAACAACGGTCCGGAAACAATAGACGGTGTTCCCACGCGTGGGCTTTTTGCTGGAGGTCACGTTACGGCTTTAACGACCGTCACTATGGTATCGGTGCCGCTGACTTCGCGTCGAATAATAACATTACAATTCTATTAATAAAAAATCAAAAACAACCTCCCACTCACTGTATTTTCAATAAAATTTTCAGGAATTCTCAATAAAAGCTAGAGTTAAACGGAACCCAAAATGAGTTCGAGTAACGAGTTCTGTAGTAACAAAGGTACTGAGCCTGCGCGCTTACCATCAACAGCTGTATAGCCATTTACCATCAGGTGGGATGGCAGTCAAGTGATGGCCGGCTTAGAATAATAAAAAAAACTTTTAAACAAAAAAGAGAACCGACTTCAAAAAACTCTAGTAGCACTAAAAAGTTCATAATAATCCTAAATCTAATATAATCAAATCTTGAAAATCTAACTTGTGTAACATAACCTCTAACATAATTTAACAATTTTTGGAGTCGGTGCCAAGCCGAGTATCTCTGATCTGAGCAAAAAATCATTCTCGATATCGAGAGATCTTGGAAGACAATTCGCGGTAGAAAATTTTTCTTTTAATGGTTAAGATAACTTGCAAGTGCTCAGCTTGTTTTATTTTCACACATTCTGTCTAATCTCAGACTTTTATTGAATTATTCTCTGGGAGTTAACCCTAATTTTTGAAAACTAGAAAAACAAAACGCTTACATGAAATGATTTTTGGTTACCGTTTAAGAATGTGCAGATTACCTACCCATTACGAACAAAATCTTAACTATTTCAAATGTCAATATTGACAAAGACTCTTATTTATCGTTTTCTAGAAAGCGTTAGGTCCCCGTCCATGGGCTGCGGTGATCGCTTATCACCAGGTGACCCACATGCTCGTTTGCCTCCTATTCCCATTAAAAAAAAAAAACCATAATTTTTAGATAATATTCTCGAATATTAATTAATGAAATTCAATATCGTTATTTTATTGATATTGATTAATAGTACTATCGAAATTCACGACGGGAAGATTTTAAAGGTATTAAACGAATGGTGCGTAAAATATAACCTAAAATTCACGTCAAAAGATATCATATATTCATTTATAAAAAAATTTTAATACTCGTGAATGAATCGAGACGTACTCTGAAATGTCAATTTTCCGTGTTATTCTTATAACTTCTCCGCTAGGCCATTAGTCAAAGAAGAAGAAGAAGAACTTCTCCGCTAAATTTTCTATTAGATATTTTAAAGAGAGCATCCTAAATCACGAGCAGGTTTAGAAAGTCCGACTTACCCAACCGCAGTTAAGTTTTATATCCGTGTTAACAAAAACTTAACACGACTTAAGTACCTACTTTCAAAGATTACTGAAGTCGTACTGTTATGTAACATACGAATTCTATTGTGGTTAAAGCACAGTTTTCGTGCTTAGTAATACTAGTTTTTTTTGTTTTATGACATAAGGTGTCGAGCGAGCAGTTGGTTACCGCTAGAGTTACCTCACTCAGCAAACGCAAGAACGCGAGAGGTCTACCTTCCTCTTCTTACCAGTCCAGACAAGTCGTGGTCACCCTTTAAATATTACGTTTAAAAAGGATTGTTTGCAATAAAAACATCAATGACGGAATTTTAAAAGTGTTTAAGACTAAATAATACCTTTGTTACCTGTTTTATTCAAGGTTGGCAATAAAGGTCGTCTCCCGATCTTGTGATGGGTGGTCCTACACTGCGATTGCCAGTACGAGGCTGCCAATCGAGTACCTTTCTTCCCCAACTAGATGGAGAGACGACCTGTGCAAATGTGCGGGAAGTCAATGGATGCAGGTGGCTCAGGATCGTTCTTCGTGGCAGTCTATGGGGAAGGCCTATGTTCAGCAGTGGACTCAAACAGATAAATAAAAATAAAAAAGTAAAAGTAAAGTAAGTAGCCTATACATGTCCCACTGCTGGGCAAAGGCCTCTATACAGAGAGTATCAGGGCATAGTCTGCCACGCGGCCCCACTGCGGATTGGCGGACTTCACAGTCATATCTTCGAATTGTTTTCTTGTTATTTTTTCTAAAATATGCAGGCTTCACGATGTTTTCCTTCACCGCGGAGCACGTGATAAGTCATCACTTAAAGTTAATAATGATAACTTCATTTGTGCCGGCACCGGGGATCGAACTCAGGTTGCTCGAGTATATTGAATTAAAGGCGAGCGCCCGGACACTGAGCTATCACGGCTCAAGAAAAATAAATTAATGTCTAAATGATCATTGATTGGTCATGATATTTTAAGTTTTTAAAATGTTAAATATGTAGTTTTTGGACACAGTTATGCCATGCCCCGATTCAAGCGCGGTCAAGGTCACTTGCAGCGACAGGCTCGTCACCTGTCACGGCATTAATCGCAACGTCAAGGCGGTCATATCACCGGAAACATCGATCTTTCACCCATGATAGAGATCTACATACGCGTTCTATAGCAATGCGTGATCTTTATATGGCTACGTGCCACAATATACATATACAATTAAACGATAATAAAACTACTACGAAATGGCGGGAAAAGACCATGGCACGTACAATAGAATATACTGATAAAGAACTTTCCGATTGATCGTCACGTCATGCCACAGATAAAGAATTTTCAGATTTAGATTAAAAAATAATAACACGACCAGTCGAAACTGCGTTCACACAAACATTCTGGACAATATAACTATTAGTTATATTGCCTAAAATCATAGGGAGAAAACCGCAATCGAAAACGTCAATAAGCGCTTACCGGATATCAATAATCATATACGATACAGGATTTGGGCTCGTTGATAAAACTAAAGTTGACGAATGATCTCGCCGTTAGAATTCGACTAGAAAAGAAATCGGTCTTCAGATTCCTGTAGTAATCTGAGTGCTATACGAATAAGATATTGTGTAATTAAATATTTTATTTATTTATTTATTTTTAAACTTCATGCACAAAACTACATAGGCGGACTTAATGCTGACAGCATTTTCTACCAGTCAACCTTAGGGTTGTACTGAGAAGTTGAGGTAGGTGCACAAACACAGTTATAAAATTAAAAAAAATACATAATTATTAAATATAAAGCATAATATCGCTTAATCGCTTTTAATAAATATCGCTTTTATCACTGCTAAAACTTCACTAAAACATATAGGCAATAATGAAAAACATATTTCGAAGATAATTATATGATGTTGTTACTTCAGTTTGCTCTATTTACGTTTCATAAAGAACTAAGAGCGAGAACATCGACGAACTAGTTCGCATAGTTCACCTAAAGGAGAAATCATCCCACATAGGTCGTTCGCGAACTTTCCAAGACTAGTAATTAGACGCCGAGCTAATTGCAAACAAAACAAAATGTTTTTTCCGTTTGGCGGGAAATTGCTCTATTGCTCTTTCCACTTACAATCGTTGTTACAACACATGTTATAATATCGGACATTTATAAGCGGGGAAACTAAAAACTTCGGGCGCATCCCGGCTGACTTTTCCGGGCAATTGAGTAATGAAACGGATATGTTTAACATTACAAACGTAGTTTGCAGTACTTCATCGACCGTAACTTTAATTTGACTGTGCACAGGTAAAACTTAATATAAGTACATATAATTTATTCTTCTGTGCGTATGTATGCGACTGCAGTCCTTCTAAACGGCTGGAAAGATTTCGACGAAATTTGTGTATTTTTTGTGTATTCTATGTTGTTCAAGTGGATTCGAGAATGGTTTAGATTCACAATGTGGTCCACTACAAAATGTTTTTTTAATTATTTTTAGGGTTCCGTACCCAGTGTTAAATGTCGTCGTCTGTCACCAGGCTCGTACCTCACGAACAGTGCTAGTTAGACTGTTGTAATTTTCACAGATGATATATTTCTGTTGACGCTATAACAACAAATACTAATAAACAGAATAAAAAATATCTAAATGGGGCTTCCGTATAACAGACATGATTTTATTGCCGTTTTTATAGATAATGGTACGTAACGGTCTGGTTAGTGAGGTAGCCGCGGCAAACTTTATAAAAAGTTGCAACACATTTGCATTTCCACCCATAGAAATTTGCAACACCCGTAGTGTTGCAAATTTCCATGGGTGGCGGTTATTACTAAACATCAGATGAACCGCCAGTTCGATTGCCACCTTCTCACATGAAAAAACCTGTAAGATAGTCGAGTTTAACCACAACATCTGATTCAATAGAAGAAATACCCTCGACTACGGCATCCGATAACCGAAATTAAGTTAAGCAAACATTATTCACACGGATCTGAGTGTGTATAAAGCAAGTCCACGTTCTCACAACAATCTCTAAAATCTCGCATTGTTCGACATTGTATTGAGTAATCGCCACAATTTTCATCACTGGACGTGGCGTAACTCACTGCTTAAGAATTTGCTATCGTATTATGTTTTCGTTATTCCTTTAGCCGCCGGTACGCTTTCGTAACAGACATTTATAAATCTGTCAATAATGTGTATTTTGATTAATTGCAGTCCAGTTTCTAAGGTCTTGTGTACGCCACGTTTCTTAATATACGTGTTACGATCATCCAAATTTTTCTTAAAGTTAAGTTGGCGCGTATCGGAAAAATTCATCATCATCATCATCATTTCAGCCTGTTTGAGTCCACTGCTGAACATAGGCCTCCCCCACAGACTGCCACGAAGTACGATCCTGAGCCACCTGCATCCATCGACTTCCCGCACATTTGCACAGGTCGTCACTCCGTCTAGTGGGGGGTCGTCCTATACTGCGATGGCCAGTACATCCGCAGTAGAACCAAGGTAACCGACATAGCTCAGAGGATTAGCAAGCTGAAGTGGCGATGGGCCGGCCATATAGCTCGTAGAACCGATAACCGTTGGGGAAGAAAGGTTCTCGAGTGGCAGCCTCGTACTGGCCATCGGACAAATTATGTGAAATTATATGATGAACATTTATAAGCGACGTATAGTTGATATGCTGTTTCCATGGCAACCAATAACAACTTTCAACGTACTGGCGCAGGGGACAATTCGGTGGTAGGGCCACGCAACAGCCTCGGCTGTTGCACGAATGGGCAGGCCCGTCCGGGTAAGTACCACGACCTCACAGAAGACTAGTGTAAAGTGGAAGTATGACAAATACTTTCGCGTTTCGTCTGGTCAGTGAGGTAGCCGGAGCCCAATTTCAAAAGGTTGTCAACGCATCTGTAACCCTCGGGTGTAGCAGATGTCCATGGGCGGCGGTATTCACTTACCATCAGGTGAACCGTCTGCTCGTTTGGCAACTTTTCTCATAAAAAAAAAAAGAAAGAAATTATTTTATTTGAATTATTTTTTTGTTACGCATCTATGTGCGTACAGTACACACACAGGTTTTATCTTTAATCTTTTCTTTTTATTAAGCTTCGACCGACGCTTAATTCAGCGTCAAAGAGAAGGTAAGTACCAAACTATGATTATCAATATAGCAAAGATAATTATGGTTTATTTTACACCATCTTCCTGCCCATCATCTTTTCTCCTGCCCTTATGTTATGGTATTGGCTAGTTTTTACGACCGGCCCCTTGCCTGACATCAACCCTCCTTGAGATTAAACACCCAGATCCGGAACAATTATTTGTTGGTCACAATAGCTGTCCCGTGTGAGAATCGAACCCACGACCCACCGGCACCGAAGTCAATTGCTTAGCAACTGCGCCACAGAATCATCATATACTGCCCATCAGTACAACAAAATGCTATTTCAACGAATGATTATGTATTCCTCATTGATTGATATATTGATACACTCCTATACTATTGTACCGAAAACTATATTCGTCAATCCAATGAAATTTGCGTGATTCCGCAAAATAACCGCGACAACTTACACATGGAAAAAGGTATATATTCTGCAACACGTGCATACATCAGATAAACACGTTAACATGTCAATGTCTCATTCATTTTTGAACAGTCATCGTGGCCGCTCTACCCGGCAGCGAACTCCTCGGGAGTAGGCATGTGCGAACGGATCCGGCTGCATCTATCCTTGTCTATGTTCAGGCTCTTTCGCTTGCACGCAATCTCCTTCTCCAGGTCGCCGCGGTACGTCATCAGCTCCGTTCGCACGGCCTCCGCGTCCCTCAGCTTGTCGTAGAAGGCTCTAGAGCTCTCCTTCACGAGCTTCGCTTCGGCTATCAGAGCGTACTGCGCCTCGTCCCTGCAATTCTCGACGTTCGGACGGCTGTAGTTCCTCTCGTGCAGCCTCGTCATCACCAGTTTGTTGCGCTCGTCGACTCTCCGTATCGACTCTTTCAATTCGTCTATCAGGTTTTCAATGTCAGCAACTGTCTGCAGATTGTCCTTCAGGGTCTCTTCTAGTTTGTCGCACATTTGTTCTGTTACAGCGACGGTTTCTGATAAAGCGGCGTTGGTCCTGTCTGCCTGAAGCTTCATATCCTCGCTGCCTTTGATTATCGCCGTCATCAAGTCGCCGCGCAGGTTCTCTGATTTCTTCCTCACCTCCTCGCAGTTTCTGATACTCTCGGCGCAATAGTGTTTCCAGTATTCCAAGGATGACGCGTTCTCGGGCCACCTGGCCACGCCCGGGTGATACATCAATACGTTTGAATCTGGAGTCAGTTTCAGGTTGGCCTCATCAAGTTTCAAGCTGATCATTTTGTCGTTCCAGTCGAATTCGATCGCGGCCTTCGCAGCCCTGTTCATGGCCATTTGCTCTTCCACTTTCGCTAGAGTATTCATGAATACTCGTCTGATTTCACCGACGATTGCCACTTCACGTATCAATTCCTGTTCCGCATCATCCCTCACTAAGTCCGGTTCGTACCTCTGTGTGCGTAATTCTAAACATTCTCTCGATATCGCTTCAGGCAACATCAGTATACGGCATGCCCCTTTCAAACGTGCTCTACTCTCGTCCAATGTGTCTATTTCGTCGGTTATCGCTTTTAATGTCTTTTCAACCTCCTTTTTCCAGTTACTCAGATCTCTAACCCTCTTATCCAGCTGTTTATTTGAGTTGTCCAGTTTGGCGTCCAATTTGTTGAACACATTAGCGCTGTCATTTTTAGATTCTTTTTCGAAACGTTTCGCCTTGTTCACTGCTGTCGGGGTGAGAATGAATTCGTTGTTCTTCCTCCAGTCACCGGTGCTGTATCTCGTTATGGAGTATTTGTCGACGACCGGCCTTACGCCTGTGGTGCCTGACTGTGGAGTCCAGTCCAGATGTCCAGCTGCCCAAGGGTCTATGGTGCCCATTCTCAGAAACTCTCCGCTTGTAGTATCCGATGGCTGTGGAAGGTATCTTGGGGGGGCGTCCGGGGGGTATATTTTCGGCTTGGGCGGTCGTATACATCCCGGGATGTACGGTGTGCATTGGCTCTCACTAATTTTCTTCACGTTGTTTGTATTTTTGCTAACCTTTTCTTCAAATTTGTTACTGTTCGCGGGACATATGTTAGGGCAAGTCATGTCGGTAGAAGGATTCATTTTCAGACGAAATTTCGAAATAAATACCGAAAGAAAAATAATTTGACAAAATAACCATATTAGAAATTATCAGGTCATTTGACATCTGTCACGAAGCATTATTTTACTTGTATTTAAGTATTGATTCACTGTATGAGTATAAACTTTTTCATAACATTATAATTATATTAAACCTCAAGGAATGTTATCTTCTAGTTTTTTCACGTCCAGCCTCCTCTTTGTTAGAAACTAATCAAGAATTAATCATCTTCAAATGATTCACGAATAAAATTAACAGAAGTTGTTTTATGGAATAATGGGTAATCGAGCAGCGCTTGATGGTAAGTGACCACCGCCGCCCATGAACACCTGCCACACCGGAAGGTTTACAAATGCATCGCCGGCCTTTTAGGATAGGAAATAATTATATCTGTACCCTAGGATTATGTCTGTACCCTAGCATCATGGACTAAAGGGCCACGCAGCTTCTGCTGTTGTGTGAATGGGTAAACTCGTCTGGAGAAGTAATATGGCCCTACAAAAGATCGGCGTAAAGCAGTACTCGTATATGCTTTCACGTTTCGCTGAGTGAGTTAACCGGCGCCGACTTATTAAATGGTTTGCAACGCCTCTGTACCACGCACGGCGTTCTAGATGTCACAAACCGTCGTCTATGGACATTTAGAATGTCAGTTTATGGTTTGACAGCTTATCACATAAAAAATCAACAAACATCAAGACCAAACAAAAGTTCTAGCACGCGTCAACTAACCTCAGACTTCAGATACTACCTGAGATAGTACGACGCTTCCCAGCAACTAGACTTCTTACACTTACCTTGAAATAAATTGTTTTCCGTACGTTCACATTCCTTCCATTGTTAGAAAATCTAACTGCTATCATATAATCTTATAAGACCAATAATAGTAATTTGAATTTCCTCTGGGAAAAGTTACGTCTTGTGGAATATTTCACTTCAACAACTTGATAATTTTTAAACATGTAGAAACTTGATAATTTTCTTATATATCCTGTCTGATCTTGAGCAGACAGCTATCTATCAGAGACAGAGATACTGCGCTGTCTACAGCACAGGTGCCTATGCCGTGGATAGAAACTATCTATAGTTTCTATCCACAGCATAGGCACCTTCTCCATAACAAAAAAAGAATCACTAAAATCAGACAATGCGGTAACGACTTATTGCGGAATATATAAAGATATTCTGGCAAATTGATTACTTCGGTTACACCATGGATTTAAGTACCATGAATGTCAGTGTGATGATTTCAGGCAGGTTGCGTTTAATAGTAGGTTACTTTACGATAGCGTTGTTTCTGCAGCGCATCTAAATTGGCGGGTACTTTTCAGACCGCGTGTAGTCAGACTCACTGATTGTAGGTGGTTGTATACTTTTAGTTGGTATTAAGCTTATCGAAAGTTTGAAATCGAACTCAAAAGGCGCGGTTCCAACGAGCATCAACATACTCATTGCATTGTTTCGTATTTCTTGGAGTATTATGCTTTTTAGTAATATGTTTGTGATTGTATTTCCGTAGACTGTATAAGGATTCATCGGGCACAAAGTTGGTGGAAATACCGGTTTTGTAGACCATGTCTAGGGAGACACCCGCATGTAGACATGTGTATATTAACAAAGTGCGAAGGGTAAAACACTTCTGAAATAAGACATCGCTAGTTTTCGAGCAAACTTTGTTTCCCGGTTGACCAAGTGGCCACGTCTGTATCATCTTAAACAAAAATTAATCAGTGTTAACATTTCACGTATTGCACAAGCCGCAGCGATTTCAATCACAGCTCGCTGACGGATGAAGGTTTAAGATCCATTAGCGTTGATGCCTTTCACTCTTCACTTCATATCGGCTCGTTCGGTAAAGTGCTGTGTCGTAACGTCACGGGAACTGCCACCACCAATTTCGATGCACATGCGGGAGTTTGGAATAGGAAAAACGAATGTAAAGCTCGATAAAATAGAAATTTTGCAAGTGAAATTATTGCAGAAAGATTCGAAATGGGTCGAGTCACGTTAGCTCCTTGTCTTCGCCAACCTTTATTGGATAGAATTATGCGATGTTAGTGGGGCCTAATAATTTACAACACTGATAACTTGCGCAAGGAACGACGTTTTTCCATATTTTTCTCAATAATAGAATATTTCAAGTAAATACATTGAATCGGCTTATGTTTGTAAAGTAGCAAAGGCAATCTTAAATTAAAGAGTCTGGTTAAATAATACGCTAAAGGAAAAGATGTGTGAAAAAAGCTTTCGGTTGGCTTTGGCTGCCGCTGATGGTATTGTGTCGTATTACTTTTAAAGAAAAAAAAATGTCTTAAACCGCAGAGTTCCTTGCCGGGTTTTCTCTGGACAAACAGGATTAGGTTACAGGCTGTATATATTATATAGGACGTTACTATAAATTATGTAGGTACTACTTTTTTATAAATGAAATGATCTTTTATATAAAATAATTAGATACGAAAATTTATTGGTCGGTGTAAAACAATAGACATAACGTTATCATTGTTAGAAAACCCTCTGCTAGTTTCTAATACCCGGCTAATTCCAGAGCCGATGGATAATGCGAACGGACCATCCCGCATCTGTCTCTGTCGATGTTGAGGGTCTTTCGTTTAGATGCGATATCTTTTTCCAATTCAATTCTCTTTTCCATTAACTGCCCCCTCACATTCTCCGCCTTCTTCAGTTGCCCGAGCAGAGATGTTACCGTTTCGTGTATCTTCTTCACTTCTTCTATTAACCCGAGATGCGGTTGATCCCTAACACTTTCCCCGTGAGGCCTAAATGTATTTCGGTTGTTAAGCCTCGTTTGTGCAAGTTTCATGGCGGCGTCCATCTTCCTAACGGAATCTTTGAGGTCATCTATTAAGGCCTCCATATCGGCAATTCTTTGTAGTGTATTTTTCAGGGTCTCCTCTAGTTTCGTGCAGAGTTCTTGCGTTATAGCCACTGTTTCTGCTAAGACAATGTCAGTCCGATCAGCTTGGGTTCTTAGTTTTCTACCGCCATTAACTAATATAGCGTTCAAACTGCCTCGTAGATCTGCAGACTTTTGGCGGGCGGCTTCGCAGTTCTGCACGTTCTCCCTGCAAAAGTATTCCCAATATTCCAAAGGCGCAGAAAAGTCACCGAAACGCGTAGCGCCCGGTGCAAACATTATCGTATTAGTTTTAGTGTTGAGTCCAATGTTCGTAGTCTCCGTATTGTAAGCAGTGGTTTTATCGCACCAATCGTATTCGATTCGATGCTTCGCTGCTTTATTTATGGCCATTTGTTCCTCAATTTTCTCCAGTGTATTTTTAAACGTCGCCCTAACCTCGCTCACGAGTTCCATTTCCTTGATCAGCTCCTGCTCAGCTAGGTCCGACACCAAATCCGGTTCGGCCCTGTTCGAGCGGAGGTCCAAACACTCCTTGGATATCGATTCCGGCAGCATAAGGACCCTGGAAGCGCCTTTCAGCCGCTGCCTCTCAATCTCTAACAGCTCGACCTCATCAGTGATTGCCTTGCAGGCTCTTTCCACTTCAACTTTCCATCGGAATATGTCCTTAGCTTTTTGCTTCAGTCTTTCGTTGTTATCGTTCTGTTGCTTATCTATGGTACCGAATGCTTGCATCATTGACGTCTTAGCGTTGTAATCAACTATGTTGGACTCTGTTATGACGCTCGGGTCCAGAACACTTTCATTGTGCTTCCTCCATTCGCTGAGGGAATACCGGCTAATTGAGTATTTATTTACCTTGGGTCGTGTTCCGGTCATATCTCCAAGGGGAGTCCAGTCGACTGTACCATCTGCTGCCGGCTTAAGTTGAGGTAAATGCTCTTCGTATGAAAGCTTGACCTGTGTCTCAGGTTCCTGCTCTTCATAAGCGGGTTTTTCATCTGTTACAGCGTCTTTAGCATCTTCCGCTGCCTTTATTTCTTCCTTGACCTGTTCAGGCGTCTTCTCGGATTTTTTAAACGCACCTATGTCCTTGCACACTTGGGGGCATTTGTTTTTCTCCGGGAACGATGTAAGCGTGGCCATATTTTTGCATGAATTAATTAAACGGAGCGAGGGAAAGTTTTTGAAAGAAAAAAGCCTTGTTTTAAATTTAAAACGTCAAAATTTGTATTTTCTCTTATTTGTCAAACCATCACAAAATTAAACGTCATAGATTAAACCTTTTTCGCGTTAACTTTTTGTCAAAAAACATACATTATATATGTTATTATATTTCCAGGTATGTAATTTTTTATTGTTTTTACAAAAGCGAATCCAAATAATGTCTAAATTATCATAATTAATTTATAATCTATAAATAATTGTCCCGGAATTCGTGTTTATTTATGTTAAGGTAATACCTTCACTGCAAATTTAAATATAACATAAAAATAAAAATGAACTTTCGATTTAGAACTTCTAATGTAATTACTATCATACTTTTGTGTTCTATACACGGCAGATTAGCTAGATATCGCTCGTAAGCATCGTTAGCTAAATTAAAAGACTAAGCTGTTCATGGCTTCGTGGCAGTCTGTGGGGGAGGCCTATGTTCAGCAGTGGACTCAAACAGGCTGAAAGCATGATGATGATGAAGCTATTCATGGGTACCATTCAAATTATGCTTCATGAGAATCTGATTCTGTCAAAAGTCGATGCAAGATGGGTGTCGCGAGAGCTCATGGCGGTTCAGATAAAAGTGCGAGTCAAGTGTTACAAGTTGTCGGGTGTAGCTCCTAGATCTATGATCCAAGATACGAGTAGATGATAGTGTAATATGGCCCAACGCGTATCGCCGTCGCTTAATCCCGATTTATACTGGTCAAGTGTTTAGTATAGTATACAAGTACAGCGATTATGTGTAAGTAGTAATGTAAACCGTCGGACAGGGATGACAGTCAAGTTGACTCACCACTTTTTTTTATGTGAAAAGTTGCCAAGCGAGCAGACGGTTCACCTGATGTTAAGTGTTCCAGATGCGTTGACAACCTTTTGAAAATTGGGCTCCGGCCACCTCACTCACCAGACGAAACGCGAAAGTATTATAGTTCCACTTTACACCGGTCTTCTGTGAGGTTGTGGTACTTACCCGGACGAGCTTGCCCATTCGTGCAACAGCCGAGGCTGCTGCGTGGCCCTACCACTGTCCGATTGTTTCCACTACTGTAACTCACTGTACTCGTCTACTGTACTAAACACTTGACCAGTGTAAATCGGGCCTTAGAAACGGTCGCGTGGCCGCGCCGTCACCAATCACAGCCGCAACAACTTTCTAAGTGGGTGACGCAGAACTGTGAACTTGTCTCGTATCCTATGCTCTTGTACGGACGAGGCTCGGTTGCGGAAAGTGGTAACGGTTCTGAACCGCGTTCTGAGAAAAGGAACGCGCACGAGGGAACCTAGCATACTAGCATGCGCTTCAGCAGATCTCAACAATTACCGTTGTATAGACTACCTTAACACGTTGACTATATTTAAAACTAGCGACCCGCCCCAGCTCCGCACGGGTGCAATGTATTATACATATAAACTTCCTCTTGAAATTCTATCTAGTAAAAAACAACATCATCAAGATCCGTTGCATAATTTTAAAGATCTAAGCATACATAGGGACAGACAGACAGGGACGACTTTGTTTTATACTATGTAGTGATGAGTCTGTAACGAATGGCGATCTGAGGGGGTTAGCCGATATTCTATTTTAATTATGAACACGATAGTCTCGTGTTGCTGAAAAACAGTGAAGAGATTTAGTAGAGCGTGAATCTAGCAGCTTAGGACACATCTCACTGCTGGGCAAAAGCCTCCTGTGTACAGCTGCTATAGAGCATTTCGAAAACATGCAGTTTGTATGCGATGTTTTCCTTCACCGATGAGCACGTCATACGTTAGCGCTTAAAATTAACAATTTCATTCGTACCGGCACCGAAATTTTAACTCAGTTTGTTCGAGCATAAAAAAAGGGGACTTCGAATCTAACATAATGACTTGTTACTGGAATATGGTAGGTTTGAAAAAAAAAATTATCCGAACATGTCAAACGAGAGAATCAGTTCCTTCCTCCCATACATTACAGCCGAAGGCCATTTCAAAGTAATGTTACCACTCTATGTCAAAAGTTTGCAATAGTAGTGATTTTACCGCCACCAATGAACATATACGCCACCTGACGAGTTATAGATGTGTTGCTAACCTTTAAAAACGGTGGGCCACGGTTACCTGACTCACGGGACGAAACACCAAAAGTACAAAACTTCACGTTGGTCTTCCGTTACGCTGTCGTAATTCCCGGCGACCGAACTTAACAAGATTGTATGAGATTTTTTCAATGTTAACTCATCGAATCGTAAATATCGAAAACGGACATCGACATCAGACTAAGCAACGTAGTGTTAACACAGGTAAAAAATAAACAATAAATTGGTTTCGTAAGTCCGAGCCCATTGATCGTGACTTGTGTCACGCTAGCTTTCGCCTACAAAGATCGTTAGCATAATCGCTATGAAATAATTATGATCCTCCATATTTCAGTCGAGCGTGTCCCGCAATTTCACTGTCCGATGCCCACTTCTGGGAAAGTCGCGGTCATTTCGCCTCCGACTGCAGTTTCTCGTGTCAAAGCGGACTTGTGAGAGATAACTAAAGGTTGAAATTACCGTAAGTCATGGTAGCTAAGTGTCCGCGCGGTCGCTTTTACTTTTATGACCACATAAAATAATAAATAATAATAATAATAAATATTTTAGGACACATTTTTACTCAACATTTTCTAGTTCCAAACTAAGCAACGCTTGTAATATGGGTACTAGAAAACTGATAAACATACTTAAACATACTTTTCTTTTGTAAATAAATATATATTATAGATATATAAACACCCAGACACTAGAAAAACACTATGTTCATCACACAATATTTTTCCAGTAGTGGGGATCGAACCCACACCCTCTGGCGCAGGAGGCAGGTACACTAACCACTACGCCATTCGGGTCGTCAAAATACATTTATTACACAAAATACTTTTTTACATAAAACACTTGAGCCCGAGATTCAATAGCAATGAAATTAGTATGGGACCACATGGGAAGCACCGGCTTTCAAATAAAAAAAAGAATCATCACAATCGGTTCACTCAATTGGAAGTTCTGAGGTGACAAACATAAAAAAAAATACAATCGAATTGAGAAACTCCACCATTTTTGAAGTCTGTTGAACATTGGAAACAATTCACTGTTCCTACTTCACTGTGTCTATTTGTCAACAACGTAATTATGTTGTCGTTCGACACAGTTGCAATATAATCTGCTTGTGGAAGAAAAAAATATTTAACGTGGTAGGGCCACGCAGCAGCCTCGGCTGTTGCACGAATGGGCAGGCCCGTCCGGGTAAGTACCACGACCTCACAGAAGACCAGCGCAAAGTGGAAGTATGACAAATACTTTCGCGTTTCATCTGGTGAGTGAGGTGGCCGGAGCCCAATTTTCAAAAGGTTGTCAACGCATCCGTAACCCTCGGGTGTGGCAGATGTCCACGGGCGGCGGTATTCACTTAACATCAGGTGAACCGTCTGCTCGTTTGACAACTTTTCGCATAAAATAAATAAATAACAAATATTAACTATTTCACGTTCAATTTTGACGATAGCTACTGACATTTCAAACACTGGGGTGTTTACGTTCTACGGTCGTTAACTACCAGCGTTATTACCGGGCGTTATCTATCCGGCCTACCTGCTGCGCGTCGGACTCGCAGACGAAGATTCCGTACCATTATCCATAAAAGCGGCAAAAAAAATCATGTCCGTTGTATGGGAACCCCACATCAATGTTTTTTGTATTTGTTGTTATAGCGGCAACAGAAATACTGTGAAAATTTCCACTGTCTAACTATAACGGTTCATGAGATACACTATGGTGACAGACTAACAGACAGACAGACAGCGGAGTCTCAGTAATAGAGTCCCGTTTTACCCTTTGGGTACGGAACCCTAAAAAGACGTGTACGTAGGTATGAAGTTATATTTCTTTGCGTTACAAAATATGAATGCTACAAAATAAGAATCCTTTATCCTGCGTGTCAATGCAATACATTTATTTGTTGAAGCAACGATATGGTAATGAAATTAACATATTAAATACAATTGATAAAGGTTCAATTAAAAAGTATACTCTAATTTAAATAACGTTTATTATTGAAACGGATACACATGTGTAGGTAGAGTTTTCGACAAATTTGTGGTGTTCATTTCACAACGGTAAAAATTCACTCTCATAATTTCCCCCAACGGTTCAAAAGGACTATAAAACAATTTAAGTTCGATGAAGGAAGTAAACAATCTACTACCTGATGTCGTATAAAAGTAGGGTCAGTAACTAAGTTTAGTGTCGGCAGCGAAGGGGCATCATGATATTGCCCAACACATAAGGGTTATATAGCTTTGGTGTCTCTTGGTGTCAGGTGGCAAGTGCCTTTGCCGCGGTTCGAACTAAGTTAGGACAGGAAATGTCCTAACTTAGTTCGAACCGCGAACTTTTAATCTTTTTATCTTCAATAAATGTATTGAAGATAAAAAGATTAAAAGAACTAGATGAAAAAACCTTAAAGTACGACTTCATTTTTTTATAATTTTTTTGAACATTGTTTTTTAAAAACAAAACATTTTTTTTTAAATACTTTCAACGTATTTTATCTACATTGCTTTTTCGTATTAGCAATGTGTTTGTCGGTCCTGTTTGTGAATATTTGGTTAATCGTTCCGTGCAAATGTTCCTAGGACAAAAAATTTCTTTGTTAGATCCTCAATACGAATTTCGAACAAAATACTACTGCATTGGAACGCAGAACGGGCGTTAAGTAATCTTAAAAATTGAGAAAGTTCATTTAAGAAGTGGAGACATTTCCATTTTATAAGTATATAAAGAAAGTTAGAATATGTGTTGAATTAAATGTTTAATTAAAAAACTGAGATCGTTTTCTAACGTCTGTTATGACACTTAATAGCGTCGTTTCAACTTTTACTTTTCGCATTGAAACTAGAGCGATTGCAGATGTATTCAGACTTTAATGTAACATTATTTTGTTAGCCCGAAACTTAACGTTACGAAATAGTAATTTTAAATGTAATTGTTTGAGTAATTCGTAAATTGTTACATGTACTTCATAGTTTTTTATTTATTACGTAAACAGTTAAGAAGTCCAATTACTTAATAGGAATCGAATAGTCAGTTTAGAAAGTCGTTTAAACAAAAAGCGGTCCGTCAATTCATTTATATAAAAAAAAAGCTATTAAACTACTACAAAGCTGCATTATTTGCGAGTAATAGGTACATAGGTTAGATTTTATTCAAGTAAAACTAAATTTTAAGTTAATGTCGTAAGAATATACGGTGGTAGGGCCACGCAGCAGCCTCGGCTGTTGCACGAATGGGCATGCCCGTCCGGGTAAGTACCACGACCTCACAGAAGACCGGCGTAAAGTGGAAGTATAACAAATACTTTCGCGTTTCGTCTGGTGAGTGAGGTAGCCGGAGCCCAATCTTCAAAAGGTTGTCAACGCATCTGTAACCCTCGGGTGTAGCAGATGTCCATGGGCGGCGGTATTCACTTACCATCAGGTGAACCGTCTGTTCGTTTGGCAACTTTTCACATAAAAAAAAAAAAAAAAAAAAAAAAAAAAAAAAAAAAAAAAAAAAAAAAAAACTGACAAAGTAAGTTGGCATACGATATTATAATTTATGTGATAAAATATTCCATGGGTTAATTATCCCAAAAATATAAATATGTTAATTCGATCGCTACCAAAATTCACCGCATCACTCGCTAGACTAATCTAACATACGGAGGTTGTAAAAAGTTAACAGTGGTATACGAATTGGCAAGTCTGCCCGGGCAAGTACCACCTCACTGAAGACTGGGGTGAAGTAGAAGTGTTACACTCCTCCGTTTCGTCCGGTGAGGGAGGCGGCCGGGGCCCCCACTTTGTTGAAAGATGGCAACGCATTAGAAACTCTACGGGTGTTGCAAATGTCTATGGGCCGCGGATATCATTCAACATCGGGTGAACCGCCAACTTGTTTTTCACCTTCTCATATAAAAAAAATCTAAAAATTGCTCGAAATTCCTCATCAAAACAAAATCCGTAAAGCCATAGGGAATATACATTCAACGCATCGATTTTTACCCGACTGCGCCAGATGGAGGGTTATGTTTTTAGAGAGTATGTATGTATGTATGATTGTTTGGCACGCTCTGTAGCCTGAACGGCTTCATGGATTTTAGCTTGAAAGGTGTCGTTAGATTCGTATTTGCCGTGAAAGTGAGAGTGACACTGGGTATATCAAAATAAAAAATTACACAGAAACGCAGTGGGCTTTTTAGTTTCTTAAATTATGTGCTACTTGCTATATACAGATATTTCAAAATATTCACTCATTGACTTATTGTGTACCTCTCGGAGTAGGGACTTCAGTTACGTTTCAATGGTTAGTTACCATTGAAACGTAACGTTTTATAGAAGAGCCGTGTTGTGCCAACCGTTATGTTATATCATGTTCTTTACTGTGGTAGGACCACGCCACAGTCCTCGCTGTTGCACGATTGGGCAGGTCCATCCCGGGAAGTACCGGTTATCACTTAACATCTCGTTTGCTATCTATTGACCTTTGTGTGTCTTTAAAAATTACACTATTCTTACATACTGTAATTGGATTTATAACATACCTAACAATTTGGGTACTTCCCGACCTCTTTCTTTTACGATACAACATTTTGCCTTATAATAATCATGCTAACACACTAACGTAATTTCGGATTCTCGCACCGATTTTCCCTCTGTTCCATAAACGGACCGCCTTGTTCTATCGAACAATTAAACATCACCCGATAATTGATTGAGCTAGTTCGTGGAACGGTAAATTCAGCAGTTACTATTGAACGATTTGATATATTGACACTAATATGATATTTTTTCTTTTTTTAAAAAACATTGGCCTTACTGTAGGATAACATTATCATGTGTTTTAAGTTTAGGTACATAAATATCACGCGTACAACCGCCCAGAACCGAAAATAATTATGTGTGGGTGACCCAAATGGGTTTTTCACGTGGGAATCGAACCCATAACCCCCGACACTGAAGCCAATTACTTTGCATCTGCGTTACGGACTCATTTATATAATTTTACTATGGACCGATTAGATGAACCGTTCGATTAGTACGTGATAATCCAGCACTTATTTCATTGGTATTAACAATTTCATTCGTACTGGCACCGGGATTTGAACCCAGGTTGCCCGAGTGCATTGGATTAAAGCGAGCGCCCGAACACTAAGCCATCACGGCTCCTATTTGGAGTAACGGTGCTATATTCGTACAAAGGCAGTCATCCAAATCAAATGCACACAGCCATAGCGTAACATGTCAGTATTCCCCGCGGCGCGTGTACTAATGACTCCGTGGCGCAGTCGCCAAGGTATTGGCTTCGGCGTCGGGGGTCGTGGGTTCGATCCCCACACGGGACAACTATTTGTGTGACCCCACAGATGGTTGTTTCGCATCTGGGTATTTTTCCGCGTGTAATTTATGTTTGTAAAACGTCATTACAACACAGGATAATATTATCCTAAAGTAAGGGCAGTGTTTTTAAAAAAAGAAAAATAAAAAAAAATAAAACTAATTGTGACGTCTCTAGTATATCGCTGACAGTTAGGTTTTTCAGGTCAACTAGCGGTGTGCCTGCTTATAAGCCGTCGTGATCTCGCTATCGACTCCGATTGATTGGTCACGGTTAAATGGCTCTTATTGAACCCCCTACTTTATTAGTACACTGCTAGATATCCCTTCATTTTGTTACGATGTACTGTTAATTTGCCTCTAAACGACGACCCGTCTCGCTTGGTGCGTATACTTGCCGCTTGCGTTGAGGTTTGAACCTTGGGGAATATTGTGCGATGAACGAAGCATCTTTCAAGTATATGCGTTTTTATGTGACAAGTTGCACAGCGTGCAGACAGTTCTCAGGTTTGATCTTGCCGAACTTCTCCGTATAAACTTAAGCTTTTTAACTTTGGTAGGGCCACGAAAGCCTTCGATAATCCAAGTATGTGCAGGTTGTACCTGAAGACCGGCTTTTTAACTGCGGTAGGGCCACGCAACTCTTTGATGTTGCACAAAATGTGCAGGTCCGTCCTGGGATGTACCGGCGTGAAGTGGAAATATTATATAGCAGCGTAGAATATCTTCTAAGCTGCTATATAATATTTCCGCTAGTGAGGTATCTGAGGCCGAATTTATTAAAAGCTGGCAACACGTCTGCACCCTTAGGGATGTAGCAGATATCCGTGGGCGGCAGTTATCACTTAACATAAGGTGATCCGCCAACTCGCTTGCTATCTTCTTACAAAAAAAGAGCTACACCAAATCTCACTCTTATCCTGCGCGTTTCACGTATCTGTTTATAGACACATAAATTTAATTCACTTTGCTATGGTCGGAAGTATTATAGTTTCATTATGTATTTGATAAATCGGTCATCTATAGTTATTCCGAATTTCAACTAGACTCGTCTGATTCGTTGCTAGACTACCAGGACTGAGCAATAACGGCTAACCCTGTATTATTAAGTAGTAACATTACCTTAAAATTATTTAACTACGTTCTATTTACGAACGAACCGGTAGTATTTGTACGGTATCTAATCCGATTATGAAACTCCATTCATATATCACGCAGCTGCATTCACCTTCTACTAATGAAAAACTCATAATTTCCAATGTCTCTTTCCTATATTCGCTATTCTTCCGTCTATGGTTAAGTGTCATTATTTATATGAAACATGAAATAAGGCCTCACTCAGAAACACAGTGTTCTCTATGGTTTTTTCACTGTGGTAGAGCCACGCAGCAGCCTCGGCTGTTGCACGAATGGGCAGGCTCGTCCGGGTAAGTACCACGACCGTTAGGTCGTGGTACAGAAGACCGGCGTAAAGTGGAAGTATAATACTTTCGCGTTTCGTCTGGTGAGTGTGGTGGCCGGAGCCCAATTTTCAAAAGATTGTCAACGCATCTGCAACTCGCGGATATATCAGAATCGTCTGCTCGTTTGGCAACTTATCACATAAAAAAAATAATAAATAAATAAAAAACTAAAAAAAGTAATAAGCTAAATCAGTTTCGGAACAAGGTAAAGCTTCTATTTTGGCATAAAAATAATAAAAATCTGGGTTTTTAGAATTATTACTTATCTGTCTCTCGGTATTATTTTATTTATACTTCTTTTTTCATTTTAAGTGCACAAATAAGAAGCGTTTATAGCTCAGGGCTCAGTGTCCGGCGCTCTCTTTAACAAAGAAAGATATTATTATTTAACACTTTAATTAATAATATAAAATGGACGAAAACTTTTTTAATCTAGACAATTTTGTCAAAGTGGAATGCAAAATATGATTCATTGGACTACTATTAAATAACAATTTTCTGTGAAAATTGTAAGCACAATAAAATCCTGTGAAGGCTAGCTAAAACAAACAAATATACGTTCTATATTCAAATAATAAGTAGCATAATGATAATACTAAAATAAGAAATTTGCATATCACTATTCCCCGAACGCTATATTACCTATTTCCTTAACAAGTTTTGTTTGTGGGAAGGGGCCATCGTTTCACCACAGCAGTGTACGGTTTAAATGTTACAGGGTTACTTTCGTTATCTGTGGCATTTCGATTCGTTTGTGCTCGTTCACGCGCGCGAGTGAGATTTGTTTGTTTTGCATTTTGAAAGAAAAAAAAACCGTGTGCGTACTTATGTACGCACGTAAGAAGTTATACTTCTTTAGCGTAAAATAAGAAAATTTAATCCACTGGGGACTTTTTGTTATTGAAAGAAGACATTAAATGATTGAGAACGGTTAAATTAAATAACTAGGAATTATAGGTAAATGTCGAAAAGTTGTTAGTAGTGTCCATGGTACTACTGTGAAGTTCTGGAACCGTGAAGAACTTCATCATGTCGTTTTTTAGTCGTTACTATCATAAATTTTTCCATACGCGCTAAAAGAAGTATAACTTAAAAAAATTATCGAAAACCAAGACCGGTAAATGTTTAGTGGATTCCAAATATTTAACATTAAATAGAGAATACCTAGTTTTATTGCCATGTCGTGAAATATGTAAAAAGCTGACCTTTGAACAAAAACGTGCAATAGTTGTGTTGTTACATTTTTCACACATTTTATGTTCAGTCTTTTTAGTACGATGGTGTGAATGAACTTTATACCGTTAAATTAGGTAAATGCGCAGTCAAGAGAAAACATCCGCCATGTGTATGACACATATTCATATCGTGATAAAACAAAAACGGAATTTCCGAATCCCGCTTAAAAAACTGTCAGCTTAGTTTTTTTATCGTTGTAGTCAAAGGAATCTGACCCGACTACGCCACAGCCGCCACACCTGCTTCTGAGGCGGATGTGAGTGAACCATGCATCTGTCGGAATAGTGCATACAGTAGTATTTACATAAACATAAAGACAAGTTTTTAGTAAAAATTATTTTGGCAATTTTACAATGCAGTGTAATGTTTAAAACTGCGAAATTAAATTGTATTTGTTTGTGTTTTAAAAAGGATGACTAATATGTTAATTATTATATGACATCACCTCGAACTGTTTGATTAAATATTTACATACAGGTAATGTAGGTAAATTTATAAATTTGTAATGAAAGCGCAAATAAATAATAGATACTGCACTTAAAGCAAATTTCTCACATTTTATAATATACTAAGATAAGCTTTGTTGTGATGTTTTACTAACATAGAAACAATAAGAATATAGATAGTGTAAATAATACGTTACATAAAAAACCTCCTTCGACTAGTTACTTGGCATTTAAAAGCAAAAGACCTTCATAAGCAATAATGTAGGTGATATTGAAATCAAAGCCCGCCAGTCTAAAGACAATATTATACGTTTCAAAACTTTCACATTCCGTATGATAGGTATTTCAAAATTTTGTGGTAAAATCTAAATGTCAGCATCGGTAATAAAAGTAAATACGACTACCTGCCCAAATTAAGTTTTCTTTAAATTAAAATTTTTCGCGTTGCCATGAATATGCGCTGGCAACACTGAGGCAGGAAAGTAAACACTAAACACTTACCGGACAGGAGCTGCAGCCATCCGCAGATGTGGAACACTGTTGTTGACTGACAGAAGAAGAACAATAGCATCGTGCATATTGTGAACAGCGATAGCGCGACCGCCAGGCCGACGAGCACGGTCGCAATCCTGAATATGAAGCCGTTGATCGAGAAGAAATCGTCCAGCCTCCCCTTGCAGTCGTCCACCGATTCGTCGGCCCTGCATATCTGCCACAGCCCAAACTTCCTCGGGTACTCCGTCTCCAAATCGCCGATCCACTCCGGTGTCACGAACGCTACAACGCTTATAATCGCGTAGCAAATCGTGAATATCGCCCAAAGCACACCTATAGCTTTCGAATTACGGACGTAGTTTGTGGCGTACAGATGTGACGAATCGACGTACTCGATTTTCGAACCCATGTTGTTGTAGTTGTAGTTAGTATTTGTTTATCGAATGAGTCTAACGCATTTTTAAATTCGAATAAAATATAATAAACGATTCACAGATTACACTTGTGATTCATCACAACTGAATAAGTATTACACGACACGAGGACTAGAAACCTGACACTCGACGAACGCAATACGATGCACGGACGGAATGAAGTTACGTGCGAAGCAAAGCGAGCACGACCTCTCGCCGCGAGCCATTCGGATGAGTGTGGAAGTGGTGGGGATAAGTGAGAAACTTGAAGTGGGCTAGTTAAAAATGCGAACGAGATAACTTTGAGGTTTTTTTCTTTGAAATGTTACGAAAACAAATGTCACTATAACAACAAGTAATCCGAAAGTATATTTAGCAAAAGTTGGAAGCTGTATCTAATATTTTATTGGTCTTCTTTATAATTTGTACAAGGCCTACTGCCTTATCTAGCAAATAAATGTGTTTCAAGTATTGATTTAAAATATAGAGACAGTAATTAGGTTGTTTACATATTCAAGATGTTGGTATTACTTTATACATGCTTAGGAAATATCAGAGTTCCTAATTATTTGTATACCTATTGCGAGTTTAATTCAAATTCAAAATATCTTTATTCAAATAGACGCTTGCATGTTCTTATGAAACGTCGAATTTTACATAAATAATTAGTACATAAGTTCGTAAGTAAGTTACCACCGGTTCGGAAGGCAGTGCCTGTTGAGAAGAGGTCGGCAATAAACTCAACAGTTGCTTTTTTTGAAAAAAGATCAGATTACAATATAAAATATATGTAATAATATTCTTATTATAGCCTACGTGAATATCAACAGTATTCACTGCACACATTAGCTTCGTCGAGATATTCTGTAATAGTACAATATGCTTTAGCCATAAGTTTACTTTTAATTCTGCGTTTAAATTGGTCAAGAGGCAGACTTAATATCGACTGTGGGATTTTATTATATATGCGCACACTTTGCCCCATGAACGACTTATTTATTTGTCCATATTTCTAGTATTTAGTTTATATCTGTCACTATTCTTTAAGTAATAACTAAAATTATATTTTACAAAATATAACGATAAATATATTGAGTACAATGCAACAGTGGGTATATTAATAACTTTAAAAAGATCTCTAAGTGTATTCCGGGCTCCGATGTAATAGATTGCTCCTTGTCTGTTAGCTGCTAATCTTTCTAATTGCAAAAGCAGTGGAGCTTATTCTATTCGCAAGAGATGATAGATGGAGACTCCACTGGAGCTTTGAATCTACTGTAATTCCTAAGAATACCGTAGACTCAACAGGATTACGGGTTACGCTATTTAATATTAAACTAAAACTTTGCCTTCTTACACAGGAAAGAGTAAAAAGAAGATATTTAGTTTTTTGGCATTTAATACCATATTATTAATGGTAAACCAGTGGAGGATATGCGAAAGTGCACCATTCACGTTGATACATTTCTTTCAACCTTAAAAATTAGCGATGTATCGTCAACAAACAGTACAACATCAGACAACTCACTGGCATAAAAGGGGAGATCATTTATATACTAAAAATAATAATGGGCCCAAGATTGGTCCTTGTGGGACACCCATTTTCATGGATAATTGATTTCATATAATTATAAAGGATAAGTACATTTTTATACATTTGTTTGGATTCTTGTTCAGTTAAAAACGCGTATGAGATACTTTCCTTATCTCTACAATCCATAGTTCTTCAGTTGTGGAGGATATTTAGCAAAGGAAGTCTATTTGAAAGTATTTTTTTGGGCTCATCAAACATATTACATTTGACATATAAAGCAAGTTTTTACTTATTTCTTAAACCGTAAGGTAACTCAATGTCCTAGCGCTCGTCTTTAATTCGCTTTACTCGAGCAATCTGTGTTCAATCCCTGGTGCCAGCGCCAATGAAATTGTTAATTTTAAGAGCTGATTTATCACGTGCTCAGCGGCGAAGGAAAATATCGTGAGGAAACCAGCATATTTTCGAAACAATTACAAAAAAAAAATCGAAAATATTTGAAGTAGGCATAGACCACTATGCAACCCCATTGAGAATTCTCAATGGGGTTGCCTATGCCCTGATACCCCCATTACAGAAGAGGCTTTTGCCCAACACATTTATAGACTGTTACTTTAATTTTTATATTACTCTTGGCGAAAAAACTATATGTTTATGTTCAATTTTCGTGTGCCAATCAAAATTCTTAATTTTATAAGAATATAAATTAGGGATACCAGATATCAGTTATATTTAGTTAAATACTAACTGTCCAAATAGACTTTGAAATAGCGTTTAAACAATAGGGATTCATAACCTGAGAAAAAAATTGGTTTTTCTTTTATTTCATGATACAGTGGATAGAGTCTTTCATTCGGAATATTCAAAATATAGAGATTACATCATAGTTAAGAAATACTTAATAATAGACACGGAAGTTTAAACAAGAGAATATAGAAGTATTGTCATAATTTATGGGGTCGTATATTTTTAATCACTATTTACGTTTTAGAAGTGGCAACTGGCAAGTGGCAACACTTTATAACGTACGTCAGACTTCGCAATAATCATAATTCAGAATTTTTTACCTGGTTGGCTGATTTTGTAATGTGTTATTGTGTGCACCAAACGTTCACAACATCACTTTCTTTGATAATGTTGTATAAAATTAAACGGTCTTACTCTACCTATGCTTTTGCCATTTTTTAATACAATTTGGAAAAGTTATTTAATGAACTTAAAGTACTCAACAGTTCGTTTCTTTCCAATATGTCGACTAGAGACAAGTGGGTTCGCCGGTTCTCCGTAGACGAAACTGCAAAGCACAAAAATGGATTTACAATATACAAAATTACGTCGGTGGTACGTATCTACTATACAACAAGTACTATCATGACTATGTCCCTAACCAAGTAAAAGAGATGAGTACAACCATTCAGTATAAAGCCTATTGCACCACTTATTCCAAATATCAGTTCAGTTTGTAGTTGTACAATCTTTCTTAGTACTGGCTGTAGAGATTTTACTTCAGATGTACATGGTCAATACCAATTTGAACACCAGGATAGTATTATTTGGTCTAGATTAGAGTAAATATTTGCACAATATATAATTTCATTTAATATTAAAAAAAATTCTAATAGTTCAAAATAAACCTATGCCCATTGATTTGTATACAAATCGATTCTGATTGCTTTTTCGTATCAATTGTATGGTACAAAATGGTTTGTTACAACAAATAATTACATAGCAATGTTTTTAGGACGAGCACTTTAAATTGATTAGTTGTATGTAATTTATGGACTTTGCCAGCATCTGTGACTTAGTCGCATTTCCAATATTTAAAACTGACTGAGTAATCAATAGTCACAGAGGAAAATGAGCGATAACTCATTTTGTTCTAAAAAGTTACTACAGGATAGTTAAAGTTCATAATTAAAAATGTTATTTGTTAAAGGTGATAAATGAAAAAATCAAATACAATAAATGTTGAACATGACTTTTAACCGAGCCTAATTTTTTTTAATGTCTTACTTTAGAGCCACAAAAAATGTTATAGATGATATCCAAAATTATTTAATATCTTCTCTTTAAAGATACTATATTTTTCATTGAACACTGAGAAATTTATAATAGCAAACCTATTGTCTATTTTAAAAGATGATTTTTTCATATATATCACAATCTGCAGTTAAATCTGAATATAGATATATCGCCTTTCACTAACAACATAAAGTGAAAATTATCTAATTAACTTTCACACTGTTGTTTGCTCTTTAAGTTTTTAAGCTCTGAATGTCTTTGTGATGGCAAGTAAGAAAGTTATCTAAAACCCAGATATCTTTTAAGTAAATGTATCTTTGACATCCCTTACATAGTTAAATTCATGTTACTGAATGTAGAAGAAACACAACAATATTTGTGAGCTTAAGATAGATTAGCCAGCTGAAGTGGTGATGGGCCAGCCATATAACTCATACAAGTGATAACTGTTGGGGAAGAAAGGTCCATCGAAGTGTAAGACAACCCCCCACTAGATAGAGTCCTGTCCAAATGTGCGGGAAGTCGATGGATGCAAGTGGCTAAGGATTATTCTTCATGGCAGTTTTTGTGGGAGGCCTATGTTCAGCAGTGGACTAAAACAGGCTGAAATGATGATGATGATTCAATACTATGTTAGAATATCACTATTGCCTTTGCTTTTATTAAATTCAGTTTTTTACATTACGAATTAACCAATGAACCAATAATAAACTAAAACTTGTATATATAGTTTTGTATGAACAAGAAGGGTTTAAGGGAAGTAAGACAATATCTGTTTCTTCTGAAGTTTCTTTGAAGTCTATGTCCATGTTGTAGCAACTGTAATTCTACAAACTTACAAACACAGAAAAGCATTATTTTATATCCTGGGGTAGACTAATCCGGGTGTGAGGGTGTAAAGTGATAGCCAAATGTGCTACTTTTACTAAAATGGTGCACAAATATCACACATAATTATATCCTTTCTGCCCTTTGGTGGAATACTACAGCCTCACATAAGTAAGGATAGTAAATGGATACCACAGTAGTTAGTGATATCTGGTGTTGTGCGTCCATTGGTGGCAGTTCCATCTCGCCGTCTTGTGGCCTACATGCTCAGTTACCATCTCTTTAAAATGGATAAACAATTATGGGAAGGATCTCTACACTTTGCTTGCCATTAACTCACATTATATCTCCAGTCCGATCAATTCTTAATACACTAAAATAATTAATGGCTGTCCTAACACATTTCAGCTTTTTCCACTCGACTCACCGGAGGCGGTAACGGTCGTGTCCGTTTGGAAGCGGTACAGCGATGCGCAGAGGCTTCATCGTAGCATGCGGGCGCTGCACTTAGGATTGCACCTACGAGGCAGCTTCCCCGTCCTACCCAAGAACAGTTATTTCAAGCGTTTCCAAAAGGAGGTGAAGAAATTTCTTTACTTGATGTCATTGCAGTTAATTTTTGACTTTTCCTTATTTTATTAAGTTGATTTGCTTACTCCAGTTCGGTAATTAAAAACATGCATATGGTCTGTCAGTCTTCTACTAAATTTTTAATAGTCACTCTGTTTTTAAACTAGTAATTTTTTAATTTCATTTGAGTAATTTCATAAATTATTCATTTCATAAATGTTCATTACATACTATTATGAAATAATGCCCTTTATACTATCTAAGGTATCTTTATTTGTAGGTAATAGAGGAAAGAGCGAAATCCATAAAGACATTGCTTGAATTTGTTGCTGATCATCATTTACTCTTCACCAGTACGGACTTTGTCAATTTTCTTCAAGTGAGTAATGGAAGCTCTATATCCACCAGAACAGAACAGAATAGAACCTTTAAAACCAGAGATAAGAAAGAAAGCTATTTTCCCCTATGGTAATCTGAGTTGTTCAGTAAAAGTAAAATAACCTATATTCTTTGTTTGCTCTCTTGACAGTGTATGATGCCAATATGTAGGCTTTGTAATAAATGTTTTTTTTTTTAATGCGAAAAGTTGTCAAACGAGCAGACGGTTCACCTGATGTTAAGTGAATACCTACGCCCATGGACATCTGTTACACCCGAGGGTTACAGATGCGTTGACAACCTTTTGAAAATTGGGCTCCAGCTACCTCACTCACTAGACGAAACGCGAAAGTATTTGTCATACTTCCACTTTACGCTGGTCTTCTGTGTGGTCGTGGTACTTACCTTGACGTGCCTGCCCATTCGTGCAACAGCCGAGGCTGCTACGTGGCCCACCGTAAAATGTGTGTGCTTAGTGATATTTACTATCAAAATAGCATAGTTTGGAGTTTAAGGAGACTGTACTGTAATGTTACTGTGGTAGGGCCACACAACAGCTTCGACTGTTGCAAGAATGGGCAGGTCTGTCAGGGTTAGTACCACTACCACGACGTCATAGAAGACCGGTGAAAAGTAGAAGTGTTACACTTCTGCGTTTCGTCTGGGGAGTAAGGTAGCCGGGGTCCACTTTATTTAATGGTGGCTATACATTTGCAACCCTACGGATGTTGCTAATGTCCATGGGTGGTGGCCATCACTTAACATCGGGTGAACCGCCAGCTCGTTTGCCACCTTTTCACTTGAAAAAAAATAAAAATAAAATAATTGTTATTGTAAGTTTGTTCTTATATGTTTCAGACTGGTTACCCTGAGCCAACTCCACACGGTGTGATCAATGCTATAAGGTCTTCTCTGCACTTACCTATAGAGGAAACCCCTCCTTTGGAATACCAGACCTCGGATGACGATGCCAGAAGTCCAACACACAGTGGTTGGTTTTGTGTTTTAGTTATCATAGTTATAGCACAATTTTTGTATTTTTAATTTACATACCATATATGTGCATTTGTGCTTTCAATTTAACATTCAACCAGCTTTCTTATAACGCTTGTTGATAAAAAAAAATACACTTTCAGCTAGAACACCGCTCGAAGCGACGGAAAGCGCAACCGGCGAGAGTCACACATTAGACGTCTCCCGCATCCCGATCTACGAGGCGGCGGATGTAGAGATCCGCGGGACTCCCCCGCGCGTAGCGTCGCACGCGTCGAGCTACGAGTCCGTAGCGTCCATCGGAAGCGCGGGCAGCGACTTCTACGACGAGCTGAGCAAGGTCAGCGTAGCGGGCGCTACGGCGTGCGTCAAGCGGCGCGACGTGCTGCCGGACCTGATCAACTTTGACGCCCCAGCGCCGGGGTCGACGACCTTCGACGACTATCACACGATGGGCTACCCGGCGTCCCGCTCTAGCGCGGCGCGTGTGACAGAGACGGAGAACTCCGCCTCGGGGTCGACGACCTTCGACGACTACAGCACGATGGGCTTTACCGAGTCCCGCTCCAGCGCGTCGCGTGCGACAGAGACGGAGAACTCCGCCTCGGGGTCGACGATATTCGACGACTACGCGGGCGACCTCGCCCCGTCCCCCTCGAGTGTGGTGCGAGTGAAAGAGATGGAGAACAGCTACGTGTTCGAGAGCCCGCTGTTCGACGCGGGCGCGTCCGCTACGGGCGAGAGGGAGACGGATAACGACAGCGTGGACAGGCCCGCGTGCCTGAGCGGGACGGACTGCGTTTCGGAGAGCGCGTCGTGCGGCTTGGAGGCGTCCCTGTCTGGCGCGGGGCGTTCGAAAGAGACGGAGGACAGTTACGTGTTCGAGGCGGGCTATCTGCTGGCGATGGGGGCCCGGTGCGAGGATAAAGCTCACTACAGACGCGCCTTCCACTGCTACAGAGCCGGTATAGAGAAGATGCTTATAGGAGTGCATTGTAAGTACCCGAGCCGTCGAGATTTTAGTCGCTTAAGCAGCAAATAATAAGCAAATTTGACGTGTACTGGGAAGTTTTTTTGATTTGATCAAATTACACTTGGACAAAGAAAATTTGACATCTGCTTACAAGTTATTTTTATTGTGGTAACACTAAAGTCCCTTAGGACCTTAACCGCTGTCAACTTTTCATAGCCTATTTGAATGTAAGTTGAAATACAAAATGGTGTCAAGTGCAAAAACCTACCTTGGCCACTTGACGATCTGCTTCAGAAAATTCCCTTGAGGAATAAAGGAAGTGTAGTATCAACTGGTATACAAGTGCAATTTGATCAAAGCTGTTTGTTCACGTTTACTTTGATAGTGTCAACGCGGCAATAGCTCAGTTATCTAGAGCGTTCGTACACGTCACCCATAAGAAGCAGGTACTAATCCCGCGGTGCTGAGAACGTTTTCCACAATTTATCTATTAAACTCGCATTTAAAATTTCATTTAAAGTGCAAATCAGCACTAAAAATAATTAAATATTGTAAGTGTCCAAGCTATTAACATACTGTAGTAGTGCATCTTTTGTAAACGCGAAATGCTCATTACGACTGGCTCAGCTAACATATATGAGCACTGATTAAAGTAACAGCTTATATATGTCCCACTGCTGGGCAAAGGCCTCCTCTATACAGAGCGTATCAGGGCGTAGTCCACCACGCGGCCCCACTGCGGATTGGCGGACTTCACATATTTTCTTAACTGATTAAGGCATCACTATTAAACACTGCTGAGAAGAAGAAATATTATTTTATATGTATATAATTTACATGTATATATATAATGAAATTTATTCAGAGTCTAACAACAAATGAATACATATAAAACTTAAAAATAATAATGTAACTACACAGAGACTTATAATGAATGTAAACGTAACGAAAAAACAAACAAAATAATAACAATAAGTGACAGGACTCTGTAAAAGATTGTAAAAGACTGTAAGTGATTCCAACACTGATCTGTTGAAAAATACATCTCGTTCTCAAAAACTTCGATCAATTATTGACTCAGTCGACCTCCATATCCTGCCGTTAGCGGCAACTCATCATAATGTTCACACTGATGATTCATGGATTGACCTCATTATAACAGCTTCCCCTGATCCTGACTGAGTTATGAAGCACGGTCAGCTATCTGCTCCTAGCTTTTCCCACCATGACTTAATTTATTTTTCCTATAAACTCATCCCTCCTAAACCTGTTCCCACATTTTTGCACTTACGAAACTTTTCAAGAATTGAGTTGGAAAAACTGAGAAGTGATGCATCGCTCATCGACTTTACCCCTTTAGCTACTGCGCCTACGATTGATGATAAAGTGGTGCTACTAAACAATATGGTACTTAACTTGTTTAATACTCATGCACCTGTACATCTCGTAAGGGTAAAGCGTCCTCCCGCTCCATGGATGTCTAGAGGCGTTAGGGTGGCAATGGCGAGAGGGGATCGGGCCTTTGCGAAGTTTAAACGGGAACGTACGGAAGAGAATTGGTTACATTTTAAATCTCTTAGAAACAGATGCAATCAGATGGTACGAAATGCTAAACGCCGTTATATCCATGCCAATATTAGTAATTCTTCGTCCGCTGATGTATGGATCTTAAATCTCTTGGCATCACCAAGCCGTGCCCATCAGATCATTTTTCTTCGCTCTCTTTAGATGACATTAACCAACATTTTATTTCTACTCCATCTATGGACCCTACTATCCGCTCTCAAACAATTACTTCTATTGGTTATTTGTCACCTCTTCAAAGTCTTCCACATTTTCAGTTCACACCGGTAAATCTCAATGTCGTTAAAAACACTATAATAGCAATCAAATCTAAAGCTGTGGGAAGCGACGAGGTTAGTAAACAAATGATTACAATGATCCTGGACTACCTTTTACCTGCAATCACCCACATAATCAATTTTTCTTTGGACTCTGGTGTTTACCCATCCTTGTGTAAAAAAGCTTTTGTTCTGCCACTTGCCAAAATCCCCAATCCTTCTTTGCCGAACCACTTTCGTCCTATTTCTATTCTTCCATTTCTCTCTAAAGTTCTTGAGGCCTGTGTTCATAAGCAAATTTCCGTATTTATTGCTAAACATAACCTCTTATCAATCTGGGTTTCGTCCGGGTCACAGTACCACCACTGCACTTATTAAGGTCACCGATGACATACGAAAAGGTTGAAAGGATGGATGTTCAAAAGCTCACAGTGGTGGCGCTTGTGGACTTTTCTAACGCTTTCAACACAGTTGACCATGAAATCCTCAGATCCTACCTTACTTACCTTAGATTTTCTACCCCAGCTTTAGATTGGTTTTTCCTCCTATCTTCGCGATCGCCAACAGTCGGTCCGCTTAGGACAGCAGTGTTCTGCCTGGGCGGACGTTGATTCTGGGGTGCCGCAAGGCGGTATACTTTCTCCTATCATGTTTTCATTGTTTATTAACTCTATAACCTCAGTTATCAATTGTTCGTATCATCTGTATGCAGACGATCTACAGCTTTACGTCCAAACAGATATTAATGATCTTAATAACAGCATAATAACCCTTAATAACAATCTGGAATAAATTAGAGATTGGTCGCACAGATTTGGAATTACCGTTAATCCTTCTAAATGCAAAGCTATTATAATTGGTGGTCCAAGGATGCTTGCCAGGATTGATTATGGTAGCCTTGTCCCTGTCACTTACAATGGAACGTTAATTCCGTTCTCTGAATCTGTTAAAAGTCTTGGCTTGTATTTGGACCAGTCGTTTAGTTGGGAAACACAGGTTGCCGAAGTCAGCCGGAAAGTCGTTGCCACCTTACGTTCTCTCTATCGCCTTAAAAATTTTCTGCCCCATAAAACTAAGCTCTTGCTTGTCCAGTCCTTAATTTTACCCATTATTGACTATGCAGATGTGTGTTACCCGGACCTATCCCAATCTCGTCTTAATTAATTGGAGCGCCTTCTCAATAACTGCATCAGATTCATTTTCGGTTTACGTAAATATGACCACGTATCTTCTTATCGTCGCAAGCTTAACTGGCTTTCTATTCGTCAAAGGCGTTGCTCCAGAATTCTGTTGTTATTGTATTCGGTATTATCTAATTCTAATTCTCCTACATATCTCAGGAATACCTTCCAATTATTTCACTCTGCTTCTGACAGAGTACCTCGTTCCTTTAACCTACATAGGATTCGCATCCCGCAACATAATACAGGATACTTTAACTCTTCTTTTACTGTTCAAGCTACACTCCTCTGGAACGCCCTTCCCGATAAGATCAAAATAGCTCCAAATAAATATACATTTAAAAAGTTAGTTCGAGAATACCTATTAAATCAGTAATTTTGTTTGGCTTATCCCATGCTCGGTTTTTATTATCCATATATGTACATCTACAATATTTATGTGTATATATATATATATATATATATATATATATATATGTATAATATTTATGTGTATATATATTATTAAATATATATATATATATATATATATATATATATATATATATATATATGTGTGTGTGTATATTTATGTATATATTCATCCATACATGTATGTCATATATATGTAGTTTATGATTAATAATATTTATATACATATTCGTATATATCCACACATAATATTTAATTTGATTTTTATGTATATATTTTCCTACTTTTATTTACTTTAGTTTTAGCACCTGCCATCTACTTCTCACCATGACAAGGGTTGACTGGTAGAGAATGCCACTAGGCATTAAGTCCGCCCTACTTCAAATTCTACCATATTCAAATTATTCTTGTCTGGAAGTGAAATCGGCTGATAGGATATTAGGGTTAACAACAATACTCTCAACGACTCAGGCACCATTATGATAATTTCAAGTCGGACAATTTTCTCAATTAAAAATAACTGTAATATTAAAAATATCAATTAAAATTTTTAGGAGGAAAAATTTCATATCCATATGACCCAATTTTCAATCGATTTTAGTGTTTTACTCTATTTCATTTTGATTACACTAAAAATCTTTTTTATGTTCTTCACATAGTTTTTTATCATTTCTTATTGTAGTATAAATATTTTTAATGTAAAATAAAAAAGATACAGTTTTCTTTTCTCACTCATTTTGGAGCTTGTTTTCCACTACTGAAGAAAAATAGACCAGTAAAAAAAATATTATAGTGCCATCTATTGACTGAATGTCTCGATAAAAGATAGCAAATTGGACTGTTACAAGTTATTAAAAGCATTCGGTGATTGATCACCAAACTGTCAATTTCTTAACGGTCAACCAATGATAATGTCTTGCATAGATATGACTCAAATAAATGAATAATTGGCAATTATATTGGTTGAAAGTTATGAAGTTAAAAGTATAATGTTATATGTAACACTAGCTTTTAGCCCGCGGCTTCGCTCGCGTTGAAGGATTTAAATAAACATCTTTATTTAAGAAGAAAAAATCCAATTAAAAAATAGCCTATGTCCTTTCTCAGGCTCTGTATACCTGTATACCAAATTTCATTTAAATCGGTACAGTAGTTTTGGCATGAAAGCGAGACAGACAGACAGTGTTACTTTCGTATTTATAATATTAGTATGGATTATGATCATAACTTAACAGGTATCTTTGAATGATTATTACGATAATTCAAAGATATATGTTAATATAATATGCCCCGTGATCGGGATAGAAGAGCGTGCAAAAGCAATACTCCTCGTATTGCTTTTGCATTTTTGAAGTTATACTTCTTTTGGAGCGTTTGGAAAAAATTATTAGAGTAGAACTTTTACGATGCGAGCGCAAACCTTCCACCGATAACAATTCCTTCACATTAATCATAGAACTCGCTGTCGGAGGACTCTAAAAAAAAAAACAATTCGCCTTAATTTATTTACTAAAAAGTTACACTTTAAACTATAGCTAGCCTAACCTAAGTCTGACCCCGATCGACGCTAGATACAGAATGACCGTCTTACTAAAATGAATCGTTAACCAAATTTCTTGAATACGGCAAGCAGCGGTGTCGACTGGCAACATTTCCATGGACGTCGGCTGTATTGGCCGTCGTGGAGAATAGCGGTGTCTGGATGTGTAATCCGTTCACATGGTTTCAGCAAAACTTGAGTCGTGGTATTGTTTGTGTAAGACGCTGCTTAGTTGCTTTCTATGGGAACGGATATGTAACACATTTAACCATAATTCCATTTAGTGTCTTGTTCACAAACCGGGCACAGGTGATATCAGTTAATTTCAACACAATCGTTACTGTTCTTTTGTTAAGCTAAAAAAGTATAACTTCTTACGCGCCTGCGTAATAAATTTGTGACAAATAAACAGTGTCGCAATAAAAAAGACGATTTGAAGTAAATATAACAATAAATATACATTAATTAATCGTGACACCAACACCATTTAACACAGATTACATTTCCAAGATTGAGAGATAAACGTCAACAGCAACCTATGAAACGAAATGTAAATGTAATTTTACTCTTTTTTTTTTGATATTATAGGGACAGACAGACAGCGGGACGACTTTGTTTTATACTGCGTATAGAATATTACTCTACCTTTTGTATGTATTCCGTCTCTTTCCATTCGATAGTTGTTTACATCGACCGCGATAAGCTTATCGTGTCACCTATCGCGGACGTCCTATTTAGCTATATCGCTTGAGTTTTCGTATACGCGGAGAAACGCTCGCGCGGAACATCGCACCGATGGATTTCCTCTTCGTTCTTCCATACATGCGAGACGGGGATTTAAACACGTCAAATAATCTACACAGAGGTAAATTTGTTTGATTTCTAGTTAGTTTCTTTTGCATTCACCCGACTGCGTCAGAAGGAGGGTTATGTTTTCCAAGAGTACGTATCGCTCTGCAGCCTGAACGGCTTGATGGATTTTATTGGCTTGGGATGTGTCGTTACATTCGTATTTACTGTGAGAGTGACACTGGATAAATCAAAATCATTTCCAAATTACAATGAAGCGCAGTTGGGTTTTTTTTGTTTTTTAAATTATATCTACTTGTTCATAGGGAGATTATGGTGGATGTTTAATTTTTTTTTATTACCGACAACTGAGTTTTATCTAAATATTTTTTAATTTCGTTTTAACTGCAAAGATTTACGCTAAAAATGATTTATAGTTAAATATCAATAAAGTGAAGACGACATCTCTAGTTTTTAAATATTTAATGTAAAATATGTAATTTGAGAATGTGTGATTGATGTTAATGTTACAAATTAAATGAAAACAAAGCAGATATGATGAATGTGTTCTACGAATAGACACTAAATAAGGTCTCGGTGTTGAATTAAATGCGTTTAAAAAAATTGTACGATGTAGGTTTTCGATCCAAAATGATGCTTTTCATACACCTATAGGTACCATACCTAATAGGTACTATAGACCCCAATATCTGGTATAAATTTCAACCTGCCAGTTCCACCCGTTCCTGAGAAAATCAGTGGTGATAATTTCCCTTTATTACGGCGTTATAATGTGTGGGTACGGAACCCTCCGCGTACGAGTTCAACTCGGAATTGACCGGTTTTTTAACTTTAGTAATATTTTTTTTATATAAGGGCCAAGTGTCTAAGAAATAAAACTTAGAAGAATTAATTGATAACCATCCGGTAGTTATTCCTTGATGCGCGCACAACGGTAGACCTCTGTCATTTTATTTATTTAAATTAATATCTAATATATAAAATTCTCTTGTCACGGTGTTTGTAACTGAACTCCTCTGAAACGGCTCGACCGATTTTCGTGAAATTTTGTGTGCATATCGGCTAGGATGGACAACATCTATTTTTCATCCCCCTAAATGTTAAGGGTGGTCTACCCCAATAATTTTTTTCTACCCTACAAATAATTTATATGGCAAAACAACGTTTGCCAGGTCAGCTAGTAAAATATAAAAAGATATGAATGTAAAAGGTGCAACATCTTTCTTATCTTTGGAAAAATGTAAGGAAAATTTTGTTTAGTAAGGTTTAAACTAAGTAAGTATAATGTAAGTAAGGTTTAAATATTAGTTATTAAAAATGAATAATCCTAATTGAATATCATTTGGTGTTATAATAAATTGTTGCTCGATCGATTAAATCTGTCCTTCGAATGTTAAATTATAGATAAACTAAATTGTTTGTGAAACGAAATGTTTTCGCGTTCTAGTTGCTGTATTCAATCTGTGAAACTGTTGATTTCATGTATAAGTAACAGCCTATATATGTCCCACTGCTGAGCTTCCTCTATACACAGGGTATCAGGGCATAGTCCACCACGCGGCCCCACTGCGGATTGGCGGACTTCACATATCCTCGAAATATTTTTTTTCGTTGTTTCCAAAATATGCAGGTTTTCTCACAATGTTTTCCTTCAGCGCTGAGCACGTGATAAATCAGCACTTAAAATTAGCAATCATTGGCGGCACCGGGGATCGAACTCATGTTGCTCGAGTATATTGAATTAAAGGCGAGCGCCCGGACAATGAGCTGTCACGGCTCGACATTAATTAATATGGGGTTAAAAGTCAAGTATCTCTGATATTGGAAATACTTTCCGTTTTATAGTCATAAATTATTTAAATACGTATAGTTAAACACTTTACAGGCTTTGCTGGTAACTAAACAAAACATTTTATTAATAAAATTCGAAGCGGATTCGAATTATAAGTCGTAATTTTACTTTACTAATTCAATGCAAAACTGGGGCTATGTATTTAAATGCTGCGTATGAGATAAAATGTTTTTACATACTTGTACGTAAAATACATTTATTTAACTCGAGACCCTTATCGTTATTTAAGTGTTAGTTAGTGTTCCGATATCTAAAACGTTTGTTTGGAAAATTTATTAGAGAGTGATAAGAGTTCTTTTGGAACACTTTCGTCGATAATACAAACATTACTGCTAATATAAATATACTCTATCTTGTACGACTAAAGTGAAAAGTAGAGTAAAACTAACAGCCTAAAGGTACATGTCCCACTGCAGGGTAAAGATAGTAGACATAGTGCAACACGCGACCTTACTGTGAATTGCCTGACTTCACATATCTACGAAATATATTTTTTTTCGTTATTATTTCGAAAATATACAGGGTAAACGTACCAACATGGGGACGATTGACACCAGAGCGCAAAACTAGCAGCTAAGATATGTTCCACTGCTGGGCGAAGGCCTTCTCTGTACAGGGGATATAGGGCATTTCGAAAATATTCAGGTCCCCTCACCATGTTTTCCTTCGGCGCTGAGCACGTGATGAGGCAGCGCTCAAAATTACCCGGCATCGGGGATTGAACTCAGATTGCTCCAGTGTATGGAATTTCGAGTATATTGAGCTATCACGAGTAATTTTCGTTTTATCCGGTTTCTTTGTCCAAATATAATTTGCCTGTATTTCTTTCTCGAGTCCATATCCCACATAGGTGGGGTCGGGTCGTGTGGGTCGTGTTCTTAATGGCGTTGGCTAGATTATTCAACGGCTGGCTGACGTCAACCCCCTTTGGGAACATAGTTCCAGATCTGGAACGATCATCTGCGGGTCACACAAATACTCGTTCCGTGCGGGAATCGAACCTACGATCCACGTGAAGCCAATAGTTTGCAACTGAGAAATGGGGACAGCCGCAACTGACAGACATGTGGCCTTTACTTTAGTGTTGCTGTTCTCTGCACTTAGATGTAATAAAAGAAAATCGTCGAAAAACGTCCGAAAGGTTTTTTAAATTCGGCGCGCATCTCGAAGGACCTAGGTTCAAATCTTTGCAACGGGCGGTTAACTTTACGTCTTTTTGAAAGAAAGAAAAAAAAACGTTTATTCACACTCTAAGCACAATGGACATACAAAACTTAAGAAATAATATAACTTCACAGCATATAAAATGATATTGGATAAACTTAAAAATAAAAGTAAACATAACAACAAAACAAAAAAAAAAAAATAAGTGACGGTCTGTGTAGCAAGCACAAGACGATGAAACGGATGACTCGGCGAAAGTCGAGATACGGCAGATTTTAAAGATGGCATTTGTCCATTTCAGCCGACACGGATCCACAGAGGCGAGCGATAATTAAGCGGAAGATAAACAAGTACCTTTCTTACGCCGAGACGATATACAAGAACCACCTCAGCGACTCCGATGATAACGTGAGTGGATTTCAGCTATTCTGCTCAGAATAATGTAACCGTTTTCATAGAGTATAAGTAAACATAAGTTCCCTTTCAAAAACTTTCATATGATAGCGATTTCTGAAATACGCGCTTTATTTATGAAAATTACTTACAATTTGTATATATTACTTATACACTTCAAAGTTAATTTTTGTACGATATCTTGGTTCAAGACAGTGTATACTAGTCGAATAGAAGAGAAAATATATGTTTAAAAGGGGTTTTGTTTGTCTGCTGTAGAGGACCTAACAATAGATGCGCCAAGCATTGCTTAAAATGCGATAAAACACGTTGAGATTATAACAGGTTGAGGCAAACAGCCGTTTAGCTTAGTGGTTGAAGCGTCCGGGTTGGCGTGAGTTCAATTCCCTAATTGGCGAAGAGTTCTTCGGCCAGTTTGTCTACAAGTATTAATGTTAAGTGCTGTAAAAAAATTAATTATGATAACATTATCATTTGCCAAAGGACGGTATTACGTACAAAAAAATCACATGAACGAGCCACCCAAATCCTTCTTTCATGTCGGAATCGAACCCGACGCTGCGCCAACCGCTATCACAGCACTTTTCGTGTGGGAATCGAACCCATGACCCGCGACCTACCTTTAGACCTTTCACTTCACGTCCACAGCAGCTACTATTGGAGCCCGAGGAGGCGGAGTCACTGGCTCTCTGCCCACCCCCGATCTCTATGCTGCGCAGGCCGTACGAAGACCTGGCTTCGTATCGAGTTTTGGACGTCCTCGGACCCAGCGTGATGCTGGTGTTGCACCGCACCGAACAGACCTGCTACGCTATGAAGGCAAGTTTACGATTCAGATGCAAAGACAAAGTATCTTCAATATGTATCGAATGCAGACTTCGTTTTGTCCAATTCTAATGTTTTCGAAATCTTTGATTTGATTAGATTAGGTTAAGTGTTCAAAGACAATATCTGTCGAATACCTATATCGATTTGTCAAGTGCAAATGTTTTCAAAGCCAATTTTTTTTAAAATTTGTCAAATTTAGGTGTTTTCAAAGTTAAAGTCAAAATGTATCGAATGTCGACTTCGATTCATCATCATCATCATCATTTCAGCCTGTAGGCGTCCACTGCTGAACATAGGCCTCCTCTAGGGATTTCCACTTCGATTAGTCCAACTCAAGTTTTTTTCAAAGTCAAAGATTTCTATTTGTCACATGTAAGTGTTCCAAAGTCAAAGTGACTTGACCGATTTCGATGGATAGAGTCAAGTGCAACTGTTTTCAAAGTAAACGTCATTATGCGTCGAAAATCGATTTCGATTGGTCAGGTGCGAGTGTTTTCAAAGTCAAAGTCAATATATGTCGAATCCTGATTTCGTTTTGTTAAATTCAAGTGTTACAATTCCAACTGCCAACGTATTAGTCATCATGAAATATTTTATTTTAATCATAATTCGGCTCAAAGTTAATAATTGTTTATTAGTGTAATTATAGAATTAATGGCGAGCGAACGGACACTGAGCTATCACGGCTCACGGCTGTTTGTTGCTTTGCCGTTTTTATCAGTGAAAACACTTTTGACAATATCGGGTTTGAGTTTTATGTGCCGCTATCGGTGACAGCCTTGTTGCTTGTCAGGTTTGCCTTAAAAATTCAGGGGAATGTGCATTGGACTGTATAACGCTGTTGGGCTAACGCTTATTATTTTTTAATGTGAAAAGTCGTCAAACAAGTCTCACCTGGTGTTAAGTGATTACCGCCACTCATGGACATCTTCAACACCTGAGGGCTTGTCCATCTCACTCACCAGACGAAACCCGAAGGTATCATACTTCCACTTGGCGCTACACCTGTGTGAGGCTATGTTACTTCCCCAGACGAGCCTGTCCACATCAGCTGGTGTTTCGCAGCACTACCACAGTAAATAGACTCGAAAACTAAAAGCGAGAACAGGAATAATAAAAAACAGCTTGCTTTTTAAATACAATTTACAACAAGCTGTGAAAGAGTAATGCCCGTACGAAATCGACCTTCTTGCCGCTTACTTAAAGTTCCTCTCGCAGGTGATACGCAAAATCCCCCACAACCTCACGGAGTTCGACGAATACTTCATGCAGAGAACGAACGAAACCCGAGAACCTATTCTGCCTACCCTAATACCTTACATGGTCCCACTGCACGCGTACATAGAGACAAACAGTCTAATATTCCTAATACTGTCCTACGCGCCGGGTAAAAAGCTATTCGACTACATAAAGGACTACGCGAAATCGCTACCGGGCACACCGAACAGGGAGGTGAATCTTGAAAACGTCTTCACCGAACCGTCGAAACGAAACACTGTCGATTTCGTCAACGACAACATCGATGAAGTCGATTCGATGTCGAAGATCGATAACAGCACTCAAGATCTTAACGAGAACATCGATGACTGTGCAGTAGTTGAGAGATTGGACAACGCCGAAATATCCACCAAAGAGCTGGTAGTCAACTCGCAGCAGTTGCTAAAGAACGTAGACAAAGCGCTAACAGAGATACCAAACATCGGGGCGGTTAAGGAAGAAGTGAACAGCAAAGCAGTGGAAGGGGAGAATCTGAGAAGAGATGTGGGGAGAAGTATCAATACTCCGCTTATAAATAGGGTAAGTTTTATTTTTCTCTTCTTCACAATATATAAAATTTGAGATATTTTTAAAATGTAAAAGTTGTCAAGTACTGGCTGGTTCAGCGGGTGTTAAGTGGATACCGCCGTTCATGAGCATCTGCAAAACCTGAGGGCTTGCAGATGCGTTGACAACCTTTAGAAGTATGCTCCCAGTTACCTCACTCACCAGACGAAACGTGATGCACGTATAATACTTTCACTTCGCGCCAGTCTCAAGACTTTGTACCTCTCCGGACGAGCTTGCCCATTCATCATAAACTTTCTTCTTCTTCTTCATTCCAACAATGGCAAATTTATTTGATCTATTCTTCGCCTATTATTTTGATTGCATTTGAAATGTCGATGGTGCATTAACTAGACCGAAAGGACAAATTTCTACACGCAGGCGCTTCCCGGCAGCGCGGCACGCAGCTGGGCGGCCCAACTGCTCGCCGCAATAGACGGTTTGCACAACTGCGGTGTAATATGCAGGTAAGAAAGAAAGAAAGAAATATTTATTTGGTACACATCAAACAACTTTAACTGTGGTAGGACATCGCAACAGTGTTCGCTGTTGCACTAATGTGCAGGTCCGTCCGGGTTAACACCATGACCTCACAGAAGACCGGCGTAAAGTAGAAGTGTTATACTTCAGCGTTTCTTCTGGTGAGTGAGGTAGCCGGGGCCCACTTTATTAAAAGGCGGCAACGCAATTGCACGTGTTGCAAATGTCCATGGGCGGCGGTTATCACTTAAAATTATGCGATTCGCCAGCTCGTCTGACACTTTCTCACATTAAAAAAAATGTAGAAATCAATGCACCAAGAAGGTCACTAATCTATTAGGGTACAAGCATAAATAAATATATAAATGATAGTTTTTAAATTTAATCATAAATTATCCGTACAATGTGACCCTTAGAGGATGTACCGATATTAGTTGGTTTTCTTGATACGTTTCAATCGCAAACTTTAGAGTGGCTTTGATTCAATTGTTTTTATTGTAACGTTGTTTCTTACCGCTAGTTTAAGTTGGTAGAAATGGTCGAGTAACGAAAAACTGTTATAAACTCGACTTTCACCGACTCTGTTTCATTTAAAAACGGCACTAGGTTGAGTAGGAACATCGTTCCTGACAATTTGAAATATACTGTATATTTCATAAGATGTCGTTCATCGTCGTTTTTTACCATATTTGCCTAGTGATACTTGGTGAGTTTTAACACTATTCACCCCTCCCCTGCACCGGTGTTTTATTTAAAATGAAAAGTTGCCAAGCGAGCAGACGGTTCACCTGATGTTGAGTGAATATCGCCGCCCGTGGACATGGAACACCCGATGGGTTCCAGATGCGTTGACAACCATTTGAATATTGGGCTCCGGCCACCTCACTCCTGACGAAACGCGAAAATTACTACCGTTGTATTACCTGTTTTTTGTACCTGTATAATTATAAATTTTAAAATAAATATACTTGATACCTCACTACAACCCCCCCCCCCCCCTCCTGTAATATTTCGTGGTATTCCTCTCCCTCATTTCGTACCTCACATTATTAATGGACGACCCCTTATAGCATTAAACTCAGCCTGCGTTAACGTCTCCATCGCCCAGGGACCTCAGCCCGAAGAACATCCTCCTCGGCGAGAAGGGCCAGATAATCCTGACCTACTTCGTGTTCTACCCCGGCCTCGAGATGGCCCTAGCGAAGGCCGGCCACAAAGGGCCCGCGCATGTGGACATGTACGTGGCGCCCGAACTGTACCGGGACCCTTACTTGGACCCCGACAGGGACGAGGCCCTCGAGAGGGTCTGCGACTACTGGAGCTACGGCGCAATTCTGTACGAGCTGCTCTGCGGTGTGGTGAGTGGCTTGCGCTCTTCTATCTTGGATTTTTTATGGTAAAAGGCGGCAAGCGTCACCCTATGGCTTTTTTTTAATGTGAAAGGTACAAAGCGCGCAGGCGGTTCACCTGATGTTAAGTGAATACCCCCGCCTATGGACATCTGCTACATCCTAGGGTTGCAGATGCGTTGGGAACGTTTTGAAAATTGGGGTGCGGCCACCTCGCTCACCAGATGAAACGCTGAAGTGTTACACTTCCACTTCACGCCGGTGTTCTGTGAGGTCGTGGTATTTACCCGCCAATTCTTGCAACAGCAGAGGCTGCGTGGCCCTACCACAGTTAAGCGGTGGTGGGCGACCGCCGCCTCATGTCATCTGCAACATCGGTTGAGTCACAATTGCGTTGCCGGCCTTTAAGGTGGGAGTAGACTCTCTTCTTCAAGGACTAAGTTTAGACTTTTCTATTATTGTAGACGGTCAGATAACTTCATAGAGATAGCAGGGAAGGTATTGGTTGACAATTGCTACCGAAAAGAGAAAATGAAAAGAGACTGAGGAGGTCTTTACCCGCAAGTCATCACAGAACACCCAGGAAACACAGTTAAATACAAATAAATAATGCTGCTGTGAAGAACAAAACCAAAAAAATAATTAGAGAGGAGGAACAACTACCTATATATTGCAAGTGTCGTTGCGATGAAAAAGTAAAGGAATCGACTATGAAAGTTGGTGCTTGGGATACTATACCTCTTACAGGGTTGGAGTACGGAGGCTCCAATGTGGTTTGGCGGATATCTATATGTGTCCCACTGCTGGGCAAAAGCTGGACATTGCCAATCCCCAGTGCGGCCTGGCAGACTTCAAATACTATTGTATCGAAAATATGCCGGTTTTCACGATGTTTTCCTTCACCGCTGAGCACGTGATAAGTCAACACTTAAAATTCCCATCAACAATTTTATTGGTGCCTCGAATTGCTCGAATATACAGAATCAAAAACAATGGCCCGGACATTATCACGGAAATCAAGTATCTTTGTGAAATTTAAAAATATTTTCTTAGTATTTATACTGGTTTCCTCATAAAGGTTTCCTTCACAGAACAGCACACGAGGCAACATCTATGCGTGAAACTGTAATTAAGAGTTTCATTGCTACCGATACCAATCAGAGTTCCAATAACTCTGGTTGCTTGGGTATACCGAGCACTGGTTTCGTCTGGTGAGTGAGGTAGCCGGGCCCCACTTTATTTACAGGTGGTAACGCATTTGCAACCCTACGGGTGTTGCAAATGTCCATGGGCGGCGGTTATCACTTAACGTCAGTTGAACCGCCAGCTCGTTTTCCACTTTCTCACATAAAAGAAAATAAATAAATAAAAAAGCTAAGCCTCCTTATGGGTTCCCCCCACTCGCTATGGACCTCGCAAAGGGTTTTTGACCTCGTCAAAGGAGTTTGATCCCGCACTAAATCACTTTCCGTCCGCAGCCGCTGTCTGCGTGGCATCGGAGTATATTCAACAGCCACACCCTTCTTCAACTTCCCGACGGTCTACCGCTAGAAGTACAATCTCTACTCACGCAGGTAATTTCAATAACAGTCACAACTTGGGAGACGGACAGACAGACGTCTGACCCAAAATTTATTTACTGGCTACGTTTGGAATAACTCCCCTTTTCATTGTTCTTTTTCGTGACTTATTACAAGAAAAAATCAATAAAATCTATATCGATAAAGGTAAACACGAAAAACCATTTTAATATTAAATTTAAATATAAAGTTACTTTGAACATCCTTCACATCCAAAACCCGTGAGCATCCTTCACATCCAAACACCCGTGAGCATCCTTCACATCCCGACACCCGTGAGCATCCTTCACATCCAAACACCCGTGAGCATCCTTCACATTCCAACACCCGTGAGCATCCTTCACATCCCGACTCCCGTGAGTATCCTTCACATCCAAACACCCGTGAGCATCCTTCACATCCAAACACCCGTGAGCATCCTTCACATCCCGACACCCGTGAGCATCCTTCACATCCAACACCCCGTGAGCATCCTTCACATCCCGACACCCGTGAGCATCCTTCACATCCAAACACCCGTGAGCATCCATTCCACACCCCGTGAGCATCGTCAACATCCAAACACCCGTGATCATCCATCCTTCACATCCAAACACCCGTGAGCATCCTTCACATCCAAACACCCGTGAGCATCCTTCACATCCCGACACCCGTGAGTATCCTTCACATCCAAACACCCGTGAGCATCCTTCACATCCCGACACCCGTGAGCATCCTTCACATCCCGACACCCGTGAGCATCCTTCACATCCCGACACCCGTGAGCATCCTTCACATTCCAACACCCGTGAGCATCGTTCACATCCAAACACCCGTGATCATCCATCCTTCACATCCAAACACCCGTGAGCATCCTTCACATCCAAACACCCGTGAGCATCCTTCACATCCCGACACCCGTGAGTATCCTTCACATCCAAACACCCGTGAGCATCCTTCACATCCAAACACCCGTGAGCATCCTTCACATCCAAACACCCGTGAGCATCCTTCACATCCAAACACCCGTGAGCATCCTTCCAAACACCCGTCGGAGTAATTTGTCACCCGCTACACTGCCAAACTTTAAGAAATGGGGATCAAAAAATGAAAGAGTTTCTACATTACATGCTACAATTTCCCTTCGCAGCTGCTTACCTACGAGCCGTCACAACGCCTTGGCGCCGGTAGAGATGGGGTTGAGGAGATAAAACAGCACCCCTATTTCAAGGGTGTCGATTGGCCCCAAGTGTACAACGGTTGGAGTGTTCCGCGATGACGCACCAGTGCAGACCGATTGATATCGTCGCGTAGCATACAGTAAACGCCTAGCGGCTGGGAACTGGGAAACGCAAGCATGCTATTTTTGCATGCATACAAAAGAGTTCATGAGTTCGTATGCCGGTTCGTTCACATTTCATACCGCGGAGGTCGAATGGTTTTCGAATGTTATCCGAAAGGTAAAACGCAAGCATGCTATCTCACGAACTTATGGCATGCATATGAAAGAGTTCGTGAGTTCGTATGCTGGTTCCTTCACATTTCATAACGCGGAGGTGGAACGGTTTCGAATGTTATCCGAAGGGCGCACGAATTTAATGCAGTCAATGTTATAGTGTTAAAATTAACTGTTTTGGAATAAACCATGGGTGAGGTATACGAAAGGAATAAGGCTAAATTATTAACGAGTCGGTGGGACTTGCTTGGCACGGGAGAGCTTTTTATGAGGCTATTTGGCTATTTTGGAGATCTCATAGATTAAGAAAGTTATAATTATGACAGAGAAACAAAAAAATTGGTACAAAATATATTGTTTTTACGCATTTTTGGAGGTAAGTTAATGGTAGCGCATTAATCGTGTGCAAGGTGTTGTGTGTAAGTATACTCGGCATGCATGAACTTGTGTTTGTGTATGCGATGCGCCAAGCCGTTCTCGCATGTTTGGATATATGCATAATGATGTATGGTGACATGTTAACGTCTTCGCGATCTTACTTAAGTGATGTGACGGTGACGCATGCACTTCTGTTTTTCGCATGCTGTGAAACAATTTGTTGAGATTAATTGGCTGTATGCACCTTTGTATCTTAGAAGGTTGAATGCATAGACGCATGTATTAACGCACGTTCAGATGATTCATGTGCGGGTTCGACTTTTGTTCTAGCATACAAAAACACGAGTGTTCACGTATGCTCGGGCGCATCTTGTTTTGGCGCGTCACTTAAGGTCTGTTATGACTTTGCCGCCTCTAATGGCTAGCGTACCATGAGTATTTCTGTTGTTTGATCTAGTCTCGGCAACTGGGGATGATATCGAATGGAAAATGTTGTGGTTTTGGATGCGTCATGTGTGTGTGTATATACACAGGGTGTTTCTTTTATCGATGTGATTAAATTGTATATTCATTTCTGTAGTTGGTTAATCAGTATTGAGTACGTAATACCGAATCTAATTAGGTAAGGATGTCTGTTTTTAAATAGAAAGCCTTTTCCAAGAGCTTGTACGGTTGAGTATTGAATAGTTGTAGTTCCAGAACATTCCCTCGACTCGGTGGCTCAGTCTCTAAGCCATTGGCACTGTCGGGTCCCTGGGTTCTATTCCCGCACGGGACAAGTTTTTGTGCGACCCACATGTAATTCCGGATCTGAGTGTTTGTTCCCAAGGAGAGTTTACTTCAGGCAGGCGGCCGCTTGTATAAAAACTAGACTACACCAACTTGATACACTTGTTGTGAAGACCCCACTTAAGTGGGATAAGGGTAGCAGAAAGAAGTTCTAGAACATTCCCGATCCGTTTCATTACTTCGCACCTTTAGATATAAAGGAACCTAATCAAGAAAATCATGATTTTGAATCATGATTCAGAGAACTACTTTTTCCACTACCTTTTCCACTCTTATTAAAACAAGGGCCCGTTTTAGGAAGCTTACATAACGTATGCTTCGGTCTCTATCACTCCCTTCAAATCTCGGCGTTTGTTCATATAAAATCTTATTTTCAAGGTGACTATAACTCTAAAGGTGCGTCATTCTTTTAATGAATATGTACAGCATCTTTAGCGAAATCGGTTTGTTTTTCTCAATATTAAGTGTTTCTCAATAGATCTTTTTGGCGTTAGGTTTTTAGCTGGAAATTTAAGTGGAAGACATTCCCGTAATTATGTTCACGTTTTGGAACATGCAAAAAATTTGCATTTATCTTCTCGGTGACTACTCTTGGTTTTTGGAAATTTGAAATTTTGGGTAAAGTCCCACAGAAGTCTTTGTAAAGGTATATTTTATATTGTGAAGTACAAAATGACGATACCCTACAGTTATTCGGATCTGACATAGTTATACTATACATTAGAAAGAAAATTATCAATCTATAATGACAGAAGCAGTTTCATAGTTTTGTTCCCTTTTAACTTTTCAGTGATAGTGTGCGTTTTATTTTATATAAAATCTTTAGAAACAATTCGTCGTAAAGTATTTATATGGTTCTCATAGTGCCTATATTTAGGTGTGAGTATAGATGTATTTACAAACAAATTACTAGTTTACCCTGTTTTTGCGTATTTATTGTCTTAATTTAAGTGCATTGTATTCAGTCATAGCGATTAAGTTAGATTTTAAATCTCAGTCAGAGACTTACGATGGAGAGTTATTTATATCGGATGGAAAATTTTGTATGATAATAAAGTGTGATATAGATGTGTTCTTTCGTTTTATTTGTATCGCGGCCATAACAAAACAATTTTACAAAGTTCATCTTTTTTATGTGAGAAGGTGGCAAGATAGCTGGAAATTCACCTGATGTTAAGTAATAACCGCCGCCCATGGACATTTGCAACGCTCATTGGGTTGCATATAGAGTGGCTTTTCTAAGTGAATCCATTTTTTTATTAAATTCTAGACATAAATAATGTTATATAAAAATGATAATAATTTAAAATCACTCGTAAGTAATTAATTACATTCATTTGAACTTATCTCAAAAAATACGTGATTTATACGCAACTGATTTATTTTACGCGCGATCATTCATAACTATCACGCACACAAGTTCGTGAAACAGTAAAATTTAGGTATTTATGAATGACTACCGCATTGTCAACACGTTCTGTTTTTTAGGGAATAGAATGGCATTTTTTTGGAAAAAAATATTTTCTCTTTGTTTCTTATTTCAATAACCGATTATAGTACCGAGTCTGAACCTCCTGTGTAAATTTGGGCACTTCTCAAAAAATCTCCCTGTGTAATAGCGCCACGAAACGCAGAAATGTTACACTTCCATTTCACGCCGGTTTTCTGTGAGGTCGTGGTGCTTACCCGGACGGACCTGCCCATTTGTGCAACAGTGAAGATATTTGCGTACCTCTAAATAATTCCTTCCTGCTGAGTTAACCATTCAAGATAAACTATAAAAGTTATAAGGTCTGTTAATTATTAAATATTATTTTCTAGATCGGTATTAGTCCCTAAAACAGGGAAAATCACTCCTTGCAGGCTATCAAAGGCCAAATATTTTCAAATCATATAAGTTACTGCGGTATATAAACTTTCTTTTGTACCTATTTTTCGGTTTTTCTTTTTCAACTCCCACTTTTTTTAATCTTAAAGTACAAAAAGTGGAATAGAGGAATTAATTTACGGTGTAGTACAACGCCGTCTCTTGGTGCGAATGTGAACTATCGAAAAACTCGAAGTAAATTTTTTTAGTAACACGTCACTTGGTGGCGTGGGCCGTGGTATTACAAATTCTTTCTTACTATGCAATTTAAGTTGTACTCACCTACGTATAAAAGATATTTTTTCTTGTACTTAGGGTAATAATCGACCGTACGGTGAAGGTCAGAGAATAATTTGTCATCGTTCGAAAGATCTTGGAGAGTAAGGTTCCATCTTTCACTTCCCGACTTATTCCTGAACATGCTATTCCACATTCCGATACGTACGTAACGTATGTTATACCGTGCTGTAGACCACTAAAACCAGGAAAGTTCGCTCTATTAAAATAGACTTAAAGCGCTTGTCTGTTCGTCGGGAAGAGGTTAACGGAGTTTTTTTTTACAGAGAAAGGAAATAGTTAAGGTCACCTAATGAGCCTAAATCTCTTTAAGCTAAATGTATGTATCGTATTTATCAAAAGCGTCCTTAAGATCACTATAGTAAAAGATGTTTGACCCGAATCAATAGCGTGGGTGGCACGCAATAATTTGTTAAATCGTCATCAAACTTATACGATGACACCGCGCGAAACTTTTTCATTGTTGCACACTTCTTACATCCTACACCAGACGTGGTTTTTAAATGGAATCGTTTTTCTCAAAAGCTTTTCGTAATTGGTCGACATGCCGACCGAGGTCATAGCATTTCTTTGAGTGATCAGGTGTTGTTCCCCTTTGAACGACTTATACCGTAAAAATAAAGAGTATACGGTTTAATTTTGTTCCATTCAACAGATCAATTCGTCGTACAAGTTGCAAAACTTAACCACGCTGAGTGGTGCTTAGTGTGAACTTAAATTGTTTCGCAATTTCTGGTTTCTATCTTATCAATCCAAAGTCGTTCATATTACAATGTGCTATAATTGATAATCGTTTGGACATTTAAACTTTAGCTATTATACGATAAAACGGGAATGCATTCCATTGATTCTTTGTTTTGTTAAGTTAGGCGGCCGGTTTAATTTAGCCGCGTATCAACTCTCGACTTAAGAGAATGCAATGCGGCGATTGGCCGAAAAGTTTCTTACGCGACAGTCGAATAAATGCTTAAGACTGGTACGGTTGTGGGGCGCATGCGTGATAGTTCGAAGTTTCTTATGTATATTTTAAAAGGATTTTCCCGTGAAAAGTTATGTAAAGAATATGAAGTTTTTATAATTATTACATAATTTATACTTCATATTGCTTTTTCTCAGAGAATTTTGTAATTTATTACAAATCGAATATTTGTTGGTGTGTTTGAGAATTTCGTGTGGCTTTTAAATATAGTTTCTACGGGATTTACTTTACGAAAACCGGCAAAACAGGTAAGATGTTTACTGTTTGTGTAAATAATAAAAATTTAAAACTAATTTTTTAAAACTTTCAATTTTGTTTATTTTCATTATTTACGAAGTTTTGACGGAGAATGACTAATAAAATCACGATCCTTCATGATTTGAATCATGAAAAAACCGTGTCTTAAAGAAGTACCTACTTAAATATTCCAATTATCTTACTAGAACTATAAAGAAAATACAAATAATTTAAATTAGAATTAATCAATGTTAAACTGTATAGCTGTTTTATTAACTGATCAGTTAGTTACATGATTATGTATACTTTCTCTCGATTAAATTACTTGATAGATAGACATGTATAATTCAGAATATAAATAGAGCCACAGAATTAGACGTGCCTTTTCAAAGCAATCCTTCTAGATGTCCTTGTACTTTCAACATTTCCAAAGCGGAACTTAAGTTTTCATTGGCAGTTTTGCTTTTTGAAATCAACTAATAAAAATAATAGTTTATTTTTGTGATTTATTGTTTATCTTACGTACCTACGTTTCATGATTATTCGCACGTGCCATTCAGCTGTAAACATTGACCAGTTAAATTAATTACGCTTCTTTTTTTTCTACTCTCTAATACGCTAGTTTATAGATAAGACATCAGAATATTGACTTATTATGAAAGTTCTTTGAAAAAGTTACCTAAACGAATTTATAGCGTACTGTTAATTACTGATACGACTTGGTAAGACTGTCTTATTTGCGTTAATTGTTGATCACGTAATATTGCTATCTCTTAAAGGCCGGAAACTATTTTTCCCACATGTTATGACAATATGAATAAATAAATAAATAAATAAATATTTAGGACACATTTTTACACAACGTTCTCTAGTCCCAAACTAAGCAAAGCTTGTACTATGGGTACTACGTAACTGATAAACATACTAAAACATACTTTTCTTTTGTAAATAAACACATATTATAGATATATAAACACCCAGACACTGGAAAAACACTATGTTCATCACACAATATTTTTCCAGTAGTGGGGATCGAACCCACACCCTCTGACGCAGAAGGCAGGTACACTACCCACTACGCCATTCGGGTCGTCAAATTCTAAGTCAATGAATGACGCAGAAAATTCAACAACCCATATATTTATAGGATGTATAAAAAATGATGATGTTCTTTGATTTACCTCGGAATATTGGCCGCTCAGCTCAGCGGTTAGAGCGCCTGCGCGCATAGGGCGCAAGGTGCAGGTTTGAATCTCGCCGCGGCCCAAAATATTTCATAATTTATGTACAAAAATCATATTCATATGCCCTAACGTGTATATAATTCAGAGGTAATGGACCTAACGGCTTATTAGTCTGACTAGTGATAACAGATACCACCTTTCCTGTTGCATGAAAGGACTAACTAGATTGTAGTACCACGTGAATGAGGAGAGAGGCAAGAAAGCCTGTCGTAAGAAAAGTAGATTAGAGTTACAAATTTAAATAAAAAGCTATTATTATAGAAAATGATTTGAAAAAATTATCGAGATTTAAACACACAGACGTGGACTCTATTTTGACTAGATGCGGTTACGAACTTAACATCGCGATTACCCGTCTCTGTCACTAATGCCCCATAGACAAACGAAAAGTAAAAGTGAAGTATCCCATATAAGCCTATACAACACCGACTGCTGGGCAAAGGCCTCCTCTGTACAAGGGGTATTAGGACATAGTTCACCACGCGGCCCCACTGCGGATTTTCGGACTTCACATAATTATCTTAATCAAATTTTTATTTAGACAAACCAAATATAGTTTTAAAGCTTACGTTTTCTCGTCTCTGGCCGATTTTTTATGTCCATTTTAATTTTATGACAGTACGCGCGCACGTAAGTGCTGACTTATCACGCGCTCAGCGGTGAAATAAAACATCGAAACCTGAATAATTTCATAATAACAATAATAAAAAAAATATTTCGAAGATATGTGCATTCCGCCAATCAGCGGTGGACTATACCTTAATGCCCTCTGGCAGCTACACAGGAGGCTTTCGCCCAGCAGTGGGATATTATGTATATATATATATGATATATAATAAAGTTATGTAGGCTGTTACGTTAACTTTTTTATCTTCATATATTTATTGAAACTCCTCTCATCTCTTCTATCTTCATAAACGAAATCCTATTGATTGCAAGTTAAGTTAAACTTAGGTGTGGCTATACGTTGTCATTTTATAAGGAACTTGTTTTGAGATATACATTGCATAACATACAAGTTGTTTCTTAAAAAATGTACTACTGATAAATCTTCGAAATCAATCTCGGCAGTGATATTTTAAACCAATATAGAAATATATTTATACTGTATATATGTACTTCTAGTATAAAAAGTCATTGAAAAGGTTGCCTAGAAGAAATTACTCTTAGTAAAAAGGCCGCCCATTGTACCCATCACTTCTACATTAAGTTTTAATTTTTGTTTGTTTTATTTTTGGTGTGCAATAAAGTATATTCATTCATTCATTCATTGAATTTCTGTATCGAATATAAGGCTTTAATGTCTCTTCTTTCCTATCCCTTCATCCTTGTGAAGTGACAACCCTGTCATCTGCCACAGCGTTTCACGAGCTCGATGAAATATCTCACTGTGTTCTCCAAATGAGGTGTTTTATTCATTAAATGAAGAGACTTGCAACTTCGTGCTTCTTGCGCGATAAATGTATCTCTTCTACCTCGTTCCCTCAACACTGAGGATGAGAATGAGATGAAAAGAAAGAAAAAAAAACACATTCGAATAATATTTTTTTTAAGAAAAAAGAAATGACAAAAAAGAGGATACCTGCGGAGTGTCTTTCGCCGGTTTCTTCTCCGTTAGAGGAACCTTATTAGGAAACGGTGGTAGACAAAAAAAAATGACTATCGATAGATGAAATGTATGTTTCTTGTGTCGGTGAATAAATAAATGATTTTAAGGATCGTGACCACCGATCACAATATATCCCAAACGAGTGCACAATATATCCCAGCCTTTCGCAGCATCAGTCCTTCTTGCATGGTCTATTTGGCCCAAGATAATGCGCCTCTTCAGATCATGTCACGAACGCATATCTTGTATCTTGTATTAACTGATGTTTTTGCTTTCAGTCCCGAGACTATTAAAGCTTCATCTGACGCATAACCGGTGGGCTAGCCAGAACCCACGGGTTTGGGCCCTTCGCTGTGGGTAGGGCCACGCATGTGCTCATGCGTGCGTTTAACTATGGTACGTCATCTAAGGGCCATCGAGGTCGTGGTTCGGACCGAAACCCCGATGGCCGTGCTCGGAGGCGAGGGCGAACTAGTGTGTTTGTTGTTGCACTAACTGTGGGTGTAGTGTTGTCCGGCGGGACCCCCGGCAGTGGGTCCGGCGTGTCTAAGTCCCCTTCCTCGACCGGGTCGATTAGGACGTTTCGCGGGGCGACGCTTGTTGACGTTCGCGTTTTGGTCGGGTTGGTAATTTGCTGCGCTTACCACCAGAGGGTTGGGATGATGTTCTCTATCGAAGAACCGTTTGGTCAGGTCTTTAAAATATTCGCGAATCGTCGGGAGTCTGCAATCGCTGTGCAGGTCGACGTTGCGTTGATACCACTGCGCACCGGTTGCGCGGCGGATGAACTTATTTTGTACTATTTGCAACTTGTACAAGCGAGTAGGGTGCGTGTGGGCGAAGGTCATGCATGCGTAAGACATAATAGGTCGTACGCAGGTCTTATATAATAATAATTTGTGCCTTAAGGGCATTTTACTTTTAGCGTTAGTTAAATTGTGTAGCCGGCCGGAGACGAACGCGGCTCTATTGCGAACGTTATTAATGTGCGTAGTAAATGACATACGCGAGTCGAAAGTGACTCCTAAGTATTTGACCTTTTTCTCCCAGGGGAGCGGTTGGCCATAAAGGGATATTTGCCCCAACTTTCTGCATTGACGAGGGCCATTATAAAGATGTGACGGGTAAGTACTTTCGTGTGAAGTGAATCGCCACACTCTTTTCGGGATTTATTTCTATTCTCCATTTGCGGAACCAATCGCCGAGGCGGTCGGCAGCGCTTTGGAGTCGAGCGGTTAGTTGTCTAAGGTTGCGGTCTGAATAAAAGAGCGCCGTGTCATCCGCGAAAAGCGCGAGATTGACGTGGGGGTCTTTAGGTATATCGCTCGTGTAGAGCGTAAAAAGCAAAGGTGAGAGGCAGGAGCCTTGTGGTACGCCGGCCGTGAGGCGGCGGCTTGTGGAGAGGGTGCTTTCAACTCGATATCGAAAAGAGCGGTTCGACAGGAAGGCCTGGATGGTGTGTACGAGCCTATCTGGCACTTTGAGTGTGTACAGCTTGTAAAGCAAGCCGTTGTGCCAGACCTTGTCGAATGCTTTTGCGACATCGAAGATAAGAGCCCCTGTACTAATATGTTTAGGGTGAATTAGGCCTTTTAGGATATGTTCCGTTAGGCGAAATAGTTGATCGGGACAGGAATGTCTAGCTCGAAAGCCGAATTGTTCCGCCGGCAGAAGGCCGTTGGAAAACACGTGCTCATTGAGCCTGTTTAATAAAAGCCGCTCGTAGAGCTTCCCCAGGCAACTGAGGAGGCTGATGGGACGATAACTAGAGGGCTGGTTGGCTGGTTTATTAGGCTTGCGAATGCCGATAACCCTGGCTTCTTTCCAGTCGTCTGGAAAGGAGCAACTGGAGAGTAAAGTATTGTAAATGGTCGCCAGTAAACAGATAAGCGACCCAGGGAGAGCTTTAAGAATTTTGTTACTAATATTATCTGGGCCCGGGGCGGATTTGGCTTTTAAGTTTTTAATAATATCTTGAACCTCTTCGGGGGTCACTGAATTCAAAGGATCGCCTTCCGGTGGAAGCGCAGCCCTAATCTCGATTACGCGGTCCACCTCCGTTAGGTGGGCTGTATCGATGTGTTCGCGCGATGGCGTACATTGCTGCTCTAGGTTGTCCGCAAGGCATTCGGCTTTTTCGGAGTCATCTAGGGCTACTGAATCGCTATTAGGTCTAACTAACGGCGGTAGAGATTCGCGGGGGTCTGCTTTCAGACTGCGGACCAACCGCCAGTAGGCGGTGTGCGATGGCTCGATGTCCTCTAGGAGAGTGTCCCACGTTGTATGTCGGTGTTCCGATACACGATCTTTGACTTCTAGCTGAAGGCGTCGAAGTAGGGTTCGGTTCGATTCCGATCGGTATCGGTCGAAAGCGCGTTTGGCTGCATTTTTCTCCTAAGGAGTCGATCGCCCGACAGTTTAACCCTCCGTTCCGAGTCTGCGACTGTGGAAGTGATGGTTTCTCGGAGACTTGCTATCGCTCGATTTGCGTCATCGAATGTAGCTATCGTCTCGGGTAGGTCGACTAAGTCCTGGGGGTCCAAGGCCTTGAGTTTGACCTCAAGACGATGCCAGTCCACTACGGATTGGTCGGAGGGACCGCGCCGGCGTTCTGGCCCAGTTTACACAGGACGGGCCTGTGATCTGAGTCTAGTTCATGGATTGTCTCTATCGACTCGATGTCGAGCGAGACCTCCTTGAGTAACATGATATCTAAGATACTCGGTGTCGCGTGTTGGTAGTTGTCCACCGTAGGATACCTAGTGGGAGTCGCAGGAGCAATTATGCTAAAGTTTAAATTATCGGATAAGCTAAAGAGATGCTTTCCGTTGTTATTTGGGATGCTGTGGATGTCCCATGAGCCGTGTTTGCAGTTTAGATCTCCTGCAATTATCACGGAAGGGCCTAAGTTAAGTAGCGTATCTAGGTCGCTTTGTAATAAGGTTTTGTTCCCCGAGAAACTTTTAAACATTGCCCGTACTTTAGGATAACATTACCCTGTGTTGTTAGGATGTTTTACAAACAAATTTCACGTGGACAAACACCCAGATGCGAAACAGCTATGGATCTCACAAATAGTCCATGGGGATCGAACCCACGGAGTCATATCCTTACTATAATATTATAAAGGCGAACGTTTGTATGTATGGATGGATGTTTGTTACTCTTTCACGCAAATACTACTGAATGGATTAATAGATAATGAAACTTTACAATAATATACCTTATACATCAGAATAAGACATAGGCTATAATTTATGTACATATTTTGTCTTTCTGTTTGAATGTTACGCCTTCAGCCTATTCTATGTAATCGCGGGCAGCAGCTACTATATCATATAAATGTATGAAGAACGTAAAAATAAGACGCAATCGCGGACATGTTGCGTAGCGTGTTGAGAGAAAGAGGAACGGGCGCGGCCGCTGAGATAAAAATTTACATAAATCACCTTACATAAGGCGAAAGTTGGTCGAAAAGAAGAAAATCTCTTTTGCCGCGCAAGAAAGTTCCGAGTCCCGAGTGGTCTACAGATTAAAAATTCTTTTTCGATGTATACAGACTAAATATTCTTTTTCGATGTATACAGACTAAATGTTCTTCATCGATGCATGCAGACTAAATATTCGTTTTCGATGTATTCACACTAAATATTCTTTTTCGATGTATACAGACTATTATTATGTTCTGTTTTAAGCGATGTTAACGTTTTTAGTCCTTCACTACATAGTTTAAAACAAAGTCGTCCCGCTGTCGGTGTCCCTATGTATGCTTAGATCTTTAAAACTGCGCAACCGATTTTGATGAGGTTTTTTTACTAGATAGAGTGATTCAAGAGGAAGGTTCCTGGGTTAGCCAGAACTCACGGGTATACAGACTAAATAATCTTTTACACCCGCCTTCAAAAAGGAGGTTTCAAATTCGGTTGTATGTTTCTGAAGTTATACTTCTTTTGCCGCGTTTGGAAAAAGTTGTGACAGTAAAATTTTAACGATGCGGGCAGTTTTATTGAATCATTGTTATTAATGATATTCTCGTCTAGTCTAGCTTTTTTACGAGCGACTACCTGACGTCATTGGTTACACGACAAAGGTTACAAGTTAACAACCACGTCCTAAAATTTTTCTTAGAAGTTTGCAAGCGAGCTGGTGGTTCACCTGATGTTAAGAGATAACCGCCGCCCTTGGACATTTGCAACACTTTTCAATAAAGTGTGCCCCGGCTACCTCACTCACGAGACGAAACGCAGAAGTATAGCACTTCCACTTCACGCCGGCCTGTGAGATAAATTAAAATTTTAAAGCGTGTGTTTGCCGTTTTTATAAAAAAAAATTATTTATATAAAAAGAAGAAAAGAGATATTTATCTCTCATAAATAATATGTGCTATCTATTGACAGTTTGTTAAAATGAAAGATAGCGTTGTATTCTTCCAAATGAGATACATTTCTTCGATATATACTTATTTGCAACATTATCGAGTCACTTATCACAGTACTGTGCGAATGTGCAAATTTCGCACATGTCAAATAGTTTACATTTATACACGTACATTCCTCTGAGGGTCGTGATAGATAATTGTCCGGGCGCTCGCCTTTAATTCAATACACTCGAGCAGCCCGGTAAGTGCTGATTTATCACGTGAACGGGAGACCACTTAAATATTTTTACCTTGTTTTTTTTTTTAGTATTTGTTGTTATAGCGGCAACAGAAATACACCATCTGTAAGAATTTCAACTGTCTTACTATCACGGTTCATGAGATACAGCCTGTTGACAGACGGACGGACAGCGGAGTCTTGGTAAAAGGGTCCCGTTTCACCCTTTGAGTACGGAACCCTAAAAAGCATTAAGTAGATATGCGAAGTACGCCAATCTGCGGTGTAGCTCTGTAAGGAGGCCTTTGCTCAGCGTTGGGACATGTATGGGCTGCTGCTTTATTTACAGTACCTGGAGAACCGAGCTTTTTTTGGTATTTTGGAAATAAAAAAAAATAAAAAATGAAGAAAATATAGTAAAAAGTAAAGTAACAGCCTATACATGTCCCACTGCAGGGCAAAGGCCTCCTCTATACAGAGGGAATCGGCATAGTCCACCACGCGGCCCCACTGCGGATTGGCGGACTTCACATATTTTCGAAATATATATATTTTTTTGTTATTATTTTGAAAATATGCAGGTTTCCTCACGATGTTTTCTTCACCGCGGAGCGGAGCACGTGATAAGTCAGCACTTAAAGTTAAAAACTTCATTGGTGCCGGCACCGGGGATCGAACTCAGGTTGCTCGAGTATATTGAATTAAAGGCGAGCGCCCGGACACTGAGCTATCACGGCTCGAAAGAAAATATAGAAATAAAGTTAATAAAGATCTGCTATAGAAAAATAAGCATGTAAATGATCGTGACACGAACCACGGCCTTCTGTTTCGGGGCCGCCCGATTACCGACCGAGCTATTATAACATTTTTTTTTTTCGGCGAAATTTACCGTCATATTCGAAGGATATTTTTCATTCCCTGAAAACAGGGATATATGGATACAGGGATATACAGCGTGTCGTTACCACCGCGACAATAAATGAACACACAATAAAGGATAAATTTTTAAAATTGTATTAAAAATTTACATTCTTCAAACATCAATCTTTACAGAGTTATTAAATTTTCCAAAACAAACAATTTTAGAACACCCTTACATATAAAACTGTAACGTAAAGTTCATTTGTAAAGGTCACAAAGCATATGAATGGGTTGAATGAATTTAAAAGAGACAAAACATACTGTTAGACGGAGAGGCTTGTAATGCGACGCTGTGTCGCGAGTTGTATAGGATGTTACAAATTTTGTTTCTTTTTTACTTAATTAGTTGGTTTGAAAATTTTTTTTTAAATTATGGATTTTGTTTTACGTTAATATTTTTTATGATTATTGGCAAGTAGCGTTAGACGTGTGTTCATTTATTGTCGCGATGGTAACGACACGCTGTGTATATATATATGTATATATATATATATATATATATACACACAAGAATTGCTCTTTTAAAGGATAAGATTCGTGCACAATTATTGTAGGAACCGACAGCTCGCTTGGCGGCTTCGCGCCTTAAAAAAATCCACACACGTTTTACGGAGTCTATAATGGAGCAACAAGAAGTGCGGAAAACGCCCGAGCCCTGTAAAAAATTATATGCGAACGACCTCTATGAATAGATCGAATAGACTGGAGGGAATATAGTCGGTTCATTAACTGTAAAGCGGCCGAACCGGTCAGGACAGGGCGGGGCCATAACTTATATTGTTATGTGAGCATAGCTATGAGCAGCTTGTATCACAAATACGGTTGTATACGCGAAAATTCTTCGCTATTTTTAACCGACGTCAAAAGGAGGAGGCTCCTGTCGTCTTTAGTTTTGTTTTTATGTTTGTTACCTCAGAACTTGTGATTTTGATGATTCTTTTTTTATTTGAAAGCTGGTGCTTCCCGCGTGGTCCGATTTTAATTTCATTGGTATTGGATCTTTGGCTTAGGGAACTCCTTAAGGTCAATTGTAAAATGAGTACAGAGCGAGATATTTAAGAATTGGTTATAATATGTATACAACGTGGCTCGATCCGGGCGTGCGTTTTCAATTTAATACTCGATTGACCTGAGTTCAGATGAGGCACCAATAAAATTGTTGGTTGCAATTTTAAGTGATGACTCATCACTCGCCCAGCGGTGAATGAGTGAGGTATAGCCTTATATTTTCTAAATAATAATAACAGAAAATATTTCGAAGATATGCAAAATGCGCCAATCCGCCAGGCCTTAGCCTAGCAGTGGGAAATTTATAGGCTGTTACTTTTTAGTTTACTAGCGAGACTTTAAGACTTAATTAGGTAGTTGGATAACGAACGCTAATGTTATAACAATAATACAATAATATGTTAATATTTATATTTAATAATTATGTATTTTTACAACAGTAAAAGCGATAACATCGTCCCAAAGGTATGCGGTCACAGCGACGAATTTGGTTTTTATCGGAAATTCCAAGAAGTAGCCACCTTTCAAATAGTTAATCTTAAGGTTAATCGAATGTCTCGACCACATGTAACGAACGTTAAATTATTATTGATGATGTAAATATGCATAATATCTGACTTGATATATCGTCTTAAAAGTCAAAGTACAGTTCGATGAAGTAGAAAATCTCAATGATGTTTGAATAATGACGCGTGTCGATTATGCGCGGCGTTTAAAATCGTTCCGCTTTAGATTATTACAATATATGACATATCGTATAAGTGAATGTGACAGACGATATTATAGAACGGAAAGAGATAGCAGTCTATAGAATTTTAATATAGTTACAACAATTGGCGTAATTTTAATGTCATAGTTTAGGTGCGCTATTCTCATACCTACCTCGTATTTCAACCATTATTGGAATTCTATTCTATTCTATTTAAATATATAATCGCAAATACATTTGACACTTTGGACCTTTTGGATTCTAGTTTATTATTCTGACAGCGAAACCCGTTGACAAGACGTATTCTTTTAAATTTATATTTATGAAAATAACCACAAACTTACTCTTTTTATATGGCATAGGAGAAACGAGGAATATTTCATTATACTTTTAATGCTAGTCTCTGCACTTAAAATGAAACTTAAAAATGTCGCAAATATTTTTGGACAAGTAATCTACAAACTAATCGGCGAATAATATTTGCGCAAGCATTGCTAAAAATAAAATAAAAACAAAGTAAATAAGACGTCGAGATTTCCGCGCGGCGAGGTTATCGACCGCTTAGTGGTTAGACCGTCTGGGTGCGTTCCCGGTAGGCGCTGGTTCGAATCCCGGCAGCGGCGAAAAGGTTTTCGGCAATTAACTGCAGTAGGGCCACGTAACATGTTCGGTTGGTCGAATTGTTGCACGAATGGGCAGGTCCGTCCGGGTGAGTACCACGACCTAACAGAAGGCTGGCGTGAATTAGAACTTACTTCTACGTTTCGTCTGGTAATTGAGGTAGCCAGGGCCCACTTTATTAAAAGGTGGCAACGCATCTGCAACTGGTTGGATGTTGCAAATGACCATGGTTCGCGGTTATCACTCAACATCAGGTGTAACGCCAGCTAGCTTGCCACCTTCTCACATCCTTATCCTTACTAATCCTTACTTCCTTACTAATATTATATAGGAGGAAGTTTGTATGTATGGATGGATGTTTGTTACTCTTACACGCAAATTCTACTGAATGGATTTTAATGAAACCTTACAATAATATAGCTTATACATCAGAATAACACATATACCATAATTTATGAAGATACTGTGTGAATTGTCCAAAATTTAGGTGATGATAAGTGGCAACTAAGTAGGAAAAAATTCATCCATCTGCCAGATATTCTGGTGTATAATAAGAAACTCATTGTTAATTCTCTTAAGCCCCGGGCGAAGCCGCGGTTAACATCTAGTAAAAAATAACTAAGTGGAATGACGAGCGGAGTTAACTCGGAAGTTTTTGTGAAAAAACTTCAACAAACTTCAGTAGTTTAACGGGAGTCATATCGCAGACATCGTGCGTCGATGTTATCACATAAACCTTGTTATGGCGTCTCGTGGCGTGTTATGATTATCCTTCGACGGGCGTGTTTTGAGACGGTCCACCGTCTTATTTCTCTTTATACACAATACTTTGGCTCGACCTACTGTTCGATGATGGTCGCTGTATTCTTAATTCGTTATACATGTATATAATAAACGAATGTACACTGCGTTTGTTCCAAAAGCCTTCGATCTAACGCGTATACTCCAGACGGGAATATAATTACCAACTAATCAATTGAAATCAGTATTTTTTTTTATTTTAGAGCCACGCAACAGCCTCGGCTGTTGCACGAATGGACAGGCTCGTCCGGGTAGGTACCACGACCTCACAGAAGACCGGCTTCAAGTGGAAGTATAATTACTTTCGCGTTTTGTCTGGTGAGTGAGGTAGCCGGAGCCCAATATTCAAAAGGTTGTCAACGCATTTGCAACCCCCGGGTATAGCTGATGTCCATGGGTGGCGTAAGTATTTACTTAAAATCAGGAGAACCGCCAGCTCGTTTGCAACTTTTCAAATAAAAAAAAAAAAAAACAATTGTTTATGGGAAGAAATTTACCTATGACCATTAGGTACAAATGCTGTAAATATTAAGTTTATCAAACAAAAAGTACTTACAATATTTAATACAAAGCAAATTACGCGTAATCTAATAAACCTAGTTCGCGAGTAATGGTGCCCAGAACGGTACCTGCATTTCCTCGATGAATAGTTATGCTTTGTAAGTTCTTTTTTTTTTACTTTGAGCGAGAAGAGAACCATCCCTCGTGTCCAGCCGCGGCGTAAGACTATAAAGTTACATTTACGATAAATTAAGGAAAATTAAACATTCACAGTTTTTAGGTAACTTCTTACTGTCAATAAAAAATAAAAATAAGTCTATGGTCGTGTAACTACATACACCACCATAGACTTATTTTCTTATTTAATTTAACCCAGCAGTTCAGCTTCGGGCGCTCGCTTTCATTTCAACATACGCGAGCAACCAGTGTTCGAATGCCGGAGCTGGCACCGATGAAATTGTTAATTGCAATTTTAAGTGCTCACTCATCAAGCTCCCAGCGGTGAGAGAAAACATCCTGAGGAAACCTGCATATATTTATCTAGGTATACCGATATATAATAAAATTGGAGTGCCTGTTTGTAATGTTTAAATAACCGCTTTTTAATAAATGCATATGGATGTATTTTTATTTTATTTATAAATTTTTGTCACACCAACAAGATGAACACTTAATTTAGACAATTTATAGGTAATGTTATTAACTGTTGTTAGCTTAAGCTCGTTAGCTTGGCGAGTGCCATCTCAATAATAGGTGCAAACCACTATGCTTTAAATTTAACAACACAAGAACGTAAAAATGTATATGCGGTATATGTACCAAATTATAATTTTTACAATTTTTATCTGTCTGTCTATTTATTTCGGCTAATCTCTGAAACGTCTGGATCGAATTTGACGGCACTCTCACTGGCAGATAGCTGATGTAATAAGGAGTAACTTGGGCTACTTTTATTTTATAAATTTAATTTATTTCAAATTTCTAAAATATCGCGGGCACGGCTAGTTTTAAATTTTAAAAAAATATATTTCGAAAGTATGTGAAGTCTGCCAATCCACAGTGGGGTTGCGTTGTACTCCAGTACCCTTTGAACAGAGGAGGCCTGTGCTCAGCAGTGAGACAATATATAGCTTGTTAATTTATTTACTTTACTTTTTAAGTCTATAGTCAATGTTTGCACAGACACAGATTGTTGATAAGGAACAGTCCGACAGTTTGAGTATGAAAAAATAAATTTTAATCTGTGAAGTTTGGATCTTACGCTGTGACTATTGCGTTAGGTGTCGTCAAGCGTGACTGTACAAATCAGGCTCTTAGTTTTATTTGATCACAGAAGTTGCCTAAGTGAAGGATAATTGAATGCGGTAGCGATTACGCAGTGGCTTTTCGCCGCATTAAATTGATTTACCGCGATTTGTTGATGTGGTTCTTGAAGTTATACTTCTTTTGGTGCGTTTGGAAAAACTACGGGGGTAAAATTTTCATATTTTACCCCCGTATTGAGATGCAACACAACTTCTGCCAAAAAGCGAGATGAAGTGAATACCGCCGCCCATGGACATCTGCTACACCCGAGTGTTCCAGATGCGTTGGCAACCTTTTGAAAATTGGGCTCCAGCCACCTCACTCTCCAGACGAAACGCGAAAGTATTATAGATACTTCCACTTTACGCCGGTCTTCTGTGAGGTCGAGGTACTTACCCGGACGAGCCTGCCCATTCGTGCAAGAGCCGTGGCTGCTGCGTGGCCCTACCACCGTATTATTTTCTGCATATTTTCGAAATAATTAAAAAAATATTTCGAAGATATGTGAAGTCCGCCAACAGTCGCAGTGGGGCCGCGTGGTGGACTATTCTCTAATACCTTCTGTGCAGAGGAGGCCTTTGCCCAGCATTGGGATATGTATAGGCTATTCGTTTCCTGGTCGAAAGAAATAAAATTATATATATATATATATATATATATATATAATTTTATTTCTTTTGCTTTTAAATGACACCAATACAAAAAGACACCAATAAATAATTAGTTTCCTTCATTTTTCGTGCTTTCATTAAATAAAGATTTTAATATATGTATATTTAACTACACATGCCTCCCTATCGTACCACAATGTTCAGCAAAAACTGTTATTGTATGGCCATTAGGATATATAATAAATTACCAAATAGATTAAAAACTTTGAATTTAAAATTGTTTAAGCGAAATCTGTTTAACTTTTTGATAAGTAAATGTTATTATTCCACAGGGGATTATTTAAATGATAAAATTTTATGAAAACAATTTTCCTAGATTATATTTACTTTTTTTCTTTTCAAATTTTTAATGTATAATGTAATATTTGTACACCAGAAATGGTAGAACATAAAGGATCCACAGCTTTCAAGACCATATTGTACCATGTTCTAACAAATAAACGTATCTTTCTTTCTTTATTTATTTATTTATAATATTTAATAAATATTTCACTATTTATTAAATCCATCACTGATCAACTAGAACTTTAATATTGGCGCGGTTGTATAGTAAATATATTATACTGAAGTTTACGCAACGTTATACTGCGCGAACATTCCTCGTGTCACTTTGGAATGTTGTCGCGAAGCTAACCATTCACCGATGTGTTCAATAAATCTGTGCGTCTGTCCGTTTGATCGCAGACAGGCGAACGCTTGTCTGTCCACTTGTTTGTCTCTTTTCAGCCGACTTCAAAAAAGGAGGTTCTCAATTTGGTTGCTTTCTATAAATAAATAAATACTTTAGGATACACTTTTACACAACGTTCTCTAGTCCCAAACTAAGCAACGCTTGCACTATGGGTATTAGATAACTTATAAACATACTTAAGAATACTTTTCTTTTGTAAACAAACACATATTATACATATATGAACACCCAGACACTAGACAAACACTATGTTCATCACACAATTTTTTTCCAGTAGTGGGGATCGTACCAGTTCCAGCGTTCACGGTCACGGGACAGCCTGAGTTGTTTCACTTCCTGATGCCAAAGTTAACCCGGACTACCGCCAATAATTTAAAATATGTTTTATTTAACCACGTATAATATTTGCGTAATAACTCAAAATTGCGTAATCAGTACTTGAAGAGGTTTTGTTTTTTTGGTAATAAAATGTACTCCTACTTCTGAGTATTCATGTTTGTCGCCTTCAGTACAATGCATAAAACTTCAAGGGACTTTGGGCTTATGTTTCCATCTAATTTCCGCTCCTGCTTAGTTTCCACTAGCTTGATAGAACCAACCTTTTACCTTTCGCAGGAAAAACCATTTATAGACCCAATATAGGCATTGACGGGTACAAATGACCATGGACCGTACTGCTAACTTGTATAACGTAGCGATGAAGATATTCAACATTCTTTGGAGAATGCTCACGATACAATCTAGAGCACACTCATACACCCGAGAGTTCTCTCTAACGCGAGAGCAGTTAAAAATGCGGGAAAATAAACGTACATACATACGATGAAACTGTTGGCGCAGTTCTTAAATCCATACTAATATTAAAATCCATACTAATATAAAAACTACTGAACCGATTTAAATGAAATTTTGTACACAGATAGTCCAGAGCCAGAGAAAGGACATAGGCTATTTTTTAATTAGAAAAAGTGTTGTAAAGAGTTGAAAGATATTTATTTAAGGGCTTCAACGCGAGCGGAGCTGCGTGCGAAAAGCTAGTATAGCATAAATCTTCGTGCTGCCCGTAGTAGGTTCGATTGACACTTGTCTGACTTTCAGATAGTTATTTTGTACGCGATGTTAGTCTTTATGATATCCTACTATCATCTTTTAAGACTCCATAAGGATCTTATTCGAGTTACTTAGACTGTTCCAGGGCCCTACCACAAACGAATTTATCCTACGGTAGTAGCTATATTTTTTCAAGAAGAATAATATAAACAAACTAATAATTTCTTGTATTTACGCGATTACACATTATAAATGAAACTAATTTTACGGATTTATCGCGTTTATTTTTAATTTTAATTCCCGACGTTTCGAACCCTTCGACCATGAACGCTGTAAAGGGTTCGAAACGTCGGGAATTAAAATTAAAAATAAACGCGATAAATCCGTAAAATTAGTTTCATTTATAATAAACAAACTATTTTAGGTAACGGGTATTTGAAACTGGACTTGTTAGAGTGGAGATACTAGGTCGGAACACGTTCGCGTATTATTGTATAACTGCTGACATCAAACATCGCTATGTCTACAAATAATTATTCCTCATTATATCCGCATTCAACAGCACGCACTACATAATGCAAAGTTAAAGTATGTCTTGACGATAGTATAACAATGGGGATTTAAAGCATTTCTCATTATTTTTATGTGAAAAGTTACCAAGCGAGCTGACGGTTCACCTGATGTTAAGTGAATACCGCCGCCCATGGACATCTGCTACATCCGAGGGTTTGCAGATGCGTTGATAACCTTTTGAAAATTGGAAAATCAATCTAAAAGGTGTGACTGTCACATTAATTACCTGCGTTTTAAATAAACCACAGTTCGGCCACTGACTGAAGTTTGAACATAATCGTTATTAGGGAATTTTCAAAGAAACTAAATTTAAACACCTACACTAAAGCTCGTCAATAGTTGCCCAATATCCTTACTTCCTTACCCTTACTATTATTATAAACGCGAATGTTTGTATGTATGGATGGATGTTTGGTACTCTTTCACGCAAATACTACCGAATGGATTCTAATGAAACTTTACAATAATATATAATATATATATATACATCAGATTAACACATAGGCTATAATTTATATACATACTTTTATGTACATCTATCTTTCCGTCTGAATGTTACGCCTTCAGCCTATTCTCCGCAGACGTAGTCGCGGTCAGATGCTAGTGATAAAAACCAAATAAATCGGTTGCCAATCAGAGGAGATAAAGATACTGTTCTGTTACAGTCAACTTTATATAAATTATAAATTTTCTTCTAAAGACGAATCACGTGTCCATTAAAATAGCGATACAAAAATGTTGGTAAGATTTTTTTGACACGCTTATATTAGTTTCACGTGTGTATGTATGTAACGGAATCTTGAAAAGTGATTTTTCCTCAATTTTTACGATCAGATTTGAATAAAACTTTGCACACTCGTTAAAGACCCATGGCAATGCAATAATTAAAATAGCTTTTCCCATTATCCTGATCAGTTTCAGGATTAGCTATTTTCCAAATCCGATACCCGTAGTTAAATCCGTACTTGTGCCAAGTAAAAAATAAAAGTTTAAAAAATAAAAGTCACTCTTTTATACTCAGCATAATTAAAAAATAGAAAATAAATAATAGTTTAAAAAAAACTAAAAAACACTCTTTTTGTAGATAACCGAACTAAAAAGTAAAAAAATAATTTTTAATTAATTTAAATTATAAATAGTGTTATTAACAAAAAAAAAAATATTGCAGAAAAGCGTGGGGAGCTTTTAAAGATATTTCCAATATGGCAACTTTTACCTGTGTACTGTATATACTGTCATTAAAATATTAGAACAATTCACTCCAAGCACCCTGCTTTTCTACAATATTTTTTGTTAATGACGCTATTCATAATTTAAATTTATCGAAAACTAACTGCTGCCCGCGACTACGTCTGCGTAGAATAGGCTGAAGGCGTAATATTCAGACAGATATGCATAAAAATACATATAAAGTGCAGCCTATGTGTTATTCTGATGTATATAGCTATATTATTGTAGTTTCATTAAAATCCGTTCAGAAGTATTTGCGTGAAAGAGTAACAACCATCCATCTTAATATACAAACTTTCGCCTTTATAATATTAGTAAGGATTATTTTGATTTTCTACCCTTTAGTTCGGCTATCTACAAAAGTGTGTTTTTTTTTTAGTTTTTTTTAAAACTATGATTTACGTTATATCTATTTACAATGAGTTTTTTTTAAAACTATGATTTACGTTATATCTATTTACAATGTACAGTATTGTCGTTATTACCAGAAATGAGGATAGGTACGAGTTGATAGGCCAGAGTCACTAACAGCGCGCTGTCCTATATTGAATCGATAATTTGGAAAGTAAAAGTAGGCGAGAACTATAATACAGCGGCGCGGCGGACGTGGTGGAGAGTTTTGCAGAGTACTCGCGCATCACAATGGTCGAATACGGTGACCACGATTCCGGTTTTCAACGGGACATGTCGCTGACTATTATTTATTAATACATTTATTATGGTCTACTTTATAAATTGCCTTATAAGCTACTTATTTACGTATAACTTACAGAAAAAAAATTACTGATAGAGACATGTTTATAGAAATATTTACGGTACAGCTAATAACATTGACACAGGTGATGATGAGATGACTATTTCTTAATCCTTATAAAAAAATAAGATTTTTACTTAAATTTTTGCAAAACTAGTGACGTTTTGCGAAATGGTTATAAGTACTCATTAATCTATTAACTCGTACTTAGATTATAATATTATAACATATGCCAGTGACAGTCCCGTCAAAAACGGGCAAGCCGTTTCAGAGATTAGCCGGAACAAACAAACAGACAAAACTTGTAAAAATTTTTTTTGGTATACGTACCGTCTATACATCCATATGCATTTAGTAAAAAGCCGTTATTTTAATATCTCAAACAGACACTGCAATTTTATTTCTCTGTGTGTATAAATTCTTCACGACTCCTCGAAGTCCCAATCCAGGGCTGGACACCCGATATTGCCTAAGGCCGATCACGTACCGAGATAATGAGGGACTCGGGCGTGAGAGAACGCGCCAATTTCTCATGGCTGCCGACCACCGACTGTCGCAACCCGCCCCATGGGAAGTTTCCATGGTGTTCCATAGCTCTTTTTTACGACAGAGTTTGCTAAAGTATGGGTTGAGGAGACAAAACCGTTAAACAAGTCGTAGTAACACCAATAGTGCACACGGACGCTCGGTTTCTGAAACACGGATCATAGTAGATGTCATCTAATCAGCTGTCAAATGGCTTTTCAAATTTTATTTTAGTCGCCAAAAGGATGGTTAATGACTCTCTGAATTGACATGATGATCTTGTTGATGATCAGAATGATCAGATGACAGAATGATCTTGTTGATGATCAGAATGATGAATTCAAAACATATCCATCTATACCTACATATTTATTTATTTATTTTTATATGAGAGCGTGGCAAACGATCTAGCGGTTCACCTGATGATAAGTGATAACCGTCGTCCATGGACATTTGCCACACCCGTGGGTTGCAGATGCGTTGCTACCTTATTAATAAAGTGGGCTTTTTACCACAACAGACGAAACGCAAAAAACTTAACACATCCATTTCACGCCGGTCTTCTTTGAGGTCGTGGTACCCGGACCTGGCCATTCGTACAACAGCATAGACTGTTGCATGCTTGCATGTCCCTACCACAAGTTTTCAATTAGACTTCCCATAACTTTACTTTCCGAACGTTGCGTACCATAGTTTAATAGTTGCGTTCACCGTCGCGATCACACGTGAACGGTTAACAGTGACGGTTGGAAATTATCGATTCACCACGAAAGTCGTTTCCCGTAAACGGCCGGTTCTGTTGGATAACCGTTATTTAACTCTCCGTAACCGAAGGCGGTTGCGTAAGCCCTTTTTCTACGAAACAGCTATGGAGATTATTAAGCATGGTGCTCAGTGTTGTGTAATAAATTTTTCGCGATGATTTTATCGATATCAATATATGAAGAGCTATGCGAACTTCGATATAACCTTGTAATATAACCGATATAACCTAACTAATATTATAAAGGCGAAAGTTTGTATGTATGAATGGATGTTTGTCACTCTTTCACGCAAATACTACTGAATGAATTTTAATGAAACTTTACAATAATATAGCTTATAAATCAAAATAAGACATAGGCTACAATTTATCCACATATTTTATGTATATCTGTCTCTCTATCTGAATGTTTCGCCTTCAGCCTATTTCTAGCATTCTATCGCAGACGTAGTCGCGAGCAGCAGCTAGTTAATAATAGTTGCCAGTGCGAATTACAACATTACTGAGACCAGTCACTGAATGGTAATAATAATGTGAAAAAAGTATATATTAATGAAAGGTGTGTATTTCAGTGAAAGACTATATTTATCCCACTGCGGAGCAAAGGCCTCCTCTGTACTAGTCTACCACGCGATCCCACTGCGGATTGGCGGATTATACATATCTTCGAAATATGTTTTTTTTTGTTATTTTTTCGCAAATATGCCGCTGTTACCTCACGATGTATTTCTTCACCGCTGAGCACTTGATACTTGATAGCTCATTGTCCGGGCGCTCGCTTCTAATAAAACGTATTCGAGCACCCTGAGTTCAATCCCCGGTGCCGCCACCAATGTAATTGTTAATTTTAGGTGCCAACCTACCCTCTTTAATTAATTTAAAAAAAGTGCTGACCTATCACATATCTATTTTATTCTGAACAATACTGGTGAATATAAGTGTCACTGTACAGTCTTTTAAACTCCGCTTAACCACCTTAACTATCGTTGTCATAACAAATTGTCAATAGACACTCTATCACTCTTAACACTTCAAGTAAGTTGTTAGTTAAAATGCTGCCAGCCAAATTTTTTTTCTGAGTAATATCCCAAAGGATTCGATTACGTAGTATTGAGTGTAACATAAATTATATAAAAATCTCGTTTACTAATTACCTCCTGTTTAAAGAAAATCCTCCTTTATCAGATTATTAATCATCTGGCAACCCTATCTAAAGGCATGCATGCCTCCCGCGCCCATTCCGCCATGCATGCCTCGGGCGTGCGTGAAAATAATGCCGACCGAGCGTGTCGCAAGCCTAAGGCTGCTCATCTCGGATTCGCGTTGCCGAATTTCCCGCGTTTCTATTTTCGTCGATTTACTACGTCACGTAACAAACT